>CM075203.1:13760334-14465334 GCA_037577475.1 Chaunax sp. Z400
ATCTAAATGCACCTTCCCAACAGAGACCGTGGGACAAAAGACTGCTGAACCGAATAGTGTTATCTGCCCGGACATGAATGTTGTCCTTTCAGCTGCTAAATCAAAGACACCCTTCAGTCGTCGCATAACAGGCACCAATGTTCAGGCTTTTTGAAGCAGTTTGGGCCAGTTAGTGTGAAGGTCCTGCTGATTCCAGTGATTTGTGGAGGAAAGCAGAGGGATGGGAAGATGAGAGGCGCTGCGAGTGACTGTTAGCAGAATGACAGCAGCCATTGTTGTGCTGTGTCTGTGGGCTGAACTCGGTTTAGTCTGCATAGCTGGGACTGGTGGTGGTGTAAGAAAACTTGCGGTTTTGCTTGGGAAACAACAAGCTGAACCATAGTGACCACAACACTAATACTATGAAAGCATTTCTGTCTGGCATGCTGAGTCATTCCCCACCAGCAGCAGAGATGCAGAGAAGCAGCCCTTACCTGAGCTCCTCAGTGTGTTGAGCTAGAAGCTGCTGAGCGGATGCTAGAGCAGCCAACCCCTGTGCCAAGCTATGCTGGGAAGCATCAAGCACTGAACCCCCTGACGGGGCTGGTGGCTGGGGCTCAGCTGAGGGCTGGGGTACCTGCCCTGCCCCGTGCCCCTGCCCTGGAGCCTCCACAGGGGGTAAAGGAGGCTGGAAGGCAGGTGAAGTGTGCTGCTTTCTACCTAAGGTGTTACTGCCTCTACGGAGAGTGTGGTCCGGGTGCTTGTTAGGGGTGCTACACAGAGAGAGCAGGGAGACAGCGGTAGGGGAAGACAAACACAACCACAGCTTTGATCAGACAGTCACAGATTAGATTAGAGAACCACCATAACCCCACAGCGCAGAGAGAAGTCACAGTCTCAAAAACAGTGTTAAGGATTATTATAAGAATTCAATTAAATCTAGCCCAAAGTCTACAAGAAGCAGAAGAAACTGGATTAAAGCCAAAATTACTTTCAAAGCAATTAATAGGAGTAAGTAACGAATGTTATGGGTCGGAAAAACCAAGGAGGTCTATGTGGCGACAGTGCCGAGGAACTCCAGGCTGATTACTTGTCTTTGCGGGTTGCGTCGCTCTCTGGTCCCACCATACTGACAGGCCTCTTCCTCTCAATGGTGCCACAGTCATAGTCCAGGTGGTTGTTGTGGTTGGATGCAGGTGTGGGCATTGCAAACATGCCGGACACATTGAAGTCCACGTCTGTTAGAGGAGAGAAGGTTAGATGAGTTTATGTTGGCGACAGTGCAGACAGTCCACCATCATCTTGGCACAAGATACAGAGACTTAAGTACCGACTGGCTTTGATTGGCTGTTAGATATACCAGGACAATAATGCAACATGTTTGGACGAAGACGCGACGGTGTGATTAATGCATGACAATGTATTTCAAAACCTGCATTTTATTTATTAATGCAGGGCTATAATTCAATCATTTTTCTTCATTTGAACTCACCTGATTTGATTTCATGTGTTTTTGATAGAAAAGAAGCCAAATTAAGGAATATATTACATCTCGTTTTTTCGAGCTGACCTCCACTGTACAAACTAGAGTTTGACCCAGATTCTAATCTTGGTCCTTGGTAGCTTGATGAATGCTGGCTCTTTCTCTCTTAATAGCTGTTTATCCCTGGTGTAAAACGGGCCCTGAGATGCCCCCAAAAAAAAAAGAAAAAAAAAGAGAAGGTCATCCTGGACTTGCTGCAGAGGAAACCCACAACCTACCCTCGGGAAAGAACCAGTCTGCATGCTGGATGATGGGCTCCACGATGGCCACCACATGCACAGAGGTAGCTGCAGCCATCTCAGCCAGACTCCTGGGTGGACACACACAGATGAAAACAAATTAGATGCTTTCTAACATAATGACTGGCTGAAATAAGCTTAAATTACAGGCCATTGTTTGTAGAAGTCTTCGCCACCCCAGCCAAAGATAATGCCTCTAAGACGTGTGTATTTGCCCCTTATTTTAACAGTATGAGTATCATTGTCTTCCCCTTCCCCTCAATCCCCTCTCACCCCTCAGTCTTGGCCCACAGCAGATTGGGTCCCAGGACGATGGCGATGTTGCTCGGAGTCATTTTGTTCATCTCGCTGTCCTGAGCCAGTTTGGATAGAAACTTCACCAGATACCTGCGTGAAAACATGGGAGTCCGTGAGGCACAGGTGAAAACCCTGTGTTGAGACTGACACGTTGCTGTCGGGACCTTTCTCTAAACTAACCTCAGGTTGGTTTTGTTGTTCTTTGGTAGATTATCACATACGACCCAGAGTGCCTGGAGCCTCTTGTCTGGATCTGACACACTGGAAGAGATGGAGAATGAAAGATGATTAAAAGTAGAGCACGTTATCAGTCAAGTGTCTCTCATTGATAGATCCGCCTTGCCTGGACGCCTGGATCCATTCATCATAAAGCTGGTAAGTCATTAGAGGTTCAGGGAGTTCCCTCAGGTAGGACTTGAGTGCTCCTGAAACCACACATTCACAGATGTTTTGAACACTTGAAGAGACTTTTTCAGGCAGACAAACATCATAATTTGACTTTATCATTAGCGAACCATTGAATACACTGACTAAAATATAACATACTGCTGTGAAAATCAATATCGGTTTGTTGCCACAGAGGGAGATAGCCCTATGCTGTTTTTATTCTAGGTGGCAGAGCTGAAAAATACTGACTTGTAGATTCGGAGATGACACGAAAACAGGAATGCTTATGTTTGGGAATGTGAAAACGTCCGTGTCGACTTGAATTGTTTTTCGATTAAACTACGGTAAATTAGAAAACTGGTCAAAGTAAATACCAAAAAACAAAGACATTCAAAAATGGCTCTGGTTTGGGATGTACCAGCGACAGCATGGGGGTCGGAGTAGAACTCCTCCAGTTGCGACGTGGAACAATCCAACGCTGCCTTTAGCTTCTTTAGCTTGGACGCCCCTGCTGCAATTCTGAATAGACCCTGTTACACAAACACACAAAAAAAAAAACACAAGTAAACCACAGTAACATCGCCAGCAAACAACAAGGACACATGCAGGCGATGTGCACAGGAGACCCTCTGCTTTCACTGAGGCAAACATTCTCGCACACACTTTCCTAAAACTCAATTACACATAGACTCTGTATGAGTCCGTGACATAGACTCCCCCTGCCAGCTGCACATAATGAAACCTTAAAACAGGCAAACAAACACACCCACAACTCACAGCACAGCACGCTCTTTACTGACACAACAACAAAGGCCGTCTTCACACTATAATGACACAGACGAGACTCACCAGGGAATGAATAGGGAGACAAATAACGTGCTTTGCAGCTAACATTTGCACTCTCTCTACTCTTTTTTTTTTTGCTCAGACACGCACAAAGGAATCTGATTTATGGACAGGAGACAAGTAGACTCTATTGTATTCTAAATTTGTTTCGAGGAGAGGACGTCGCAATTTCATAAATCATCACTGTAGCATAACGTGAGACCGCTTCTTTGGAACAGCGTTACAGACATGAGGGAGCGTCCTCTGTTTGTCTGTTTGTTCCACTCTTGTCTTAAGATGCTCATGTGAACAAACAATTTGCAGCTTGGTTTCAATTATGTCGTTGACCAGTGGGGCTGCTGAATCGCAGCCACAGCTCCATGAGAATTTTAATGAGCTGCACCAGCACTTCTTTCACTTCAAAGGTAACACGAGGGGGGAAAAAAAACAAAAAAAGACAGTCGAGTCAGCGGAGGACAGCAAAATCTCATTCTGCTGCATAAATGATGCACATGGAATTAAGTTTGGCGTCAGATAAGAAGTGACCTCTGAAGCACAGATCTCTGGTGGTTATCATTTCAAACGTAACCCAAGCTTCAAAACATCTGACCTTATGAATTAAGCTGCACGATCAGGCAGACATATCATCAGTGTTCAACGCTGCCAGGTTATAAAACACGTTTGCCGACAGCTGTTGTAACTTTTGGTCAGATGATGACTTTATTCTGAGCCGTGTTTGGTCTCTGTGAGAAACATCTGATCTTTAAATCTGATAAAAGCTTTAGTTTGTTTGTCAGATTTGGCTGCTTGGCAGGTAAAGTATGGGGAGCTTATCAGAGTGTGTTTGTTTGTTGAGACCTGTTGCCCTTGAAAACTAGTTAAGAGTGTCTGAGACTCAGCTGAGTAAATACGGGGTCCATAAAACCAAAACAAGTTCAGGCTGAAATAATAGCCATTATTGTCTTTAACATTTAATCTGCTGGTTATTTCCCCAATAAATAATTTGGCTTGAGAGTAGGGGGGGAAACAAATCCCATCACATTTTCCCAGAGCTCAAGCTGATGACTCAAAGTGACTTTGATCAACCCAGCAGTTAAAAAACAAGAGATTTACTACCTAAAATCTATTAAAAAAAAAACAACTAAAAACAACACCTAATAGTTGCTAATGAGAAGCTGGAACCACTGGACTTTAGGTATTTCTGAATCAAGAGTCATCTGAAGAGCTCATATCCCCGCCGACCCCTGCAAACAACTAATGCATCAGTATTTGAGATATCCTCCGTTCCCATGGTGACCCTAGAGTAGTCTATATTGTTTTGGAGTCAAATAATTACTTATCATGGTGCATTTATGAGTAAAGTTTGGTGAAGCATGAATGATAGTTTGACAGATATGCTCCAGAAAAAAAAATGACTACGGACATTATTACTAGTTATTATAATTATTATAATTATTAGTATTCCCTCTTGCTCTAAAGGTTTTAAAAAAAACTACGACAACCAACATGCATTGCGTGCAACATGCATTTTCTTAGCCTCTATTTTCAGAATATAGGAAACAATCCGGCAGGTGCTTCCTGTTCACAAACCTTCTCTATACAGCTAAAAAAAAAAAACAAGTGCACTAAAAACATCTTAGGTGAGAAATAGGCAGCGGCGTCACAGAATTTTGGTTCATATTTGATCAGCTCTGCCTCGTTACAGTTTGATCTACACCCCTCTCTCGATCCAGAAGAGAGACTACGATACTCTTGGTGTCCGTGGAGGTGGGAGTGCAACAGTGTGGAAGCACAACCCCTAATTCTAACAACAGCCCTCCATGTAGAGAATGAGCAGGGGCTCTGGGTGCAGGCAAAATTAAAATCCATTCATTCATTTGCACTTACAACCCACATTGTAATGATACAAAGCTGGTTGATAATATGTCATCATCATCAATGCCTCCTTCTTCCTCCCAATAAGGCAGAATAATAAAGTAGGATGCTATAAGAAGGGCAGGTCTCCTTGTCTTTTTCTGTGCAATCTCATCCCTCTCACCTCTTCCTTCATGCCAGTCTCTAGAAGCATCATGACGCAGGCCTCTATTGGCAGGGCGATCTCCCTTCCGCTCCTTTTCAGGTGTTCGTCCAGCCCAGTGCCAAACGCAGGCTTCTCCGTCCATGAGTCTAGGCACAGAGCAAATTAATAGGCAGAGGCAGCGATACAAAGACTTTCATTTCATTCAAATCGTTTCAAATTTGAAGAGACATAAAACAAGTGTTGACATGAAGCTGCTACAGATTATTTGTATGACCCATCTATCATGGAGGTATCCAAAGAGATTTTATTTTAAAAATCAGCACTGGCTCAGGAGTGAACAAGCCTGCTGCTTGTCTGGATTGCAGATTTCTGGGTCAACAGTCCCCCCCCCCGTTCCAGTTTCTAACCAGTCACTCCCCCTTCTGGGTTGCTCTGAGCTTGTTCTGTTCGTGTGCGTGTGTGAGCTAAAAGCCCAGGTGGGTATAATGTGAGAAGATGTGGGGGTTAGCGTGTGGAGCTCTTGAGTCATCGCCACATGCTGGGAGACCAGGTTTGTCTGGTTTAGACCACATGTTTAGCACAGAGAGGGGAGAAGAAAAAAAAAAGCTCCTTGAATAGGAAACAGCTTCACAAAAGCAACAAAGGCAAAACATAGTAAAGGATCTTGGAGAGGAGACATTGTGTTTGCAAAATGGATAATTGGATGACTTTTGGAGAGCAAAGCAGTGAAAACAAAGGCCTATTCTTTAATATCCGTGCCTCGGTGGTGGATTTGAACTATTTCTACACCTTTAGTAACTTCTGGTGGTCCAGAAGTGAGAGGAACAGACCAGTGTAATGTCTATTCTCCCAGTAACTACATATAAGCACACCTTTGGGTGAGGTTCTCAAATGTTCCCAGCATACAACAGGAAAAGGTTTGTTTAAAGGGACACCAAACAACACAGGAACCACAGAAAAACAGGGGCCGTCCCTCGGAAACAGGCGCACGTGAATTCTCCAGGAAAAACATCAAGCGGTCTCGTACCATGCTCAGCACAGAGCCTTCTTGTGTGTCGCTTTTATTAACAACACTGCAGTGCTAAGTGTGAAGTGGCTGCGTGTGCATGAAGGCGTGTTTGCATCCAGTTTTACCTTGCTGCGCCTGGATGGTCGGCAAGACATTTTCCAGAACAGTGAGAGACTTCCTGTGGTAATCAGCTTGAGCTTCTAAGAGCTACAGAAATAAAAAGAAAGGAAAAAAAAGAACAGAGAGTAATTGATGTGGGCGAGATGAATTAGAGAAGCACTTAAAAAAAAACAAAAAAACATGACAGCAAAGTAAATAAAACAGCCGGCCAAGTCTGTGTTCCCCAGTTCTGTGTAACTGTGAACATTTGCACACAAAAAACACACGTGAGGCTTGACAGGCTGTACTCACTGTTACGAAGTAGCGGGCATAGTCGCCTTCTTTTGAGAAAAAATTGTACATGTCTGCAGCGAGTTGATCCTGGGAAATAAAGACAAGAATTCTAACTGTTTGAGCACTGACACATGAGCAACAAGTCAAAATAAGACTTTAAAGCAAATAAGTAAGAACTACTTTAAGGTTAAACCGTAATAACTCTAATCATATGAATGTGTATTTTCAGGTGGCGTCAGGACAAACGCTGGTGTCATAAATGGACACTGCACTTCCTGGAGAGAAAGCCCAGCATCAGACGGCCTAAAACCACTAAAACTCATCAGTGATCCGGTTCAAACTTGCACAGACTGTGCTGACAGGGCACTTTCAGTCATTTGTTTGTGTGTGTGTGTGTGTGAGGAAACTGGGACAGAGGGCCCGAGGGTCTTGGGAAGTCTAGTTGTTGCTTAATTTTTCTCCCTTCTGATAAGGCCTGCTTCAAGTTTCTTGAGCTCATGAGGTCATAAATGACCTCTGGCCTCAGGGTAAGAAGAAAGAAGCTGTTTTTCTAGAGTGTGAAGATGGATTTGAATACCATCGGCATTATATACCGTCTTCATCAGCTTTCCATCTGCATGTAATGACTTTAAGCCACTTTTATTACCACTTAGCAGAGGTTCTTCCATGACATGACTGTAATGTAACCGTAACAACAAATAACTAGCAGTGCCCCACTATAGCCTTGATTTTCTTTTCTTTTCCACAATGTAGCAATAGCTTCCACATAGAGACACGTGAGTAATCTATATTCCCTACCTTGCAAAGTTCCACTTTGTTCATAGCCTCATCCATCTCCTCCTTGAGTAGGTCAGCTTTGGTCGTCAGTGCATGAGTGTTAGTTCCTGAGATTATTGACTTGGTCGCCTGCAACCATCTGAGTTTGCAGAGACACGGGAAAATAGAAAATCTGAGATGAGACTACCTCTGTGATGTAGAAACATGATGTAAAAGTCTGGATTAACATGAACCCAAGTCAGCAGTGAGTTGGCTTGGAGTATAGCCGTCTTAAAAAGTCTGTTACTGTTCACCGGTTTCGTTCCAGTGTGGTCTGGATGCATCACCTGACACAGCATTAACACGTGTTTACAGAGAGTGAGCTGTGCACAAACCTCGCTCTGGCAGAATCATAGTCCAGCACCAATTTGGCCAGCTGTTTCCTCTGCTTCAGGATGTTGGGAATGTCCACCTACAGAAATGATGCCAGAAACACCGAGAAGTTAAAATGACAAAGATCGGGACACTTTCTGTTCAATTTTTTGCAAGTTTTTAATGGTTGATTCAAAGTCTTGGAGCATTTAGTCTTATTTCTGTTTGTTGAGAAGGTTTTAACTATGACATTTACAATTCTATGGCTCAAAATGATCCCAGCATGACACCTGTGAATGGAGGTCATGGCCCAGAAGCTCAGCTTGTGGGGAGAAACATCTGTAGCAAGTGTAGCTGTACGAGAAACAACCCATAATGCAAGATACAGATGTCTGTTAGCTAACAGTTACTTGTGCATGGGAATCTTAGGATAACAAAAATGAACAGGTGGCAAAACACAGTCTGTAATAAAGACAAAAGGCCTTATGTTTAGCTAACATCACCAGGACTGGCATCCGTTCCTTGTGACTACAGCTATGAAAGTATTTTAAATATTTATCTTGGCTTTAGTTGCTGTTACATTCAGAAGTTGCAGTACGTTTTTTTGTGTGTTTTTTTTTTTATACCTCTGCCAGCTGACTGAGAGGATCAAGAACATCCTTCTCTATCTGCAGCTCATGTTGCATCAATTCTGATGCCAGACGGTGCTCTGCCTCGCCGCACACTTCCATCATCTTCCTGTTATCGCATGCATCAGCACAAAGTGAGAGAGGAGTGTCAAAATCACAGCATTGTCAAGTCATGTCTCACTAACACAACGGCACCATTAGGGGAGGATGTGAGGTCCTCAACCGTCTTCCTGACAAGGCAGAGAGATGACACAATCTGGGCCATCAGATCTTCCTTTGTTTCCAATAACTGATTACAAAACCAGGTTATTAAAATGCTATAACTTTTAGCTGCCCAAAGCCAGGAGCACACAGTGGGGACGATGAAACCTCCAACACATACATAGAACACAAAAGCCCCATTTCCACTGCATAGCACCAGCTCGACTCGACTCGCCTTTTTTGCTTCTCCAATTAGGTGAAAAGTACCTGGTACTACTTTTTTAGTACCTGCTCCGTTGCGGTTCCAAGCGTACTAAATGATCACGTGAAACATTACAGACCACCGATTGGTCAATGCCCGGCACACACAGAGTAATCTGCACAGTACAAATCAAAGGCCGCCACATTCAAACAGCGAAGCTACTTTAGCGACCAGAACTTTTTTTTTATTGCAGCCGCTATATTCAGGAGGTGCTGACGTTCCTGTCTTAAACAGTTGATGGTGTTGGTGTGTGTTGCGTTGAAGACTACGCCATGGCAGTTTCGCGGAGCCCATCTTCCCTGAGGAGGTACCATCCCGCAATGGAAAACGACCGACCATACAGAAAAGTACCCCGTACCAAGGCGAGTCGAGTAGAGCTCGTACTATGCAGGGGAAATGTGGCTTAAAAAGTGCGCTTACAGTCTTAACTGAGAGTTACCGAGAATGCATCACATTTAGCAGCAGAGCAACTGAGGTTCTTTCCCTTCCTCATTACTTCCAGACAGGCACATGACTGCTGCATAGATTTAGAGACTTTCTAGATCCTCAATCTGTCAGGTCCTGTTTTGTGTGTTGCTCTCAGTCACAGTGAACGATCTGAACCTCATAAGGGAACTTCTGAAAGTCCCGTCAACAGAAAACCAAACTGACTGATTGCATAGTGCTTGCCCTGAATAGATGGCCTCGTAGTTCACAGTCTTGGGCATAAATCCGCTCCATTAGCAACGGTTATCAAGGAGGAGTCATCGGTTATGTGGCTTTCCAACCAATCCCAAACTCACCCTATCAAAGAGTCTTCTCCCAATTGGTTTCCGCCTTCCACCATCACCTGGGATAGTGAAGTCAGAGGAAGCTTTTTCTGTGATGTGTGTGGAAGAGGAACAGATGCAGACAATTAGACTATACCGAGACACAAACGACCACAAACTATGCACATGCACACAAAAAGTACCCATTTCTATACAATAGCTTCAGTATTTGATGTTGAAACCAGTGGGAAATTCATCAAGGACTTTCCATTGAGCAATAGTTCAGTCAGGAAAGAGGAAGAGCGCTTTCTGAGCAAAGGAGGAAAATACAGATGTTAAATGGGATTTAAGATTCAAACTAGGGAAGTGAGACCTCTACAACAGCACTGGAGCTTATTTTCACAGTAACACATTCCTGCAAAACCCTTTATGAGTGTTGAACATCCTGTTTTTTACTAGAGAATCCCCAAAGGTAAAGAGTGTCATGCGTTGTGAATAAAGATGACAGATATCTGAATGGGAAATGGAGCAAGTGGTGCTTAGAACCAGAGGTGGAGGAAGCAATCAGCGTTTTTACCTGACCATTTCCTGTATAGAGGCGTGGTACGGACTGTAGTGCATATTTGGGTGGTGTGGGATAGAAAACACAGAAGAAAAATTATGGACTGTAGGCCTACTAGGGACACCCTGAGAAAGTGAAGACTCAAATATTGCATGGGAGACGTTACTACACACCCTGGAACAGTGGATTGATGTGGTGCGTTTGTAAAGGCTAAACGGTAGCTATGACAAAGGTTTTCGCAGCAACAAGCTTGATGTCTTACGTGTCTCTTCTCTGCATCCGCACCGATGTGTCCCTGTAGACATGACACCATCCGCTTGTGCGTGTTGTGGGACACCACACGCACCAACTCCATGCGCCGTTCAATCTGTGCATAAGACAAGACATGGAAGTCATCACAGAGCAGGGTGCAACAATTTATAAGCTGAAAGTTAGACTGGGAGTTAATTTCGTTAGAAGTTTCATTATAGAGATGTGTCTCTTTTAATATAAAACATGACACAAGCTGTATTTTGATAAACCGCAGCACTGGGACTGGACCACATCCTGCCACCTTTGTCTTTTGCTTAATCTCATCAACGCCTTTGACAATATCTCCATAAACCAACACAACAGTGCGTCTGAGGGGTCGATGGTTGACGAGGTCCAGTTCCACGCAGAGATTTGTAGTTGCCTGGAGGGACTCAGGGGTCAGAGTTCATGCATGATTGATGAGGCTTGTCCCCAGCGGAGCAATGCTGGAATGTTATCTTTGAAACACATGACTCATCGGAAGTGGCGCTCCAGCAATAGGCCACTAGGCTGAGATGGAGAGCGAGGCGTTTCTTGGGCTTTGAAAAGGTCTCTTTCTCCTGTCTGCTAGCTTAAAAACACAGATCCACTCTGTGCTTTTAGCCTGACGGCATATAATACTGTCATTGATGGGAGTCACAGCTACTCTGGCTGGAGGACAGAGGCCGAGTGAAGCTCTGCGTGATGACCAATCACCGTCCTTGTCATGCCAGGTGCCTGACTGCAACAGTCAGTGTCAACATGAGACTGCCGCCACCACCCCATTATTAAAACTGGGTGCATGTTGGAGTTCAAGTCTACTTAGAAGTCTTGCAAATGTGTTCATGAAATAACTGGTTCATGTTGGGAGCACTTGTGAGAACGTCAAGCAGATTGCGCGCACCGGTTCCACAGAGGTGGGTTTTCAAAAAACACCACTGCTGAGAGAAAATGCAAGTCTGTAAGTGCCTGAAAAGGACAAACACGTACTTGAGAGTCGGGACAAACAATATTCCAAATATAAATGGGAACACTGAGGTCTAGAGGGCAAAATGAGCAGCGACAAATGCAGAGGGAGGATCTACCAAATAGCGGACAATTGTGTTCCAAAAACAGAACAGAGTCGGAACTCAGGAATTCCACAGCAGATATCCGCCTCCGCACCCCCGGCCTCCTCTCCTTTCCCTCCCTCTGTTCTCCAGCTCTTACGTCATTCCCGACCCGCGGTGGCCCCGGCATTCCCAAAACAGCTGGGTCAAATACAGACTTCACGAAAAACACACACTCACACATGCAAATACGCAGACAAAAGCTCCGCTTCCATTCTCTACAGGCTTGGGAACACTTCCACAGACATCCCAGTTAGTAACTGGCACGAAACAAGCAGGGAATTCCCCCCCCCCCCCCTCCCTGTTCCTGTGTGGATGTATTGGAAATGTTTGGATTACATGGCAATGGGAGTTTTCTTCTTCCTTTCATTGTGACAAACTCAGGTTGGAAACACGACATCACACAGTCAAAAAAACAACTAAATATGCAGAGGAGTGGGAGAACTTAGGCCAAATGTCCAGTAGACAGGGTGTGTTTTTCCTCTTGTGATGTGATGACGTCAACGCATGCTCAATCCCATGACACGTCATTGCGCAGGGATTCCCAGTACTGAGAGGGACAGACGAAGAGAAAAAAAAAAGAGTCTGTCTGTCTGGGTGTGTGTATTTGTTTATCGGTTCCTAAGAGAAAGGACGCTTGCATGTCTGGACAAGTCCAGAGTGAACAAAAATAGCATACCTTAAGGGTGGCTGTGGCTTTGTATGACAGATATGGAACAGAGGGGTTCAAAACATTTGGTTGCTACTTCACGTGAAACTAGAAGGCTGTGTGCATACAGACGGACGGACACCTTGATATTTCTGGAGCAATGCGGATGAGACGCTAAGCAGAGGAGAAGTAAGGAATGAACAACTGGCACAAGAATGCTGGGTGGCTCTTTGGCACCGCGGAGAACCATATTTAAAAAAAGGGACCGGAGATAAAGAGGCTAAGAATAAGACAAGTCCCACAGACTCAGAGATGGAAATGTGGTCAAATGAAGGGACCCATTGGGCGACAACACAGAGGTGGGCTGGGTGCAGCTGATATGACACGACGGTGCTTCTGATGGTCACTTTAAATGATCTGAAAGCTCCGTCAATGCAAGTGTTTGAAGGATGTTTTCGGGGTTGTTTTGCTGTGGCGTCTATGGTGGCAATGTTAAAAACAACTCAGGGAAATGGTAGAAAATCCCTATCTGTAGTTGGAAGCTAAAAAAAAAAAAAGAACATAGCTCACATAGCAACGCTGCACAAATATTCCAGGACGGGTTTTCTATTAAAGAAAGTAGAAGTAAGAACTTCTGTTTGGAGACAAACAGTGACCCTGAAATGTGAGGAATGAAGGAGGTTGACTGACTTCCATCGCTCCAACCCTTACTCCCTTTTTCCTTTATCAGACAGCAATCTGCCTATAATACGAGATGCGAAGCATTCAGTATCAACAAGGCAAGAAAAAAAAAAAATCATCTTCAACGAAGAGCGAAAGAAAGACATTGTGGACTTAACATTACATCCTCCCTTCAGTGAAGAGCAGGGGTGCGTGACACGTACTGAGGAAAAACAAATACACAGTTAATCATAATGTTCATCATTCTGGGTACTTTAAAAAGTCTATCCTTGTCTAACAAAGCGACCCCCCCACCCCCACCCCTTTAACCACAGTTGGTTCAACCTTCTGGCATCCTTCGACTTTCACTTTCACTTGTGTGACACTGGACATGAACAGAGAACAGGCGGGGGGGTGTTTGGGGGAAGAAGAAAAAAAGGACTTGCGAGTCATAATTGTCTTATTTACATGGAATCTACCATTTCTAACGGTGGTCAAATACATGCTGTATCTATATGGTGGAAGACTGCAGACGCTGAACTTACCGAGAAGAACTAGTTCGATAGATAAACAGATCGGTTTTTGGTAAATGAGAAGCTTTCGAGTTCCTTTTGTATGAAGCAGCAAAACGTTGCAGCGTCACGTGTTCCAGCTCATTTGCCTAACTTGATTACGTGTCCTGCAACGTGACTCTTGCACATGGGCGCATTGTGATGTCCAAGCTGAGACAATATACTGTGGAGCCCTATATCGTGCCAATAAATCACCCCCATAATGGCAACTTTTATATTATGGGCTAGTGGCCGATAATAAAATGATAACTGATAATATGAAGCTAAATTGTTTCATTATCTTGAGGGAAGAGGATCTATACACTCCAATACAGTGGGTGCTGGCATGGCCATGTGAGTTACGTTTTTACAGTTTCAGATAAACCACATATTAGCCTGTCTTAGCCTCAGGTGTGCATAAAATTAAAGTCATGACTTTGTTTTTAATATGCAAAATATGAAATAATTTGCATAACAGAAACTCTTGTTGCCTCTAAATCTATGTCTGATGCTCTGTCTATCACTCAAATACATATTTTCCCATAAAGTGAGAGAGGTGACAACGGTGCCGTTTGTTTATACACCACCTGAAAAGAGGGTGGGGAGAAGAAGAAGAAGAAGAATGAAAAGTATCAGGAATGTGGCTTTGGGTGTTCTCAAGCAGTGATGCAAAGCTAGCTGGGTTTGTTTCCACATCTATGTCGCCTCCCATTCAAACACAAAGACAATCTTCGCTGATCAGACAGTATTTTGTCCCAACTTCAGCTGCACCGATGGCTTTCTCTCACACTCGCACACATTACAGCTACCGCTACACTTAATTCTTCGCAGCTACTTGAGCCCTTATGTTTATGACAAAAGGGTCATGTTCCAGCAAAAAGTCAATCATCAACCAGAAAGGAGGATCTAAGAAGTGATGCCAGCTGCTCTTTGGTTGGCATGACAACTTGCGTACTTTGGGGCTTGGTCAGCGCATCATCCAGCTGCTTAGATGGTTGCTGTACATTCAAGGCATTATTGATCATATTTTATTAAGGCAGGTCAATGCAGGGGTGTGGCAGTTTCTTGGGAGAGAAGAAAACTAACTGGTGTCGAGAACAGAAAAATAAAAGGCCTCCAAGAGACAAATAAAAGCTAAATGTTTATCGTACGAATCAGTAACAGAGCAGTTTAAATAAATGTTTATTTATAATTCGGCAGAACCTGCAGAGTTATTACTAAAGAAAGACAAAAATGTGGAAAAGACAGTGACATACAATAACTAAACCAAGGCTTATCAATCATTAACATGCCTTTGTGAGTAAAGGGGGAGACTAACTAGTGAAATTTCCTGCTACAGCCTTAAAATTGTCCCGTTACAAAGAAACCTTTAATGGCAAATCCAGTTACTGTCGCTCTGCCATTTGGTCACCAGCATGTGAGTCAGTGAGCTAAAGTTGTGCGCCAAAGATTTAGTCAGTGCCTACATGACAGATGTCTGAATAATTATGACTTCTTTTTTTTATGATTTCTGCTAATATTGCCATCAAATCCAGTTCTTCCTCACTGCTTACTGACCTTTTCCAATGACTGAATTTATCATTCTAGTAAATATTTTTGGGAGGTTTTTTTTGCGAAACCAATCGATTTGATTGAGCAGAGACACACACTGTGTGACTGCAGCCCCTGTCTAACAGATGCAGACTATTCCTGTGTTAAGAGCTGGTCAGAGCGTCACAGTCAGGTTAATGATTTACCTGCAAGAGGTCATCGCTGAGGACTTCTGTTTTCTCCGCTCTGTGGGTGAGAAAAGACAACAGAGAGCGCACAGATTAGCACTGACAGACAACGGTAGCATGTAAGTAGCTGTGCTTCAACATTCCTGAAATGACACTGCTCCTGAAAGACTGGTTTCCATATTCACTTTGAACTCTAAATTAAGAGTCCGTCATTGAGCAGGGGATGCCTGAAAATGCACCGAGGGTGGGTGGGTCTCTTAAGCTGGCTTCCGTGGCTCAACCAGCAAAGTATCTGGATGGTATCCTGGCAAAAAAACGTGTCTCCCAGCAGACCACACTGCTGCGGCGTGCATGAACTGTGACAAGCTTGAATTCTATCTGATAACACATCGCTAATGCAGAAACTCTGTTGAGCTGAACGAGAAGGCATGTTTCTGCAGCTCAACCTGATTAGATTTCCTCAAGTCACAGCTAGCGGGATTCGTGGTGTCGAGCACAGGGTGGCCATGCAGTCCTGCTCTATTAATAGTAAACTAATAGCTGGACTTGAAGAGGTCAGACAGATTAGATTCACTTAAAGGGAGAAGGCTGGGAAACACAGGCTCAGCTCAAAATGTCTTATCAACACCTTCACACGGGGCTGAAGGCTTCTGTGGCTGCCGGGGGAGACGGCAACGCTGCAGTCGGAGGGTCGGTCGCTGGAGACAAATGAATGCCGTGGTTTACCCGCAACTATAAGATAAACTCATTCAGCAAAAAAGCAATGTCTAGATTACGGTATCTTCGCAGGGAGGATACTCTAACACCTGCTGTAACTACACCAGTCATGTATATGGATGGTAAGAGGGCAAAATCGTATGTTTGGCACCGTAATGGTTTTTCCACTCTAAAAAAAAAAAAGGAAACTGGCAACACAATTAATGTACTGATCTAATATCAGTGCTCTCTTTTCCACAAAATGGAACACCTGTCTATTGTCATTATATATATTATTATATAATTTATTATATTGTACCATATTCTAGACTTCCATACAATAATGACATGACTTTGTATATATATGGAGAAAGAGCTAGCATTTCCTTTTTTACCTCCGCTAAGGAGGTTATGTTTTCACCAGCGTCTGTTTTACGTTTGACTTTTTAGCAGGGTTACACAACTTGACAGATTTTCATGAGCCCATTAAATTTAGATAAAGTTGTGAATCTATTTGTTTCACTTTCCTCTATACATTGTAAGAACCCATTTTGATGGAACACATGTCTTGATGTTGTAATAAAAGACACAGGCGTCAGCACTTTACTGTGTTGCTTAAGCACACGTGACTGAAGACGCTGACTTCAGCACTTTACAGTACAGCAATAACATTTGTTTGTTTTTTCTGTGTGTTGGTTGGTTGGATTGTTTGCAGGATTACGCAAAAACTACAAGACAGATTTCCATGAAACTTTGTGTATATATATATATATATATATATATATGTGTGTGTAAATATTGTGTGGGTGTTTTTTTTTTGCTTGTTTAGAAAATAAACAAACATCAGACAGTACAAAAGAATGATGTTTACCACTAAATGCCAATATATCAGCATTTATGTTGATATTTTGGTTAAAACATATGTTAGCATATGTTAGCATGTCTGCTTGAATGCTGAAGCTATAGGGTTTATTCTGAAAGTATGGATGTAACCTGCTGTAACTTATTATAAACATGAATCTCAGCAAAGCAGGAAGCATGACATCTGACAGATCTGATGTGAATTGCATAATACTGCCAAATAATGGAGCTAATAAGCAGACCTCCGCTAAAGTACCTCTATTCCACCTCACTCTCTAAAAGATTATCATCAGACCTTCTGTCTCATTACTGATAGGTAGAATAAGGAATGTGCAGGCACTTTCACGTCTAACTAATGTGCAGACCTGCATCCTCCTGCATAAAGTGACCTGTTGAGAATCGTTTGCCTGCATTTTGGGTAACCGGAGCTCTAAAGGAAGCCTGGGTCCTCCTCCAAAAACTGCTCTCTATGAACTATAGTAACCTTGTCACAGCTGCTTTCAATTATAATACAGAGGCAGGAAGGAGGGGGAAACAGAAAGACTGACAGACTGGGGATGACAGTTTGGGGGTTTTTTAAGGAAAGAAATATAAATATGATGTTTTGGGGGGGGGGGTTATAGACCCCTGAAGCTGCCAAACCAGAATAAAGAAGCTGGAGAAGACAGGAAAGATTTTCGCTGGAGGAGATCAAGAGCCAAGCTGGAGAGGTCACATGTGCAGAGTGAGGACCTATAACCCAGAGAAAGCCACAGACAACACTTCCAGCGAGCTGCAGAGGAAAAATGTGATCCACGTGCATATTATAATACACACACACACACACACACACACACATACAGTGTGTGATTATAAAACCACAATATGGAATCCATACTCTGGAGTAGTCTACATTTATGTGCCTAATATTAAACCCAGTATGCTCATCAAACAGACCCTGCCTTTCATGAATACATGATGTTGTGCATGCAATGTCAAGTAAGGCAAATTAACCCAAACACATCATGCTACAACTCATTAGCTGCTTGACACACAAGGAAAACAAATCATGGTTCTCATTTTCCATGACCAATCTACAAGAGGAGGCCGTCTGATTTCCTGATTTAAGGGTTCTTTGATACGGAGAGTGAGTAACACGGAGGCTCTACATGCACAGCAGGAGTCTCAGGGGAGCCGGTCAGCGGAGCTGAGGTTCGCCAGCTTTACCCTCAGCAGCAGGTTTGCATTGACAAGTCTGTGTCACTGAAACCAGCTGTATAACACGAACCTTGTCTCTGGAGTCTTTTCTCTACTATTTGATTCATGTAAATTTTATCATTTCAATTCATTTAAATTTTTTATAGATGTCAAATGTGACTGGAAGCCCTCTTCAAAAAAAGTTCTAGAATAGTAATTCTTTACAATTAGAGCCAGTTAAGTTCCTGTATTTTGTAATATTGCAATATATATAGTACCAAAAAAAAAGTTTTCCCAATATTTTGCAGCATTAAAGAACACAAATAGTGTTGACTTAAGTGGACAAAATGTATCTGCTTGTTGATTTATGTCCAGACGGATTGTGAGAGATTTAAATATAAATGTAAATGTGGACTATAACTAGGTTTTAGTCATTCAGTTCCGCTTACTGGTGTTAATTTGATGGCGAAAACAGAGCGATGCACCTCGCATTGCATCAGCAAATTCTGCCCTAACTGGGTTTTAATTAATCAGAACACATGCAAATACATTAATATTAGTAGCTCTTGGAAAAGCAACCCTGGTGTGAACAAGCTGTAAAAAGAAAAAGAAAAAAAAAAAGCACTGTGTCACAGGGGCCAAAACAGGCTGTGTGCAGCCTGGGCAGAGCACAGACAAACACACAAAACAACAATTGTTTTGCCGGTGTCAGCTGACTGGCAACAAACAGAGCTGACCCCATCGTGCCTCGCAGAAGCAAGCGGCCTTTGGAGAAGTTGTGCCGCTGTGCACCGCATGTGACTTCTCAGCAAGAGATCCTCGCTGCACAGCCGTGGCCTGCTGCATCGGAATGGTAACCATGGCGATCTACTATCAAAGTTAGAAGCGGGGTAAATGAATACTGCAACCATAAGTACAATAGAGCGGCTGTTACCGGCCACTCAGCGCTGAGACGTAGGGAGGGTCTGTGTCTTACGGAAGCAACAGTTGGTAGCTTCAGGCACACGGTAATGGATACTGGACCCTCTGAAAGGAGCAGGAGAATAACTGGGTGACTCATCCCATGCAACCTGCCTAATGAGGCTGAGTATGTATAGGCTAGTATTAGACCTGGGCATGAGTGAAGAAAACCCTTGTGTATTATTGCAGTGTAAAGATCATGCATCACGTTACAACATTCTGTTGTAACGTGATTTATCAATTTGTCCATACGATGAAATGTGAGGAAATCGAAAGGAACGTCCTTCATAGCTTTTCAAGAAAACCTTGATGTTATAAATTAGCGGTCAAGAACCCAACAGTATTTAGTTTGCTGTCACATGTGACAAAGTAAAGCAGCAGTTAAAGTTAAAATAAATCGAAGACATTTAGGTATTTTGCTATAAATATGACTCAAACGATAATTCAAAAAGTTTTAGGATTGCTTTATTTTGAGGTGATAACTGTTTCGGCTGCAGTATTCTCATAACGTTAGGATAAGTTAGCTTTAAACTTGTCAAATAAGTCACAACTATCCAACAGTGCACGGTTTTCTGTAACGGAGGCAAATGAATTGTGATCATCGTGATTAAAATAATACCACACTTTCCCATCTTACCAATTTAAATTTTGGATGAAAAGTTGCTTTGACGGCAAACAAACGACAATAAAACGACACCCCAGCCTCACAGCTCGTGTCGGTCTAAGGGATGCCAGCTGCCACTGTCTCTTTGTCCTCGAGGCACTGGCCTGGTGAGACACAGGAAACGCCCAGAGTCACCTGTCCTTGTTAATTCAGCGGTGACATTTCACCAATCCCTGTGGGTAAAGTGTCGTTTCCAAACGACTCCCGCTCAAGTGAATGGAGGACTTCCAAACACAAAAGGTCTGCATCAGGTTGCAAAACGCTGAACACAATGTAAGAGGACAAAAAATGGCATGAAAAAGGATGATGCAGTGCATCTGTTTACCGTTTATAACTGAACTATTGGTGATTTTGTTGACCCCACTTTGCCAACCAGTGACCAAGAGAACGGGGAACCTGTCACAAAAACATCGGCTGCACAGTGCAAAATTCTGACCTCATCACTATGTAGATACTGATTATAGCCTCTTACACTCAACTCATGTTATCTACTTTAACTGTGTTACTAATAGCAATAGTAACTTACTATCTGACCACATTAACCTGCAGCAAACATGCATGTACAGGGCCAGAGAGTTCAAAGATAGCAGACCTCAAGAAGCTTCCACAAAGAGTCACAAATCCTCGCCATGTTCCCTGACATGAATCACAGGCTGGGTCCCCCCCCGCGCGCCTCTGTTTCAACCTCTCTCTCTTGACATCAATCTCCCCCAGCTGTCTCTCTCCTCTTCTCTAGAAAGCACCTCGCATGAATCTGGCAGGCAGTTTCCTGTTTGCAGAAGAAGAAGGAGAGATTTCCTCAAAGCGGCTGCTCGCTGGACACGGTGTTCTGCCTTTGCACAATCACAGGAACCCAGGGGGCAGCGGAGAGGGCCTTTGCACTCCAGACTTTTACAGGGGGGACACGAGCATGCACAAACTTAATGGACATAGCAGAGCATGCTTGCTCTGCTCTAATCCAAACACTGGCAGATCACTCTGTCATAAGGGCATGTATATGAATGCACGATTAACCCTACTTTTGCACACAAATGAGCAAGCAGCGACTGCATGCGCACACACACACACACACACACACACATATACAAATGTCTGTTTTCTGCATTACACTCTGTCCAGTTCTACTTTACTGCAGCGGGGGAAATTATGAGTATTCCAGCTGCCTTGGTGCTGCCGGTCTTGAATTCTTGCAGCATGAACATCTCTTTGCAAACTCCACTGATGGTGTTACTGTTAAACAAACACAGCAGGGATGGCAACAATGCAACTACTGTACAGTCCATCTCTGCCAAACACCTTATTTCAATAAGTCTGTTGACAAGATCCTCTGCTTTTTTTCTGCTTACCAGCAATTATTTTCATTTTCTATCCCCATTCTGAGTGAGTCGGTTAATCATGTGGTCTACAATATGAAATAATAATGACTATGGTACATTAAAACTCCAAAGTAATTTCCAAAAATGTTTATTCCTTGGTTAAAAGACCAAAGCCAAATCGTCCTGTTTTGAATCAATAAACACAAAGCCTCTTTTTTTTGTCTTCCTGATGGTTTATATTTTGCTAGCAGCACATGTCCTCCATCATTCACACCGCAGAACACACTCTCATTGTTAAGATTTACACTCACAGGGTCGATCCATTCACTTAATAGCTTAGACACTTCAGGGTGTTTTAAGTTCAGAAGGAACAGAGACAGACAGATACTTCTCCATCACTCAACCCGTTTTATATGTCTTCATAGTGTGATATCTGGGTATCTTGAGTTTCACAAATGGAGAGGCTCTTGCTGCCACTGCGGCAGCACTGAGTGCAAATTAACCTTACTGTATGGTGCAGAGTATACAATAGCTCATCCATTGCTGCATATTAGTCCTGTTGAACTGAGTTCTCATCATTTTCTCCCCCGGTTGACCTCAGAAGTCAGTCACACAGGGGTAAGTGAGACCAATGTCCATTTGTTTTGTTGACTGGTTGGTTGGATTGTCAGCAGCATTATGCAAAAAAACTACTTCATCGATTTCCATGAAACTTTGTGGACGGATGGGTCTTGGGTCAGAATAGATCCCAATAAATTTTGGTGAGGACCCAGATCAGGGGTGTTTTTTCCTGTTTTTTTTGTGTGTTTTTTTTAATAGGGCGTTTATGGACATCGCCTTTAATTTCTCAGGGAGTAATTCATGGATCTTGATGACAAAAATCAGGCATATTTAGGAGGCTGGTATGAATATGTGCAATTTTGTGCAGATTCAAATACAAATCTGGATGCACCAGATTAAAATATGTTTCATAGGAGGTAGTCTGCCCTGTACATTATGGTTACAGGGCTATGAGTTTCATTTTGGATAAGGCTTGACTGAATTAAAGGGGACTGTTGGGCCTTGGCGGAAGTATGTGCTCTTCTGGGTGCCATCCTTATAAGGCATGTTATTGGCTTTAAAAACCTCATCTGTGCAAGCCCAAGAACTTCTAGCTGTCAGTATTTGGCCTATTGGGAAACTTACTATTTATGTGATTCTGCAGTTTATGCCACTTCTTTTATGCACATTTTACACAGCATACTCAAGATGCCTGACATGCTCTCTGTAAGAAGGCACCTGCAAAATATGCATACAGGTATTTGCTGACAGTATCTCAGATATACACAGTGGCTTCTAAATCATGTATAGGTGCATCCCCACCCTTGGCCACATGTCTTATTTGTATGTTTTCCAAACTACCCCTGACTGACTCATCAGAGGAGGAGAGGAGGAAGAAAATGCACCATCATTGTTGGTGTTTTATTTCCCACGCAGCAGTGCTAACATTGCATCGGTGACTGATGGGACCTTTTGAGGAGGACATCTGGTTGACAGAGCAGTTAGTGGAAGCTTGCACACATCAAGGAAAACATTTCCCCCCATCAAGGTTTTTTTTTTCTTTCTTTTTTTTTGGTGTATTCATGGTTGTCAGCCATTAATAGGAAATGATTCATTCGTGCAAGATGAATCATTGTCAACACAGACATTTGATTATTAGTTTTGCTTTCGTTCATGTGTTTTTTATTATTTTTTATTTCATTGCCATAACAGCTAGGAAGCAGGCTAAGTGAAGGTATGCTGAGTGAGTTTAAAAGCTACAACCCATGGATGTCATGCCAAAATAAAGTGTTTGCTAGTTTGCTGAGGAGCTAACTCCAATACTTGCCTGCCAACTGTTTGATTAGCGAGCTGTTTCATCCGATTGAATTGCTTCTTCATTTTCGGTCCCTTGCCAGTCAAGTCTTCCGAAATTACGCTTCAAAGTCGGGCTTCGGTATGTCATGAAGTTCCCAGGGCCGCCGACCCGTTTTAATTTTCCAAGCTGTCGTTATGACAGGGAAAAACAAGCGAGAGCCATTATATCCAAAGCCAATTAAAAATAGTTTGTAGCCTCGCTAGCCCTAAGCTAGCTTTTCCCAAGTGGAAAATTTACAGAAGAGTTCCCGTTACGGGCGAGGGCATGATCCGCGGATTTAGTTTATATCCGTGCATTAAAGTCCCAAAGTAAGCCGTGACTAACTTTCACTTGCTCAGCGGGTTTTCATGGCTCTTCTCGGATGCTGTCTTCGCCGTTAGCCGGGGTGCTAACGTTGCCGAGCTGGATAATCCGTCGGCCGCTGCTTTTTCCCAGAGTGGAGCAGGGAGCCGAGTGAAGAGCAGCAGCTCACCTCTGCCACTGGCAGCACACAGAGAGAGAGCAGCAGGGAAAAGAGTCAGAGCATCTGTCAGACAACACCTCCCTCTGGACACCCACAGGAGAAACCCACTCACAAACGGAGAACTGCACTGAAAAGTAATTTACTGCAATTAAGTAGTGCCATAATGAACTCGGCACTCAGCAGAGCACATGCCTCCACTGAGGCCCAATAGTCCCCTTTAATTCAATAAAGCCTAATGCAAAATCAGATTCATAGCTCTGTAACCACAAATTAAGGTTAATGGATTTGTAAGAGCCAAAAATCTAACTCTACTGAATCCTGATTTTTATATGGATGTGCACCAAATTCAAATATACCAACCCCTAATAAGCCTGTTTTTTTTCAAGATTAGTGTATTATTCCCTGAGAGATCATTTTTTATTGAAAAACGTCCTATGTGGCAATAAATAAAGAGAAAAAAATCCTAAATCCACCCCTTTATCCACACCAAAATTTAATTAGGGTGTATCCTGGCCCAAGACCCTTCCTCACACCAAGTGTGATTCAAATTCGTTAAGTAGTTTTTGATTAAGACATGGGTGAAAACATTTATAATTTTGTTAGCTTGTATTTTCAATGCTCACACAGAATACTTCGATAATGACTTTTACTATGCATTCATTGTGGAAAATACTTAAGACACCAAGTGGTACAGGACAAGTATGTTTTCATTGGTTTTGCATTTTGCTTGCACACTATATGGGGAAAACTCGTGGATGTCTAGTAAGATGAGCTGTGATAAAGTACCGCGCTCTTTCAGTGGTATCTGGGGATGCCACCTGAAGTCCCGACCCAAACAGCGACATGTGTCAGCATGTGCCGCCGCAATTCCTAAGCACCTGGAGGATCCAACCGGAAATGCCGAAATTAGGTGCCGAAGTGTCCTTACTGTGTTTTCAGATTTGATTTAATGTCGTGTAACTGTTGTACTCATATTTGATATTTTCTTTCCCAGCTCTTTTTTCACTCCCCAGAGAAATAAGCTTAAAATCTATACTCATTATGTAAAACAAGCTGGCTGCGATGGGATCATTTTATTGAGGCCAATTTTATTTGTGCAAATGAAAACTTTAGCAATGATACTTTTAATCTGAAAAATGCTAACCGGAAGTGTCATTTGGTCGAAATTGTCGACACATATCCTGTTCCATGGAAGTTGTTGTTAGCCTGTAAAATATTATTACCCCGTAAATATTACGTACTTTTATCCAGCGCGCAGGTTTTTTATTACAAATAGGTAATAAAGTAACCCAACTGTGCTCATAGTTTTATTTTAATTTCTCGGCTTTTTAAGTGAGCTGTCCTGTCAAATTGAGCTAACTAGTTAGCTTGCTTTAGCTAGCCAGTGTTACGTGAAAACAGATGAGCAAGATTTTTCAACACGTAAAGCTTTAATGTTGACTACAGATCGTTAATGGCAGCTCGGCAACACTTCACAGACTCGGATACTGCTGATGAAGCAGTGAGGGCGACCTGTGACGATGCAACCACATGCAAAAGGTAACGAGCAAACGCAGTAGCAGAGTTAGCATGTTAAGGTAACTTAAGTTGAAGAAATGGGGTTAAATGTCAAAGGCCATACGTCACCTTTTGCTTTAAAGTTCTAAAATTAGCCAACATTTGATTAAATAATTATACCCAATAACATCCTCAAATCCTCTAAAAGCTAATTGTTGATATTTTATATACTCAGTTATGAACTATTGAAAAGTCAAGTTTGGGATTTAAAGATGCACTATAACAATCAGTTTTCTAGAATACACATAGTAAGGTAAGTATCCCATAATGTTTAATTATCCCATTAGTCCTGTTTTGCCCTCTGTCTTCATTAGCCATATGTTAGCTCTCAACAGTTTCACGGTGGACATTTGACATGTAAGGATCAGACTATACAGTATGGATTAGAACAAACACAGATGGAGCATAATAATGGCACAAGTCCATGCAACTGGCTCTTGATAAGCAGTTCTGGCAACCTTTTCAAATTTCACCGAGTCATTTGATGTTTTGACAAGCATCAAAATGTTGTTTCATAAGAGCTTGTAATATGCATGTCAAATACTCTTTCAATATACAATGACTGTTTTTTATTTTTATTTATATTTTAATTTATAATTTACAATTTACACTAGGTTTGCTACCAGTAAAGGCTACTGGAAGGACCCCTATATCCAGTATTTCGCTAGATCTGTAGGGGAAAGGAAGGCACCTGAAATTAATAGAGGTAAGTTATGTAGTCTTACACACACTCATACTATTTGCGATTGACACCACATGTTATGGCATCAACAGTACATAAAATTAACATACTCATACTGAAGCAATTGCCTCACAAGCACCATGCTGTAAAGTTGAAAGAGTGTGTGGTGCGTAGAGTAATGTCGTCTGTTTTAATTACCAGCTATCAACACCTCACTTTACAATGTGGTCAGTGAGGAGTTGTCAGTGGTAGTCCTCCCACTCAGTCATAATACTTACAAAGACATCTGTAGGGTTTTGGTCCACATTTTGAAGTATTTTAAAAGCTCATAGCAAAGCCAGATTTCGATAAAGTTCTGAGAAATTCCTTTTTGTGTGTCACCTACTCCAGGTGTATGTTATATTAGTTTATTCAACTTTCTACTTATCTGATTTGACAGGTTACTATGCCCGTGTTCAAGGAGTTAACCACCTCCTTGATGCATTTATAAGGAAAACGGAGTGTAACTGTCAGGTAATCAACATGGGTGCCGGACTGGACACCACGTTTTGGAGACTAAAGGTTTGAAGCATTGCAGTACTCTGGTCTACATGCGATTCACTACTGGTCTGATGTGGCTTTTCATCCTGTCTGATTTGACTAGGCTGCATCAAATACGTTTGTTTTGAAGTGCACAGATTATTAATGCATTTGTGCGCTTATGTGTGCTTGTGTGTCATAGGATGAAAACCTCATGCCACGGAAGTTCTTCGAAGTTGACTTTCCAACAGTTGTGGCCAGGAAAATACACAATATTAAGTAAGAAGACCATGCTATTATTGTGATTATCATAGATAATAGTATTATATTTTACTGTCATCCTAGTACCATGTGCCATAATTGATTCAGAGCAGCCACAATCATAAATGACCTGGTTTTTGATGGTTACTGATTATGCATCATGTTACTGGATAAATATGCATATTTATAATGAAGTTATAATTTCTAATCCAAGCTTTAGTTGTTTAATACAACTCGTTGTATGGAAGTACGTTTAGCAGCACAAGTGGATGTTTTTTGCCTTCTCTCGCTTTGTTATTGTAATGTGGGGTCAATATCTGTAGAGGGAGACAGAGCTCTTTGTTAATAGAAGAAGCAGCTCTACAATAGGGCAGTGGCGGTGTATATATACTGCTATCACTGTTACCGTCTTGTAATGTTGTCATTACATGTATGTAAAGATGTCTATTATTATATATTTTTATTGTATCTAATTAATACATACAAATGATTAAAATTAAGGTCTTCATAAGTATCCATATAAGAATATGTTAGTCAGAAATATCTTGTATACTGCAGTAAGTGCAATTACTACTATGAAACCAAGCTACACCAACTATGGGTCCCTATAATACGTTGATAAAAGCTTAAACCTAACATCATGTAGACAGTTTATCAGATGCAGCAGGAGTCACTTCAACAGTGGGGTTATAATGGAGGCTACAGTTTGAGAGGTTTTTCTAATGTAAAGTTTACCTCCATCGATATGAATGCAAATAGAATATATAGAACAACTCATGGTACCGTACAATACAGTAAAGACCCTTAAGTTGAATTAAACAGTTTTTGAGCTGTAACCTAAATTATAGCAGTATTTTAATGTTAAAAACATCAATATTTCACTTTGTAATGATCCCAGGATAAACAGTGGCAGATTCTGCCGCTAGCTCAGCTGTCACAACTCCTGCAGGCTCTGTTTCCAGCACAGAGCAGTCTTATAGCAGCTGATCGTGGTTGACTGAACTGGCTGTGTTTACTACACTGAGCTGTGGCCAGTCTGTCACACTGTGAGAGTGTCAATGTCTCCTTATCTCTAGCGACATACTCTACATTGCCATGATGCCACGCCCCGAACAGCGGTCGTCCTGTGCAGTCCTCTGCTGCTAATTTTGAATAATCTGGGAGGGCGTTGGCAGAATCTGGGTGTGCAGTTACACTTAATTAAATGTAGGACTGCTTTATCAGACTGATATAGCGAGGTATACTAGCAACTGAACATATGTATTATATAGATATATATGATGCTTTTTGGAGATTTTGAATAATGTAGCATGTAAAACTTTAGGTTTATTTTTTGGTCATTAATTGCAATGGTGTTTTTTTTTCTGTGACTAGGACAAAACCACCCCTCTCTAAAGCTCTCATTGAGACCCACTCAACAGACTCCTTAATATTAGGTAATGAACACGTTACAAATCATTCCATGTTTGGTAATAATTCTCTTCTTGTCAGAGAATCTTTGTGTGTGTCCGTTAAGCGTTTTTTTTCTTACATGCCTTACAGTGTGTTTTATTTGTGCAGATGCCCAAAGCCTTGACTCAGACCGCTACTGTATCATTGGAGCGGACCTCAGAGACATTTCTAATCTGGATGAAAAACTGAAGAAGTTCCAGCTTAATCCAGAGTGTGTGAATTTGTATTTTCCTCATCTTGGTTTCATGTAAGGCAGCGTATTTATTTTTTTACAGACAGGGTGAGCTATTTTAGTGGTGAAACATTCATGTTGACCTCAGTGGTACCCTGAATTTTTCTGTCAGTTGACATTTGTTTTCCCAGAATGCCTCAAGAAGTCCAAGAATTGAAGCTTATCTCTGTGTTTTTTCACGCTGACTAACTCTAGATAACAGTCCCTCTGCGGAGCGCCAGTAAGGCTTTAATCCACATGGGATGTCTGACATCTGTAGCCTCATATGAAGAGATTCCCAACCCCAAATCTATGTTTTGAGTATCAAACACTTAGCCCCTTACTTACTTCAAGGACGACTCGCAAACAGTGAGACGTTTCTCTTCATTTCTTCCATTGTGAAACTTTTCCCTTTTGGAACCCACTGTGACTGACATGAATTAAGTTCTCCAGGGGTGAGTGTTCGATACTTAAAAGGGCCATTTTATCTAGAGTCAGATCAATATACTGGGCTTTTGGGGCCAATGTTGAAAATGAAATTACAGAGTAAAAAACTGCGTATATAATATTATGTATATACATATTAGTGGTGTTGCAATATTCTAGCATTAAGGATAACTGTGAAAATAAAAAGAAAAGATTATTGAGTATCATAATAATATATGTAATAATAATAGTACCTAGCTGTTCAGGTTATGGTTACAGACTCTCTCCATCTCCTCAGACTAAAAAAAAAATAAAAATCACATCAGTTAAATCCAATTAAAATTTGATTCTGTAGATATAAAAACGTTTTTATATCTGTGCATACAGGACGACATGTACGTCAATACCGTTATATGAAATGATGTCTGTCATAGGCCAATTTCAGCCAGCCCATTTATTGGCGGGGCTCTTATTTTATCACTAGCGAGGGACCAGGACACATCACTCTTTTACTGTAGGATGTTGGACACACAGACATCCTTTTTGTATGATAGGCTCGTCACTCAAGCGCCATCACCTTTATTTATCCAGGGAAGTTTGACAAATAGTGAAACCCTCTCACAGGAAGCTGCTGGGTGTGAATGTGAGGTTTTGATTAGCCTTTATTGTTTAAGAGAGAGGGGTCATTACATTTTGTGTCATGCCTAACCACACTGAAGGTCGGAGCGAACATTTAGTGCCCCTCTGTGTATCTTAAAGATTTTGTAGTGGAAGCAGTTTTACGATCATAGAGTACAAACGACAAACACTCGAGAGTTATTATTCTTTTCACTTTCTCTGCTGTGCTGAAATGAATAAAAAATCAAAAGGACCTCCACACTATGTTCACTTTGATAACGTTCTTCAATATCAAAATAACATATTGTTGGTTTTATGTGTCCCGTTCTATTCCCAGATTACCCACAGTGCTCCTGTCAGAGTGTGTGCTGGTCTACATGACGCCTTCCCAGTCCTCCAATGTAGTTCGCTGGGCAGCAGAAACCTTCCATACCGCCATGTTCATCAACTACGAACAGGTAAACAAAGCAGAAGTCTTCATGCTGGCACACTGTAAGAACGCAGATGTTGAGTTGTGTCATCCATGTCACAACTTTAGCAAGTGTGTGTATTTTATATATTACTTGAAAGCTCTCTTATAGCTGTGGTGGATTATACATAGATTTAAATACACAATAATTTGAAATCAGTTTTTAAATCTTAAATATTCCTCATCATTTATGTTGTTAGTGCATAAAAGAGGCTTCAGAACACCTGATTTGAAACTGGACATTTGATTATAGCAGTTTGCGCCACGCAAAGGTATTTGAGAAGTAGTACATGTGTGTTTGAGCTGAAATGTAATGATGTAGCCTAAAGCGAGGCTTGATCCACTCGACCTGATCTGTGTATCCAGGTGAACATGAGCGATCGATTTGGCCAAGTGATGATCGAGAACCTGCAGCGTCGCCAGTGCGCCCTGGCCGGAGTGGAGGCCTGCCAGTCTCTGGACTCTCAGGTAACTCTCTGCTGCTTGTTGTACTATTTTTGTTTTGTTTTTTTTAGACATGAATATTTTTCATGTGCGTTGCCTGCAGAGGGAGCGGTTTCTAAAGACAGGCTGGGAGCATTCTGATGCTCTAGACATGATGACAGTCTACAGTATGCTGCCCCAAGATGATGTGGCAAGGTAAGTGTCAACCAAAGTTAAACAAAGTTGTACCAGTTTTTCTTCTTTTGATTGTTCAGAGGGAGTCTTTTGCTGCTTTCAGTCAGGCATTGTGCAACAGCACCGAAACGAATTCCCTTCTCTGTGACCCCTTTGGTGCGTTCAAACTGGACCAGACCAAGGTGTCACAACGCCACCTCAGTGTGTGCGTTCGCAGTGTACGCCGGCACCCCACAATGTTAAGAGGCAACAGCGAGCATAAAAGCTGATATATTTCACTATCTGGCCAGTCTAGCTGTCATTCTCTATGCTTGTTCTTCAAATAATGGCCTTCCTGTTGCTACGGCATAGTTAAATCCCCCGGGATAGGTTGCACACCCGTTCTGCAACAGCGGTGCACTCCATTCATACAGTTAACAGCCTGTTTCAGCGCTGTTAACACCTCCTGAGGCGTCACAAAGGTGGAACAAACTGACATCCCATTACGCCTTCATTCCATTCAGACAGACGTCGGGGTGGAATAAAGGCGCAACAGGCACGGAATGAAAAGGCTGTCTGAATGGGGCTAGTGTCACCATCCGTGAGCGTAAAAGGCCATTCGCTTTTTACACATGAAAATCAATTTAATTGTCAAAAGGGACACAATCCTGCCAAAGTTTTAGGTTCCTGGGAAACAAGGTCACAGAGAACCTGTCATGGTCATCACACCCTGGTAAAGAAATCTCAGCAACAACTTTATTCCTCAAGAAAGCAACATTCCCGTGTCGAGTTCTTATCAGCTTTTATGAAGGAGCAACAGAAAGCATCCTGAAATAAAACATGTCCAGGACAGGAAGGCTCTGCAGCAGATGATTAAACCACCCAAAAGTTTGATTCCCGTACCCCTTCACTGAGCATTAGTAACATCACTGAGGTGTGGCGTCTGCAACGAGCCAAACGGATACTAAAAGACAACATCCACCCTAGAAACAGTCTGTTCAATCTTGAAATCAGCTGCATAATGTCTTCTGTGGTTCTTAGGGAGCTTTATAGCATCTGAGAAAAATAACCCTGATAGTATAATGTGTTCTTTGGCTTGTAGATGACAAGTTTTTAATACAAACATTTCATTATGAACTGGGGGTGTGGAGTTTGAGATAAATGGGGAACTGTCAGGCAGAAGCTATTTAGTTGCGTAATAGGACGTTATAGGGAAGGAATTTCTGGACATTTTCACATTGGAGGAATGTCATTTAGAATCTTGAACGTCTGTGCATCAGTTGCAGACACCGCAGGATTAAGTCACATGTCAATAGGGAAATGTCTTGAAATTATTTTCTTTGCACTCTGACACGATTTATCACATTTTTCTTTAATTTGTTGCAGAATCGAGCGTCTAGAGTTCCTCGATGAGCGGGAGCTGCTGCAACAACTTCTTCAACACTACAGCATCTGCTGGGCCATCAAGGACAAACTCAGTCTGGGTAATTCAAAATGATATCACAGTTACAGTTAGGTGGATGTGTATGTTGGCTGTACCAGGAAACTATGACTCCTCATATCCAGGATCAGCTATGACCATTTTGCGTCATGCTGTCCTTAAGTGTATTGACTTAAGATTTTTCATATTTCCACCTATAATGCCCAGTTTGAATGTCTGCTGTAGTCATTCACAAGAAGGGGTCATGTTCTGCTTCCTCAGGTCTGTCACAGCTGACATTTTGAGTGTGAAACCGCTCCACCGTTGGATGTGCTTTACATGTGTGTTCGCCAAAATCAACAACAGGAGAAGATGTGTGACGGGAGACATTTGGAAAGAGGAAGCACTTATTCTCCATCAGGCCCTCGTCTGGGAGCTGTTCCGGCGTGAGAACTCCGTGCATCAGCAGAATGTGACTTCATTTGTAAGCAAGTATCGCTGTGATAACAGCTGATCTGGGTGGGACCTGTGAAGTGGTTTGGCACTAAACTGGCACTGAATTACCAACGGTTCATTTGCTTCGAGGCGTATTTTCTTATTCTGTGACTACATAAACTCTTGAAGAGATTGTTTTAGAAATCTGCTCACCTATGTTGGAGATTAAAAGAATGTTTGAAGAATTTTAGTCCTATATTTGTTTGTTTTTATGTGCCAATTTGATGTTATTTATTAACTGATTGTACACCACACTCTCTTTCTTCCAAGAATGTGTGATAGAACTAGAATCAAACTGCAAGAAATGAACTACTTGCAACTAATGGTTAAATTTGCACGTAAATATTTTTCTCTTCTTGAGCTTCGCATTTGTTTGTGACAGATTTTGTTTGATGAATGCTGGTCATGTGCAGCTGATTAAAAAATTAGTTTTGTGTAAGATAAAGTGTCTCTGTTCTTTTATGTACTTGGTTGCAGACTTCATATCAAATCATCAGATAGCTTATCTACAGTGGGAGGGAAATGCAATGGCTGTACTGAGTTGTATGAATTCTTATAGTTATATAGTTTATGTGTATTATAAACTGGATTGTGCTGTAAGGCCTCATACTCAACTATTCTAAGTATTTAAAGCAGCTTTTATCATTGTATTCATATCACAGTAACAACAAATTAAAAAACGGCAACTATTCTGTTATAATTATAGAGAAAAAGACGTAATCAGATTACAGATACATTTACTAAAATAGGCATTATTACTGTTCTGTTGTCCTCCACAATACACTTTAAGTAAAAGCTATGTTATTGATATCTCTGTTCTCATGCATTCCTTTGCATATTTGGTATTATTACTTTAATATTATGGTAACTGGATTAGGCTACTAAATCAATTTTAAGAGATAATCTGTAATTGCATCGAGATAGACTTTTTAAAGTAACCCCCCCAACCCTGACCATCGAATACACAGCGACCCATTTTCCCAGAATGTGTGGTACAGCAGAGACGATCACAACACTCGCCCTCCATTGTTGGTTTGATTTCATCTTATACTATATCTCACATGCCATACTACATCATTATGAAGGCCAAACATTCTATATTATACGATACAATATTAATATCACATTGACTTGCTTTGTGTTTCATATTATGCATCTTTTACATTTCCATATTGATATATAGACAATAATAAGTTTGCCGTGTACATAGACCTGTTGTCTCTGTTAATCACACCACATTAATCATTTTAACTGAACCATCACTACTTTGCCATTTCATTTTACATCAATAAATAAATGTCTAGGCGGCACAGTGGCGCAGTTGGTAGGGAGAAGGTCCTGGGTTCAAATCCACCTGAAGACATGGGGCTTTTCTCTGTGGAGTTTGCATGTTCTCCCCGTGTCCGTGTGGGTTCCCTCTGGGTTCTCCGGCTTCCTGCCACCACCAAAAATATGCAATATAGGTGAATTGGTGACTGTAAATTGCCCATAGGATTTGAGTGAGAATGGTTGTTCGTCTCTATGTGTGGCCCTGTAACAAACTAGCGACTTGTCCAGGGTGAAAACCGCCTTACACCCAAAAGTCAGCTAGGATAGGCTCCAGCCCCCCCGCGACCCTACACAGGATAAGCGGTTACAGAAAATGAATGAAAGAATGAAATAAATGTCTATCTTAGCTCATCTTATCTTTCTTCTACTGACTTTTGTTGGATTTTTCAGTTGTTGTTTTTTTTTTGCTGATCGACCATCACCTCTCTTATCAGTGTCAAATCCAGCTGCAGCAGTTCCTCTTATTCTTATTTCAAGGCACTTTCCAAAAAGAGCAGGTCTAGACCGTGCTCTTTATTCTTTGGAGACCCAACTACTCCATCATGAGCAAGCACTTGGCGACAATGACAAGAAAAGAACTGCCTCTTAACAGGCAGACACCTCGAGCAGATCCCGACTCAAGGAGGGCAGCTTTTATATCAAAAGTAGATAGATAGCCAGTGAACATTGGACTGACCCATGAGGTATTAACCACACTGAACCTTGGATCCTTCTGGTACCTGATAATGAACACGTGTGTTGGAGGATTGCTGTCTGGGATGTAGTTGTAGTATGTGTGTATGAGTGTGTGTTATATTCTATATTTAAATGGAAAATTTTGGAGGCAAAATTTGTACATTTACACTTTAATTTAATGAATTTTTCAATTTTATTAATACAAGATATAAATCAACCAACAAATTATGATATCCAATTATTTAAGTAAAGCTCCCCAGGAATAAGTTCATGTAACTTGTAGATATAAATGCATCACTAATTATAATACAGTTATTTGATCATGAAATGGGCCTTTTACCTTTAGCACTTTAGGATATTTGATATATTTGATGTTCATACTTTTTTTACTTGAGTAAGATTTTGACTGCAGGACTTTATTTTTACACTGTAATATTGCTATTTGTAATTAAATAAAAGATCTGAATTCTTCTTCAACCACTGCTAAGAAGTAGCCATATCAACCTAAAAGTGCTAATGTATAATATGTCATGTATTGATAGCTTGTTTCCACTAAAAAAAATTTTTTTTGTTTGAAAAACCCAGATTTATTCAAAAGATTCCCCTGACAGTAAACTAAAGAGGTTGCTGTTGTGCTGCTGAGTGATAAGACATCCCTCATCCTTATCTGTAGTTCGAGTAATTTTATGAGCTTCATGATTGAGTGTGAAAAGTCTTGGAAGTATAAACAATTGCAGGAAGGTGGGGCATCAGAGGAAAAAAATGGGGATGTGCGTATGTCCTTTTTGATCAGTCTAAGAGTGGCTCATATACATAAGTGTTCGGACATCAGACCTCCAAATTTAAGCTGCTGTCCATCGGAGGAAGTCAACAGGTTAAATACATATAAAGTGTTTTACTGCGATCCAGTATGTCAGAGGCAGAAAACAAGACAGGGGTCTTCACAGTGACAGAGATGGGAGAGCCGGCGGCGGAGAGAGACACGAGCAGCACAAACAAGAAGAGATGTGTCTTTGAGCGTTATGTGCAGCCCTGCCTGGCTGAGCTGTTTGGGACGACCCTGTTTGTGTTCGTGGGGTGTGCGTCTGTTGTTGGGAATGCTGGATCAACTGGTGTCATCCAGCCTGCTGTGGCACACGGACTGGCGCTGGGAGTGATGATCATGGTGTTTGGGAAAATCAGGTAACGACTGATAACACTCACTTTTGTTGCGTGTTTTAAATGCTTGATATTGTATGTTTGTGAACTAAATGATCATTTCCTGTTTTACAATATAAAAAAATGATCATTGAATTTTGGTTACTTGGAATTCCTTTCCAACAAATATGTGTAAAGGCAAAGAGAACATAAAGTGACTTTTAAAGTATATTTAAAGTTTTTAAAGCGTAATCCTTATTTACTATACTTATATACTTATATTCTACTTATAAACTACATTTCAAATAGTTATATAAATGTCTGTCACTCTCCGACGTGTTAGAACAAATACAGATAATCATTTAGAAATTCTGTTGTCCCATGTCGGATGGACAGGTGTTGTAACAATCGGTTTATAACACCATTATCACACTTATAAAACTATCACTTTATAGTATAATTTGAGAGACACAGAGTAAAGTTCATTATGTTTATTGCAGTGGGTGTCACTTAAATCCTGCTGTGTCTCTGACCGCCTACCTGTGTGGAGGGATGGAGCTTCGTCTGCTGGTGCCTTATATCCTGGCTCAGATGTTGGGGGGATTGGCTGGTGCTGGTTTGACCAAGGTAAGAAAAACCGTGGAAGCTCAAAAGCCCAAGAAAAAAGTTATTCTTAATTCATTTTGACTCACTAAAAATCAAAGGATCTGAGAAAGTAATTTAAAATATTAGACAGCAAATCAATATTTAACCTTCTCTCTCATATAATTTTTATTTAGGGACTTAAAATCTTGACTTTTCAACTTTGACACAATCTATAAAAAAACATTTTAAAATGTTTTTGACTATAAAAAACAAATACTGATATCTTTAGGTCTGGATTTAGTGTCATGCAGGGTTATTGTTTAAAAAAATAAAAATAAAGGTGAAGATAAATGAACACTCTTCACTCCAACCATGTCTTTCATGTATTGGATCATATGTGCCCATTTGGTTCTGCTTTCAGGCAGTGTTCCCCTCTAATGTGTATGATGCTGCACTCGGAGCCGCCTTCAATGTAACCTCCAATAATCTGGCTGCAACCACGCTGGCAGAGGTGATAATGACCACGCTCCTCACCCTGGTGGTGGTCATGGTGGCCATCAACAACCAAACGAGCTCACCGTTGGCTCCTCTCTGCATCGGCCTCACTGTGACAGCCAACATATTTGCTGTGTAAGAAACCCAAAGAAAAAGTCATCCCCAGAATCACTATTATTCCAGACCACAGCCAGAGCAGTTAGGCAGATTTTTCTTTTAACATCACTGATATTCAAGTTATTTAGTTTCAGCTATATCTTATTCAGGTTGTCAGATGAACACCAAGTATCATTACTGAGATAGTCATGTCCTTGATGTGTCAGTTTAATGTTTTATATCTATCAAGGAACAGTTGTGATGCGACCTAATTAATTTGTATTATAATTTGCCTCATGGTGAATCCAGCCGTGGAGTTTTTCTGTGTGGAGGATGGATGGATGGATGGATGGAGCAGTGTTAGCAGTGTCAGTATGTGCTGGATGTTGTTTCAGAGGGACTGTGTCTGGAGCCTGTATGAACCCTGCCCGAGCCTTTGGTCCTGCAGCGGTCGCCAACCACTGGAAACATCACTGGATCTTTTGGGTTGGACCGATTTGTGGTGCCCTGATCACTGTCAGCCTCGTGAGGTCAGATTCAGAACACAGTTGCAGTTCAGCTTTTTCCACACATTTCCCACCTTGACTGTTAGATAGGTTTTCTAAATCTTTTTGAATGTAATAAAAACCTTCTTCCAGTTCTAGCTAGATAACTCTCAAAATGTTTGGGAGACCTCAATGGTCTTTAACGTTTGTTTGTTTGTTTGTTTGTTTACAAGAAAAATCCATAAAGCATCTTAAATGGTTATTGTTGTTAATTGCAGTTGAGGTTAATGATATACTCTGCAGGGACAGAAATGTTGTAGAAGGAGAAAAAAAAAACTCATTGATTGATTTAATTTTAAATGGGTGGAGCAAAAGAAGTGCATCTATTCAACAGCAAATCAGTCAAAATATAAATATGTCAGAATCCAAGTATATTGCTAAACAGATACATATAAGGTTGCCTTAGCATTTTAGCGCATATTGAGAAATTTACATATTCAAATTAGTCTAAAATCTCTCCGTTCATTTTCAGTTCCCATCAACAGTAACATACCAAAATGCGACTGGATGCAATTGAACAGACCTACAATCAATCAGATCAACACAACTAGACTAGATTGAGCTATAATGAATGTGACAGCAGAATATACACAGCTCAAAGCACACATGAAACGTCAGCTCCCACTGGATAATAAGTAGCTGGTGGCTTCTGCTGCTGTTGATGATAAGAACATCATAAGAAACCACAGGCTGTACATTAAGTCAGTGTATGGAACTTGGCCCATATTAGATACACGGTTGTGATTGGCCTGTCAGAAACTAGAATGGAGGGAGGTAATGTTTTTTTTTTTTTCCCCCAGGGTGGTGGAATCATTATTCTGATTGGCTAGTGCTCATTGTCTTCATTGGTTAGGTTTATTGGGCCTAGGCATGGGCAGTGACATTGGTTAGGGTAAGAATATCAGGGTTAGCCAATCAGAGGCAGTGTAGGATGGGTCATCACTATCATTGGAAAAAGGCAGATACATCTGCCAGAGCAAATGAAACATGAGTTGGAATTCTAATTCCCAGGCTATAGCTTATAACAATGAACACTGAAGGTAGAAAATATAAATAGATACAGCATTACAAGTCAAGAAGCATAGGTAACTAGAAAGTTTAAAGATAAATTACCAAAAAAAATAGAAAAAAATGTGTACAATATGTAGGAGTATCTTCATTCTCCAAATTCAAACATCTTTTTTCAGCACTGGCAGTTATATCATTGTTGGACTATGTAGTATTTATTTGCAAGTATCAACAGAACATTGGTTTGAAGCCATGAACACTGTCATTTACATGTTAATATTCATCTTTGAATAGATAGGCTACATGGTATCAAGTGTGATAGAATCATGACGATTTTTGGAATGTGCCACATTTGGCCACAATTAAATTATTAACTTAAAAATGTCAGCTGTTTCTGTTAAACACAAAAATAAAAAAAGAGTCACTAGATGGCAGAAGGGTAATTTACAACTACAGCTTGAGTTTCCTCAGATGCAAAACTACACTTTTCACACTGTTTACACTCAGAGAAACAATACTGGGAGAATTTGATTTCAATAGTCAAAATCAAATGCTCATTTTGATGGATTTAATATTTAGAACTGAAAGTGTGAGACTTCTAACACTACCACTGTTTTGTAAATGACAGAGATGGACACTTTTTGTGTAGAAATGTGCAAAGTATTGACCAGAGAATGTGCAATGGTTCAAAGAAAAGCACACAGAGATGACACTTCTTATCAATTCATATCCTACACATGATAATGAAAGTCCAGCAGTAGAGGAGACTAAATAGATAATGATCTATAGTGAAGATAGACAGCTGTATAGATAAGGAGCTGGTTTGAACCTCAAAGTTCAATAGCTGAATAGATTCTCCTTATAAGTAGTGGAGTAGTAAGAGTAGTAACCTCTGTCCTTCTATTCCATTGGACCTCATTCTAACCCTACACAGAGCCAGAGAACTGTGCTCCTGTGGCTCCACCCAAAGAGCTTTAGCTTTACTACAGTCTGTTTTACTTCAGCCAAGCTATTACTTAATGTTAGATATGCTTATAAACCATGAACAGATTATGAGACGGGTACAGACCTGTAAAAAGTCCACAACTCTCTTAAATAAGACCAAAAACAACTGCAGTCCTTCCACGTCTCCTTGCAGAGGTACTGAGTTTATCTGAAGTTATTTTACATCTCTTTGTGGTCGTTTTGTGTGACGTTAACATGACGTGTAATGAGTTCACTAACTGGATTATCGCTCTTTTGCAGGTTTTTGTTTGGTGACAAGAAGACTCGGATTGTGTTGAAGTGAATGTCTAATTTATTCAAGAGAAAGAGAGAACACATCCCGACAGACGCGATGACAGCTTTTCTGTTTGGATGTGCCCACGTTACTACAAAATTAAGTTTGAATATGTCATCAGAAAAATGTCTGAGAACACATTTGTCCTTGAACCAGATATAATTGTTGGCACCTACTAAATGACATGTTTGTATTTGAAGATTCAATAAAGTGTTTGATATGATAAGGATCTGATAGCTACTGCAAACTTGGACTTGTTTGATGATGATGATGATGATGATGACGATGATGATGACGATGATGATGATGATGATGATGATGATGATGATGATGACGATGACGATGATAGAAAAAAAGCTAAGACCTCTGATAATAAATTCCATACAGACAATTTCACTTGATCACACTTTATGTTATCAATTTACAGTGCTTTTGTATTCATTGTGTGGGTCAAAGTCCTCAGTGGAAAACTATGCTTTGATAGCTTTATTACTGAAAAGACTGTTTCAAGGATGTGTCACTGTATTATACAATAAAGCTAGATGACAATCATAAACTGGTGGCCTTAAATTAACTGAGAGATAGCAGGTAGTTATAATGAAAAACTTCATGGAAACAGATATAGCTCAAAACTGTACATATCCATGCTAAAAAAAAAAGATGATGCTAGTTGTATCAATGACAAAGGTACTGTGTCTCCACGCCAACCTATGCATGCAGTCGATGTCTAGATGCAAGACTGTTGCAATCACACATAGAAATTGGATTCTTGCAAACAAACAAACAAAAACAATCATAATATACCTAAATAAACAAGTAACATCTGCAACCCTTTTGAATACAGACGTATTAAGAAACTAAAGGACAAACCAACATAAAATAACAAAAGTTGTTAGGCCTTCACAAGCCTCTAGGGGGATGTCCTCTTTTCTTTCATGTGGTGTCTGGTAGAAGCAATTATTCATGGGCCCCAATTAAAATCCAAACTTTAGCATGCGCCAAAAACGATGTTTCAAAAACCTGTGCATGCACAACTTTATAACAGACAGTCCACCTTGTGCGCACATGGATCAGCCTCATCACACCTTCTAAGCACCGTCATGCAACCCAATGCAAAACACGCCATGAATGCTGTACATAAGAATGAGCCCGATCAATGGCTTTTCAAGTTGGATCATGTCAACAGCAGAGAGGAAGATGAAAAAAAGGGAATTCTGACAGGTGATTGTGGGGTGAGTTCCATTCGCCCAGTTCTCCTGCAGTGCAAGGACAGCTCGAGTCTTTGAACCCATCCAGCAGTATTATGCACTAGTTTCAACCCCAGTATATGTTTGCAGCAATCAGATTGGCTGCTTCACATCTTGCGACAATGATGGTGAACACTATTTATTTATTGATTAATATTTTGCTATGATAAACTCGGTCTGGGCTATGATTAGAAGTCACAATAAAGATAGGAGTGTAATGACTGTCTTTTTTTCCAGGCTTTGCTAATTTACACAATTCATTCGGCATCTTTGTTGTGAAGATGCTGGGTGAGGTGACAGGAGAGAGCAGTGTGCATGGCAGCCACCGTGTGATCTGCAGCAATTTACACACAAAAGCTCTATAAAATCTATAATCGTACTTAGCGATAGGCGTTTGCAACGGATTAGCTCTGCTGCTCTGCTGCTCTGCTCAATGCTTTTTTAAGGTTTTTTTTTAAATTTCCACGGGTTTCTATCCTCTCCCCTGTGCTGCGTATGAGAATGTGATAGTGAAATAACATGGATATTAGAGTGGGTTACATGTTTTCAAATTGAGAGGTGCTTATGGAATTAGTTTGTCTTCTTACATGAACTAGCCAAGAAAGAGTTACGGAGATTAGCAGCTACCCTCTGGAGCAAGACATGGGAGGAAAACCCACCAACACCATGGTCTATGATAAAAAACGATGACCTGTAGGCCCACCACCTATAGTATAGGCATTGAGGTAGGCAAGCCGGATGATGGCAAAGGCAGGGACACAGGTGTGCTAACCCCTGGTATTGCAGACTGGTTTAAGGGATAGTGGAACTTTATCTCTTTGGCAGGGAAGGAACCGGAGCTGGTGCTCACAGCACTGAGTTTGAAACCAAACTCCTGGACATGAGCTGGACTCTGTTATTGGGTGAGAGGTGCCAGATGAGTTTGGCTGACAGGAAGGATCTGAATGTTGTTGGTGCTTATTCACTGAAAAGCAGTGCAGAGTGCCTGACCATCTTGGAGTCTCTGGGTAGCATCCTGGAGAGATACCACCTCAGTACTGTGCAGTTCTGTTGGGACTCTTCCAAGCTCACCTGGGCACTCATCAGATCTGTTTTGGCTGTTTTTGGCAACTGTTATGTCTTGGGATCTTGGGTGAAGAGATGAGCAGTGCTATCAACTGATCCCTACCTGGAGGTGAGTTGGATCACATTGCAAGAGAGGGTGCCAGACAGACGTGGATAGACAGGATAACTTCACACCTGTAGTGAAGGTGAACTGGGAACAGGTTAATGGAGAAGAAAGAACATAAACAAAATTCTGCTGCATAAATCTGTATTCATTTATGGACTTAATTGGGCCTCGGCGCCACGTGAGAAGTTTAGAGAGATGTCTTTATTTGAACTGCTTTATTGAGGAGATGTAACACACACCAAAGGCTTTAGTGAGGTGCTGATCACTGGTAGTAGACTTAAAGTGAAAAGTGTTCATTGTTTATGTTCCTTATCATGCTGTTAGGTGTTTTCTTACACATGAATGAAACATGAGGTAGTTCAGTAAGATTAGTGATGACAACAATGTGTTGGAGGGAGGGGATTTTTTTTGGTTGGGCATACTCTTGCTAGTTTTGTAGCAACACCAACTTAAACATCTGAAAAGTGATGCATGGCCCTAACTTACAAAGAAGTATAAGGGCCAATATTAAGAAATAATTGGGCATTTCAAGAATAAAGTCCAAATATTACAAGAATAAAGTAATTGTATGTAAAAAAAAACACAAAAAAAACAACTCAGAATATTAAGAAAATACTTGTAAAGTCATTATTTTAGAATGCATGTTAGAAATATTAGACAAGTGTCGCCACTGTCAGAATGAGGAATGTGGAGCATCTTGTCAAGCTGCACTTTACGAAGGTTTCACAAATACGGAAAATGAGGAAATACGTACAATGACAGTACAACTGCAGGACCCAAATACTTTATGGCATATGGAATTAATTAATTTGATAACTGGCACATTAATTAATGGCTACATGCTTTCTCATAGTATTAAAACTTGATTATTGTAATATTTCGACTTTATATTTGCAAAATCTTCTCTCGTGGCCCTAATAGTCCATCATACAGACAGTGCTTTATTGTTTAGGAACTCAACCACAAATGATCTGGTTTCTTCTTTAATTATTAACAGTGTGTCGTATTTATATGGTAGTTATTATAACCTTTTACGTACGAACCCTTGTTGCGGTTACCCAAAAGCAGCCTGGTTTACTGTGTGCTGTTATTAGCTTGGGGCTAAACACCCACTGCCCAAAGGTTGAGGCCCATAAACGTTGTAAAATAAGAAGTACAGACAGACATGATCTCTGCAGATACAGACACCACCACACACTTGAAGAGTGGTCATAAATTGTCAGGACTCTTATGGGGACTGCAGTGCCTGGCCTGAATCTATCTGATGGCGGGGCTGAGCAGGTGTCAAAGACCTTGTTTGGGGCGGAGACTATATGAATCTTACAACAGTGTTACCTTTGATGTTTTATTGCCTGTGACATAATTCAGGTTAAGTGTGCCAGCTGCTGGTGATCATTATAAATAACCACAACACCTTGCGATGAACTTGTCTTTGTAGCCACAGGGTCGGGTGCAGAGACAATCAGGTGCTCCAAGAATCCCCCTGGAACAGAAGTGTCTTATTGTCGAAAATCAACCAACCGACAATGGGAGTTGAGAAAATGGAAATGGACGAAACAGACACTAATCTGATGGAGCAGGGCAACAAGCCACCTGTGTCCATATCACCTCCCAACAGATATGAGAAGCTGTTCCAGCCCTGCCTGGCCGAGATTTTGGGTACCATGTTCTTCGTATTCATTGGCTGTGTGTCAGTCATTGAGAATGTGCCAGCAGCTGGACGGCTGCAGCCAGCTCTGGTGCATGGACTGGCTGTAGCAGTGTTGGTGGCAGTTATGGATAAGCTCAGGTAATTTGCATAAAGAGTGAAATGAAACAGAGTCTTTGTTTTTTCTGGCTTGTTTTGTGTTTGTGTTTGCGATACGTGTTACCTGTGGTGCATTATAGCAAGTTTGTGAGGTCGTGGCCAAGGAGGTAGAGCAGGTTGCTCACTGACCAGATGGTCGGCAGTTCCATCCCCCTGTTCCATCTGTGTGTGAATGTATATGTGAATGACTGAACATAGAAATGTTGTGGCGCACTTTGTCTGCTGTGTGTGTGAAACATAAATGCAAGGCATATATTTTCAGTGGATTGTCTCTCCTCTAACTTTCTGCTTGATTGAATCCTTTCTCTGCTACTTCTCCTCCTCTAGCGGCTCCCATTTCAACCCTCCTTTCACTCTTGCCATCTACCTGTGTGGAGGCATGGAGCTGCTGATGGTGGGACCCTACCTCGTCAGCCAGATGATTGGAGGAGTGCTTGGAGCTGGAATGGCCAAGGTCAGGTCAAAGTCAACTTCGCAATCATTTGATGTTTTTTTTTTTAGCTCTTTTATTTATACACTTAAAAATATAAAAGTGACCATCGAATCCTTAATAATACATTTCACAGATCATGACCCCTGCAGATCGCTACTACAATGCCACTGGTGCAGCTTTTGATATCCTCAAGTCAGAGAGCCAGCTGTCCAAAGCCATCTTTGGGGAGGTGGCCATGACCTGCTTGGTCACCATGGTGGTGCTGTTGGTGGCGGTTAATGGCAAGACAAAAACCCCGCTGGCTCCTTTCCTAGTGGGCTGTACTGTCACGATCAACATCCTGGCAGGGTGAGATAAAAAGGCAATGATAATAATGTTTATTGTGTCTGCGCTGTGTTAAACATTTACACTGAACTGAACTTTAACGTAACCAGTTGCTGCTCCACACTATCTATCTATCTATCTATCTATCTATCTATCATCTATCTATCTATCTATCTATCTATCTATCATCTATCTATCTATCTATCTATCTATCTATCTATCATCTATCTATCTATCTGTCTATCTATCTTTCCATCTATCTATCTATCTATCTATCTATCATTCTATCTATCTATCATCTATCTATCTATCTATCATCTATCTATCATTCTATCTATCTATCATCTATCTATCTATCTATCTATCTATCTATCATCTATCTATCATCTATCTATCTATCATCTATCTACCTATCTATCGATCTATCTATCTATCTATCTCACACACACTCACACACACATATGTAATTTCCCCACTGTGGGACTAATAAAGGGATATCTTATCTTAAATAGAGAGAGAGATAAAGTCAAATATGAAGTCAGACATTAAATTTTTTTGAATCATTAAAAAAGTGTGATGATGAAGATGTATCTCAACATATTTCATATTACTTTATCTAAAAACGAGTGGTTGCCTTTATTAAAGAAATGTACTGGAATTTTGCTAATTTATTCTTATTATATTATTAAATCATTTAAAAATGTACATTTAAATATTCATATGAAAATCATTATTGACATAATTATTTGAGGATCAATTTCCCAATAGACACATTATAATCTACACTGCCATGAAACTGAAAATAAAATGCAACTTGACGTGAAATAGTTAATTACTTCTGTTTTTATTATTGTTGTAATTTATATTACTTCGTCTTTCAAACCTTTTTTTGTTTATATCTTTCCCTCTACCAACATAATACTATTAAAGATTGTGTGGTAATAAAAATCTGATTCACTTCGACTGTGTTGACTAACATGAAAATAATATAAAAAATAGAAAATTAGTTCAATTATCAATTATAAATGTCAGTTTTTCATTTTTATACTTTATTTATTTTTGCAGGGGTGACATATCAGGAACATGTCTGAACCCTGCCAGGGCTTTCGGTCCGGCTGTGATGACCAACTACTGGACCTACCACTGGGTTTACTGGGTGGGACCCATAGGAGGAGGTCTGGTGGCCGCTGCCCTTGTCAGGTAAGAGAAGTCAGACATGATTGATTTTACTATTGGCTGAATCATTAAATAAAATGACGCGATTACATCATTCTCACACTATATCTCTTCTATTCCAGGCTCATTCTCGGCGATGATAAGCTACGAGTCGTTATGAAATCATAACAGCCTCCATTGTGTGTTTATTGCTATGTAGACGACATTAAACCTGTAAACAATCTCTGTCCATAAAAGGTAAAAGTAAGTCATTGTGTAGACTTTATACTGTTACTTGTCCATGTATAAAGTGAAACACATTTCAAGAGAAATAAAAGACACACTATCAGTTTTGGGCTGCATGGAGTTTATTCATTCATTTTTCACAATGAGTCACTGGTCGCGGTTGTCAAACCCCGTGCCACACTAACCCTACTGTAACTCTAACCTTAGCGGTATTTGTCACAGAGAGCCGCGGTCACAGCGCACAGGAATTTATCTAAGGCGATGTGGGCATCAGGGGTGAAGTCATCGGGGTACATCATGGAGATCACCACGATAATGCAGTGGGTAAGGAACTGTGGATGACAAATGAACAATTGTAGGCATATGGCAAATATGTATATGTGTCTCAATAGTTTATTCAACGCCAGTAGAGCAAGAGAAATAGTTCTTTGGGTCGTTTAACAGACATAAACATTTTTCCTGAATGCGTAATTTACGCGTCAACCGAACTATAGGCCTACTCGTAAGTAAAACTATGCAAGAGTCATTATCACGTTATGATAATGTTCATAATGTCAAAGGTGAACCCTATATCTCACCTTGAAGTTGGCCGGGTCGATTTTCAACCTCTGGGAGTGATGTCTGCTGAGGTCCGCCAGGCCGAGGGTCAGGTTATCGATGTGGCTCACAGCCAAAGCAATCCCAGCCATTATCTTCTTTGCGTAGTTCTTCACGGGCTCAGAGCCGGGAGTCAAGTCTTCCCAGTACTTGAAGTAGGCCTTGGTTTGCGGGTATACGTAGAGCAACCTGTGCAGGTGCAGAGAACGTTAAGTGGCACGGATGTTCAATAGTGCCAAGTGAGCGTAAAACAAAGCAACATACACACATTAACTAATTCTCTTCTTATTACATCCATAATGCAGGCCCCAGTGATAGGTCAGCGAGCAATGCTTATAAGACAGTATTAAGCCGAGAAATGCTGAGGTTGTGAGTTCGAGTCTCACTTGGAGCAGTGTTTTGGTTGTTGATGGGGATGATAACGCTCCATAAAAACTAAACGATAAAAACCTCCCCCCTTCTCTTCGACATGCATAGGTTTGTGTTTAACTAAGTTTTAAAGGCGGTATAAATCCACTGTTACAAGTTACGCAAAAATGTCACAAACGTGAAATAAAACTGACCAAATTTCCCTATTAGTGCACCTAAGCGAGATACTTTATAGCAGGTTGTGATATAGGCTATTACTGATATTAGGTTCCAATCAAACAAATGGTTAGTGGGCTGCAAAAATAAAGTAAAAACCCGTCATAAATCGATTAAAACCTTGGTGAGCGTGACTCTCACCTGCCCATCGCGTCAGCCCCGATAGCATCTGCTGACTTGGAGATTTTGGCCCAGAAGGCTTTGACACTAGCCTTGTCTTTAGCAGTCAAACTCATGTTGGCTTGGTTTTCTCTCTCTCCACCTGAATCCAACGGTGATGTCTGGTTTGTTTGGGTGACTCGCGAAATTCACTTGAATTCATTATCACACCCACGGGTACGGATGCCAAGCCACGTCCCCTTACGCAGATCGGACCCTTCCTCCACCGACTGATAAACTTGTGTTGCCAGATGCCTCCCTGAGAGGCTTTATCAGCTGCTCACATCGTGAGTGTCGGCTGGGAAAAATAAGATAATTTGTAAGAGTCATCACACGTGGTCTATTTTTTTTATTAAAGAAGTCAGGGGTGAGGCAGAGGTTCCCTTGAGGTGCAAGAGGACATCTAAGGTCACAAGAAGGAGCCAAGTTTCAGGTCACACGAAGGAGCCACAGATGGAGGCCTAATGTCAATAAACCTGACTATAAAAATAGGTCAAATGATTGTCCACACACGTATCAATTATTAACATTTGGTAATTATTTACAAGTGCAGTATGTATTATTTGTTTATTTATATAAGTAAATAATAAATATTGAAATTTTAGATTATTATGGCAAGTTTAATATTTCTTTACAGTGTGATCTCTTCATTCTGAAATGTTATTTCCTCGTTATTTGAACACAAATATGTGCAAAAAAAGATTTTCGATTTATGTTTGTAATAATCTTAGACCAAATTGCCACAATTAAGGCATGAAAGTCCTTTTGGGGCTTTTTTATTTATGTCACACACAATTTTCTAAGAGATATTTCATTAAAAAAGCCAGAAGATGGATTTCAGTTAATTTAAGGAGCAATAAAAAAAAATCAAATGCCGGCAATTTCTGCATTTTGATCAAAAAACAAAATTAGTAGCACAATGTCCACTTCCCGTCCCACACAGGAGCCATGTGCATAGGATTATTATTATTATTTCCTATCGGCCTAAATAAATAATGACAGTCTTATTGCGCTGCTGATGAAGAATTCTGTTAGTTTAATCTGTTTCATGGTTTCCTTCCATTTAATTCCTATCAAGGGGTGGATTCAGACTCCCTGAGGGGCAGAGAATATAAAATAAAGTCCACTAGCTGCATGCAAGTGCATGGGCGGACTCTGTGGCGCATTTATGATCAAATAGTTCCAAACTCTAGTTAAGATTAAAATAGTTTTATTAGGCTATGTGACTCTGATTTAAAGTGTAACTTCTACATCTCTGTAATAAAAGCACACAATGAACTTTATTGAATGAATTTAACCATTTAGAGGCAAATAAAAGCTAACCATATTTTAAGCGGGGCGTATATGGCATTTTTCTCCACTGGTGGGGCAACCTGAAAACCATATCATCTCTATTGTAAGGGGGCCCCAGAGGCCAGTTTAGGTTGTTTCTACCATTCAAAAGGGCACCGTTGCTATCTCTTTAGCAAATCCTTGGTAAATTTTCTGTATAGGCCTACAGTCTTTCTTGTAAATCAAAATAAATTGCACACATATAAAGAATACCCTCACAATATTAATTAAATTAATAACATTAATCAAATGTTGCAGGCTTAAAGTAACCATTTGATATTTGTAAGGTTGTCTTGGACTTCAGTCTTGAGGTCTTTTTCCTTTTGATGCTTGAACTAAACTTGGACTATCTCAGGCTTCAGTTTAAAACAGATAAGAGCTTGAACACTTGAAACTTAAACTTTATTACAATTTTTCAGTGACACTCAGAAGAGACATTTTTATATTTAGCTCGAAGACAGAAATACTGGCACACTAAATAGCTATGCTCATTGGATCAACCACCTCATGAGTGACTTTTGTGCTCTGCACATTCGCAGTTAGCTGCCATACATCCTGTTCATCAGAGAAGACTGTGTAGCAGTGCTCTTGAAACTGTGCAACTGTTTGTTAAATCCTGGAGGTGGCTCTACTTGTATGGCTTGTGTTAGTGAAGACTTGGTACTTGTTTTCAAGCTGAATATTTTTTTGAAAGTCAAATCAGAGATATCTAAATAATGTAGGCCTACTAAATGTAAAAAGTGACTTATTCACATCTGAATTAAATTTTTTCTAGTGTCTCCCCTAAACTTTAAACCTCAAGGTCTTACTTTGATAAGATTGCCTACTCTCAACGATGATTTATCTGTTTGTTTGTTTTGTTTTTTACCACACTTCATATTTCCTTTTATATTACTATTTCATGTTTTGTTTTATTGTCATCACATATTTAAATTGTGCTTGTTTTTTCAACACTTCAGTTCAACACATAATGCTTAAGCTTGAAAAGTGTATTTCTTTTTGTGATCATGTAGTAATTCTTTTGATTATGTTGACCTGTTCTTGATGGAACAACTAGGAAATAAGATGTCGGGTGTATGCTACTTTCCCAAGCAAATCACTTTACTGTTTATTTCAGAACCAGAGACAGATATTTAATTTTACTTCATTTCTCCACCATAGATAGCTTGATTCTTTTTTTTTTTACATGTGTATTTCAGCACCAGGGATAGCTCCATCCTTACTACAGCTGGCTACTTCTGGCGACCACATATGCTAACCAGTTGCCCTATTCGAGCTAGTTAGCTGTGCTAAACATGCTAACACCAAAACAGGTAAAAGTACACATAAACACTAAAACAAAGATATGTTAGATTTATTCAAATACATATAATCAACTTTTAGTAAGACATACAGAATAATCATGTAAAAAAAAATCTCATTTGAAGAAGTTATACATATGTAATCTACACGTTTACCAGGAAAATCCATTTGACTATGAATGTATTGTTTCTTCTTCTACGGTGGTTCTTCTTCTGTGTAACTAGTGGCGGTAGCAAGACTTATGAGTGTGTTAGACCCACCCACTGGACTGGAGGGTGGAGCCTTGTGTAGTTCGTAGTTTTTCAATTTTTCCAGACTTCAAAATCATCAGAAAATGAATTTCAAATATTAAAATAATCACAAAGAGAAGAGGAAAATAGATTAATTTTCAGTTAATCAAGCAATCAATTGATAGTTTCAGCTCTACTTATAGGCATATACTGTATTATTGTTATGTACAGAAACCGACTTAAATTCATTACAAAAATTCAAATTCTATAAACTTTATATTTGTTTATTATGTAAAAACCTGAATTTTTTAAGTAGAAACTAAAGTTGCCAGATAATTGAAGTGGAGTAAAAAGAACAATACTCTCTCTAAGTGTAGTGGACTTGAAGTATGCAGTAGAATGAAAAGAAAATACTTCAAAGTACTTGAGTAAATGTATTTGGCTACATTCCAGTCCTTACCAGGCAGTATGTTGTCTACTGTGTCTTCAAAATGAGCTTTTTGTTCATACTTAAAGACGTAAAATCTTTTTGAGGTTTGAAGTTATTTCTTTAAAACAGAAGTTATGGAAAGAATCTACCCACAAGGTCTATTTAGCTAAAACAGGTGTCACTAAAATGTTGTTACGGTCAATGTCTAGTCCAAAAAAAAAGAAAAAAAATCACTAATTTTGCCCACAAAATCTGTCATTTAATTCTAATATTGCTTGCATTACAGGATTATAGGATTTTGCTTCTGTTTCAGATCTGTTTCAGTATCATCAAAAGTGTGTTGATGAAGATGTATCTCAACATATTTCATATTACTTTATCTAAAAACGAGTGGTTGCCTTTATTAAAGAAATGTACTGGAATTTTGCTAATTTATTCTTATTATATTATTAAATCATTTAAAAATGTACATTTATTATTATTTGAAAATCATTATTGACATAATTATTTGAGGATCAATTTCCCAATAGACACATTATAATCTACACTGCCATGAAACTGAAAATAAAATGCAACTTGACGTGAAATAGTTAATTACTTCTGTTTTTATTATTGTTGTAATTTATATTATTTCGTCTTTTAAACCTTTTTTTGTTTATATCTTTCCCTCTGCCAACATAATACTATTAAAGATTGTGTGGTAATAAAAATCTGATTCACTTCGACTGTGTTGACTAACATGAAAATAATATAAAAAATAGAAAATTGGTTCAATTATCAATTATAAATGTCAGTTTTTCATTTTTATACTTTATTTATTTATTTTTGCAGCGGTGACGTATATGGAACATGTCTGAACCCTGCCAGGGCTTTCGGTCCGGCTGTGATGACCAACTACTGGACCTACCAATGGGTTTACTGGGTGGGACCCATAGGAGGAGGTCTGGTGGCCGCTGCCCTTGTCAGGTAAGAGAAGTCAGACATGATTGATTTTACGATTAGCTGAATCGTTAAATAAAATGACGTGATTACATCATTCTCACACTATATCTCTTCTATTCCAGGCTCATTCTCGGCGATGATAAGCTACGAGTCGTTATGAAATCATAACAGCCTCCATTGTGTGTTTATTGCTATGTAGACGACATTAAACCTGTAAACAATCTCTGTCCATAAAAGGTAAAAGTAAGTCATTGTGTAGACTTTATACTGTTACTTGTCCATGTATAAAGTGAAACACATTTCAAGAGAAATAAAAGACACACTATCAGTTTTGGGCTGCATGGAGTTTATTCATTCATTTTTCACAATGAGTCACTGGTCGCGGTTGTCAAACCCCGTGTCACACTAACCCTACTGTAACTCTAACCTTAGCGGTATTTGTCACAGAGAGCCGCGGTCACAGCGCACAGGAATTTATCTAAGGCGATGTGGGCCTCAGGGGTGAAGTCATGGGGGTACATCATGGAGATCACCACAAGAATGCAGTGGGACATGAGCTGTGGATGACAAATGAACAATTGTAGGCATATGGCAAATATGTATATGTGTCTCAATAGTTTATTCAACGCCAGTAGAGCAAGAGAAATAGTTCTTTGGGTCGTTTAACAGACATAAACATTTTTCCTGAATGTGTAATTTACGCGTCAACCGAACTATAGGCCTACTCGAAAGTAAAACTATGCAAGAGTTATTATCACGTTATGATAATGTTCATAATGTCAAAGGTGAACCCTATATCTCACCTTGAAGTTGGCCGGGTCGACTTTCAACTGCATGGCGTGCTGCTTGCTGAGGTCCGTCATGCCGGCGGTCAGACCATCGATGTGGCTCACAGCCAGAGCAATCCCAGCCATTATCTTCTTTGCGTGGGTTTTCACGGGCTCAGAGCCGGGACTCATGTCATCCCAGTGCTTGAAGTAGGACTTGGTTTGCGGGTATACGTAGAGCAACCTGTGCAGGTGCAGAGAACGTTAAGTGGCACGGATGTTCAATAGTGCCAAGTGAGCGTAAAACAAAGCAACATACATACATTAACTAATTCTCTTCTTATTACATGCATAATGCAGGCCCCAGTGGCTCAATAGGTCAGCGAGCGATACTTATAAGACAGTATTAAGCCGAGAAATGCCGAGGTTGTGAGTTCGAGTCTCACTTGGAGCAGTGTTTTGGTTGTTGATGGGGATGATAACGCTCCATAAAAACTAAACGATAAAAACCTCCTCCCTTCTCTTCGACATGCATAGGTTTGTGTTTAACTAAGTTTTAAAGGCGGTATAAATTCACTTTTACAAGTTACGCAAAAATGTCACAAACGTGAAATAAAACTGACCAAATTTCTCTATTAGTGCACCTAAGCGAGATACTTTATAGCAGGTCGTGATATAGGCTATTACTGATATTAGGTTCCAATCAAACAAATGGTTAGTGGGCTGCAAAAATAAAGTAAAAACCCGTCATAAATCTATTAAAACCTTGGTGAGCGTGACTCTCACCTGCCCAGCGCGTCAGCCCCGATAGCATCTGATGACTTGGAGATTTTGGCCCAGAAGGCTTTGACATCGACCTTGTTTTTAGGAGTCAAACTCATGTTGGCTTGGTTTTCTCTCTGTCCACCTGAATCCAACGGTGATGTCTGGTTTGTTTGTCTCCTTAAATTCACTTGAATTATCACACCCACGGGTACGGATGCCAAGCCACGTCCCCTTACGCAGATCGGACCCTTCCTCCACCGACTGATAAACTTAAGTTGCCAGATGCCTCCCTGAGAGGCTTTATCAGCTGCTCACATCGTGAGTGTCGGCTGGGAAAAATAAGATAATTTGTAAGAGTCATCACACGTGGTCTATTTTTTTTATTAAAGAAGTCAGGGGTGAGGCAGAGGTTCCCTTGAGGTGCAAGAGGACATCTAAGGTCACAAGAAGGTGCCAAGTTTCAGGTCACACGAAGGAGCCACAGATGGAGGCCTAATGTCAATAAACCTGACTATAAAAATAGGTCAAATGATTGTCCACACACGTATCAATTATTAACATTTGGTAATTATTTACAAGTGCAGTATGTATTATTTGTTTATTTATATAAGTAAATAATAAATATTGAAATATTAGATTATTATGGCAAGTTCAATATTTCTTTACAGTGTGATCTCTTCATTCTGAAATGTTATTTCCTCGTTATTTGAACACAAATATGTGCAAAAAAAAGATTTTCGACTCATGTTTGTAATAATCTTAGACCAAATCGCCACAATTAAGCCATGAAGGTCCTTTTGGGGCTTTTTTTATTTACTTCACGCACAATTTTCTAAAAGATATTTCATTAAAAAAAGCCAGAAGATGGATTTAAGTTAATTTACGGAGCACTAAAAAAAAAAATCAGATGCCGATAATTTCTGCATTTTGATCAAAAAACAAAATTAGTAACACAATTTCCACTTCCCGTTCCACACAAGAGCCATGTGCATAGGATTATTATTATTATTTCCTATCGGCCTAAATAAATAATCACAGTCTTATTGCGCTGCTGATGAAGAATTCTGTTAGATTAATCTGTTTCATGGTTTTCCTTCAATTTAATTCCTATCAAGGGGAAGAAAAAAGTAAAACGTAAAAAGAAAATTAACGTGAGTTTTGGCTGCGTGTGTCTGGGTGGAGAGGATGCGCTGCTGGTGATAAACACCACTGTGACTCCATAGATAATACTACTGGCATGAAACACTGTTCAACTGGTCAAAGTCAGTGTGAATTATTTTTTCAGCTTTAATTTTTTTTTAATCTGTTTTGATGAATAGGAAGGATCAATAATTTTCATAAGTGCTGGAAATAAGGCCGATCAATGAGGTTATAGAGGAGAACGGAAAGATTTTCACAAAGCAGACGTCTTTAAAATTGGAAAACAGTTTATTTGATTTAGGCTTATAACAACAAATTATTCTAACTTGTTATACAACAACTCAACCAAAGTTTTATAAATCTAATCGCCTCAAATAAACATGCAATTTGCCCGATTAACTGCTTTCTGAATGTTCTGACTTACCCTGACCTATAACTGCGGTACGACGTCAAATTGCCTTCAAACCTTTGGCATCCTTTCAAATCTGGAGGCTCTGGACCCTCCGAAGGAGTTTATCTCAAACACATCATCTCCAGCCTATCACAGCCGACCTCTCCTTCTGGGCGGGGGAGCTTTGAGACAAGTAAATATGCGGGGATCAAGATGAAATACCTGTTTTCTGCTCTGCCTGAACAAGAAATATCGACAAGCCACCATGGTTGAGTGGACTGAAAAGGAGCGCGCCATCATCAAAGACATCTTTGCCACCATGGACTATGAGGATGTTGGCCCCAAGGCTCTGACCAGGTATGGAAAGCATAGATCCTCAAACTATTCAGTTGATGTGTAATTAGCCTTTATTTTAGGACGAATCGTTACCAACTTATGGCTGACTTCTCCCCTGCAGGTGCCTGGTGGTCTATCCCTGGACCCAGAGGTATTTCAAAGCCTTCGGTAACATCTACAGCGCAGAAGCCATCAGTAACAACAAGAAAATCTGTGCCCACGGTGTCAAGGTGCTGCGCGGTATGGACACGGCTTTGAAGAACATGGACAACATTAGGGCAGCCTATGCCGACCTGAGCGCCCTGCACTCCGAGAAGCTGGAAGTGGACCCCGATAACTTTAGGGTAAACGTTCAGCCTCTCGTTTAAACTCTCTCCTCACACACAGACACACGCCACGTTTATTGCAGGCAATATGTTTGGGTATGAAAGTACACATATATGAAATACATTTTCATTGCAAACCATGTCGAAATATATCTTAAGTTATTTTAAATCCTTATTATGACAAATCTATTCATTGATGTTTTGAGTCATATGCCAAAGGTAAACTATTGTCATTTCCCCAAAAAAAGGGCACACAAATATGACGTAAACTATCTTTTTTTTAAATCTTTTTTTATAGCTACTGTGCGACTGCTTGACCCACGTCATCGCCGCCAAAATGGGACAGTGCTTCACGCCAGAAATTCAGGCAGCCTTGCAGAAGTTCTTGGCTGTTATCGTGTCCGCTTTGGGAAGGCAGTACCACTAAGCCCAGCAGCTTCCCCCACCTGGGCAACTGACGGAGATGTAACGTCTGTTTGGATGTGTTATGTGTCTCCTCAATGAAAAAATAAAGGCCCACTGAATAAAGGTTCTGGTCCTTGTTTTGTTTTTTTATGCATGCGTAATTACGCATAAACCGTGGTCTGGTTCTGATTTAGGAAGTAAAGGTAAAGGTAAAATTAAAGACCCCAATGAGAAATTCGACATTATTCAAACAAAGACATAATATTAAAGTGACCAACATGAGTCTGTGGTTCTACTAGTAGCCTACTTATAAACCTACTCGCCATACTCTAGTTGTTGTTTTTATGTTATAATATCAAAATACGTGTATTGCAATCTTTGCAGAACACACATTCAATCATTTTCTGTAACCGCTTATCTTGTGTAGAGTTACGGAGGGGCTGGAGCCTATCCCAGCTGACTTTGGGGGGGAGGCGGGGTTCACCCTGGACAAGTCGCCAGTTCATCACAGGGCCACACAGAAAGACAAACAACCATTCTCACTCACATTCATGCATATACGGTCAACTTAGAGTCAGCAATTCACCTATATTACATGATTTTGGTGGTGTCTCCCCTAAACTTTAAACCTCAAGGACTCACTTTGATAAGATTGCCTACTCTTAACGATGATTTCTCTGTTTGTTTGTTGTTGTTGTTTTTTTTACCACACTTCATATTTCCTTTTATATTACTATTTCATGGTGTTTTGTTTTATTGTCATCACATATTTAAATTGTGCTTGTTTTTTCAACACTTCAGCTCAACACTTAATGCTTAAGCTTGAAAAGTGTATTTCTTTTTGTGATCATGTAGTAATTCTTTTGATTATGTTGACCTGTTCTTGATGGAACAACTAGGAAATAAGATGTCGGGTGTATGCTACTTTCCCAAGCAAATCACTTTACTGTTTATTTCAGAACCAGAGACAGATATTTAATTTTACTTCATTTCTCCACCATAGATAGCTTGATTCTTTTTTTTTTTTTACATGTGTATTTCAGCACCAGGGATAGCTCCATCCTTACTACAGCTGGCTACTTCTGGCTACCACATATGCTAACCAGTTACCCTATTCGAGCTAGTTAGCTGTGCTGAACATGCTAACACCAAAACAGGTAAAAGTACACATAAACACTAAAACAAGGATATGTTAGATTTATTCAAATACATATAATAAACTTTTACTAAGACATACAGAATAATCATGTAAAAAAATTCTCATTTGAAGAAGTTATACATATGTAATCTACACGTTTACTAGCAAAATCCATTTGACTATGAATGTATTGTTTCTTCTTCTACGGTGGTTCTTCTTCTGTGTAACTAGTGGCGGTAGCAAGACTTATGAGTGTGTTAGACCCACCCACTGTACTGGAGGGTGGAGCCTTGTGTAGTTTGTAGTTTTTCAGTTTTTCCAGACTTCAAAATCATCACAAAATGAATTTCAAATATTAAAATAATCACAAAGAGAAGAGGAAAATACATTCATTTTCAGTTAATCAAGCAATCAATTGATAGTTTCAGCTCTACTTATAGGCATATACTGTATTATTGTTATGTACAGAAGCCTACTTAAATTCATTACAAAAATTCAAATTCTATAAACTTTATATTTGTTTATTATGTAAAAACCTGAATTTTTTAAGTAGAAACTAAAGTTGCCAGATAATTGAAGTGGAGTAAAAAGAACAATACTCTCTCTAAGTGTAGTGGACTTGAAGTATGCAGTAGTATGAAAAGAAAATACTTTAAAGTACTTGAGTAAATGTATTTGGCTACATTCCAGTCTTTACCAGGCTGTATGTTGTCTACCGTGTCTTCAAAATGAGCTTTTTGTTCATACAGTATACTTAAAGACATAAAATCTTTTTGAGGTTTGAAGTTATTTCTCCAAAACAGAAGTTATGGAAAGAATCTACCCATACGGTCTATTTAGCTAAAACAGGTCAATGTCTAGTCCAAAAAATCACAAATTTTGCCCACAAAATCTGTCATTTAATTATAATATTGCTTGCATTACAGGATTATAGGATTTTGCTTCTGTTTCAGATATCTTACCAATTATAGCACTGTTGGGAATTTCACAAAGGAATTTCCCCCTGTGGGACTAGTAAAGTATCTTCTTATCTTGTCTTATTTTACTGTTGTGGTATAGAATCGAGGTCTTTCTGCTGTTATTCTGCTGCTGGTATAGGCTTTTTCTAATGTTACTGTAAATGCATAGATAATTTTTTATGATTCAGTTTGCCATTGGGTTCCATTCATGAAAATGAACCTGAGAGTTCAATACGACGAATTACCCATCTCAAGCAAGTTTTAAGTCTTGGAAGGGTGATTTATAAATACATAACCAAAAAAGCTTTGTCTGACCAAAATCAATTGTATGCTTTCAAAACACTGAGCAGTATAGATTTTTTTTTATAGTTAATGGAATAAAAATGCTTTATATATAATAATACAACACAACAACAAGAAAGGTGTGAATTGCACATTTGTAATATTACAAAACATTACATCATAACATGAACAAATGAAGAAATATTTGGTTCATTTACTTCCTAAAATCAAGTGGTTGGGTCTCATCTATATTTCTCGGCGAGCACGGCTGCAAAAGCTGACAGGTACTTGTCCATGGCTGCGTGTGCAACAGGTGTGAAGTCATCACCCATGTGACAAGCCAGGGTGACGAGCATACAGTGTGAGAAAAGCTGCAGAGAAGGTAAAGGATCGTTATTGACAGATGATTGACCATGGCCTCAGTTCAAAACCATTCCGCTATTAAAATATAAAGAACGTTTTAGCATGAACTAATTATTACTGGTGTGATCCATCAGAGGAGATGATGCTCTAGTAACGGCACCTTGAAGTTGGGCGGGTGTATCCGGAGCTGGTAGGCGTGAAGGGTTTGCAGTGGAGCCAGGCTCACAGCTAGCTGGCTGATGTCTTGGGCTCCCTCTGCTATGGCCAAAACAATCTTCTTTCCATGAGAGAGCAGGTGATCGGAGCGAGGACTGATGTCTAGATGGGAAAAATACGTCTTGGTACCGGGGAAGGATGCAAACATTCTGTGGAAGAATCGGGAAAAGAGTTATTGATTTGAAGGAATCGGGATCTTTGCTGTAATCATTAGTTGTACATTTACGCAAGTACTGTACTTGAGTACAACTTTGAGGTGCTTGTGTTGTTTATGTATTTCCATGTTATGCAACTTAATACTTCCACTCCAATGTATCTCAAAGGAAATTATTGTATTTACTCCACTGCAAGTGTCTGACAGTTTTAATTACTGGTTGCTTATCAGAAAACAGATCATTTTTAAACTCTTCGTGTAAAAAAAACAATGTATCTCCAAATTTGGTGATTCTCAGTTTGGATTTTTGTGATAAGCTAAAGGATTAAAATGATCCCGCTCCATAAACCAAATATTTAAAACCATCTTTGAACAGCTGGAAAATTCGTTGTCACAGAGCTGAAAACGGGGCTGATTTATTGAGCGTTGATACGGACAGGAAGTTACAAACACGTGATGATCTTAGACGACATGATGAATCGAACAGCATACAAAGTAGTTTTAATGAGGTCAACTTGAAACATCTACAGCAATAAAATACAATCAGCACTGCTTCCAGTAGACCAAACAATTAGTAGTACTTGTGTGAATTACTGAGACACTTTTCTGTAATAGTACTGTGAAATATTTTTGAGACACTTTACCCCCCTCCTTTAATGTATTGTATTTTTAAAAATATTATTTCCCCTCTTCCTGCTGTGTTTTTGTACACTGTATCTTAGATATCTTATCTTATCTTATCTTATCTTATCTTATCTTAAAATACAACATTAATAAAAAAAATCATCAGATATATAGTGAAACAGACAGGGAACCTTTTACTGCACGATGAGTACTTTTATTAGTACTTTAGGTGCATCTTTATACTTGCATGTACATTTATATATACTCTCTCTATATATTTATATATAGGGAGAGAGAGAAGGAGAGAGAGAGAGAGAGGTTTTGAATGCAGGACTTGTAGTCGAGAATTTCCTCAATGTGGAATGAATACTTTTACTTGAGTAAGGGTACTGAGTACATTACTGGCAATAAAGCACTTTTCTCATTGCAATACAAAAACTTTATTGATGATCAGAGTAGGGAGACATGAAAATTGATTCTGACAACTCCTTCTGCTATTTCTCTTTCTGTTATCATCGTCACCATCATCATCATCACGATCTTACTAATCAGAAACCACTATCTAAAGCCGTTTGCCTGGACATGGTGCCACATGGTGCCATGTCAATAACGTATTGATAAATCATCAATAAGAGGTCACGAGGGACGTTTGATTGCTTATTTTTTTGGAACAGCAAAGATGAAGATCTCTGTGAAAGCCTTAACACCTATAACCACACCGACTTTCTGGACGAATGTTGTATTAAGACTTATTACACATTTATTTTTATAAAATTCTATTAATTAGTTTATTTCAATTCCACATGAGGTTTATATTTTGGAAATGTCTTATGAACCTACCTAAGAAGCGCGTCAGACCCAATATCTTCTGCCACAGGAATCAGTTTAGCCCATATTGCTGCAATGAGATCCTTCTCCTTCTGCGACAGCATTGCAGCCGGAGAGTGAGATGACTTTACAGCGAAAGTTAAATTCACAACAGACTGCAAATATGCGCGTAAAAGGCGTTAATCAACCATTTTTGTCACCGCATTAACGCTATTAATAACCAAGACGCAGAAACGGACGGTGCGTAAAGGGTGATGAAGTAATAATTCCTCCTTTTGTGTGAAGAAAGAGAGTTGTAAAAGTCAATGTCTCGGCGGCTTTGTTGTTGTTTCCCTTCCAGTTCGTTATCGGACTACAACCAGGGCAGGGTGGGTGCTCCTCAACACCGCGCTATCTGCGGCAGCACGTGAGTCACGCCGGATATTTCTGATAACCTCAATATGTAGCTGGAGTGGGGTTTTCTGATGGTAACCCGCCCAACCTTTAGGTGCAACTTATTCATTTATTCAGGTTTAAGACAGGCAGACAGCTTTATTTGTACATTTCAACAAGGCAATCCAAGGTTCTTCACGTAAAATATAAAAGACATTTAAACATAGGCCTATTTAAAGCAACATAAGACAAAATATTTTTATGGAAATTGAAAGGAGTTAAATAGAAAATAAAAGAAACACAAGAGTAAAGGTTACTAAGAGTCTAAGAAATTAGTAATTAATTGATTTTATACAAAGCAGTGGCAAACTAAGGGGTTCAGCCTTGATTTGAAAAAACTTACAGTTGTAGCAGGCCTTTTGTTTTCTGGGAGTTTGTTCCAGATATGTAGGGCATAAAACCTGAACGCTGCTTCTCCGTGCTTATGATTCTGGGGACAGAAAGCAGACCTGTCCCAGACGACCTGAGGGGTCTGGATGGTTTATAACGCAGCAGCAGATCAGAAACGTGTTTTGGCCCGAAACCATTCAGTGCTTTATAAACCATCAGTGTGATTATGAAATAGATTAGATAGAAATAGGGGAAATCAGTGTAGAGATCTGACAACTGGATGACAATAAGGACGAAAAAGATGAAGTCAGAGGCTGACTATTATTTTTATTATATCCTTTATTTTACCAGGTAAAAAAAATCTCATTGAGATTAAAAATCTCTTTTCCAATCATTTTGCAGTGTTTCAAAGGCTTTTGTCTGATACAGTCTCTCTGCCGCTGCTGCTGTCTGCAGCTCTATGAGCTACTGGTCATTGGGACTGTGGGTGTGAGGTCAGCCTCCATCAGACACCACTATGAGGACCATCAAGTTGCATCACCCAGAGGATTTGACCTTTGCTGCTGTGTCTTGTATTCTTGCCACCATCATAGAGGAGCTGGAGAGAAAGCAGGGTAAATACTGACTAAAAGAATAATCAATAACTGGTGACAGTATCTATTGATATCTATATGCGTGTGTGTGTGTGTGTGTGTATATATACTGTATATATATAAAATTTTATTATAGTCAATAATAATATACAACCATTTTGAGAATGTGCAGATCTCAATATCAGATGAATTAATGAAAATCTTCACACTCCTCCAAATCAGCTAAACCAGGACCCGCCTTAACGGTCCAGTCATGTCATGTCATGTCCAGTCATGCCAGCATGATATTGTGGTTTTAGGTGCTCATGTTTAAACAAGATACAGCTAATCATATCAGCACACATCAAATGCCACATAGCAAACCTGGCTTTGAAGGTACTTTGAGGACATATGCTCCAGGGGCACATATACCCGCTTTGCCCCAATAGTGATCCAGTCTGGACTTTTAGGCTGAGCTTTAGTCTAGAGCTGAACTAAACAGGAATGAAGCACTTTGATGAAACACTCCAACTATTGACTACCGGAGCAAATTAAGTTAAAGAACCACTTTTTGAAAGCAGACTTTAAAAAGGCTAACTATAGTATGACTCAGCATATTGAGGGGAGATCATGTCCTCTGAATAAGAAAAATGCACTGTCATGCTTGTCTGTATGTGGTTGGCTGGTCACATAAAAAATTATTAACTAGAGTTTTAATGTGACCCCCCCCCAAAAAAAAAAGTCAGATTCAATATCTATTTTACTTTACAGTAGCTTGACCTCAAGTCATTAAATCATTTACATCACAATAATCCGTGAACATCTTTTAGTAATGACACATTCACAGCTGCAGAAAGTTTATATTTTCCTGTTTCACCTGACCTGCTCAGAAAAACAGAGTCTGTATAAACTCTGCAGCAACTGTTTCTTCTGTGTTATTCCAATCCAGATGCAGGATTGTGATATTAATGTGTGATGGTCAGAATATAGCATAAAGAAAATACTAAAGTATATTTAATCATGCCAGTGGGGATGATTAACTATCTCACCAGCTGAAGGTAAAATGTTTCTGCTCCAGGTGAGGCTTGAACTCACAACCTCACCATCACTCTGCAGGTTACTGTCTTATAAGTACCGCACGCTGACCGATTGCACCACTGGAGCTCTTCTGCTCTGCCTCACCATCTTGATTTGCCATGAACTGTGAAAAGTCTAATGACAGGAAACAATGCACGCAACATCATGTATTAGAGCTGCTGTAATGTCTTTTTGCATCTTTCCAGTGTTTGTGTCCTTTACTGTTTCTAACAGTTTGGGACAAATCATTGTTGATCTTTTGCTATTTTCTTGACTGTGAGATGAAAACTCCTGCTTTAATTCAGCTGTATTTACTGTAGAGACTTCATCATAAAAACCTCGAATTCCTGTTCTCAATAAAACAATCACCACCAACTTCCAGCTTTTTTTTTTTTGTGCCATTTTAGCACAAAGATATGAATAAAACATGCTCACTCATGCCTAAACCTCATATTATACATTAGTATGATAATGTTGGGCAATATTTGAATATTTCATCATTTTTTTCAAAATATTTAATCACTCCTCATAATACTCAATGTATTTCATAAGATAATAAAGATATGGGGGGGGGGGTCGGTACAGCCTGCAGACCCGGATAAGAGGGGTAGTGACCTGGCCACCACTGCCTGCCTGCCAACCAGAGAGCATTGAGGATAAAGGCCAAAACACTCGGTGACAGTTGGGCACCTCCCGATGACCTCGTCCCGGACCAATGCATCCGGAGGATGCAACCAGCTCCAACCAGGCCCTCATCCCTGGCCGCCTTCCCTACCCATGGAGTATATTGACTGTGTGAGAGCTGTCACTGGCTTTATTTCCATGATTCATGTTTACAGGTGAGGTCAGACTGGAGAAGGCCTGTGATACTTCACACTTGTTTGTATATGTTGAAAGCAGGGGTGCACCGTCAGGAGATGCAAAGAAGACAGACAATAATTTGGGAAAGGGGGCTTCCAAATAGCCAGTCATATCGACCCATTTTGGAATGAAATTGATTTGAAGTTCCTCTCCTGTTTTGCACCCTCCCCTCTGGCCCTCTCACAAATAGGACAGTCCCTCAGTATTCTTTGTCTCTTGATGTGATATTCCTTGAGCACTGAAAAACTCATTACATATTTAACATTCTGACACGTGAGACAAAATATTTCACTCTTGGTAAAAAACTTTCAGAGTCAACATTTCATTATTCAACATTCATCTTTGCTCAAGTCTCTATCTTTATGATGTAACTTATAACTTGAGGTGAGTGGGCAGGAGCCACATGAGGCCTTTAGTCCACCTTAAATGTAAACAGTGCCCTCTGTTGGAATAAACTTTTATAGCAATACTGTGCTTGTTGTAAAACTAATAATGATACCAATGTGATTCCAAATTCTAGGGGCAGGTCACCATGGTCAACAAGTCATACTATCAGGGTCAAACTATCATGGGATTCCTTTTAGATGCAATGACATACTGGGGAAACTGAGCTTTTATGGTAAACTGAAGTTGAACTAATGAACTCTCTGGTCTCTTCAAGCTTCAGTCCTTGTCAGGATACTCTTGAAGGTGGCAGCAAATAATATACTGATAAATAGAGATTTATCAATATATATTAATCAAACATTTTCCATATTGTCCCACGCTACTTCAGTCGTTGTAGTCATAATAACAGACAAACAGCTAGCACTAGTAGCTGGTGAATGTCCTGTTGGCCCAACAGAGGCAGAAGTACTAAAATTACTAATATCTAACAGCTCTAGTACTAGTAGTAACAATCTCAGTGATTGTAATAACCAGGGATGGGCAATAAAAAGAAGACCTTCTGTTTTGATACATGTAATTTTATATTATGATATACAATATCCAGACGTAAATACTGTTTTCTGGCTAATCCCCCAAATATATTAACTGAAATCAAATAGTATTTAAATGCTTTAGCTGTATAAATCCAGTAATAAAATAATAAGGAAATGAATCTGGGATAAATCCAACATTCAATATATCAATTTTAAATTAGTCTTCTGCTCTCTGTCATTTTAACAAGGAGTGTATGAAACACTGAGCTTTTAATTTTAGAAGTTAAAATGATGCCTAGCTGACATTATTTAATGTTAATTCTGTGAACAACATGATGACAGCCTAATGATCAAGTTTGCAGTTGGTGGTTTAGCATTTTTATTCAGCCGATGATCAGTTGTGAGGCAAAAATCGCCAGGGGCAGCATGGTGGCTCAGGGGTTAACACTTCTGCTTTAAATATTGTTATTACCTCACGGAGGCTAAGGGATCAGTTTGTTTGTTTGTCTATCTGTCTGTTAGAACATTCATGAAACTTGATGGTAGGATTGGGCATGTTGCAGAGAGGAATCCAATAACTTTGGAGTGGAACCAGATAAAGGGGCATATTTAGTTCCCCCCCATTCTTTTGAACATTGCAAGAAAAATTTAAAAAAGAAAATTTGGTTGATGTGACCAAAGGTTGAGAATTAATAGTTATAATGAGAATGATCACAACACCCGTCCTATATACAGATGTACAACCAATTTTGAAATAGAGAAAAAGTTTGATCAAATTGGGGTAAGAAATGAGTGGTATGTTTCTACAGTGTATTGGGTGTAATACTATTCACCCTGATAAACATGTATATTTCCCCATATTTAATGGTAATCCATCCACACATTCCTCCCAAAACCACAAATATTAACATCATAGGGGCACAATAGGGAAAGTCGTGGAATCTCAGAAAGGTCTGTAGAAACTTTCATCTCAATAGATATGCTACCCTGAACTCCGTCCAGGATATACGCAGATATTCTGGGGTTAAATTATTATTATTATTAATCACATCTACATTTCTGCCTGAGAATGGTGCTTTTGTAGTTCCACAACACTTTCCAAAAGACTACAACTCCCATTAATGCTTCCATATCATATGACAGCAGCGTGTTTTGTCACGTGACCCAGACACCGCTCAGTCAGTAGTCGGTTTTCCTTTTTCGCTTTGCCACGAGCTTTAGACTGAAACTACCCATTATTCTCCTAAACTTTCTACCTCGAGTAAAAGTGTAACTTCAGAACTCTGAACTTACACTCAGGCGTGTGTTTGGTAAAGTTTATTAAGTGTCACCACAGACTGTGGCGGCTCCTCGGCAGGCCTCTGTTCACCGTGTGAGCATCAGTCTTTACGCCGCGGTTGGGTGGGTCCAGCTCGGCTACAGAGGCAGCATGAGCTCGGTGCAAAGCTAGCCTCTGCTCTTCAGCGACAGAAAGGGATGAAGTACACCGGTGGGGAAGTGTTTAGCTTGGATGTCACTGCTAACGGAGTTGGGCTGTTGTCAGAATGAACGGTGAGTTTTGTTGTTTCATAGCGTTTTATTTACCACTCACCAATAAAAACCTCAAATGTCAAATCAGGCATGAAAGAGGGGATTCATTCACTTGTCAGTAGCCTCTGATCTCAGTAAAGGATTTCTGCTGACTTGTTAACTGCACTGCAGCTATTTTCACAGTGTAAGTGTCCAGCAAAACAGCCTCTCCAGCTTCTCTGCTCTTTCAGGACTGGTGAATTAATCCATACATGCTCAGCTTTTACTTCAGAGAAAATAAAAGCTGATTAAACAGTAGTCAGATATATTTTTATTATGCTCCAAATATGTGAGCGCTGCTAGCACCCAGTGCCGGTCCAGTGGGTTTACAGCTTATTGGAGACCATGGCAGAGGTGAAAACTCCTGATTCAGATTTAGATCTACATATCACAGTATGAATGTGCTAAGAAAAAGAAAATCATACTAGGGTCCCAGCTAAGGATTATTTTCATTGTCAATTAATCTACAGAGGACAGTTTTTGATTTGTCAATCACTAGTTTAGTCATTAAAAAGTCAGGAAACTGAAAAGTAGAGCACTGTGTATACCTCTACCAACACCCAAAAGTCCCCATTTAATCAAATTAAACCCTAATCCAATCATTCATCTACATATGCCCAACCCTTACATCCAAGTAGTTTATTTGTAATTGAAAAAAAATGGCCAAAAGCTCAGTGGAAAAAATCCTGAAAAAAATTCCCTGATACATTCCAAAATGTAATGATTTCTTCATTGCTAAATGCCCAACCCTTCTACCAAGTTTCATAAAAATCCATTAAGTCGTTTTTGTCTATCCTGCTGAAAGACAGACAAACAAACCAACAAACTGAACACAGACACAGGCGAAAGCATAAGCTCCTTGGCGAATGTAAAACGTCCACCATGCTTTCCTCAGAGCCTAAAATGATGCATTTACAGGTTTTGTTTTATTTAACCCAAGCTATTCAATTTACACTTATATTAAATAGAGATATGTAGCAAAACTTCTCTTTGGAGAAGCTGTGAATATTAAGGGTGATCTGGGAAAATCCAAGATAAAACCAAAACAGGGACCACCCCATGATTACATTGCTCCATAGTGCCACTAGAAACACCACAGTGCCTTTGTGATTAACAAAAAAAATAGTTTTATAATAATGAATTGACTGTTGAATGTTGCACACATGCTAAAGGTTCTTGTGATAGTGAGTTTGTTTCACTCATTCTATTCCCTGTTTATTTTCTGGGGTATAATACTAAGGGGTATACTATGGAGAAAGTTTGACAAAGCCAGGGTTTCTTTGCATGAGCTTGCTTGACAAAACCCTAAAACCCTAATCAGAGATAATGTGATTAGATCATGAGTAAATCAACACTGGTTATCAATTTTCTTTGTAAACCAAGGATTTCTGCTCCAGGCTCTGTACACATCTCCATAATAAGGGCCATTAGGTAAACCATTTGCCTCTCCTTTCACACAAAATTAACCAATCACATGCTGCCTACTTCAGTTAAGAGGAGCAGGTTGTTAGAAATGAGAGCTCTGAAGAAATGGGAGAAAAATGCTACAAATTTATAAGTCAATATTTATTTTTCTTATCACTAACGACACTTTTAATGGCTCCTGTTTATTTCTAATGTGACAACTGCACATTGGAGAGCTCTTAACCTTTAAAGTTGATACAGCAGATTTAAACATTGTACTCAAGCATCGCATTTAGGTCTTACAATGTCCAGTAATGGAAGATGTGTAGAAATCACTTCAGTTTTTGGATAAATTAAAGTGAAATAAATCTTATTGATTAATCATAATAATACTAATTATAATACTAATTATTATAAATAAACAGCAAGAGAGTAATTTTGTTTTAGCTGATTGTCAGCTGTATCAAATAGATGGCAAAGCAGCAAGACCAAGAATAAAAACATTATGCAAAGTGGTCTATAGTAGCTGTTCATCAGTGTTTCTGCATGACCAACTGAATACATGTAGGTGGCAACAAAACACAAGTTGCATATAGTTTGTGGTACTTTGCAGTACGGATCAGTAAGTTTGGATATAGAATGTATTCCTTCAGGAGGGAATCTATGTCAGTCAAAGAGAATATTATCAGGGAAAGATTATAGTGTGGTTTATAGTCTATTTTAATCCCAAACTGTAAAAAGCCTCCTCCTGACCAGGTTAGGTGTCCAGCATAAGTTGCCATGGTGTTAAACCAGGTTTAAAGACAGCCACCTTTGTGACAATGAAAACTCTGACTTATAGCTCAACATACCTTTGTAACCGGTTACACTCAGTTGTTAATACACCCCTCAGGTGTACTTTCCCTTTTTCATGCTGTCGTGATTCAACATTTATCCTAACTAGACAGCACTAAGAGATCACAAACCTCTGCCAAGGCAGCTCAGTTTCCCCCATTATGTCATTATACCTAAAAGCAATAGAACCATGATAGTTTGCATGTAACATTTTAACTTCGTCCTCAACTTGGTTTACTGTCTCTCAACCTGTCTCCTCTATTTTGGTGTGTGTGTGTCTGTGTGTGGAGCATGGATAAACCACGCCTTCAGTAGGAACACCAGACCAGAGCAGAGGAGAGTCAAATCATTGATCAGGACAGCGAAATGCATAAAAGACGCTCAAATGAAGTGAAATGAAACAAGTGCACATATCAATTATGTTAATTCCATAAATAAACTATTTTGTGCCTTTCTGAGTTTGATAGTTTTTTTTCTTCTTTTAAAAAACAACAACAATATTTCACTTCAGATGATGATCTGTATCACCACCAACATTGTTCTTTGGGCCATACTCTACCTCTCCAAATCAATTTGATCAAAATCTCCTCTGAGCCTTTTTGAGTAATCATCCTAACAGACAAACAACAAACAAACCGATGAGGGGAAAAACATTGCCTCCTTGGCGGAGGTAACAATCTGAAACTGTGTTTTGATGCTGATTGCTTCGGCCCGTGACCTTTTTTTAAGACAGTCAATTTCCCCTCCTCTCCTCTTTGACATGCATAATGAATTCAGTCATACACATGCAGTCATTTCTTTTCCGTCTTTGTTCACCTCTGCAGGCACTCAGCAGAGTGATAAGAGACAGCACCTCCTGGAGAGGCTGTTGGATGCTGTCAAACAGGTTAGTCTTGTGTTATGTGGGTCTTCTTTTGATGTGGGAGGGAGAGAGAGAGAGAGCGAGAGAGAGAGAGAGAGAGAGCACAGTTCCAGACTCAAATGTTGACTTTTGTCAGCATAAAAGGAGGGGGACATGAATGCAATTTGGCTGTCTGTCAAATCTGGAGATTAGATGCGGGCTTTAAGACTTCTTATTCAAGTGAAAGGGGAAGGTATGTTCAAACCTTTAATGGATAATGTATGTATTAATGTCATTTATGACCAGGATATGCCTATTTGTGCTCTGAGTGTTTACCATCGTTTACAATTGAACGAGAAACAAAGAGACTTTTGAATTTTATGGCATCTCACAGTATTTAACCTCGGCCAGGGTTTGTGGTGCTCTTTCAACTGTGTACAAAAACACACCAGAGGAAGTGAAAATGAGCACCATTTACATCTTTACAAGTTGAGTTAAATGCAAATGTGTTGGGTAGAAACTGTATTTGGCAAAAATAATGAGCACAATTTGAGTGATATTCATCCTCCTGTGAGATTTTTGTTTTGTTTTTGCCAATCAGCAAACAACACTGACAGGTGTGTTTTGATCTGGTTGTCTTTCCCACACAAAGAGAGAAAGCGAAAGAGGGAAGTGCATGTACAGCATCAGAGCTAGTGAGGGCTGGTTTCTAGCTTCAAACAGCAGAGTTTCCTCATAGACGTTCCCCATGATGTGTGTCAGATTATTCACTAACCATTATGGGGTATTTACCCAGGTGAGGATTTTGAGTTGAGGCTTTGAGTTAGCTATTCCTTAAAAACAGATTCATTGCTCTGCACTTATTTCTGACAGTGACATAAATGTCCCAGTTTCTCCAGTTTCATAATCAGCACTCTTTAAACTTTCCAGCTACAGGCCAAACAGTGGTCTGCTGAGTGTCTCATATTATTCAGATATCTCCAATAGTGCACCATCAGTTCATTCATCTTGCTGTTAAATTCAGTGACGTCTTCAGTAATTTAGAAATGTGCTCATCGGTTGCTCGAGGCGGTTATTATCATTCCCTTCTCATCTTCCCAGTGCCAAATCCGCTTTGGAGGAAGGAAGGAGATTGCCACAGACTCAGACAGCAGGTAAGAGAAGCTGCCTGATACCAAGACATTCTTTACTTTCATCTGCGTTTATTTAGCGCCCGAGAGGTCGCTTGGTTCGTGTGCTCAGTTCCAGGCCACTTGATGCTGAGGTGCTTTAGGCTCTAGCGTGTGCTTATCTCACCCTCAGCCTCTTCTGTGCTGGATCTGGCAATATGCCTTACTTTCTTCATGACAAAAATGATTTTAAGATGAAATAAATAGCCTTGTTTTTGCTCTGAGAGCTTTACAGTATTCTCCATCATATCTAAGCAGTAAAACAGTGTTGTTTAACAATGTTATTGACGTTCAAAAAAGGAGCGATGGGGTGTGTATGAGAAATATGTGCCAGCCTTGTTTAGTCAGACCTTAATGCTGTCAGAGAGAGAGATTCTATCAAAATGTCACCCTCTGTGGCTGAGATTAAATTTTGAGGTTGCAATTTGTATCTTGTTGATGAAGGCTATTTTCAAGTTCCAGAGCAATGAAAATTGAAATGTGACAAATCTCCTTACATTAGTGTGTCGTCGTCTCTGCAGGGTGATCTGTCTGTGTGCCCAGTTTGAAGCAGTGCTGCAGCATGGCCTGAGGAAGAGCCGAGGCCTGGCCCTCACCGCCGCCGCTCTCAAGCAGGCTGCAGGCTTCAGCAGTAAGACAGAAGCAGGTAAAATACTAACCTGCCTATATGGGCTGTTAAATTCAGGTCCAAAGTTGAGTGTCAAGGCAATGACTAAACTTTGGCATCCATCCTTTATCCTGGAAAAACATCTTGAGGTTGCTTTGTTTTGTTATTTTGGAAGTCATGAAGGGTGTGGCGAAGCTTGGAGATGCAGGAAATCACACTCAGTCACACACAACCAAGGCTTTGAGACCAGATAGCTAAACAAGAGATGGGTCTTATAGTTCAAAACGGCATGCGAATGAAAGGTCTCTGCTTCCCTGTTTCCCTCTCTCTGCTGTGCTCGCCTGTCTGTCTTCAAACCTGTGTCAGTCTGTGGTGAGCCACACACCTGCTGGGGCTTTACACTCTTAAAACTGCTGCTGAGATGTGCTGCCATTATAAATGCAAGTTGTGTGCTCAGCTATTGCTAAAACCCACAGAAGTTTAATTTTAAATTCCAGTCAAGTTCCCCCAAAAAAAAAAAAAAAAAATCCCAAACAGCCTATGGCAGGCTGAGCTACAGGGAATGGAGCAGTGAAATGAGAGCTGGTGCAAAAATGCAGAAGATATTTGGGATATTTCCACTTGATATTACACAGCCATACAAAAACAACCTGGGTTTGAATATTTAATCAAGCCTAAGAATAAATATATAGCTGTAATGAAGTGTTGGAGAAGGATCAGTATTTAACACTGCCTGGCTTTTTCTGTCCTTTTTTCATATCATCAGGGTTCTCCATTACTTAGTCCATTAGCCCATTACTTTAGCTAACGTTTCCAGCAGTTTATCCATTACTGCTCTCTGGTATCTCTATGAGGCAATGGAAAGTATGAAGGCCATTCTGCTGGTTGAGAGACATTAGTTTTACATTAGAGCAAATTGTTTCTACAGTGTCACATTTAAGAACCGTGTGGCTATTAACTCCAGATAGAGAAGAAATGCATGACCTCTGTAATGGAGACCACATCGTAACCATTAGCATATGCGACATTTTCGTGTATTTAACAGCCAATTAGAGGAAAGGATTGTGGGTGAACTCATGGATTTTCAGCTCCGTAATTAAGAGCCAGAAATAGCAACCATAATTTTTAAGACATTGTTTTGGGGTTATATGCTAATTATATGCAAAAACATTAGCGTAACACTCCTATTCCTCCATTCCTATTAATTGCCACACCTCAGAGAGCTTATAATTGAAACAGAGCCACATAAATCGTTTTAAGTCTTTTATCTTTTCCACTGCGTTTTAGAAAAGAATAGGATTGTACGAGGTTAGAGGTGAATGCAAAGTATGGAGAGGTGACAGAAAGCCTGGATGGAGCTGTGTGAACAGAGGTGTGGATATTTGTTAATGAGAGACTGAAGATGTGCCGACTTTGAGGACTCCAGGAGTGTTTTGGACCTTTTGAACCTGTTCTGTAACTCAAGAGACTGTTTCTCACAAATTATATAGAACTGATTCTCCCCTTCTTTGTCTCTTTTCCTCTTCCTCCCTCCATGCCTCTATGTATTCACTCCATGCATCTTCTCTGTTCCTCCTCTTTTCAACTTGCTTCCTGTCTTCTTATCCATTCCTCTAACTTTTCATCCCATATCTCCCTTATCATTATTTTTCCCCCCCTCCAAACCATCAACTGACTGCCTTCACTCCATACTCTCCTATGGCTCTCTTACTCCTCTCTCCTTCCATTCCCTCGACCAGAGCTGACTTTCTGGTTCTATGTAAAGGAGCATCTGAACCGCCATGAACTCCAACGTTTCTACTCCCTACGACAAATCTCCTCAGAGCTGGGCCGGGGTCGTGCCTGGCTGCGCTGCGCCCTAAATGAACACTCACTGGAGCGCTACCTGCACACACTTTTGGCTGACCGCCCACGCCTGGGGTTAGTAAAGTGTCTGTCTGTGTGTGTGTGTGTGTGTGTGCTTTATAAAGTGCTTTCCTATAGTTTAGTGAACTCATATCAACACATTTGCATTTTTCATTTGCATCAACTACTGACACTCCTGTATATATTCACCTGTGCATTCATGCACTGTACAGCTGGTAACACCTCAGGTATGCATACTCTCTCTTGTCTTGATTAGATGTTTATTCACCTGTTTTCTAGAACTTATTATGAAGACTGGGCTTTTATCCTGGATGAAGAGAGAGCAAGTATGCTCCCCACCATGGCTGCAGGTGAGTTTGTGTTCTAACGTGATTGATTAATTCCAGGGTTAACATAGGCCCACTGTACACCAGACTGTAGTAGGGACGTGAATATGTCTAATATTTACTGTAGCCTTGCTAATGCTGTCCTGCTAAATATTATTTTAATTCAAAATGCCACTCATAGTGAAGGGTATACCTGTTCACTTAATGTTGGATGTTATGCAAACATTTCATGCTGTTACGGTGTTCTGACATGCATTGTTGGTATTTTTGCATGCTAAACGTTAAACATGCTAAAGCAGACAACGTGTGCACATGTTAACATGCTGTAACGTTTTTACAGATAATGCACCATTAGCATGGACACAGCATGACTTCATGACCATTTTAGCACGATGAAATGCGTTCATTAAGGATGATAACATGTTGAAGGATGTCTGGACATTTAGCATGTTGATATTTTAATGTTAGCAGTAAGTTTAAAGCACAGTTGAAGCTTACAAGGTGTCACCCTCAGCCCAGATACACTGTATTGTTTCCCCCACTAGTGGTGAGGATCTAAGAAAAGCAAAGTTGTGTCTCCTTTTTTTTAATCCATCCAAAATGTGTATCTTAGCGTTACAGGCTCATGATGCTTCACACCAATGGAGCTGGTGTAAAAACACTTATTTGACCGACTTTGCACTCCACTTGTTTAGCATGACTGGATTAGGTTGGTATTGGTATTAATGGCTGTTCTCCTGCTGTTGAACTATTGATGAGACCAGCTCAGATGAGCACGCGCTAAAATATTGAGAATAAATGCCACTGAACTCATGCCAGAGCTACACAAGCAGAAAGCGTGAATTCCTCTTAGGTTGTCCACTTTCTCGGTGTGCAAATCTATCTGTAACTAATCTGTAATACATGTCCCCTCTGTCTCTTTGCTTTGCTCTTCAGGTCTGAACTCCATCCTGTTTGCCATCAACATCGACAACAGCGACCTCAATGGTGGTGTGACTCGAGGAGGAGGCCCCTCGGTGTCCCACCTCCTCAAGGAGTCTACGCAGGGCATCGGCAGCCTGTGGAAAGAGTCGACTCAGGGGGTCAGCAGCCTTCTGCGAGAGATCAGCACCGCCACGGCTGTGGTGCCAGGCTTCACGGCCAGGGTGGACGGAGCCTCAGACCCACTGCCTGTCATACCGCGCAGCACCTCTGCTGGTATGAAACGGCAACACATTAAACATAATAACCACCAAAAAATATTGCTTGTTTTTGTTGAGACTGTGCTTTTCCGTCTCGCTCTCTTGTTTTCTTTGTTTGTTTGTTCATTCCTGCATTCGCTCCTTCCTTCGTTTGTTCCCTCCTTAGATAACATAATTCTGCAGTTTTTGCACATGGTATCAAATATTTCTTCTGCACTAACTTTGCAGACCTTGTATCTACTTCTGGACTATTTCACTGCATTGTGAGGCGTGTCTGTTATTTTGTCCACCCCTTGAATGCAGTGTTATACACCATGGTTCACCACAATAAAAACAGTTTGAGCATGCTTAACAAATGTAGTGGTAGAAAAAAGTCTAATAAGCACAACAACAAGGCATCAGCAGCAATGATGAACTCCTCCATGAGATGAACAAACTTCCAGAATGTCAGCCTCCTTGTTTGACCACCTTTAAGCTGTCCAGTCCATCCCATCAGGGGCAAACTCACTTTTTTTCTGTCCATATACTGTCTCGAGGTGTTAAGACCCAGTTGCATTACTCACTGGTAGAAGGCTCGCTAAAGCACCGGCAGGCTTTGAGTTGAGTTGAACCACGGTCCATTCAAAAGGAACTCTTAAAGACCTAATTTAAATACACTTAAGGTGCTGATGTCACCAGTATAAAACTTCACTGTATGAACATTTGGAGGAAACTAGTCTAGACAGGTGAGAAGTCCTGAACTCAATGACGTTTCTTTTACATGTTTGAGGTTGAGGTTGTTTTTCCTCTTCTTTTCCATCCTACCCAGACTCAGGGCTGAGGAAAGAGCGCCGGAGGAAAAAGAAAATCACTAACATTATTTCCTTTGATGACGATCTGGACGGAGGTGCGGAGGATGAGGAGGAGGGAGAGGAGTCCTCTCAAAAAATGGGCGCGTTGAGGAAGAGCCACACCGCTCCTGCTCAAAGTAGTTTGGAGGAAGGAATAGATCCTTTGGAGCCGGTCTTCTCCGAGTTGCCGGCCCAGAACGGTATGGCTGAGCCGGGCATAGTCAGCTGGGTGGGGTCCCCCCATCACTCCCGTACTCCACCTGCTGGTACTCCTCCTCTGCCTGATAGTAAGAGTATAGACAACGAGGAAGAGGAGGATGAGGAAATGTACAAACCCAGGGCACAAACCCAGGAGGAGGAGAGGATCAGCTCTGATCAGTGAGTCACATCACTTCAGCTGAATGTCGGGTTATAAGACGTATAAGGAAGAAATATTTCACATTATTCTGACAGAAATCATTAGATGTTTGCAGGTTTGTCAATGAGTGCATAAAACATCACAGTTATAATCAATACGAACCTATATATAAATGTTTTTTTAAAGTTATTTTATTATGGGCTGCTGAGAGTGATTAGTGGGATCCAGAAGTCAGTTTCTTCTCAGCAAACTGAAACCGTTTCTAGTCAGAAAACAAATGTGCAGCCTGCAGGAGCAGAAAATCAAACCACATATACAAAAATTCGATGATGGAAGTTAATATTAATTTTCCAATATAAGGTGCAAGATTTCTTAGTTCAGAAAATCTGAGGAAGGACAAAAAAAATGATATTGACAACGTTGCATTTCTTACGCTGGTCCTCACATTTAATCATATTTTACATTTGTAGCAGCAGCAGTAATGATAACTGTGGATAGCATATGCATACTAGATTAGAGCACACAAACATCATCACATATTTTTAATTCAGTGTGACTTACTGTTTCACAGGATATCAGTATCTGTGACATCTGTTGTGAATAATATACAAATCTGATAATAATAGAAAAACTTGCTGGGAATCTTTTTGAATTTTATATATTTTTCCTTATTCAAAGTTATCCACTAATAGTTAAATAGTTAGTAATAGTTAAGTCGTCATTCCTTAGTGGTGCTTAAAACAGCAGTGTTCCAGTTGTAGTGCACAGCTTAACTCATTGAATCCATGGTAACATTATGCTTCCTATTTTCACCCCCCAATGCATTATGGGAGGAGCACCTGTTTGGATTTTTGTCTTAGCCCCAAGTGAATCCCAGTAATAGACAATAGAATGTTTTTTGAGGTTATTCTGACTGACAGAATGGGACTGAAATGTGAGTCTTGCTCATAACTGGGTTTAAATGTTTTAGGGTGGTGGTAGGCAGCCTGTCCAGTGTGTCCACTTGGAACCCCCTACAGGTGATGACCGTCCACAGCAGCTCAGACATCCTCATTCCTGTGAACCCCACAGATCCTCAGCCAGGTACTGTAGTCCTGATAACACAAAGCCTCAGACTCTGATCTGAATCCCGTGCCTATAAGGAAGCATATAAAAAAAAACACATCCTGATACACCCCATTTCCTGCTTGTAAATGTTTTATGTTAGACACATTTTTTCTTTCATTTTATTACATAGATACTAGTGATGCGGGTTGGGACTGGTTTCAGGTCTGCTTGTGGGAAAGTATCACAGGTTCCGGGTCAAAACGGTGTTCTGACGAGCAAACATTAGAGACATTTTGTTCATCCTCTCTCTGCCTCCCAGACACACTCATCATTTCTTTGACAGACCGAGAGAGAGAACAAAAGAGAGACAGAGTTCATGTCTTTAATGAACGGCTTCTTGTATTGCTGCTATTCATCAATAACGAACGCTGCACTGAACAATTTGTCTGTTGAAAGTTCCCGCTACTGTGGGTGAGAGAGAAGGAGGGAAGCAGGATCAGCACCTTGGAGAGTGATGCGTCTCAGTCCGTCTCTCAGTCCTGACAGTTGTGTTAATATGATGATATGATAGAAATTTGATAGTTTGTGGTTTTCTTTCCATGTCTAAGAATGTTTCCCTGACTATCTTTACTGCTGACAACAGCCGCTTTTGGCTTCAGTGCAGCCATCACTTGAGATGTCAGATGAAATCTCAGTACCTTCCCTGTTAGTCTGCACCTTCACTTTCACTTCCATTTTGCCTCAGTGAGCTCTGTGGAGGACACGGCTGCATTTCCTGCTCAGTGTGAGTCAACAGGACTGGTGGGAAACTGTGAGAGCAGTGCGTCGCTGCTAGCATTCAAGTAAGCTATCGTTTCAGGCACTTATGATGTGATGTCATGTGAATTATTTGCAATTTAGGGCAAATTATTCTTCAGTTTTAGTCATAGGACTAAATGGGTGGTCTAATCAGTTTGTTTTTGTGCTGCAGCCTCAGCTTTCTATACAAAAACTCCTGTTTCCTCTCCATGTTTTTCAGTATGGAGTCCAGTCCACCGACACAGACTGCTCCACTCTCCAGTGTTCAAACATCTGGTCTACCAGAGTCCATGACAGTGGGTTAGTGTCACTCCTTTTTCTACATGTGCCTCTTACTATTTCTTCCTACCTCTCCTTTTGTATTGTGCTCAAACTGGCTCAGCATTATGAATCATCATCGATTAGGTCGCATGTGAGCTAGCATCAAGACAACTGAACAGTGTCTTTGCACAAGTCTCGACTCGACTCAAAGCAATTAGATGCATTTAATTGCAAAAAAAAACTAGGTTTGAACACGATGACTACCAAGGAGGATATTGATTCTTATGAAAGAATTATGGATTTACTGTTACGAAATTAGCTCCGAATGGGGTAAGAAAAAAGTGACTTAATCAGTTATCTTGAAATTCTGAAATCTAACTATTGTAAAACCCCAAAATAAGTAAAAAAGAAGCTTAAATAAATATAGGATAAATGTAATCAGACATACAGATGATTTGCATTCAATATTGTTTTATCACCAGTTCCTCTTGAGGTTTTCTCAGAAAACAATTTAATCTCAGACTTTATTGCTGAGGAGTTTGTGCTGATAATGAATCCTGTGGAAGTCCTGACATGCCTTAGTCTGGAAATTTCCCCACAGCTGTCTTCTGTTGCAAATCATATTAAAAATCACACTTTAGTATTTTTGAACCGTCTTGTTTTTCTTTGCAGTTTAAGTGATATAATTGCTGTGAGTGAAGTCCTGTGCCTAGAGATTGTCCAGCTCTGTCCACCAGATGGCACTGTTGGTCCAATGTGTGCGCACACGTATATACCGTCCGCACACTTCAAAGGATTTTGCTTGCGAAAAGACATGTGACACAAAGATTGTGTGAGTGCCTGATATTTATGTGATTTCAGATGTAGATTAAAAAAAAATCTGATTCTAAAAGCACTTGATTAGCATGTTGATGTGTCTGCGTGACCCACTCACAAGTTGTTTTTCTGCTTCGTGCCATGGAGTTAATCAAACTCTTAGAGGCTCACACTGATGCAGTTTGACTCCTGGATTGTGTGTGTGTGTGTGTGTGTGTGTGTGTGTGTGTGTGTGTGTGTGTGTGTGTGTGTGTGTGTGTGTGTGTGTGTGTGTGTGTGTGTGTGAGGGGGAGAGGAAAAAAAAAAAAAGGGGAGGAAAGGTGAGTGGAGTCGCCTGTAAGTGCTGGGATTGAGCTGTCGTTGAATCTATTAGCTCTCGCTAAGAGGAGGCCACGGGTTCACAGGAAGAGCTGGTGGTCTAAAAATTGCTGGTGTGGAGGCAGAGAAAAATCTTCAAGGCACAGCGCTCCATGAGACACGAGTGTAAAATATGAAACAGAAGACCCTCAGTGAAGGAGAAGGCTTGAGTTAAAAATCAAACCCTGAAACCCTGAGACGCTGTCTCTGTAACATCAGGTTTTGGCTCCAGTCCCTCAGAATCAAAGAGCAAAGAGCTTCTCTTCAGATGTCCTACAGTCTCATAGGGAGAAATCCATCGCAACAGAGGCACAGAGACCAATTTCTACGCCTACTGTCGGCTCAATAGACCAGAATGCAATGCAGCCAAAACAGATTTTACATTTTGTGTTAAAGACCGTGAGTTTTTCCCTGACTACAGAAATCTCGCTCTCTTACTCCTGCTATCACTCGCTGACTGTTGCTTTTGCTCCCTGCCTACACATGTAGCCCATAACAACATTTACAGACACGTTTCTCTAGGGGTTGTACAAAGTTGTTCTGGGAACCCACTGAGGAAAAAGTCCAGAAAAAATGTTGGAAAGCACTTCTTACACACTGATGATGCGCTTATTTAATTACAATCTAAGTCTTATCTGCAGCTGAGTGTATTTCCTACGAATGGTCACCACTTAAGATCAGTAAATCATCAAAAAGAGTTCTACCTATGAAAACATAATGAAAATAAATTCATGTGAAAATGTAATGTCTTGATAGGCCTGATGGGACAATGATGTCATCAGGGCTATCATCATCACCTTGGCATTGAGGCTAATTTCAACATACTTCCTACACTACAAACTGAAGTTAAAGAGTTTTAAAGAAGTCGTATTCTGGAGGCACTGGGGATCCAATGAAAGACATTGATGAGATGCACCATGGGAGATGTAGGATCCAGTGTTTTCTAAACTTAACCCATATCAAGGGTATTGACCCATATTGACCTATGCTGATTCGATTTAAACAATTTGTTTTTAAAAATCTGTCTTTTGTGAGGTCCGCATATGTACGCAAAGTGCAATACTAGAGTGCTTGAGCATGTTGATTAAGGCTGGGATCAAATTAGCAGGTGATTAGCTAAAATAATACAACAGAGACCTTCTGTGAATAGGAGCATTTGCAATTTGTCATTACAGCTTGTGTGTGCTTAGTGCTAAAGAATAGTATGATTCCGTTTTTTTTTGTGAAAACACACGCAAACATATATGAATAAAAACCTGCTGGATTTTTAAGGCGCATGTGGGAGAAACTGAGAGAGAAATGTTGGAGAGAGATCCCACAGTGATTTCCATTCATGTGTGACGGTGGGCGAAGCCAAGCAGTCCATTGATTGCAGAGTATGGAGTCCATAATTCACAAGGCACCTCGATTACATGGCCTAGCACTCTGCTAATGCGTCTATTATGGAACAATTGAACGGGACTGTAGGTTCCGGTGGACACATACACGCACGCACGCACACACATACACAATTCTTTCCCTGAAAAGGTTGCTCTTACACGTTATTTTGCACGTATATACAGTACACGCACATACACACACACACACACACACACACACACACACACACACACACACATACACACACACAGACACACACGCACATACACACACACACACACACACACACACAGACACACTTGTGTAATTTGTCCATGTCCCCCGGTGTGGACAGAGGGCGTCCAGCTCCACTGAAATCCCTAATGGCTCGTCTGTGGCACCTGCTGTGAACGCGTGGTCGGACTAAAGGTCATATTTATTTCTGGCCCGCTGATGTGAAGAATGGAGCTGTGGAGATTATAGACTTCCTCTTTTCTCCTCCGTTCTGCTCCTCTTTCTCCTCCTCCTCCCCCCCCCAACCAGGCTTTTAGCTCGGGGCTGGGTGAGACCGCTGTATGTCTGGAGCTCCATCGATACCCTACATTAGTTATGAGAGTGGAGTTGTGCTCTCTGCATGTGTGTGTTGATGGCGGAAGGCTAGATTAACTCCTTGTCTCATGGGTGTTATTTTTGGAAATCCTGGAAACAGTCTAGTTATAGGGGGGGCTTTGAAACCTTCATGTGCACCTCGAAGCGTAATTACGGCAATGAGTCACTGCACCACCACACTGCCTGGCCCAAATCTGCCAAATCTTTACATCAGGGTGGAGATTAGCATCAGTCAGCAGCTGACTGCTAGCAGACGTTGGCTGGAGCCGATACTTTCAAATGCTTTCAGGCTGGAAAGGATACTGAGGGTTTTAGACTGAAGTTGCTGGTGTCTTAGTTTGTTTAAGTATTCCATCGCAAAAAATAGTTTGCTATTAATTCACTGTATATTGGCAGAGATTAGTAAAAATGCCCACAACAATTTGCTCTCATCCAAAGTGGCATATTTGAATCTCTTGTTTGTCTGACCCAGACGCTCCCATGATGTGTCACATAAAATTAACCAGCCCTCAACACAGATGACATGTTATAAACTTAAACTCACTTTAAGGAGAATGCCACTTAACCCCATTAAAATTATGAACCCTGATATTATTACAATATTTTACTATAACAATCCTGGAATTTTCTGGCTTGGTCTCTTTTTAGCAGCTCAGCTCCACAGTTAGTGTGTCTGTCCAGCAAGAAATGACATGTACAGACTCTCATGGTCTCCAGACAGTGAATCCAAAAGAGTTTGGTCCCCTGAGTTTCCATCAGGTCAAATGTCCTACATATCCAGTGAGATTTACTATATTAACAAACACATAATGGATTGGCCCAAAATTCTCTCATGGTACACAGATAATGGACCATAATTAAGACACAATAATGTTGCATTATCATTTGAATACTTTCTATCCATCTGAATAAAAGCAGCTGGATGAAACAGAAATGTCATATTTCTATCATTAATTTCACGTCATTTCCCACCGTTTCATGTTTGACTTCCTGCTCGTTGATAACGTCAATTGGTTCTGCTTATTCTGCTATGATTGGAGTCTTAACTTAGCTTGTAGCACCACCAGCTGTTTATCTCTCAATGCCCTCAACTTTTCAAGTAGCATCTATTGAATCCCTTAGTGTAGCACTGTTGTGGACATATTTTGGTTTTAATTTCGATGAGGCCATTCACATCTTCAAAAAAACATTTACAGATCCACTCCTCCACACAGTAAACTGAACTTGGACTAATGGCCGCAGCTGCAGGTCCATCCAGGGTAGTGAATCTAAGTCTAATCTAGCTCTCAGAGGGAAGTCTGAATATAAACTTGACAGCGCTAATAAATGGCTCCTCTTCTTCATAAGGTGTATTTATGTTATTAAAATGTGTTTAGACTTAGTCTATTATTGTGGTGGAATAAAATGAGCAGAAGACGACCATTGGATTTTTAATCACAGTTATTTGTATAACAATTATGACAGCTCTAACCATAATGACTTTGGTGAATTAACCTTGAATTAACCTCTGGTGTCACTGAAATGTGTCCACAACTTTTGGATGCATTCCCTTGACATTGGGTGTACACAGACTGGATAATGCGAATATTTAACTTTGCTGATCACTTAACCTTTCCCCCCTGTGTCGTCATCAGGTCATAATTTTGATCCACGCACTTTGAGAACAAATTCAACACTGCTTTTCCTCCCTGCTTTTCCTCCCTGAGAAGAACAAATTCCCACATGATCACCATTTAACATCTTCATATGATGCAAAATCTCTCCATCCAGATTTTTGTGCAGTATCTATATTTTCTAAAAGATATTATTCCATCACTGGATGACTGTACCAAGCCATCTTTTGAGACACGGTTAATTTGTTACTCACTGACATTCCAGCATTTTCAAAACAGCTAATCTCACAAGCGTATCGTCAGACTCAAGAGCTTTGTTATCCTAACAGCTTTGGAGAAATATCCAATGGAATTTACTCTAGAAAATGGTTTGCTGCATTGAGAATTTTGAGATATTGTTTGATTATTAATTTGCTGTCGTCAGGGAGGAACTTCCAGGTGACAACAACAGCACAGAATATTTTATTGGGGGTAAACATCATCTTAACTCATCGTTGAATTCCCATGAGGGCTGAAGATGATGGTTTCCTTGTCCTGCTGACAGTTGCATGATGGGAATATTAAAATATTATTACTGCAGCCAAAGCTGCAAATGACACTTCTTCATCTGACTGTAATTCACTTGTAATTGTGTGGTTCACATTTAGTAAGTCCATCCTTTGCTGTCTTGCATAATAATGCATCGCTCAGACATACAATGATTATCAGGCAGAGTTTGGTTTCATATTTACTTGGTCAGTATATAGTTTGATGCAAAAGGGAGCCAGTGTTTTATCTCCCCTTCATTTGTATTGATTTAGAGTCTTTCTCCAGAGTTTTACCTTAGCAGTAAAACTGTTGTCTGTGAGTCAGACAGATATAATTCTGCATCACCTGTGTCAGCAGAAAAAAAAAGTAAAACCTGACTTTATCACAGCAGTTCATCTTAAGAATGGTAGAAAACTACAGCGGTAATCCTGGAAGTGTGTCGTGAAAGTTGGATTCTGTTATTTCTGCATTTGAAAACTGTCGATTATTAGTTTATGCTTATTGCTCTGTGAAGTGTCTGTGTGTGCTTCGTGCTTCTGGAATGGTTTTTAGTGCAGAAAAATCACTCTGGTCTCTCTCGTCTGCAGTGGAGCTGCGTCAGGCCATCGTGGCCATGATGAACAGGAAGGACGAGCTGGAGGAACAAAACACGTACGTTGAGATATATTCTCCTTATCTGCTGCTCGCAAACACCCAAACACACACACGCTTACACACACACATACTCACTCTCAGTCTGGAAGAAGATATCGAGTGACCTTTCTGTACAAATTGTGCCGACTTGGGGACAGGAAAGAGTTTTGCTGTGTTTTGTTTTAATCAATAAGTCACTAGAAACAGTGATTTACACTCATTTAACAGCTGCAAAAAAAGGAACGTGGAGCAAACTGCATAGTTTTCTGCTCTAATGACCGAAAACCTTTATGTTTATGTCCCAGCTTTATGTTTACACTCATACTTGTGACTAATCAGAAATTAATTGGAATCTTCTGCCAAGCCGTATTTCGATTTTTTTGACGATTTGTTATTTTTTTGTTCCAGGTATTGAGACAATGTGATAAATCACAGATGTGTGTTGATTAATATGTGGGTTATATCAGACCTGAATGTGGTTCAGACAGGTTATTACTGCAATTAAAGAAGCTTTATAATATTTATCCCATCTTCTGTTTATGAAAATAACCACAATAACAACATTTCATGAGTCTAAATGTAAAGGATTGGGTAGCATTTTGTATACATATATGTGACATGCTTGCGATCCGCTTGATCTGCCTGATAGGTCTCTTCGCAGTCTGCTGGATGGGGAGATGGAGCACTCAGCAGGCCTGAGGCTGGAGACCGATCTGCAGAAGAAGAAGCTGGCAGAGCTGGAGGAGAGACACACAGCCAAGGTCCAGGCACTGGCCAGGTGAGAAACAGCTGGGATGTCTGTAGAGCCTACATTTTTACATCCATTTATTTCTGCCTGCAGTATGAAGCATTAGAGCTGCATTAACAACTATTAACGGGAACAAAGTTATTAAATTGTTAGTTGTGGCATTTAATACTATATCTGTAATACAGCTTTGACTTTTTTGTATTGCTGGTGGGAGAATTTTGCAGAAAAAACATGAAGAGAAGACAGAATTTGAATCACCTGGCGTTGTAATTACTGACCATTAATCTATCAAAGCCCTGCACATATATAAGCGCTTTGAATAGACCTTTCTCACATTAGCATTTTGACTCGTCGTAAATATGCAGGTGTCAGTGATTAATGACGGCTGCTTTGAATACAATCATTATTAACTTTATTAGCTACACCTGAGTCAGAATGTCTGCAGTCAATGATGACGGCGAGTTTGAGAACATTTATCTACCCTCTGTGTTGTCGCACGCATATCTACAAGTTTAAACGAAAAAAGTTTTCAGTCTGTAAACATTTTGCCAAAGCTGTAATCGCCCCGAGGACCTTCAAGTCTGGGATTAAAGTTGATTTGTTGCTATTGTTCTAGGCTGCCTCATACATCACACCTCTTACCCAGACAGCTAAAGGAACTATATTTGTACAACTATCACAGTTTAGTCTCCTCACCCAGTTCAGTTTGCTGTTGATTAAAAGCACTGGAGGAAGAAGTCAAAACCAGATAGGGTACGGTGGCTGACAGGGTCAAAACATGCAGCAATTTCAGAAAACACATAGACAAAAAGAAAGCATATGTTAAGAAAACATTGTCAATTTGAAGACACGTGCGCAGCATTTAGAGAACATGCTGCAAATACCACAACACTTTAGGAAAACAATACATCACAACACAACGCAAGGGCTTCCAGAGGACACTTTATAGAGATGCACACATCCAGATGTGTTTGCATGTGTTGTCAAATTGATGAAGGTGTTTTCTCAATTTGCTTGTGTTTTGCCTATTTGCATGTGCTTTCTTAAGTTGCAGGTGTTTGCCCCTGTCGGCCACCATAAAAGGCAGCCTTTCTCTCTTAAACTTGTGTGGAGTGTTGCACCTATTTCCCTAAGTCACACCTACACAAACACCTTTATCCCAATAAGTGAGCGCCCACAGTTACCCTGAAAGTGATCTGCATCACCTTTACATGCACAATTGATTGCCTTTATGTCAGAAGTCTTCAGTCAAGCCTTTAGCCCTTTTAATCAGAGGATTAGTCATCCTTCAGCGGTCACAAAGAGAAAGCCCCAGCATGTCTCTGTTCACATAGTGGCCTCCTGCAGTAAGTCAAGCCGTCTGCTTGGCCTGATCGAGTGACTCAAGTTAAGTGTAGGGACTTATTTATCGAGGACAGTGCAGCTCCTGACAGCGCTGTTTAATATCTGATGATTTTCATGTTCACATGGAACACTTTAATCGACTTTAAATGGCAGGAGAGTTATGACGCGCACACACTCAGACACACAAAGCCTATAGCTCGCCTCTAAATCTGAATTGCTGGTTTTTCTTCTCGGCCAAATCTATCTCAATCAATAGCTGCTATAAATACCACTGAAGGAGCAGCTAGCCAGTGAATGAGGGCTGGAAGCTGGTGGTATCATTCAGTGAAAGAGGCTACTGGCAACGGTTGCTATGTATCCCACAATTCTTTGTGATTTACTTGCACTAAGGGTGAATTTGGAGTCAGTAAGCCTGATATAAAAACCTGACTCTGAGCAGTAATATCTTAAAAAGACAAAGAAAGGGTTAATTGACTTTTTTTGTTTTGTTTTTTTAGACAGATTGTTTAATCTGCTCTAACTTTGACAGGATCATATTTTTGAGATCGGAGAATATTTTCAGGTTAAATATCCTCAACGACAGATGGTCCTGTTTGAGGAAGACGCCGCCAGTCATCTGCTTATTTTAGTGCCTCCCCCCTAGTAGTTTTACTTTTATAGTAGAGCAGCGCCCAAACCCAAGGAAGAGCATGTGTTCGCCTTGAGCCAGGGTGTGTATGGGGGTGGAAGAGGATGAGCGAGCTGCCATAGATAGATCGCGGCTGACGTACACTCCAGCAGAGGGGAGTGGGCTAAAATGAGCCGCTGCTCTCTTACTGACTTACTCGCACACTAAACTGCACACACACACACACACACACACACACACACACACACACACACACACACACACTCGCATGTCTAATTATAACATGAAGACGGGAGACCCTTACTCATATACTGACACATAGCAACCCACATCCTCAACCTGACTGCACACGTAGCAAACCTCATGCACAACCGACTGCCGAGAACCACAGTGATCATCACCCCTTACCTATTAACTTGACAACGGGAGTGTAGTCAACTGTTATAATTGGATTTCCTTTGTTTTTTGCTTTCCAAATCAAACATCACAATGTTATTTTGATCAACCAATTATTTGTGATATGATGGAAAGCACGATCAGACATTTGGTGGCTGTTCTACTCTGCTGCTGCAACATCAGGATCAGAAAAGTGACATGTACCGACTTTAATGCCCTCGCCAAAGGGGGGGGCGTTTAGATTAACCCTCGTCCATCTGTCTGTCCATCTGTCTGCAGGTTTGATAGGGGGTATGATCCAATTACATCTCCTCAATGCATTTTGAGCTTCCAGCTTCACATGCATTCTAAAAAGGAAATGCGTTTTCAATTCAATTCCTTTTTAAAGTCGTAGATGATAACACACGTGGAAATATAATCTATTTAAATGCAAAGTTGGTCAGTTTAGATAGGGAAAACTGCTAAAGCTTATTTTTGTGGTGACTTCTCTACGCCTCAAAAACAGCACAGTTTGCAGCACAGTCCAAACCCGTTTAGTGTAATATTATGAGCACCACCATAGAATTTAGATTTCTAGAAAATAATGACATTTTGAAAGTTATTTCACTGACGGGGCAATAGCTCCGTCAATATTAACAGTGCAGCATTTAAAATACTCCAGATATTGTCCTTTTGAATATTCCTACACATACAGTAAGATACTTTGGTGAGACACAGAATGTTGACATAACTTTGTTTGTTTACAAGAAAGATCCACAGGGTACCTTCAGTCGGCCTTAACTGCAAATGAATGTTCTTCTGAAACATCCTGATTAATTAATTCCCTCTAATTGTTCAGCCCTGCTTTAGATTTAATTAATTATGAAAACCAAAATCCCACTTGAACTACTGCATGGCTTCATACATCTATATACTCACAGCGCCTTTCATTATGTTACTTTCACTGCTAATGAAGAAACTGTTGCCTTAAAAATAGATAGCCAAACCTCAGATGGCTTTACTCCCAAAGTCTAACCCTAAAACTCATCCCCTCAAGGACAACACACACATACACACACATGCACACAAACTCTCTCATTGCCACACAACTATTCCTTGTCCTCCTTTTAAGACGTCAGTCAGTAGAGCAGAAAACAGGCCTCTCACACTAGAAAGACGGGAAGGCGGCCAGCCGAGTGGGCTCAGGCCAGGAAGTGGTACCTCATCACTGGGAGAGAGGGGGCGGTTGGACAGGTGGAAACATACGCATGCACACACAGACACACATGTGCACAGACTCGGAAGAAATGGGAGCAGATGCCTTCTCCGTAGCTGGCAGAGCCGCCGTCTTTTCTCCAGGCTGTGTGGTACGGCTGATCTAAGCAGTGGCTGAGAGCTTCTGTGAAGTTTGCCTAGTTTACTTGTTGGGAGTGTGTAGGCTTGCTGTTTTCTTTGTTCGGGAAGTCAATTATGTCACTCTACCCAGGGGGGCAATTTTACTTCAATGCTGACGTTTTAACAACCTAGCCCTACACCCCATAGCCTTGTTGTGCCCGAGTGTAGATATATATACGTGTGTGCTTGTGTAGCTCTGGGCATTGAGCCTTTGGAAGTGTGTCACAAGAGTGTATGCTTGGAAGTTGTTTTTTTTTCTTCCTAAGAAGCTGAGCAGCAAATTGCACTCAGGAGCATTACCCAGCGACCTAGCTGTCAGTCTCTGAGGGTATCTTTGTACCTCTCATTTACTACTTCAAAAAAAAACCCCAGATCGTACCTGAGGAGCAGCCAATTTAGCCATATATTGCACATTAAGATGACTACAGAGCACGAGATAATAAAGAAATAGGTGGGGGGAGTAGAAGAGACAGAAAAAAATGATCGCCCCAGGGCTTCAACCCAGCTTAATTAATTACTGCATGTAGTTTTAGGTTTCACCTTGCCTCTTGAGATACTTTTTCCTTGTTCTTCAGAGGATCCTACATCCTCCCTCTCTTCCTAGTACTATATTTACTTTACTTAAAACACACTCACAAACTTTACAGTCACATTTTCATACAAAATATATTTATTTCTATCATTAATTTCTTTATCTCTTGAATGCACACTGTTTCGCTGTCTCCTTTTTATGCACAATTACAATCTCCCTACTATCTCGAAGGCACACAGTGTTTCTTTTCCACCATGAAAAATAAGCAGAAACTCTTCTCGAAATCCTCTCGTGCACAAACACCGGTCGTCTTTCACCCTTGACTCTCACATGAATAAAGATAAGATGACTTCAACAGTTTTATTAATTAATATAGTTAATAGGCTTATCCTCTGAGCAGACATTCGCACAATATTTCTGGGTCAGACTATTGCCTTTAATGAGAAAGTGGCTTGTGGCTTGCCCCGTATCAGCTGGACGAAGGGTGCAGCTTTTTGCAACCGAGATGCCGAGCAAGGCATTCATTTAAACTTTACTGTCCCTTCAGGCAGAGAAGACACTTATTAGAGTTTCAGATGAGTTTCAAACACCACATTTCCAACGATCCCTCGCTCTCTAGAAGCAAAGCATCACACGACTTAATCCTCTAAATCGGGGAAGGATCAACGGAGAGCCAAAGCTGCAGTTTCTAGCCACAGTTCCGGGGTTGAGAAAATTGCACATTGTTGTCACTTCCTGGGGGCTCTGTCGTGTAGTTTTGTTTGGTACCCATCAGTCACATTTTGTCCTGTAGGCCTGAATAAGAACTAAACAGGGTTTGCAATAAAGGACTTTCCAGAGGTGTTGAGGAAGTGAGTTGAGTGCAACACAGAAATTCAGCCCTGCAGCCGACTGTGGATGGGTGTTTGATAGCATACAACGATTCAAATGTATGGACGCAGTATAAACAGTGTGTGTGTGCATGTTGGCTTTCTCACTATCCCAGATATACTGGATATTATATAGTGTTAATTTTGTCAGCTAGTTTTTTTTATTTAGTCGTAGTCCTGTGTCAAATGTCCTCATATTCAGTCAACATTATCCCGGTTCATTTTAGTCGATTTCAAACTCAGAAAACGTGTGTGAATGAATGTCTGATGTTGTTGAGACACATGGTGTTGAGTTTTCTTCTGAGTAATTTGCAGGTTAATTGCACATGGGGGGACTCGCAAGAAATTCTCTGTTTGAATTTGCATGCGACAGCCTGTTTGGCTGTATGACCTGAGGGAAGCAGACGGAACACAGAGGGTGTATTTCATACCCCCAGGTCAGGTTTTATCAGTCTGATCTGAAATTGAATGTGTAAATGTACCTGAAGGTGAGGCTGCAGTTAGAGGGATGTTACTTTATTTGTAACATAGGCGTGATCTGCACATGTTGCAGGATTTCCTTTTGTCGTACATCTTTGTGTGATTCACTGGGAACATGTACGTCTCTCCATGTAATGATCCATAGATATGGTTAAAGGACTTTCTCCTCTATAAATCATGTTTATCTCTAATGTTGGTAAAAAAGTCCATGTAAAAGTGTATCTGATCACCAAATATCAAAAAAGCATTTGATTACATCTGCAGTTGGAATCAGTACCTATAAAAAAAAAAAGTACCCTTTGATAACAAGCTATGCTGATATTCCTGACTGCTGATGAGCCTTTTAGTGTCTAACAAGGATGAAGTTGATCTGATGTATTTCACAACATTTTTCTTGCTTAAACATTCATTTTTTTCCCCACATCGAGCCGTGTTTTCTGTCTCGAAAGATGCAAGACGCAAGACGCAGGCACATTACATCAGCAGAAATCATTTCAATTTTACGAGACATTGATCAATAATTCAACAAAATGTGTTTATTTTCAGGCTGTTGTAGCCTCAAAAGAAATCCATACACCGGCACAACACCTTAAGTATTGCTTGTTTGGAGAATCGACGATTCACAGAAATGAGAATCTGCTCTGGACGAGTGATTCTCTGAGCAAACAATGGTATTCTTGAATAACTGAAGAGTTGTGGGGATGTTTTTTCCACTGGCAGCATCTTAAATGATGGTGTACAATTAGAGCAGTTGTAATTATGTAGATACATATTTGTATTGTAGAAGCAGAGTAGGGCTTTCTGGCACAACTTCAGCTACTTTCAATGTGCACGGAAAACGGAAAATGGTTTCTGCTTGTGACCCTGAAGGCCACAAGTCCAAACGCGTTGGTCTAAGTAACAAAGTTGTTCCTGATACTCCAAGTGTTGCTGGAGTTTTTAAACCTCTTTAGATATATAATGTATTGCAACCATCTAAAAAAAAACAACAGAATGATGGAGCAGGTTAAAAAGCTCAGTAGCTCCAAGGTGGTGACGATAATCACGGCAGAATTTTCAATCATTTCTCTGCAACCTGTTGAAGTCTGTTGACATGCTGGATCAATATGGTAAACCGTTTTATGCTATAAGGTACTAGAAATGTCCTAACATTTATACCTAAGGAAAAATGCTTTCACAACTCTACAATAGTTGAAAACTATAATTACTTGTATGAAAACGCAGTTAAAAGTAATAATAAGGTCATAAGATAAGAGAATACTTTATTGATCCCCAGTTGGTAAATAAAAGTGCATAAAATGAAAATAATAATAGAACAAAGCAGAAACTATACAAGAGTAATTAGACAATACTCACAACTAGTGTTATACTTGAATTAATACAGCATGGTCTTTAACAAAGTGACACAGTGGTGAGATGAGAGCAGCAGGTCTGTAAACTACAGCATATGTAAGACTAATATGGTAAAATACAGTCAGACTTATTAGCTGACCTCACAGAAACAGAACAAATGTAATTAATAACACTAACGAGGCGAGTAGCTCAGGTGTCCTGGTACAGAGCCATCGTTACTCCTGATGTGATGAGTCTAAAGAAGGTCTGTATTTCTGTCTTAAATGTCCTGTATTGTTTGTGCCACTTTGGGCCACTTATTTTTTAATATTATAAATGCATTATTTACACGTCCAGCTCTATAGGATGCATTTGGTTTGAATTCATTGTCTTTTTTTTTTTTACTCTTGTTTTTTTTTTCTCTTCACCAACTCCTTAAAAACGTCCGTCTCCTCCGGCGCTAAATGCTCCACCACTTTCACCAGCTCCTTGCTAACTTTGTCCAACTCTATCTGCTGTTTGGTGGTGGTGGTCTTGCTTCATGTAGAGGTTTTCCACCCAGTTGGATGGGTAAATATAGTTTTATGGTGGCTAGTGATATAATATTAATATTAATATTAATGCCGTTTTACTAATGTCTTTAAAAGGGTGACATGCCTCAGATGTATAAGTACAAAGTGGACACATATCAGGACAAGTGAGACAAAAGAGCTGAAGTAATCTAGGTATTAAGCTTTTGGATATTCTAAAAGTGCGCTTTTTCAGTTTCAGTATCACAGTACTCGCTCTCAATAAAAGGGGTGCATCTTAATCTCTGTGTATCCCAGAGCCTGTGCACGAGCCCGCACACTTATAGCAAGCAGTGTGTGTCAACTATAATTTAATCAGCCCGGAACAGCGTCTGAGCGGTGGGTGGTTCTGATAACAACGACATGGACGGCTCCTCGGAGACTCGTCATGTGGACCGACGAGGTCTCCCGGCAGACGCCTGTTTTGTTGGTGGGGAATGAGGGCTGATAAGCAGGGCACCAAAAATCACCTGTAGAGAATGGAGGCTGGGGGAACGATGGTGTGGAAAGACAAAGGCTGTTTAATTTAACCGCCAAGGGCATAAAGGCTCACTCCAACTCTGATTGATTTCCTCCCCACAGTCGATGATGTTCAGCCGTTAACGGCTTGTAAAAGAGGCTGCGTCTGTCTCTCACTTCTTTATCGCCGTGTCTTTGCGTCTGCGTCCTCATCCACATTCAAGCACACACTGACACACAAACCACCACTGCTCTGAGCAGTGCTAATGTATGAACATGGCTCAATGCGGCCATAGCTGTGACCCAGTTAATATCTGTCATCAACCTGCATTTTCTACGCAGACTGTTTCTTTATCTGACTGAGCTGGATTCAATTTAGAAGTGCTCTTAACATGCATCTCTGAGACACTGAAATTCAGTTATGCGCTCACTTAACGCAGGTCAGAGCACAGATGGACGGAGACATAAAAGAGGATTTTATCTTTGCAGTTTTTCATATGAGTATTAGTTTATTTATGTGTTTGAGGTTTGGCAGTACTGCACTTTATTACAACTTCCCCGATGCTTGTACAAGGCTTCCTTCTTATTTATTCCTTCTGATATGAATTTTTGTTGTTTGTTTGATTTCCTGGCTGCTTTCTGTATTGATTTATTCTCACTTTTTGTTGTTTTTTTGTGGAGTTTCTACAAACTACAAGCGAGTTAATATTTGAGTTCCAAAGCATGGGTTTCGTTTTGTTCTGTCTTTTTTTTTTTTTTAGGGCAAATATTTGCCCAGATGAAAGTCTAGAGATGGAACTTTTAAAGACCTGAACATTACAGCTACAGTATGTGATTATTTAACATCTAATTCATAAACTATGAACAATGATATGATGCTATAACAGTGTTCTGTCCTCTGGAATAGATTTCCATAGAAATTAGGAGACTGTTTTTTCTTTCTTTTTCTTTTGTTTTGCACCAATTAAGTCACACAGCAATGCTGAGGTTGAGCACTGACTTGGCTTGCCTTACAGCAGCTATTTCAATTTCTTTCTAAATGTGGTGGATGGGATTTTCCAAACCGATGTTACAAAGTTTGAAGATACTTTTGTCTAAAATGTCAAACTGAGATTCCCCTTGAATAGGAATCAATAAATCTATCTCAAACAATCAAGAACAACCCCAACCCAGAAGTACGAGGACTGTATCGTTCTCCATAATTATGAACTTGCATTGACCCTAATTCTCAGTATTCTCATGCTGAAAAATCCACAATTAACATCTGACCTCAGTCGGTTTTGGATGGAAACTGAAATTATGTCTCAGGCTGCACATCTAGCCAAGCATGCGTGTGGTTGCTTGGAGATATTTGGCTGTTTCTTTTATACGTCTTTGCACAACTTTACTGTGAGATCTTAACTTATTTAAGAGCAGGTCTCTTACTCATTTAAAGTTTGCGATCGTTTTGGCCCCAAGACCTGTAATCATTCATTTTACCAGATAAAAGAGAGACTCTGAGCACCAGCTATCCTGCGGGAACTTCAGAGGGAACCAGTTACTAGATGGTTCCATTAGTCTTTTGCCCCTATACCCAGGTCAGAGGACTGATTTGCACATCAGGACCACTGCGGGACTCCATCAGAGTATCCTGTGGCTTCACCTTGCCTTGGCATAGCTCACTATCTTTCGGGTCCTATCGCACGTGCTCACGCTCCACCTTCCTGAAGGAGTGGATGAGATGGGCTGGTGGTGCGCCTGATTCCCGGGGGCTGGGATCCCACCTCAGCCGCCGCAGCACAGGAAATGAGAACCGCTTCAATGTTTGGATTGTAATAAAGCGTTTGGTAAAGTTTTTATTTCTTAAACTATGTTTTATTCTTGTCTTTTCTCGATTTAGTCACCGTTAGTGTTTAATCATATAGTTTTTGTAAACGAAATGAACACTATCCTGGACAGGAGGTGAGTCAACCAATCAGCACCAAGCAGCTTGACATGCAGGTCCACATAACGCATTGCTGAGATAATTCTGGTTAAATGTGTTACTACCCAAGCTGCCTGCCACCTGTTTGCTAATTCACTTTGGACTTTGAAAATGCATGTCCACATACAGTATATCTCACTCCACCTATACAGCTGATTGATCACATCTTTAATTCATCTTAAGTGCATTTCTAACTGGAATCTGATTATAGGCTAACCATCAAAGATGTAAAGATGGTCTCTGAGCCACCTGTTACTGGCCTGACTGCTGTAGGATGGTTGTAATGCAAGTCAAATGACATCTGTGTGAATATACCCCAGTCTCTCAGTCTGACCACCTGGATTAGATTTCAAATGTTTTTATTTTCTCGCTTTCTCAGGTGTCACAACAAGTTTCACACGTCTCCCTTTACTGCACGCTGTCATAAAACAGAATAAACAACTTCCTCATAGTGACTCGCTGCTGCTGCTGTCAGTGTTGTTTGTCAGAAAAATGTATCTTTTGTCACTTTGCACATGGGAACACCAGCAGCAGACGATCATGTTGTCCTATCGAGTCTGTCATGAATTACAGCAAGGACGTTTGACATTTAAAAGCCTGAAATGCTCGCATGCAATGTATTGTAGTTTCAGCCTGCTGACTGTGTGTGTTCTGTGCTTCTGAGCTGTGTGTGTTTGTGTGTGTGTGTGTCTGTTTGTGCAGGGAGAATGAGGTCCTGAAGGTCCAGTTAAAGAAGTATGTGGGGGCGGTACAGATGCTGAAGAGAGAGGGGAGCCAGGGCAATGACGGTACGGTAAAACACACACACACACACACACACACACACACACACACACACACACACACACACACACACACACACACACACACACACACACACACACACACACACACACACACACACACACAAACGCAGTGTCATTATGACTTGAAATTAGCTTTCATATCAGTGTCCCACTCCATTTACTTTGCTCTCAAACAGAAATACTCAGATGCACACACAGAGAAAAATAAGGTCATCAGTTCCCTTTGCATCCCTGATCAGTTGTGATGCTTTTCTCAAGACCTCTCTTTTTTTACGGGGGATGTAAACAGTGCTCTGTTTAAAGACTGGTGAGATAAACTCCTGCTTTATCAAAGGCAAATAAAATGAACATGGCAGATTATAGAGTGGTTAATTGCATATTTGGGGGATAGAAGGGAGAGTGGTTATCCGTGACACCCTGAAGGTTTTTGTGTTTGTGAGTTTCATTGTATGCTTTTATGACACCGAGAGGTAAAGAGATGCTCCATAATACCAAGTTAATGATGTTTTGAGAGGGTGTGAGAACAAACAACTATTTGGTGCTGTAAGTCTTTAATTTTAATAATGCAACATAAATCAGTCATTTCAATGTAATCTTGGTAATGGTGTTGTTGTTTATTTTTATCCCACGCCATAACTGTAGCTGTCTCAAAAACGCTCCAATAATGTTTTCATGAAACTTCGCCAACACATCAAACACATCCAAATGTGATGCCTTTTGGTGTTTTTGGATTTAAAATTTTTTGATTTGACTTGTTTTGTGTATTCTGTTTTTTTTTTGGTCAAATTGTACCCATTTAAGAGGAATGATGCAAAACTAATCTTTCTATCTTTCATTTGCATGATTTTGATTTAATTTCTAGCTGATTGGTAAACTGAAAAAGCAAAGCTTGTATTCATTCACATACACTGATCTGATTTTGGGGAGGCTGGGGAGATATGCCGTCTCCCGATGGCTCTTGTTTCACATAGGTGGAGGAGAAAATAGAAAGGACAATTCTAGGTTATGATGTCATCCTTTTTTCCCCCAGCTTTTCTATCTATTATAAAAACACAGGTAACAGCAACACAGATAAAACAATTACTGCAGTTTTAATGCACAGTTTAATGTAATGTTGTAACCCAGCTCGGCTCAGTCAAAGGCGTCTTTAAACGCCTCCAAAGCCTCCACACACACACACACATCACATGTTTTGCATTCAACAATTGCAGAAATAGAAAATGGGACAGTGTGATTTATCAGCCAGCCTATGGTTTGGAGGTATTTACCGACCACCAACAGATAACTTAACTGGAATTATGTTTCTCCAGGCTGCATGTAGGCGAACATACGCGTGGTTGCTTAGAGATATATGAGAAGCTTTTCTTCTGTTCTTGTTTGCAAACTTAAAGGTGAGATCTTAACTTTGTTTGGTGTCTTTTCTGAACGTACCTCTGAACAGGAGACGAAGCAACCAATTAATCAACCAGCTTGACACACAAATCCATATAATGGCTTGTTGAGATAATTAATGACTTACTCACCATCATCAGACATCACCTTGGCCTTGTTGCCCGCAGTACTCCAGAGGGCATCACAGTGTTGCCATAGCGTTCACACACCCAGGTGATTCTTGACTGAAGGCTAACAGATGGATAGATCGGCAGATAGATGAATACATTGGATAGATAGATAGATGAAAAAGGTCAAAGGTAAAAAAGGGACTGGCAACCATATCTACATGGTAAATATCTAATCCATGTACAGTATGGATTGTAAATAAACTAAATAAATAGTTATATTAAGACTCACAGGTGGGATGTCGAGTGTCCATTGTTTAGCCTGATTGCCTGCTGTACAGTAGACCGGCCAAGGTGCTCAGCGGTCTGCCCCAAAAGGATGAGTTTGTGGCTGAATGCACTCCTCATTCTCACCAGTTCAGCATGGAGAGTATGGGGGGAGATCTTGAGGATAACGTTCAGTATTCTCCTCATTCTCCTCCCAGCAACTACCTCCAGATTTTCCGCTTCAGCAGGACAGAATTGAAATGCCATCCGTGTCCAGACAACGTTAACCAGATAAGGAAAAATACATGTCAATGCAAGGTGTAAATGCATCGTGACCAGAGCTGAACAACTTGAATAATAAACTCTGTGTTCTATTTAAGGGAGACTGGGGTGGATATATACCATTACCTCAAATTTGTCACATGCATGTTTTGCTCAGGAGAACAGAGATTAAATCTCTATTAAGATTACAAATGCAAAGGCAAGAATTGATATTATCTGGAAACCATTTGGATACAGATCCCATTTTAATACCTGGTATCTAGCTGTCAGGTAAATGACACAATATATGGATAAGACAACATTTATCTCAAACCAACAATCCTCCCAGGGTCTTTACTGAGATTAGTGATTATTATATAATTAAATTTGAATCCTGTACGCTTCATGACACTGTAAAAAGTAATCACAATACTGCCTAATAGTGACCCTACCCTGCTTTGATAATACTTGATAGTTTTGGCAATAATTTTACAATTCATCTTTGTATTCTCTTTAAATCAAAGTTTAGCAAATGCTAAATGTTTTCTTTAAAACTTGTTAGATCTCCTGATGGCTCGTATTTGTTTGTTTAGTCTCAGTCCGTACCAATTAACTCAGTAAATACAATGTTAATAATGATAGGACTAGTGGCCAAAAATGACTATATCAAGATCCTTAAGTCGAAAGTTGGACTTTCCCTTTAACATGCAAATTGGCCAGCAATCAATCTCTGAAAAGTCTTGTTTTCGTTTAGCAAACCCTTCAGTCAAAAGCTGGATCACAAAAAGCACCTGTACATCTTCAGTCGACAACGGAGTCATGTTTAAAACATCACAACAGTTTTACATTTCATCCCTCTGGTTCCTGTCAATTACCATGTTCAGTCTGTCAAACAGGGCCACACGGCCCACTGACACCGGAGAGAACGCCAGGGAAGAACACTGACAGCGGCAGATGATTAGAGGGGAGCTGTGGTGAGTCCCTCACACATGAAACGGCTCTAGAAACGGCCATCGCCCAGTTCAACGGGATAGTCTTTACAAACCTGTTCTGGTTTGTCATCAAACCTCAATTTTTCTCTCGTGTCTCTCCTTGTTTGTTTTTCACCCCTCTTATCATACTGCCACTCATTATCTTTCTTGTTGACTTTTAGTTCTCCCACCCTTTGCACCCTTTCCGTCTCCCTTTTCACCCCTCCTTCATCCCTCTTGTCTTTCCCTCTCCTTCCATCCCCACTCCGCTCATCCTGACAGGCGTAGTAATTCCCTCTCCACAGCGGCGTCTAAATGATTTCATCTCCCCCCCCCCTCGCCTCTGTCTTCTCCTGCTAATGATGTGCCTTGTTCCGTCATACTTTGATGTCGACTACCACAGTGTGCTGGTGTGTGTGTGTGTGTGTGTGTGTGTGTGTGTGTGTGTGTGTGTGTGTGTGTGTGTGTGTGTGTGTGTGTGTGTGTGTGTGTGTGTGTGTGTGTGTGTGTGTGTGTGTTGGGAGTAGTGGAGGGATAATGTTTGAGCAGTTAAGGGGGAGCATAAATTGGGAGGAAAAAAAGACAAATGAGTTGATGCACAAGCGCTCCTTCTTCATGTGCTGTCAGCAGGCTTCCTGGTGATCAGTGATCAGTCTTATTGAAACCCCTCCTGTCTAATGACTGTGCTGCAGACGTGATCTCTCGAACGCTCCTCAGACGCTGTCAGCCCCACTGACATCCCACAAAAGACGCTTCTCCTTTCTACTGTTTCAGAAGAGTGATAATTACTCTTTCCTGTGCGATTCCCTCTATCTCTGTTTGTTTGGGATTTCCCCCTTCCTACATAAACTTGCATCTGAAAGAATAGGAAATTTACTGTGTTCTTCTTATGAATGTGAATCACAGTACTGTACAGGACGTAAATTTACTCGACATGTCACATTAGCGTAGCTCCAATTTGTGCAACATCAAGAAGAGATGAATGTTGAAGTGCTCTATATAGGTGTGTTTGCATATAGGTGTGTTGTTTTTTTTTGCATTGGATTTATGTATGTCATCAAGAGAAGCCATTAACCGAACCCCAGAGGACTTGTAGAATAGCAGTGACAGTCATGTTTACTGTAAGGCAGAGTTAGATGAGAATTTTTTAAGGAGAGACGCTGAGCAGTTACACGGTTCTCTTAGCTCTTGAAGATTCTTGAAGGTTTTCGCAAACATAATAATGTTTTTTAACATGAATCTGTGGCCTTAAAAAAACAGTACATGATTTTTTTTAAATGAATAGAATGTATTTATTATAATTGTTAGTTTATTTGCAAAAAAACAAAAACAAAACCTACCTGAAGATAAAAAACACAGGGTGCAAATGAAAGTAAAGCTGCATCTGAATAGACCCAAGGGTGAATAAACCTGATCCAAAGTGGAGTCACTCAGTCAGTCCAAAACCCAAAGATGATTTCTACGTTAAAATGTATTGCGATATAAAATAGAGACTGGGTCTGGCTCTTTGTGTTGTTGGTCACTGGCAAAAGAAAAAGCTCAAGTGATGGCAGCTCAAGGCCTGAGATGATATGAGTGTGTGAGAAGCCATTAGAGGGCAGCGTGACTTGAGATGGATTGCTTTTGTCTGAAGTCGCTGATAGAGGGTCAAGATTGGAAACGAGGGTATTGAATGGATAAGAAAACGTTTGTCCTCTCTGGGAACTTGTGCCGTCTCGTTCTCAGCTGAAACTCTCCGTCTCCCAGGAGATAATGCTTCAAGACGTTTCATTCTCCAAGGAGGAGGTTTAACGGCTGGCTGGTTTGACTGACTGCTGTACCCGGGGGATCGATTCCCAAAGGGGGGTAGCCACCGAACCTGGGAAAAACCTGGAGAAACAGGTTTCTCCTCCTCCCCCCTGGGATTCATCAGTGCTGCATGTGCTCAGCTGAAATTGGCCTGTTCTGCTGTATATAAAAAAAGCACTTGGATAGAGATCAGGAGTTATTAACCTGTCAAGTGCCGGCTGGGCAGGACGAGGACACTCCAGGAGATCGATAAAAGGTCAGAGGGCAGTTAGTCTGGCGAGATGGAATTGCCTCTCTTCCATTTTCTTGTCAAGAGCTCTGTTCTATTTCCTCTCATTTATATCTATGCAGTCCATTGTTCCATTACATTCATGCTCTTTTTCATTCCCCCCCGACATAAAAATGATGGGAGGATATAGTTGTCTGTACCTCCATCTGTCCATCCGTCCGTCCATAATAATGGATCAGAAGCATATTTCGCAAACTGTAGATACTACCTGCACCAAACTTCACATATTTATTAACCATGATATGTTGTGCCTTTTGACATTTTGAATTTTTGACAAATTTAGCTTTTTGTGCTTTCACAGAAACATGATTTTTAAGGGGAGTCTTAAGCGTGGTCTGGAACATATGTGGTAAACTAAACATTTTCCTTTACCAAACTCTACTCATAAATCAATCATGATAAGTAGTTGTGCCCTTTTGATTTTTACATTTTTCGGCTCACCAAAGGAATGGAGGATATGTCATCTCCAAATGACTCTGCAAAAATATGAAGGACTGACCTTAAGATACGAAAGGAAATTTAGATTTGCAGGATTTGTTCCAACCACACCTTCGCCCTCCCCATTTAGTTTTTTTAAACTTCTTAAACTGTATGCTTTTTTTTTTTTTAAGTCACTTCAGATACTTACAGATAAATTCCCACTCGAGCTTTTTGGGCCTAAAAATGACTTCAGATATATGATTTTGAAAGCATAGTTTATGTATTTTTATTTCTTTCAATTTGTCCATTTTTAGGATTACTAATCTATGTGTAAAAAACCTATCCCCTCTTGCATGTGTGGTAAGACCTGCACTTTGATTCATTCTGCTTTTTGCCTGCCACTGCGTACGTTTTTAATTCACCCATAAATAAACCAGCAAACAGCAGCGTATTCATCTCCAATAAGGAAATGGATTGCACAGCCATTTAAAACTCGATACGCTTCCTTTGCTGTGCCACGGTGTCTCCTGCTTCCTCCGACAGCCAGTGGCCTAATGAGTGAATGAGAGGCATTCGTCACCCCTGCCTGCCCTAATAGGAGAGTGTAACTTATTCATTACACACATACATCTGCCTTTATTATCCCGGTGTGTCTACCGCTTTGCCCTTGTAGGGTCAAGGGGAGGTCAGGCATCCTGAAGGTGTCAGCTGTGTGTGTGTGTGTGTGTGTGTGTGTCTTTATGTGCACAAGCCTGCTTTTTGTGCATGCATTAAAGTGTGAAAGTGTGTTAGAATATTAATAGAAACTTGGGTTGTGGGTAGCTCTGTTGTTTACTGGTGCTGACCTGTTTTTGTTAAGCCAACTTTATGCGTGTGAGTGTGTGTAGATGTGTTATTGTGGAGGTGGATTTTTAATTACTTGGTAATTAATGAGTAGCTGAGTGTGTTTTGGGGTTAATGTGAGAAAAGCGGGTCAGAGTGGCGGGGGGGTGGGGTGGGTCATTATTAAGCAAGTGTGTGAAGGTGTGTGTTTTGTCAGGGTAAATGTGCATATGTGTGCACGTTCATATGCCTTATTAGTCTTTATTGTCTTTTTGTGGGTGAGTCCCACGTCCCCCTGAGTAGGTATAGGTGAGACACGCTGTGTATGGATGTGTGTGTGTGTATGTGTGTGTGTGTAGCCTAAATTAAAATGTGTGTTAGAGACTGTAGGTGGGTTTGAAACCGTTCTCGCTGATGTGTAAGTGGTTTATGTTACAAAGTTATTTACATCCCAGAAGGCCGACTGTAAAAGAGCAAATGATGAGTCATTCTCTTTATGACTTGAGATTAATTGTGCCCACACTTAAGCCACAGCCTCAGATCATAAGCAGAGAAGCCGGGCAGCCGCTCACATTGTTTAGCCTCTCAGGTCTTAATCCAACAGATTGGGCATGTTTACCAGCTCGGAGGTGTGAGGGACTTTCATTTCTTCAGCAGAGGGTCGTCTGTTTGTGTGTGAATATATGACAATGCAACACACAGTTTTATTTAGCTGGCACTAGAGAGGTGGTGTAACGTGTGACAATATGTCACATATTGTTTGTCACAGGTCGGGCCAGGTGGTCACCGCCCAATTTCTGCACCTGCGTCGTCACATCTCACAGGCCTTGCCGTGTGGGCGCAGCAGGGGTGTGTGACAGATTTCATCACCTGGATGGATCAGCGTTAATGAACATTTTAATCATCCTGCTGAATGCCAGAGCATGCTGGGTGTCATCACGTCCGCCTTTCCAGGAGATAAATATGGAAAAGCGTGGCCGAGGAGGGAAATCACTCCAGCAGGGCCATAGACTCCCATCTGATGCATCTTTTGGCTCTCTGGAAACCAGCCACTTTGTTTGATTTGGTTGACTTGCTGCCATTTTGTCACATTATTTGATAACGCAAACATTGCAATGTTACTGTCAGCTGTTAAGAAGTTCACTAATTAAAAATATAAATATGTTTTTCATACAGCAGTGAAAGTCAAAGTCATATCAGCAGTTTGAGATCAGATCTTTCCACCACTTGCTCTGATTGTTCTGTGACCGTAGCTGGAAAAAACCTCACAAGCTGTGAGGAATTTCTTTGACACCTGGTCACCCATGAGCTGCCATGTCATTAGCTGCTGTGTAACTGCGCATTTAATAGGGTTTCTAATCGGGTGATACATCTGCACTAATAATTTCACACAGCTGGGTCAGAAATGCAGCAAAAGCACCGCCTAAAGAAACTTCAACTACTAAATAGTTTATTGAATTTTAGGATTCATCTAATCAATACCTCTGAATTTAAAGCCAGACTTTTGCACTGCAAGCACTCTGCAGGTTGTGCTGGCTAATATGTTTGTAAGCTGTGCCATATAAAATATTTCATTTAATTGCAATTAACTATGCGCCATTACAGCTTTTTTTTTTATGGTACGCAAACTAAAACCTTCAACAACTCCTAATCGAAGTTGCAAACTTTTTTATTTTTTGATAAAAAGGCAGAAAAATAATAAAAAATGTGAATAATCACTTAGCCTCTTTTGCTGCAGCTGTGGAAGGTGAGAGGAGGGAGAAATAAATCTGGTGGGTTTTTTTTCATTTTTTTTTTCAAGTGTCAGTTCTTCTGTTTAATCGTCAGGGAATCTGTCACTGGCCCAATTTGCAAGTCTAAGATGTTTTATAAATAAAATTGGTCTCTTGAAAGTCCCCTTAAATATAATCTATAATATATATATACTGTATATAGCCCAAACAGGTGAATGTAAGTGAAAGCTAAGATCTACTTGTTTCAGCTATCAAATCATCTTCAAAGGGATCAGAGAAGAGCTTACAGAGGTACACAGGGATTTTCAGGCTTTCAGGCGACTGAGGCGTTGCGTGCGGAATTTGAGAGCAACTCAATTTAAAGAGGACAGTTCTAATATTTGCGCTCATTCAATCCTCTTGAAGCTTTGTAATGAAGTAAGGCATCTGTCTCTGAGACTGGATTAGGTAAAGAGAGAGTGCCAGTGAGGAGAGAGGAGACGGAGCCCTCAGGTGATGCATCTGGAGAATTCACTTCCTCTCTTGCCTCCGGGTGTTTCTGAGAGCACACACAAACACGTGCACACAAAGACACACACGCCTCCAGGCCTTTGCTGTCCCCGGCTCGCAACATTTCCTCAACATGCTTCTCACCACACAGGTTTACACACGTGTGAAACTGGGCGTGTTCTGCGAGAATGCACCACGTCTGAGGTAGAATAGCATCTCTCTTTTGCAGCATCTCCTCCTCTGTCCCCCTTCCTCTTCCCACCTCTATCCTTGGAGTGATTACATCTGGTCCCAGCTCTCCCGCCTTCCTGCCAGTGTCGGGACTGGTACTGTATTAGCAGAGACCAGCCTAGCCTCATTTACCTCATGACCGCCTGCGCTGATGTTAAAACAACACTTACTTAATTTTGTACGTGGCCCGGTTGGTACTGAGGGGCTAAACGGTCCGGGTTGCAGTTGTCGGCTGACAGAGGGACTACACCAAGGCTGCTTGTTATGCCGTCTGCTGTATTGCTTTGACGTGCTTTGCTGCAGCTACACATGGTGGAGCTGCAAAGTGGCGTGACGATTGGGCGTGTGCATCAATAGAGCAGAAGGAGAGTTTGAGGTCGAGCGTCTGCACTTGTTGAAAGGGGGGGCGGTTTTTAATTACAACGCCAGCTGTTTGTCGGACACCTGCGGCAGTATCTCTCACAGTTGTTGCAATGCACTCTGGGTAGGAGGTGGGGGCTCACAAGCATACTTTAGTCACAATGATGTCATCGGCTTGGTTAGACCGAGGGGGGAATTAATCGGAGCTGATCGGTGCTCCGCGGCAGCCAGCCTACGCGCTGACCCACACACACAGAGCTGATAATGAAATTGTCGGAGCCTCTCCCTCTGTTGTCCTTTCCCCTGTTAGTGTTGTCTCATGCTAGTAAACATGTATTATTTACAAGAAAGTCGTGTTATTTTCCCACTTACATTTTTTGCTTTTGCTCCTTTTCATGAAAATGCTGACTAATCCTGAAAACACTTTTAATTGAATTCATTTGAATTGAGTTCCAAAGCTGCCATGCCTCATGACATAATGATTGATCATGTTTGTGATAACTGATACATGGTTCTCACTTGTCGCCCGTTGGTTTTTCTGTATCAGAAGAAACAGCGGGATGTAATTTAGCTCCTTTCACTTAAAAGCAGTCATGTGCTTAATTTGAAATGACAGCATGAACATCAGCAATTTTCAAAAGTAGGTTTTGAATAAGTCAGTTTGAATGCAGCAGATAATTACCTCCGACAATGAGGTTATGTTTTCACCAGCGTCTGTTTATTTGTTTGTTTGTTTGTCTGACTGTCAGCAGGATTGCATAAAAAACTACATGACATATTTTCATCAAACTTAGAGGGAGGGTTGGGCATGTGGTAGGAAAGAGTCCATTAAAGTTTAAAGTGGATCCAGATAAAGAACCAGATCAAGGATTTTTTTTTGGTCTTTTTTCATCATTTCTATCTGTCACACATAAACTGCTGGATGTACTTTGATGGAACTTAATAGAAATATGTAATTTTACTATATCAGCATTTTATTTTAGTATGTTAGCATGCTAACACTTACTAATTAGCACTAAGCACAAAGTAAAGCTGTGGCTGAAGGTAATGTCATTATTTCTTTTAGGGCATTTGATCATAATTTAAAGTGCTGGACAAATCTTATTTGACCTGATATTGAAAGTCAGACGATCACCAAGTTTTAAGATTCTTCCTAAGGTTAACCTGAAGATCTGTGCCACATTTTATGCCAAGCCATTAGTCAAACCAGTAGTTGCTATGATATTTCAGTCTGGATCAAAGTGGAGGACTGACATTGCCAACTGTAGAGCCATGTCACCAGTGTGGATAAGAATGGAAGGATTTGACTGATGGAATTCTTAATTACTCTTTTCTTTGAACAGCAGCAATCCCTGGAAATTTAAAGGGAAGCAAAAGGATGTAAATCATGATTAGAAATGATTGGCAGGAACCAAAAAAAATAATTCAAGTTCTAAATTGACTAACTTGATAATTCTCTAATGTTTGTCTCAACTAATTTACATTGAGGATTGCAAGCAGACAGCACTGGGACTGCAAAGGTTAAGCCCACAATTCCATGAAAAAAAAAAATTGCAACCACACCAGGTTCATGCAGGAGTGCCAAGAGAAGATTGACTGTCTCATAGAGATTCCAGGTTATTCTGCTCACCAGCATTCCTGTAATAATGATAATAAATGTAGTTTGGAGTTCCTTTCAAAGAACTCGAGGATGCCTCACAACACAAAAGAGTCATTCTTCCGCTCTAGTTTCAGATTGAGTCTTCAAATATGCGGGAGTAATCTGTTTTGAGTGATATGTCTCAGCTTGATTATGAGTTTTCTTTTTCTTTTTGGAGCACTGCTGGGATTTGGATATGAATATTTAGAGTCTCACACAGATATCTATCCATGCTCGTTTGGAGCCTTTTCATTTCAAACCCCATGGAGTCTTTGAGAAGCCGCTTCAACCCTCTCCTGAGTGTGTGCCACCAGCAAACCAGCAAGTTTCTATCTCTTTATCGCTGCCTCAGAGAGAATATTTCACCCACTCTCTTCGCACCAGATACACACACACACACACACACACACACACACACACACACACACACACACACACACACACACACACACACACACACACACACACACACACACACACACACACACACACACACACACACACACACATTTTGTATGTGTATACAGAGCTGTGAGAAAGTATTGTACTGTACCTCCTCCTGATTCCTTCTATTTGTGTGTGTATCTTTTACTAAATCAAAGGCAACCTGAGTGAACACAACATGCAAGTTTTAAATGATAGCTATATTTATTGAACCAAAAACGTTATCCAATACCTAAATCACCAGGGAGAAAAGGTATTTGGCCCCCTTAGGGGGGCGGCTGTGCCTCAGGAGGTAGAGCGACGAAAGGTCAGTGGTTCGATCCCCAGACCCTGCAAGTCTACAAGTCGAAGTATCCTTGAGCAAAGACACTGAACCCCAATTCGCTCCCCGGGCGCCGTAAAGTAGGGGCATCCCACTGCTCCTCAGGGATGGGTCAGATGCAGAGAAAGAATTTCCCCCTGTGGGATGAATACAGTATCGTAAAAAATAAATAAAAGATAAATAAATAATAAAAATAAAAATAAGATAATAATTCCGAAAAACTACCGAAATACCTACTGTATTAATAACTGGTTGCAGCTGGACCAGACACACCCAGACCTGATTACTACTGGTTCTGTTTAATCCAATCATCACTTAAATAGACCATTTTCAGAAGCATGAAGTTGGCCAGTAGGTCTGACCAGTAGGGCACTATTCCAAAATCAAAAAACATTCAGAAGACAAAAAACACTCCAATATGGCGGGACTAAAGCGGTTCTGTAAAAAAAAAGCTTGGGCCAAAATTCCTCCACAGTGATGTCAGAGACTGATCTTAATGGAAGCGTTTGGTTGCAGTTGTTGTTGCGAAAATAAGGCACAATTAGCTGTGAAGTTCAGGGGGTGTACACTTTTTCATGCTGGTGATTTGGGTATTGGATAACCTTTTTGCATTATTAGATGAACTTTATCATTCAAAAGTTGCATTACATGTGTATATCAGGCTGCCTTTGGTTTAAGTAAAATTCTTTTTGAAGATCTGACACGGTTTATCATGAGATATACACAAAAAACAGAGGAAATGAGAAGGGGTTCCAATGCTTTCTCACAGCACTGTATATGTGTGTTTGACTTATGTCCGAGTGTAGCTTGTTCATGTGCTGTGCGATAACAGTCCAGCTCTATAAACAACTTAATCCTGCATGTTATGTTATATCGGGCTTCGCTCTCTGCTCTTTCAAAGACCCGGAGACTCCAGAGGAGCGGTGCAGGTGAATGGAGGGTTAGGTATATGTACTGTATGTGTATACATGTCTGATAAAAGCTGTTGGAGTCGGGCTTGAGGTCAGTTAAGAGTCGGAATGAAAATCGTAGGGAAGTCCCTGTAGAAAAATATTCACCTCAATAGCACCTTAAAGTTCAGCTGAGTCGATCTATATCGACTGTTCTTGTGTGACTTGGTTGTTGCAAACAGCTGATGAATAGTACGTTTCGCTTCCAACGTAATCCTTCATGTTTATTTGGACTTTTGTTGGTCAGATTTTTCATTCATATATTTTGTTCTAAAAGCCACAGAGGAAGTTTACCAGCTGAGTGTTCAGGAGCTGCTGATAACCCTGCAGGTGTTGAAATTACATGAATGAAAACATCTTGTGGCAATCAGTGCTAAGTGTATTAAGCTTTGCTAACAAGCTCTCTCTATGCGAGTGGAATACAAACATAAAATCATGATGGGTCCTCTCAAATGGTGGTTGTTGCAAAATGACAGATGTCCTTAAATTGCTCGGAGTGCGTAACCAGTGCTGTGTGCGCTTGATTGAGAAAATGTTTTCTATCAATATTTATAGGCTATACAAAGACATGACGAGCTCCAGTGACTGTCTCCTGTTGCCTCTTTAGCGATAGATTAGATGTCTCTGATGTCTTTGAGGACGCTCACCCAGTGATGTGAAACATAAACCTTATCGCCACAAATTTGATGCCTCCTCTATGCACAATAGCTCTGCTATCATTATAATTTTATTTCCTTCCACCGTAAATGAGGAAAATTCAGTTTTAAGTCTGAACAGGAATGGAATGCAGTAGAGCGCATGCATGCTTCAAAGGATCCACCCCTTTATCCAGTTCTGCTCCAAATTAAATGAGGCCTATTTTGGCCCAAGACCCAACCTCCCACCAATTTAATGGAAATTGGGGTGGAGAAGTATGAGTGGAGCGAGTGAATAGAGGATGAGGGATGTTGCAGAGCTTCATATTCTTGCCACTTCCGGAGAACCTGTGGAGGATGAGGGAAGTTCTCCAAAGGCCTTCGCTGCTCCTAATCTCACATCTCCCCCCCCCCCACTCTGACGGTACAGGAGGCCTTACCTGGCCTGTCCAACCCGCTGTAAGACATCAGACCCAGAATACTGATGAAGAGGTAAAATGGTTTGTGTGTCATGTGGCATATTCTACATCAGCACACAGTAGGGACGAGTCATTTACAAGTGATTTATGTTCTCATTTGACACCAGCATGCGTCGAGGGCAAGTGGATATTAATTTCTTAGCTGAAGAATGAATAAGATGCAGGTGTAAACGCACCCAAGATCAGGTTATGTACTGCATAACCTGATCTGAGAACCTGATGTGAACCTGCAGCAAAAATAAAGGTCAAGTGAGTGAAAGTAAAAGGTGCTGATGTTGTTCATATTGAGACAGAAGTAAAAGATGATTCTTTACAAAGTGAACAGCCAATGTTTTGATTTTGGACAGGCAGCACTTACATGTGATTCATCGGAGGCTCTGTAATCAGCTCACAGATCTGAATAGACGAGGCCTGTGAATGTGATAAATATAATTTTGTTTTGGCTCATGTCTGATTATGGTATTAGTTTCTATTAACGGGCTTAAAGATGTGAGTTTTGAGATTAATTTGAATTGCAGTTTGTTTTTTAGCATTACAACCAAGTCCATGTATTCTTTGGTACTAATATTAAACACTGACTGTTTTGCATCCACATCTCGTCTCACATCATCTGTGTTGACATTTACATGCATATAAATGAAAACAGTCCCTTTTCCTCATAATATCTACAAGGCAAATTTGATAATGAGATTGTCATGATAAATATGTAAACGTAAGGAGTTGGAGGGAATAATCACAGATATTCAAAATGTGGTAAAAGTACTTCTTTGGTGCCTCGCGAGTCACAACATTAAGTTTCTGCCTCTGTAGTTGAGAGCTTCCTGATTTCTGATGATATCAACATGAATCTCAGATGCTGCCACATTCAAAAGAAGGAATCGTTTGTTTTGGGAAATCACATCATCATTTATGCTACGTTTGTTGAGCTTTAGAGGAGAAGATTGATGCCATTTTCCTATCCTTTCATCATATTTGAAGTTACAGCAAGAAGCCGATTAGCTTAACTCAGAAATGAGACTGGAGACGGGTAAACAGCTTCAGTACAGCCTGGCTCTGTCCAAAGCTGAAAATCTGCCTGGCAGTAGATTTAAAGATCACTAAAACATTATATCATGTTTGTTTAACCTAGAAAAAACAGTGAAAGAATGAAAACAAGGAGTATTTTCAGTATTAAGCCAAGCTCATTAGCCTTATTAGCTCTAATTCATGTACTGGCTCAAGTTGAATCCTACAGAAACAAAGTAGTGCTACAGGATGTCCTCTCTCTAAACAAACTGTGTTGAGTGCTCTGTTTAAGTTTTACCCTATAAATGCTTTTTTCCTTTAGCTTGTGAATTTCCTTATGTAACATTTTAACAGGCTTTCACAATTTAAGACTACATCAGTGGTAGACATAGGTTGGGTTCATTCATGTGAAATGTCGACTGAAGTCACAATAGCATATCCTTCATTATGGAGTCATCCCCGACATGCCCCTGTCGAACCCTCTGAATTATCATGTTCCCAGCACTTGATATACAGACAAAGCCACGGCATCTTTTATCTTTGAATGAGAACACACAAAAAACAGAAGTAGAAATAACTTTCTACAACATAATGAAGATAATCCACTTAGTGAGAAAAAGTTTTTTCTCTCCTTCAGAGCATTTGGACTTTTTCCCTTGGTGAATCCCTCTGTGCTGCAGCCAATTCAATGAAACGCTTGTTTTGTCCTTTGGAGTCTGGATCAAAAGCATTTTCATACCAACTCAATCTGCGATTGAAATATTTAATACAAGCATGCAAAGCTCACACAATCTCTTTGTCTCTCTCCTGATTTTTTTCCACCACTTACTCGGATTTCCTTTTTAAAAAAAAAACCATTTCACCCCTTTTTGCCTGTTTTCTCATTTGCTGACGCTCTTATCTTTCATCTTTACTCTCACATTATTCGCTTCCTCACTCCTGATCTTGTTGCATTAATAATCCACGCTAATACAGAGTGAATGTGAAGATATAAATAAGAGGCTGTATGTATATTTGATCATCCTCCACACATTTTGAGCAGCCATAGAAAGCAACTATAGCGGCTAATATCGCCCTGTGTTTTGAGCTGCTGCCGTGTCTCAGCAGTTGTCAGAGAAGAAATAATGGAGGAAGATGGCAAGTAGAGAGAAACACAGAAGTACACTTTAGAGTGTTTTTGCTGCACTCTGCGTCCCTTTCATCCTCTGCATGTGTGAAAAGCTTCTGAAGTGCTGTTGTATTTTTTTTCCAGCTTTGTCCTCGTCTGCAATTATGAATATGGAAAGAAGTGTCTGCGTGTTTTCGGGGGACGCTGTTGACATCAGAGAAGATGTAGACTACTTCCTGGACGTTCGCTGCTTTAACGACTGTGTGTGTCTGTGTGTGTTTTGCATATGTGCCAAGGAGAAGACAGGTGATCTGAAGCGTTTTTGTGTTGCTGAAATCAGGAGCTTAATGCGGATCCCTCGCATCACCACAACAGCAGGGGTCACTTCACTGTTTCAACAGATTCACGCTGTGATTCTCTCATATGCTTTCTGCAGGACTGCTCTGCTGACACAACAAAGATGTGTGGAGATATGTTAGCATGATTAAAGGCCACCTAATAAACTTTGAAAGGTTTTGGTATGGGAGCTTAGTAGCTGCGGGGCACTGAGCTGATTTACAGTTATGAATGACGCAGGTACTTGACAGGAACACAATGTGAAGTTGAGGAGTTAACAAAAACTAAATCTAGCACAGTGTCCTTGTTTTCAAGAGCAATGTATGACAAGCAGGTGGTGCTAATTGAAGCTTCCTTCCACCTCTAGTGATTAGCTAAGCCTGATCTTCAGCGTGTAATAGCACCCTCATCTCCTCCCTAATTGGCTCTTGTGTTGATTATATAACATATGCAGTTGTTAGTGTTTGTTTTGGAACTCGGGAAGTTCTTGAACTTGTGTTGTCGAGGTTTCAGCTGTATGTATAACATTGTACTTACTTAGGCTAGAGTACTTATCATGATGCTGAAATTGATATTTTCCTATTTCAATATTCATCACCATATGGTAAACAAATGCCTAACCCAATGCAATGTTAGAAGTAATGTACTGTGCTTCACGCTTCACTGCTTTTGGTCTGAAACTTTAGATAATTGTGGCTTTGCTGTAAAACTGAAAACCTACAAGATCAGACGTGTAAACAAGTGTCAAAGTCCAACAACTTCAAGTGCATCAAGATTTACAGATTTATCCCGTCAGATAAGGCAGACAATATCTGATGAAAGTGCATCTTTCCATTTATCATACAGCTGCTATTCACTCTGAACCTGGAGTAGAAGAGTGTTAAAGAGCTCAACCACACAAGTTCAAGAATGTCCTGAGTTCCAAAGCAAACACAAACAACCGCACATGTTATTTTATCAATACCAGAATCAAGTGTTTTTTAATTTAAAAAGAATTGAACTTAGTTGTTTTTTTTGGAGCATATCATTCAATACGTTTTCTTGATCTTGATCTTGATATCGGCCATATGCTGAAGATTTCTCTTTAAATAATCATCAGAATCAAAATACTCCAAAGTGGTAAAAACGGTTTGAACTAGCCTCAGACGAGGGTGGCTTGAAACGTTTGTGGATGAACAGGTTTTCATTATGAAGAATATATCAGAAACCACTCAATATTTTCTAATAATCTAACACTGAATTAGTACCTTTTGTTATTTATCATTTTGTTTTTTTTTCATGTATTTAAGTTGACACTATCCTGCTCAGACTTTTATGACAAATGTATTTACAAATTATAATGCACAGTATCATCAGGAACATTGCCTGTAGGGCTCTGACTGTTCTTTGTACCAATTTGCCGATGGCAAACTGTCCCTCATGAATCTGACACTGTTATGGACAGAGTTACATCGTTCTCTTTTAACTCTCAACACAAATGCAAAAATCACAGCACGTGTCAAATTCAGGGTTTTTATTTGCTCAGGTCAACACAAACACATGAAATCCCACTGACAGAATGTGACTGTAACTAATTATGCAAAAGACACAAGGCACTGAACTAACTCAATTCATCTCAGCAGAACAGACTTGACTGAGGGGAGCTTGGCATTGGCATCTCCACAGATGGAGCACTGAGGATCTGGAACAGGATCTGTGACAACATACAGTACTAGTCAGAAGTTGGTGCACACCTTCCCGTTCATTGATGTAATATTCCATTTCATTGTGACCTTCAGTATAATGAATGCAGGTAGGAGCTCAGTTATTGATGTTAATGGACATTGTGGTTTTTATGAGAGTAAAACCTGTGACTCTCCATCCGTTGGCAGACCTTTTTGCACCGGCTCCCTCCAGGTCTATATCTTTTACCCATAGATGGCAGTGTGTCCATGAGTCTCCAGCATGGCACGTGTGTCTCTGCTGGTCCGTAATGGTGTGAGGAGAGGCAGACAGCCACTGACAGGCCTCCATAATGTAGATTTACTATAATGGCTTGAGAGGAAATGAGATGTATACTGTTAAATAGTTTGGAAAGACATCTTGCTCCACTCTGCTGTGGCCTGACCTCGCTCCACAGGCTGCAGAAACATCAGACCCGATCACTGATTTGACTGAGGCTTCCTCTAATAATAAGAGTGAAGACGTGGGAAGGGAGGACAAAAGAAATGAAACGGGGTCATACATTAATGAGCGGCATCGACACATGCTCTCACCCCGTCTGCTGCGAATTTGCCAACTCTCCCCCCCCCCCAACCTCCTCTTTTGTCCTTTTTCTTGGGTCGCTCAATTAAGACTTACTTTTGTTCCTGAGGCTCATAAGGAGCCAGTGGTCTGTGTCAGTCCCTTCATCCATTATGGATCAGCACCAAGAGGAGTAAGAGCAGCGTTTTGGCTTGTCTTAACAGAGAAATGTCTTCATCCTGTGGGCTGTATAAGCATTCATAGACTTAAGAGGAAATGGATATGACTGAATTATTGTGATGAAAATGATGAAGGTGATGACACCTTCCATTATAGAGTCAAACGTCTTATAAAGATGTCCAAACTCATAATGTACTTGTCGAGAGTCAAAAATCTAACAGGAAGGTTTAACAATACAATCTAAACAATTAATAAAACATGGAACAGCAGGAAATTGTATTAATTCCACAGTCGACAAGGCATGAAAGACGACTCAGAATGGTTTCCAAAATGATTGACAATGCTGTTTATTTCCAACAGGCTACCGCTGTCTCAGAAAGCCACAAATTATGAGCCATGTCTTCCTCTTTTAAGTTGTTTGGTACCACTGGTCTGGTCAGCAGATGTCACTGCTTGTTATGTTGGAGACGTTGCCCTTAGTTCTGAGTTAGCCCTGGAGGTAAAAGGGCTTCTTGAAAGTCCTTGAAAGTTGAATCAGGCACAACTGGACTTCTATTAAGGCTTCCTTAGTTCTAACTGGTGCTTCAGGTATTTAAACTCTTGAACACATCGAGAGTCGTTGAGGTCACACGTTTACAGTCGACCCAGCAGCACAGTCATGGGTCGTATGGACTAAATACCTGATGCTCCCTATCAGTCAGTCAGAGCTGAAGAAGCCTCTTGAATGAGACCTGAAACGTCTTCAAACCCTAAACAGAAGACCAGTTGCGTCTGATTTAACCCTCGAGGATTACCATGACCTGGATGGATGAGAATCCACACAAGCGTATCTTCTTGAAACTGGCCCCAGCTTTTTGTTGTCTCAAGAGTAGTTCTGTCTGTTCAGCTCACATGGCAGCCCTACTTTCCCCCTGCAAATGATGAGCTATTTCAGTGTGGAACATTGAGCTTCCACTTCAATAAGAAGGCATAAGCCAAGTATTGTGAAGTCTTTTTTCAGTACTTTTGGTCGGCTCAAGTGCAATCATCTCAGACTGAATTGAGGGCTGAGATATATCGGTGTTTCTTTGAGCGCCATGTACAGTGACACATCTTTTTGTGGCTTACTTTGACAGTCATTATTTCTGACTGCTGGAAAACTAACTTTGATAAATGGGAACCATCACCTGTTAATACAAATACAGTCGATGTAAATGTTGCCTATGTCTTGATGTGGTGAGACAAATGTAAAGTTTGGAAACAGAGAAAACACCCTGCTATATGCTACTGTATGTCTTTTTCTTCTCTTTTAGCTCACAAGTATTGTGTCTGGCAGCCTTTCGATGTGGATCAGATATTGTATGCTTGTGCGTCTTTGTGTTTGTAGCTCTTCGCCTTGTCTGAATGTGTTTTAATTGCATCTGTGAAGGCAGTGCTTTCCTGGCCCTGTCTAATTTTCTGACAGATTTTTTCCCCCCCTGTCAGTGTGTGAGTAAGTGTGACGGTTTCATGACACAGCCTTTCCACTTTCCACTCATAATAACCAGCTGATAGCACCGGAATCAAAGCCCTCATCCGAACCTGATGTTAGCCTCTGTCCTGTTGCTTTATCCCTCACGCTTTCTGTCCTCCTATTTCTCATTATATGTCACTGTTGGTCTTCGTCTCTGTTTTTCATGTCATTCTCAGTAGCCTCACACTGTCACCATCACATTTCTCCCACTTCTAAAATAGGAAATGTCTAAATTGCACTTGCTAGTAGGTGCAGACGCACTGTTTCCCCTCTCCCGGCCTCTGTCTTATTCACATTTCAAAAGATGCTAAAAGAAAGCATTGTTCTTGATCAACTCTTGATAACGAAAGGAAGAACTCCTCTCCTCTCCCTCAGATGGGAACATGAATACTTAATGCTCATTCTGCCACGTTGCTACCCGTCTCCCTCTGGGCATACAAAACCAGAGCACAGGGCACCATCTCAAACACTCCGTATCTCACTTCCCTTATCTAAAACACCTACAAGAGGATCTTGTCTTCTCTTTATAATAAACTCTCTCAAGACACCTGAGCTTAATCCCCATTAAAACTACACATCAACACATTATTAGCATATTAATTGTGAAACATTAGAATAATGACTCTCACCTAAAGAGACAATCACTGCGAAGATTGGCAGCCTCCTCTGGTTCAGAAGCACCCCTTTGTTTCTGGGGTTATTGGAATGAATTTTGGGAGTCAAATATGAATTGAATAAGAAAAATGAATACTAATCAAATGCTGTGATTACCATTCCTATGTGTTTTTATTTTTTTAAATAAAAAAAACAACATTTTCTATAAATGTGTTGGCTGATATCAGCAAATCTCGTTTTACTCGCCTTGGGCCCTGTGTCCATATGATGTCTCTTTTCGCTGGCAGAAAAGCCCCGGGGATGCTGGAATGAAGGACTTGGACGGAGAGAAAAAAAACAACAACTTGTACATAGGGTTTGACTGAGATTATAGGTACATAGCTTAACGCTACATTGACTACACAGCTAACAACAAACTTGCAACACGCAGGGTAATAAAAGCATAACGCTCACTAACAAACACAGAACACTTTTGTCTCGTCTGATGAACAATAAAGTTTAATGAAGCACAATCTTGCAATCAGTGAGTGAATGTTAACCTTTAGCTAACATTAAAATATCAAATGGCAGAAAGTGATGCATCCCACAAAGATCACCTCCCTCTTTCTATTTCCAACATATTTATAGGTTGTCATCTATAGAATATGCAATGCCCAAATTACATATCACTTAACACCAAGCAACCTTAAAGGGTATACTTGAACATACTTCAGTATGGCAAGCTAGGCGATCTAGAGTTTGAGGAATCAAACCTAAAGCAGGTATGAGTTACCTCTATTTGCCTCTCTCCTCCTCATCATAGGGTTTATGAATGCCTAAGCTTAATGTTTACTTGGTGTCATAAGCCGGCTCAAAGCATGAGACAGAGGAGGGGAACAGACACAGGTTTGCATGACAATTAAATGTATTTTATTGTAAAAGTAAATGTATCAAATGCAACGAAATATTCTGCTTCCATCCATATTTGTTCGTTTTAAGCCTTTCAAAAACAACATTTTTACTGCGGTCAGAAACTGTTCACCACACACAAAGGAAAAGTCGCACCTCCCAATCGATCAACATAAATAATCCTCAAATAATTCCAACCATATCTGCACGCAAACAGTATAATTACATTAAATTACATTTACACATTTATGTATTTAGGCTCTAACGAATAGATATAGACTGTATCCACATCACAGGTGTCTTCATTTGAAACTAACGACCATCCCTGCCTGCAGTCTCCTGCAGAAGAGAGCAGGACAGGGAGGGGTTATCATTTTTACTTGGTTTACATTCATTTTTACTTTTACTTTTAATTTCTACTTTCAGTTTTTACGTGGACAGACAGCTGTCACCTGTTGGTAAATCCAAATGTTTATTGATAATATTGGAATGCCCTTTAGCAGTCAGAATGCAGCCTGATAGTGGAATTGTTAATGCATAAGCCTGTGTGAGTAGTAAGGCTTTGAGCATTTGAACATTGAAATTTGAGCTTTAAAAATTCAAACATTAAAAAATAAAATAATAATAAAATAATCCTGGCAACAGTATTGCTGGTAGAATGGCTGTAGCAGTATTAACAACACCATTTTGTTAGGTTTGTCATCTCTGTTATAAGTCACGGCTGTCTCTTTTCCTTTATTCATTAATTTACCACAAGCTCAAATCCTATCTGAGAGTATAGTTGAGTCCCAGTAGATGCTCTTTAGTTAATGTATGTTTGGGCAGCGATCCACGGCAGACACGATAGCTTGACATGCTCATTTGTTACCACGGCTTCATGTTGCGTTATAAGTGCGCGGCGAACCATTGCAGACCTGTAAATGTCAAAGATAAATGTTTTCTGGTTCCTTAGTTACATTTATTTCTGCCATGATGATGTATGACACGTGTTCTGACATTCCAATTTCTATACATTTTCTTCTATATTGTTTTCACTGTATTTTGGCAGAGAAGTTGAGAATCATACATGCTGTTGTAGCGAGAAAAGTGACTGATCAGGATTCAAACTCTTCAGTCTTTTGCCATCCTCCAAGTATTTTAACCTTTATTTCACCAGGGGCTGCTAATGGAGCACAGACAGTATTTAATAAAACTACATACCAAGGCTTTCTTACCCAGTACAATCAGTTTTCCCTGCATGTTGTTTGTTTTTTTGTACTAATAGCAACTTTAGAGTAATATTTTAGAGGCAAGACTGGCCCTAATCAACTTTTCATACCCAAATTTCTCATTTTGAGTGGAGATCCAGTTATTCCAAGTTAAATAATTTTGATCCTGTACCTGCCATATAATTGTTTAGAGGTTTTGCTAGAGTTGTGTTATCTAACGTTTAATGTAATGTAATTTGACCCCTTTAACCTTCCTCATTACTCATCAGTGCTAAGTAGTGGTTGGTGAGCAGGCAGCTCCGAACAATGAGAGCTGCCGCAAACAAATGGCCCGTGTCATTAAGTTAGACGTTAGCGGTGCAGGTGCCCTTTAAGAGCGCAGCGACTATTAACACAGTAACCAAAAAGCAATTGGATTGACTTTCTAACATGGCAGTCAATTTGCAAAGCTGCTGGGCTGCTTGGTGGGAGGGGTGAGAGAGAAAGACAGAGCGATAGAGAGGAAATCAGAGTACTGGGACACTGGGAGATGGTGTACCTGCTGATTACCGTGGTCTTGATAGTCATGAAACAAACTGTTTTGATCTCACAGGGAGACGAATGTCACATTACAGCTTGTCATCTGGTGCAGTTTGATCGTTAAGGGAGGATCATACAGTTTTAAAGAAAACTCTGGAAAAAGTAATCATCCCCCCCCCCCCACACACACACACACACAAATAAAAGGTATTAACTCTCTGAGAGTCTTTACTTCCATCATGTTAGAAAGTCAGAGCACTCTCTGATCTGGAGAGAGAACAGATAATATCAGGACATTACCACGTGTGATTGTATGCTTTTGTACATGTAACGTTGTCTCACTGTGCACAGTCTACTTAAGGAAGCAGTCTCAACACGGAATAAGGAACTCATGTTGTCATGGGAATAGACAAGGTAATTGGCATCTTGACCTTGGCCAGATGCTGATACCTGTTTGAAGGTTGGCCTGCTCTGTTTTCTGGGAATTTGATCAAATCTCTTATCGTTTTTGGGAGTCAACATGCATCATTTCTGGGAACCAGGACAATGGTGTATACTGGAATATACTGAAGCATAGCAGTCTATGGTGACCTGCTGCAAATGTGTGTGCTTACATAGAAAATAATCAGAAAAAATAAAATAACTACTCTTTAAAGTGACAAATATTATCTCCGGTATTATTAAACCACATCAGTTCAGTAATTCAAGGCATTGACTAAGGCTGGTCTCACATACTAGAGTTGTAAAACCTCTTGAATCTCAACATGCACACACTACAAAATTAAAAAAATCACACATGCGCCGTGGACAGTGGAGTTATTACAAGTTCCTGTTTCATGGCAAATCATCAACATTTGCCACACTGCCACGGCTACACCGTTGTACAAAAACTCATTATTCATTACTCACTCACATTAAAGCTTCATCAAGGTGTTATGGGTTTTGTAACCACACTTGATGCCAATATTGTCAAACTTAAAGATATGTTATTTCCTGTTGCCATTAGGTGGTGCTATGACGAGCTTATTTTTGAGAAGCCGATGTCTTCAGGTCTGGACTCTTATCCACCATTTGAAGTTTGGGGCAATTTGAACCGTGGATAGTGGAGTTATAACAACTTCCTGTTTCATAGCGAAACATCAAAATTTACCACGTCGCCGTGTCAAAATATAATCACTCCTTTCCCTCCCCAGGGCCCACCTTTCTACAAAATTTTATTGAAATTCATTGAAAACAATTTTTTTTAGTTATCCTGCTTACAAACAAACAAACAAACGACATCGATCACATAACCTCCTCCAACTCCTGTGGAGCAAATTAAGACCCAACTTGAACCAAGGGGGACTACAAAGGGTTTTTCAGGGGTTTGTAACAACCTTGAGTCTTTTCCTTGTGCCAAGCCACCAAATAACCATGGCAACAGGTCCCAGGATTCAGTATCAGCAGCAAGCATTTCCATTTTTATCTGCTCACATGATATTCATAATATCATGTAAGTAAGATACAAAAGCCTCAGACACAGTATTCAGGCCATCATGCGACAATGAACCTGAAGATCTTTACTGAGTTATTTAAATACCAATTGCAGGTTTTTATTAAATGAACACATTACTGGTCTGTTTTTTCTATATGAAATTCAACACCACACTGTGCGGATCACAGTCCTTAATATGCATGGCGGAAAGACGGTATTCACTCATTGCGGTGTACTTTCTATATGAATAAAAAAATATCTGTGGGTCACAGCTGACTAAACACTGCACTACTTTTGGTTTGGTGGGTTGTTCTTGAGCTGTCTAGACCAGGAAGACAAGATTTAAACATAGATGATGCATGTGCATGTCGACCATGTGTTGGCATATGAAATATTTCATGCATAAATGCTAAGTCCCTCATATAGATAGATACTTGATGTGTTTGTGAGCCATTTTGTAAGCAAATAGGTGAACCCAGTGTACATGAGTGTTTTTATTATCAAAACCAGCTCTCATTTTGCACGTGATTGGTTCTGTGAATGTGTGAATCCTGTCATGGATGACTGTGTGAGTGCCCTGTGAATGCTTGATAACTCTTTAAATAGGCTGCAGCAGATTGAGCTGTGATGCTTTCTAGCTGAGACATTTTTGGGTCAGAGCTTTCTTTTTTTTTCCTAATAATTGCTTTGATCACATGAATAATTAGGTTTTTCTCTTTCTACTGCTCAAATCATATGCTCTCTTTAGCAGACACGGGCACCTGTTCACACACACACACGTTTCTACCATCCTTCAGCATAGTTTTAAAAATACACTAAAAAGGTTTTGGAGGAGGCAAGAAAACGAATGAAGCACTATCAGGTCAAAGATTTAGCTAAAAGTCTTTTTGATGCGCGGAACCAAGATTTTATTAAGCGTGCCAAGATTAGAAGCAATAAACAACCTTTTGAAGCTGCTGTAGCAGCTGTTACCTTTATGTTGAATAGAGCTGGGGTGGTATGGTGGCGCAGCGGTGAGCTCTGTCAACTCACAGCAACTGGGTTTGTGGGTTTGAGCTTACCAGCCAGCTGAGGCCTTTCTCTGTTGATATGAGGGTTTACATGAGTTTCCTCCCGGTGCCCCGGCGTCCTCCCACAGTCCAAAGACATACAGGTTAATTGGCCGGAGGTATGAATCTAAGTATGTCAGCCCCGTGATGAACTGGAGACCTATCCATGGTGTATTTGTATGTGCCTCTCCCCCAATGTCTGCTGCTATCGGGCTCAAGCCACTTGCAACCTTCCAAAGGATAAGTGTTTATAGATGATGAATGGATGAATAGATCTGGGCATGCTGTGCTCAAGGTAGAGACTTAAAATGCAATTACAGCACACCCACAGTGTTTCATCCTCCCGTGTCTTTTTCTCTCAGAAGTGTCATTCAAAAAAATTGGTTTCTTCTTTGTTTGTTTTTCAGGTTAGTAATGATCGTGTAGGCAAGATGCAATTTGGGCAGCAGAAAATAATTCATGATAATTCTATATATTGGGTAACTGCAGTAATTCTATACCATATTGAGATTGAAGTGAGCAAAAAGTCCTTTAAAAAAACAAACCTCTACATATGATAAAAAGCTCTTCTGACACAGTTTTCCCTGCAGAGATGTGAGCCATCAAGGTACTAAATATGCGCTGAGTGAAGAACGCTTTTCCACAGGATTAATTTTGTGAAATGAGATTTTGCATGGCAGAGTTAAAGAAGTGAGCTGTGTGATTGTGTGTGTGTGTGTTTGTGTGTGTGTGTGTGTGTGTGTGTGTGTGTGTGTGTGTGTGTGTGTGTGTGTGTGTGTGTGTGTGCTTCTGTATGGGCATTTATGAGATTGGCAATGACATCTGCATGTTGTAATCTAATTTTTCTTCTCATTCAGATGGTGAATTTTGATTAAGCGCTTTGCATGCATTAACATTCACTATAATTATTAATTAATTTGAATCAATCCACTGCACAAACTCCTAGTATTGATCGCACGCCCCTCTCTTACATGAGCAACGCCACGTCTCATCATTTTCAACACCTACTTGTACTCTGCATGCATGCAGCTGTGAGTGTTCCACACTGAGTGCTCATGCTTAAAGGTGTGAAGGCTAAACAAAAGGCTGAGTACGTCAGATTAGAGCAGATGATAAAATGAAATTTTAATAATCCCTGTAGGGAAACTGGGTCATTGCAGAAGTGGAGAATAGACGACAAAAAACAGAGAAAATGGAGGCTTGCAGATAATACAAGTGATTATAGTCAGAGAACACACTGTACTGAGGGTAAAACACAACATATGCTGCAAGATATAAGACAGCCATTTACAGATTTGTGAGGTGCATGTAGTGTAACAGAGTCTAAGAAAGCTAAAATGTCTATAAAATAATCTTGTCAAAAAAAGTTGCAGGTCGTTCAGGAGGCAGTGACAGGCTTACTTGTCTAAACAATCATCCTGTAGATGTGATCAGTATTGCTAGAGACACACAGTTTGATTGCAGGCAGAATCTCTCATTTTAACTCCAGAGTAAAATGATCAGATTTAATGGTCCGAGACTTATTAAGAGCTTCGGATTAATTTGAGGTCTATGCAGAGGTGCACGTTTTTTTAGGGAACATGAAGCAAACTAATTTTCCTGTTCTCTCTTGATCCCCAAAGGAGACATTAATCTTTTTGTGTGACACTCAATACATGGGAGGGGATGTTTTTTAGGAGGGCTGATTGTTTCTAAATTGAAGGAGAAGTTGTTGTTTTTTTGCTCTGTCAAAGCCATATTATGTGTCTCAGTAGTATAATTTTCTTAAAACATCTTGATGAAAATGTCCAAAATTAATTTCCTTTCTAATATGTTCTTCTGACACATAACAATACTGCACTTAAACTTAATAACCAAAAAGGTTATACTTCATTTTTTTTGGTTGTTGAAATGTAACCCAAAACAACCCGTTTTTCACATTTTGTGTACATTCTTCCAGCTGTGAGCTGCTTCTCTGGATCCTATTTTGTAATGTGGGATATTGTCCACCAGTCGCACAATCAAAAAATGCAGTAGGATCAGTTGCAGTCAGCATGAAATTGACATAGCCATTGTTTAATAATGATCTTGACTGACAATTTATGGCTTCCAGAGATCTCAGTTATTCAATTAAAGTGTTAGTCTCTGTGCCGTAGAGCTGCATCACTTGATTTTTTTGTGAGCAGTGTGACAAAGCTGTGCCTATAAAGACGATGACATAGAAGAAATAGTTCCAACCATTATTTTGTGTCCACTAACTTGTGGAAACATGCAGTATGGGTCTTTGCTAAATGCATCACCAGCTAGCTGTTTGTCTGTCAGCTGTTTGGTGTTGGACAGGTAGTGAATAGTGAGTTCTTGTGATTTCTGTCTTTGAAAGCAGCTGCCTGCTGAGGCCGATGTGAACAGTGAGAGCGAATCAAAAACGATCACGTTGTGGACGGTGAAACCAAAATGATGAGCTTGCTAGTGAGATGCTAAAAGGCTTCATAAAGCTCAGAGGAACTGCACAAGTGGATGATAATTCTCTGTTCTGTAGGTTCATTGCTATGACTGACCAATTTGACATTACACAATGCTTTACTTCTTTAGTGTTAAATATTTTTCCGTACATTCATCCTTAAAAAGAGGCATGAGGCAGTATTGGAGGTGTGATAAATAAAATATTAAAATCATTCTTTAAACATCTGCTATTGACTGTAAACATGTCATCAACAAAATCCGAGAATGGTTGTAAAAAAGACAGCAAAAAAAACAACTGACTCTTAATGTTTCCTTCCCATTACAAATGTTCCGCATGAGTCATGGCCAGCTTTAGATTCTGTTATGTCACCTGCTCTGCAACATCGCATCTTGTTACTATGAAGGCCTGGTAAATAGGATAGTTTGTCCATTAGTATTCTTCACCATCTGCACATTTCTTATCCTAATATTCAGCTGCTGTTTTGAAACGGATGAGATGTTGTGTTATGGGAACAGGTCAATGGACCATTAAAAAAAAGAAAAAGAAAAAGAAAAGTACGATCCTGATATTTTATACTGTTCCCATATGCAGAAATCGCTTAAAGATATCTATTCAGAGGGCTGAGACATAATTTAACCTGGTGCGAAAAAATATTTCACGGAGGAAGAAAAGTAGCATCAACTGCTTTGCTTCAGGCATGATACATGGTAGATGGCAGTGAGTTGGTCTGATTGGATCCCTCCTAGATGCTTCCAAGAATAGAGTTAAAAAAAAAAAAGAGTAGGCCTCTTAAAATGAAAGTAGAACGTGATCACAAACAGCCAGAAGGTTTAGAAATGATTTGAGCGTATATGTATGTTGTACTCCAAGGTACAGTATATTTTATACATACAGAACTCTTTTTACCGCATAGAGCAAAACACAACAACGTGAATATAATGCTCTGTGTTCTGGATCAAATCCTACACATTTGATTTCATCGTTAATTTAGAGGAGGATCTGGATGTGGATTCAGATGCAGCAGAGCATTTTGTCATTTGTTCCCATTGCTCTGTATTCCAGAGGACACTGTACCCTCAATTCACGCTTCTTTTCCCGTCAAAATTGCACCAGCATCTTTCACGCCAGCTCAGACAGCTACGTAAAAGGTGAAGACAGGTGTGGAATAGCTCCTGTGTGCATGTGTGATCAGGATCCCAGTGTTTCTCCTCTGTTGATCAGCAGGCCCCTCTGACTGAGCATTTCCACAGCCATTTTAGAGCTTCCTGATTGGAGGTATTAGGATGAGGAGAATAGTGATTTCAAATGTGTTCAAATGAAAATAAATCCAGTGCTGTTTGTCCTGTGAAATTGCAACGAGCTGGCCTGATATCTCTTTTCTTTCTCCACGCGCTAACATGGACCGATGCACAAAAGGCCTCTGTTATCAGAAGGAGGGGAATGCAACCAATGAACTATGAACCATTAGAAAATGAAAGAAGATGGGTTTTGATTAGCACCCGTTAATTAACTCCGTCAGCCGCCTGCCTGCTCCTAAGCCATCCCATCAACAATGCATGGCCTGAAACCGTGATCACCTCAACTTTGTGTGTTTATGTTAGAAGGAGCGGAGGCTCGCTGTTCATGTAACGAGGCACAAGGCTTTTTTTTTATTCTTCATTCTGATTTGTGATCTTTTGTAATGAAAACCAGATCAACCTTGAACTTCAATTTGCTTTGACATCCGTCTGTTTTTTTTTTTTTGCTGCAGCCCTCACTTTTTGTGTTGGCGTGCGCGCATGTGTTAGAATTATTGTATTCTAATTGATATGCATGGTGGCCCTCACAATATACATTATTAGTGGCATGAAATTGCTGAAGCATCACAGCACAGTACGCTTCTAAGTTACAATGAATGATTGATCAGAGGGGGGGAAAAAAAAATGAAAGGACAGATGAAAGACAGTGAGGAGGGGAGGATGAATGGGTAAGGAGTGAGGAAGATTTCAAGGGTAAAGTAGGTATGAAGGAAAAGAATGAATGACGGTTACATAAGCGAGTAGAAGAAGGGGAAGTATAAGAGTACAAAGGAAAAAAAAAAAGAAACCAAATCAATGCCTCGGAGGAGAAAGCCCAACAAAAACAAAGACGTGTTTTTAAATGAAAAAGAGATTAAAGAAAGTTAGGGGCACAGACTGAAAGAATAAAGGATGGACAGCAGGAGCTGGGAGGGATGAAGGGATCTCATAAGAAGATAAGATATGGGAGACTAGATTAAGAAGAGCCCCAATTTCACAGTGGTGTGAGTGCTGCTGGTTTGTGCTTTAACGGCATTACATGGAGCGCTCCACTTGATTGCGCATTAGTCCTGTTCTGGTGGGACCTCTGCACATGTTTTATTTAACAGACTCGCTCCGGCTCGGTGGACGTTTGTTTGTTCACCAGCCTGCTGCGTGCTCAGGGTCGCGGATGCAGAATCACATCTCCCTACTGCTAATGGACAAAGCTGTTTTACTCAAGTTTTGCAGCCTCAGCCCTGCTTCCTCAACAACAGGCACCAACGCTGTGATTAACTTTCAAAACTTCCACTTTGGTAGAGGATTTGTTTCTTAATTTTCACATTTACAAGTCACTTCTGATGTGGGATTTCTCTATTACTGCCTGACTATGACACAAAATGCAGCGCAGACTGCATATAAACCCACCGCTATGTGTAACGGATTCTTAGTCAAATAGACGTAGCCAGGCCTCCATTGTAAATAAGATTTTATTCTTAATGACTAACTATTATGACCTCTTGTTAAGGTCATTTGACACACAGTAAACCATTATCTATGTATGGTAGCCGTCTTGCCGGTGATCTCTCAGCTCTGTGCTCTTGGGAGGCGAAACCAAAGACAACAGTAAGATGGTTGTAAAAAGGCGTTGGATGATTTGACATTGGAATTCAGCATTGCAGCCATGTGCTCAAGATTTGCACATCTATACGTTCAATTAAAATGTATTGGGACTTCACAGGCTGATGAAGATTGTGACGGTTTTGCCTTTTTCTGCCACCTGTGGGCAACATCAGCAACACCACACCTCAAAAATATTAATAAATGCTTTTTGCATGTTAAAAATTTGTATGTATGTATGTATGCAAACACTGTAACCAGTCCTCGTCTTTTAAATGCAACTCCCTGATGTCTTCCAAAATATTATGTTGCACCAGTTTAGTGCCGCTCCTGCTATACTTCTACTATTCTGTCTGAGTGTCGTCTTTTTGCTTTAGTTCCGCTCCACTTAAAAATATGTTTTGTTAATTGTAACTTCTCACCTTCACTGTGCAGAACGATGTCTGCGCAGAGACACCCGGAGGACTGTTTCAGCATTCATCTGCTGACAGAGGAAAGTTTATCTATGATCACCTTAAATCACCTTAAACGTGCACCTATGAGCAGGATTTGGGACGACACAACACAACACAACACAACACACTTTTGTGTGTAAATGATATCAGATATAATTTAATATTTAATGTCACAAGTTTTTTTTTCTCTCTTTGTTGGACACTTGCAGCGGACAGAGTTTAGGGCGATATCATACCCAGGCCAGATGTGACCCTCTAAAACTTGACTGCACCATTTTCCTAATAACAGTTTAAACATTCAGTCCAGGCGTGAGAAATTCTACTCCGTGTGGAGATGAAGCCAGTGGCCTGTGTGTGTGTTTGTCCATCTCCCTGTGGACCTCCCCGCTAAACTGGCTCATTATCGCACACACAGTGATCATTAGAGAGGCGTCTCTGGAGATGCACACTCTCACGTGAAATCCCAGGAGACTCACACGGACACGCACTCACACACAGCTGCTATGGAGTTTTGCCCAGTCAGTTTTGTTGTTGCAGACCAGCCGGCTGTCCAAGAGAGAGACTCAGGAACATCTGTTTATGACCCCGTCTCTCTCTAACTCACCCCCACCTCACCGACTCTCTCCTTCAGCCACATACTCAATGCATGTGTCATCATTAAGAGCCTATCAGTGTGGCAGGTAACAGGGATTCAACTTAAGGGGAAAAACACTCAGAGCTAAGGCAAATTGGTACCGTCAGAGCAAACGTTAGCTGTGTGTGTGTGTGTGTGTGTGTGTGTGTGTGTGTGTGTGTGTGTGTGTGTGTGTGTGTGTGTGTGTGTGTGTGTGTGTGTGTGTGTGTGTGTGTGTGTGTGTGTGTGTGTGTGTGTGTGTGTGTGTGTGTGTGTGTGTGTCTGGATGTGGTCAAGTACTTTTTTTGCCGTCTTTATTCCACTGTATCTTGTATCTTCTAGGATTCCCCCCTCACTGTAGAAGTGTGTCTTGTGGCATTTTCTGACAGTATTTATACGTTTTCATTCTTTGTGTGTGTGCATGTGCACAATAGCTTTTGAGGCTATTAGGCCGCTGACCGAGCTGTACAGCTTTGGGATTGCTTTGCTGCGGGGACCTTTGCAAGAGCCATGCTAATGCATTCCTGTCAGCTTCTGTATTTGTGTGTGTGTGAATACATCACCATATATAATGTTGGCTGTTTTGTGTGTCCGTTGTCTTGCTTTGCCGGTAATTGTAGGTTGTAGCTGGACAGAATGTTGCCAATTTCGGTTTCAAGTGTGTATCTCTATGTGTGTATCTCCTGTGCAATAAGAGGAAAATCTACAATGTGTGATGTGCATTATTCAATAATGTGGTGGTGATGTAACTTAAGTGCCCATATTAGCATATTAGCTTGCTCCTCAGCCTTTTGCAGTCACCACCGAACTGACACCAGTTAATCTGAGTGGAGCTGCTGGGGCTTTTGGATCCAGTGCTGCATCTAATAGATCAAATGTTTGCAGGCTAAAAGTGAACGAATAGCCCGTATAAATAAGATTCATTGTGTTTCAGGCTGTGTTTTAGTGCTATTGATGTTTTCTGTTGTTGTGATAAATACTGAAACATCTGTATTAAATGCTTTAAAAATGACTTGGCAACTACAGCTGTTACGCTACGCTCTTGTTCTTATTCCCTCTTCTCTTTGATGCTCATATTTTCTTTGTATATTTATCAGTCCCTTTTTGGCTGTGTGGATGTTCACTGTGAAAGAAAAAGAAGGAACTGCCAACGTAAGATTGAGATGAAAGCTGTCTGCTATCTCACTGACTTTTATTTATATAGAACCAAATCACAATTAGTCATCCCATGACTCTTTCCAAATCGATCTCGACAACATTCTTTACTTTACAGAGACCTGACATTCCCCCACGAGCAAGCACTTGGCAACAGTGGTGAGGAGAAACTGCTTTTTCCTCACCAGATGCCAAAGAATGTCAGCGACAGCTACTCTAAGTGCTTATTGAATGGTCTTTTCCATGTAGAAAAAAACCCCCCATCTTCAACACCTTTATGAAAGGCCACCTTACTAATAAGGGTGCACGGTGGAGGTAGGAGTCAAAACAAACAGAGCTGCACTAACTCACCCTCATACCATGCACCATCACAGATGCTGGCTTCTGAACTTGATGTTAACGACCCAAATGGTCCTTTTACTCTTTAGATTTATACTCTCCATGATATCCAAAAACCAATATGAAATGTGGACTAATCAGATCACAGAACACTTTTCCAATTTGTGAGCTCGGGCCTCTGGATGCTGTTGACATATTTGCTTTTGCTTTGTATGGTCTTGACTTGTATTTGTATAGATTCAGTGACAACCTGCCAATCATGTCTCTTTTTAATGCAGAGATCATGGGCATTCAGTTCTGGTTTTCCTCCTTGCCCCTTACAGCCTTACAAGTACGTGCTGAGATTTCTCCAGATTCCCTGAATCTTTTGATGATATTATAGTTGGTAAAAGCCCTAAATTCACTTTACTGTGCTCTGAGAAATGTTGTTCTTTAACTGTTGGAGTGTATTCCAGTGTAGTTTCCCCTACCATTCATGTGCCCCCTACACATGAATGTATGTATATGTATCACACATGTCATTGCTTTCTGTTTTTATTTGTGTGTTTATTTGTGTTTTTAAACAGCATCTCAACTTTTTTGGACCGGGGGTTGTACCTGTACTTGCTAACTACCCTCAGTAGCTTTCCCCCCTCGGCCCCTTCTGTTTAGAACTACTTTGAGCCTTCATCAGTACCTCAGTCTGTCTGGATTTTCACAGAATTGCTGGGTTTCACTCTTTTTTTTCATCACATTTCAACCGTATAGTTTCTAAAACTCCTCCCCGAACAGCTATAACCACAATTTTATTTGAGCTCTGGGCAAACCTTTGGACATTCGGAATTTCTATCTCTCTGCTTTATTTTCCCTTTCTCATCCACCTCGCGGGTTTAGTGTGTTTGTCAAGATGTTAACACTGTGTAGTGGCAGTGAAATAACAGAATTAATTTGCTTTTGCAGAGGTGAAATAACAATCCGTCTCCCAACCACCCCTCTGCAAAATGATACAGAGGTCCCACTTCCTCTAAGCTCTGTCATTTTGTGCTGAGGGAACCCAATTAGTTGATGTTTATGGGCTCAGAAGTGGCGCTTTAGGCTGCGTCGGGATGACTTTAGCTGGTTAGTGAGCTACAATAGTGCTCTGTCTGAACAGAGTCACCGTAAAACAGACGATGGTGAGGGTGCAGGAGTTTATCATTTTGACAGAACAGTAAGACGTTTTCTCATAAGGTAAAATGGGACCAAAATTGTGACTGCATGTGCGAGGATTTGCTATGCCTCTTCTGGAATCACTGCAAGTTGTGTTTTGTAAAGTCCATAACTTATACGTATACGTCTGCGAGGCGATAATAAAATAAAATAGAGATTGGTAATGTGTACAGATTCCTCATAGCGTTTGTTTTTCACATATCACAGTATGTTTGTGTAAACGTAGCGACGCTCTCTCCCTGTTTTTGCTCCAGCCCTGTCCGTGTTGCAGTCGTGTGAAGACCAGGCCCCTGTCCTGCAGAACAAGTTCATGGGTGACGTTGAGGAGCTGGCTGCCAGTTATGAACGCAAACTCATAGAGGTGAGCTCAGTCTCTCTTTATTCCTTACTGTATGTTAGGATTCTCACCAAGAAAGGGCCACGATTATGTGTTACATTTTTCCCAGTTTGTCATATTTATTGTAAATAGAGGATAGTGAATTAAGTATATAGCATGTAAAGGAACAGTTTGAGAACTGCTATTCCATTTTTGGCATATCGAGATCATATCCAGATTCAAATCAGATTTTTACAGATCCGTCTCAGTGCGGATGTTCAGGCTGCATCTTTTGTGTCACTATGAACACGACACACGACAATGACGTCAAATCCAAACACAGTGCATCAGAGCGACTGAGCTGACTCAGTGCTGCGTCAAGCCTCACATTGTGGTGATTTACCTTTACACTGGTTTGTGAATGAATGAAACAAACAAAACCTAACATGGTAAATTAAAAGTGCTATTCAGCAGATGTTTTACTTTGGACGTAGCCAAGCTAGCTGGTTCCATTGCTTCGTATTCCAAAAGGGAAGCTGATCCTTCAGTCTAAGGTTTATGCTGTTTGTTTAACTGCAGAGGATAAACAGGACTTTTCTGTGTGGATTTCACTCGTATCATCTGCCAGAGCCAGAAGCTCAAACAGTATTCGTTTTGTTTGCTCTAGAGGAATAGTGCAATTCACGACATTCCTGTCCAAGTCCCAGCTGCTGCCACATATTTGAAAACGTGGTGTAGGGACCAATAATTTTGTTTGTTGACAGTCATTTAATTTGTTTGTGTTTTTTTTATTTATGTGACAGAACCTTTTGTAGTGCCTCATTGAGAAATACCCAGAACAGCACATTAGTAAGCAAAGTAAAAAAAAAAAAAAAAATGAAATAAAGATTTTCAGGCTTGTGAGACCTGCACAGGGGAACGGAAAATCCTCACCCATCTGCTCTAAATCAAGGAGAAAATTGTATTTTATGCCGCTGCATTGATTTAAAACTCTTAACAGTGCCCAGGGCTACTCCCTGAGCAGGGTCTTGTCAAAACAATCGAATGCAGTGCATGGTGAAGATCTGTGACTGGACATAATGTTGCCAACTGTGTGACGGATAGTGGGAGTTGCCTCCAGTTTCCTGTGAGAGTGACGAATGAGGAGTCAGTCCCAGTAAGAGTGACACCAGCATAGGAAAGTAAAGATCTGGGTATTCTAATGGGTAATGTGTCTGTGAGGGGGGGGGGGGGGGTCTCCATGAATAATTAATCCATGGTTTTATATTTTTTTAATAAGAAATAATCCCGCCTGTGTTTGGCCAAACTATGGTATCATTTATTTATGCACATGTATGTGTGGTACATTTTTAATGGTGTTTACTTATTTATATGTCCATTTGCTCGGCCGTCAGTCTCGATCTGCTTTCACAACGACTTTGGAGGAGGGCAGGACACAATTGCACCCCAGGCTCTCCACTGGTCCCAGACCAGCCAGGCTTTGATGCTTTTGTTTGAATTAGCCCATCATGCAGAACACAAGTGCTTCACTTATCCCTGATATGTAACAAGTTGTCGAACAGAAACATAATTTAAGTCGAAACAAGAGTCCTAATCACACAAGACAAGATATGCAGCAAACTGTTGATACAGGATGTCTTCTGTACTGGTCACAACTAATGTTTTCACCAAACTGGTTTTATAGGAGTTCAATATTCAGAGGGATCTTGGAACATAGTTGTATTTGTAAGAGATAGGAGTGGTGAGATGGGGGAATGGAACAGAATGCATGTTGACTTTTATGTGATTATAGTGTGTTAGTGTGTGTATGCGTGTGTTTATCCAGGGTCAGCAGCACTACTGTCGGTCCTGATGGCAGGATTCTTTAATTGTGCGATTCACACAAACTGCTGTCAGCTGTCTCGCTGCAGCGACTGAGACAAAATCTAACCCACCAGGTTATTGATTTTTGAAAATGCCACAATCGAGCCTTGTTGGATACATACAGGCCTGGCAGGCACAAATAAATATTGGACAGGGCTTAGCCATCATTAGCCTGTGTATGTGACACATTTCAGTTTGAATTTAATGATGCAGATCCATTGTACTGATTGTGACTGTTCATATTTTAGAAATGTTTCAAGGACTCAGTGCTCTTTTCCTCCTCATCCTCTTCTGTTTGTGTGTCCCAGTGGACTGTCGACTGTGCACAGGGCAATAAGAAACTCAAGACAAATGAGCTAAATGAAACTGCCAGTGGCCAGTGATTTTGGTTTGGGGTAACAGGGTGTTAAACAGAACAGCACCCATGTGATGTCTCATGAAAAACCATAGTCCAGTGCTGCAACATTGACCAGGCACCAGCTATGCTATCCCCATATTGGCGCTTCAATTAAAAGTAGTGATTGCAGCATTCAAGGCCTCAAATTTGACTCGACAGCCAACATATTAGCTCCATCACCCAGTCTTCTTTACAGTACACCTAACTTTAAAGTTACATTTGTTGATTTGTTTTTGGCTACTTGTAGGTTGTAGGACAAGGACAGCATTATAACATCACAAGATATGATCATTTTATAAAGGTGTCATGGAAAACTTATTAGCAAACTGTTGCTATTTCACTCATTTAGTAGACTTAGAGCAACATTATCATTCATTCGGAGTTCAGTTTCCATCAAGCTGAAGAGCGAAAGTCTATCATTCACTCTTCTTTTTGCTCTGTTTCGATCTCCACCAACTCCTGAGACTAACATCTAACAGCTCTTTAGCTACTATATCCTCAAAGATGTTGATCAGATACAGTAGAAAAAGACTAGCTATGAAACTATGGTGATACTAAACTCTGGTTCAGTACTAGTAGTAAAGCCTTTCACACTGCACGTCATCAATTGTTAATTTAGAAATATAGATTTGTGCATCTTTAAGGGAAGTGTATCCACTGAAGCATTTTTTCCCCAGCTGAAAATGCCATGTGCTCTTCTGAAAACGCCCAGCTGGGAGCTTGTGAGAGAGCGCTTTGGAGGCGCAGCGTAAGTAGTGGTAATTTGTGTTGCAAGTACCTAATTTTGCGGATAGTTTGTTTTATTAACAAATACTGAGTTTAAAATGGCAGCACAAGGTAGAGGACTTGCTCTGGCCCTGGCTCTGGATGAAGGGAAGGCTGAAGGAAGTAGGGAGAGAGGACGGATCTGCAGGTCTATGTGGGTTCCGCCCCTCCACCACTGTGATTGGACGGCTGGGTAAAAAGTGACAGTGACGAGTCAACAATTTTCAACTCTTGGCGACCAGAAAAAAAGCGGCAAACTTGCAGCGCTTGGCGCATAAAAGACGCTCAGCGCCTCATCACGCTGCTGCCGTTTGTAGCATAGTGTAAATACGTGGCGCTCCAATTGCAAATAATTATCCAAACATGCTGGCCTCAGGACAACAACAATTATGTCGAGGATTGTTGGGGCCTGGCGGAGGTTTTCCAAGCACTCTTGTTTTTATATGCAAGTTGACATAGAACATGATTAATGGTATGGTATACATTGTTTTTAATTTATTAAACTGTTGTCCAGACAGCAAGATGTAAGCCTCAGTGGTTGCAAGAAGGTTTGTAATTTAACCACCATGGCTGACTTTGTGGTGTCATTGTCCCAGTTTTTGTGATTTGATGTCCTCATGTCTCCTCAGTCCTTGTTTTTCAATCTCAAGCCACATATTTTTTCATATATATTTCATATATTTTCATATTCATATACCTTTTTCATCACTTCCCTCACCTTTGCTCCACATTAAATCCCACATTCAACCAAACTGAATAAAAACAGGAGGAAGCATTTATTTTTACCCTCCGATGATTCCAGAACCTTCTCTTCTCCTGCCACCCTCTCACTCACTTTCTCATGTTTCTTGCTCCTTCCCTTCTCAGCTGTAACAGGTGACAAAGTGATATAAGGTCTGTTGATGTGCACGCATTCACCGGGTATGCAAATGTTTGGTACGGATGAATGGGACTTCTCTCGCGAATTTCCGTGGATGTCTAATGAAAGTGGGTTTAAAAAGCTGTCAGAGTGGGAGAGCACTTAAACATATCCCCGTGGACCGGTGTCTGAAACGGAGGCAATGAAATGATTATAAATGGAAATGAGTGAAAGACTGATAGATGCATGCAGAGAGAGATAAAGACAAAGAGGGGGAGAAAGTGAAACAACCCGAGGGGATAGAGGCATAAGCGTTTTCATTTTCAACTTTATTGCATGGTGTTTTTCATTGTCTGCTAGTAATAAAAACAAAGTACAGAATGCAGGTAACGTGTCCGTGGAGGTTTCTGAGGAACAACAAAGCAGCATGAAATTGATCTGTGAGGCTCGATTGATAAGGAAACGGTGGGCGGTTAATGTCGTGTCCACAGTGCACACAGGCTGTTGGTGTCAGTGTGAAGGGAAGTTAGACTGTTTAGAACCTCCTCTCTGAACTTATGTGCCGGCACATCAGTCACAAACCTGCAATTCAAAATACATTTTTTAATCAATTACAAATTTGGAATGCTAACAATGTGTTTTTATTATTATTAATTTATGCTTTGTCCTTGTTATAGAATCATTTTAAATTTTAAACTCAACTGAAATGTTTTATGTCACTTCTTTGCCGATACAAAGTAGATTTTGAGACTCATCTCAAGTGAAGTCAGGGAATCTTTGTGCGTCACAAAACCAAATTTAACTAACCAAATTCTATTCTATTATCTACATTTATTATAATAATGCATTATGTTTGAATCAGTTTAATGCTAATTTAAGAAGAAGTTGAAGTTCCAGAAAAAAATGGCCTCTAAAAACTACTATATGTCCCACTGAATATAGCCAACTAAAGGAACACATGATTTTCCATATGCAGGTACAGTAAGTGAGATGTGATTGAGAGCTTTGAGAGCCATTGCATTTTCTTGCCTTTTGTAATCAGTACGCCAACTTTACCACCTCAGCTAGGCCTAACATTTTTTCCCCCCAATGTTTCAGCATTTTTTCATGGCTGGGGCTCAGCTGACAAAACATGATGTCACATTTTTCCAATCACAAATCAGCATGTGGCAACATTTGAATCATAACCTGATGGTGGGCGGATGGATGTGTTTTGATCCCTGTGGGTTGTTTGATCATCACATCTGTTCAAAGCACATCCACACAGTGCTTTGTGAAGCAGATTACCTGAGTTTTTGACAGTTAAAGTCTTGATGAATAATACCTAGATGTTTTTTCTGCTTTGATTTTGCTGATTATTAAGACGTGAAGGTTTTTAGGGGTTCTAATGATACATAAAAGTGCTTTGTATCACTTTAATGAGTCTCTGTCGATGACCATCAAATTAAAAAGGTTACATTAGAACACAGGGTCTTCGTAGAATCGGTGAACCAATTAATTAGACCTGAGATCAAGCTGAAATTCTTCAACACATGATATGACAGTGGAAGCTAATATAGTTTTGTAAGCTGTCAATTTGGCTCGTGAACAAAATGTGTTAAATTGTTAACCATCATACAGGCTGTAAGATGAGTGTAAATAAGCCCAGCAAATCCGTGCAGATGCAGTATGTCATTGTCAGACATCGCTAAAGAACAACAAACTCTCACTCAAGACAGTTGAAAATATAAATAATGAGAAACTGGCTTGAAAATGTGCTTTATATTTAGAAAGGCAGGTCCATGTGGCTCAAATTGAGACTTCATTACATCACGCGGTAGTGATATCAAGTAACTTGTCATTAGACATTGTTCAGCAGACGTCATACTCGCATCCAGTAAGCACACAAACTCAACTCCATTAGCGGTCTTGTGACTACGCAGGTACAGAACTTTATTTTGGTTTTCTTTTCCCGTGCTATCTTTTTATATCTGCTGTGTTGTATTGATAAGCAGACGGAGAGCGCTTTTGGAGGATAGAGAAAAGATATGGGTCGAAACCTCCAGTGGGACCAGAGATTCTCCCTTTGATCCGCAAGCTCATTAATTAACCATAAACAACATCAAGAACAAGAACAACAATTACAAGCCATCAACTCAGAATTTCCTCTTTTCACAGAGGAGAGGCAGTAATGATGTATATGTATGTATATGATGTGAGAATGCATGTATGGACCAAGGTGCCTGTATCTTTGCTGTGTAATGCGAGTGAATGTGACTCTTGAAAAGCCAAAATGCTACATAATGCACGCAATTCTTTTCAGAATAAAGCAGGTGAGTCTGCTTTGAAAAAGCCTCTTGTAAAGCTATGTCCAATTTGGGAAAGGAGCTCATTTTTCCTCATTCCTTTGAATGCAAAAGTATAATAATGTAACTAGAAGCAGAGAGCTCACCCTCTACCAATGCCATTATCACGAATCAACTGTTGTATCATTGAGTCCTGGATGTTGCACACATTGTCACCATGATGATGTCACTTTACTTGTATCTGCCTCATGCCAATTTAATTAATACCATCTAATTCCTTGACCTTGGAAAACGCACTCCTAACATGTGGAATCATTTGTTGACCAGCAGTTGTTTATGAGTTATCAACAAAAAAATATGATCCGAATCTGTTTTTGGTCTAAACATAACAGATACATGAAATCCATTTGAATGAGTCTGAATCTGCACTATCTCTGCTACATATTGGTGGCAGTGCCATTTCTCTTCCCCTTTATAACTATATATTTTAATTTAATCTCCCAGATCTGGATTCTAGTGCACATCATTGTGAAACATCATAAGTTATCCATGCCTTGGTTTTTGTTATTGGATTGGCCTATTATTATTTTTCATGATATTTCAAAAATGAAAAATTCAATGAACTCTTCCTTGGCCCAAGTTCTATCACAATACAACATTTTATCAAAGTCCAGTGACAACTTTTTCAGATATCTTGCAGACCATCAGACAAGCACACAAACGTAGGTGATCACATGACCTCCTTCAGCTCACTTTAGTGGAGGTAATAATAATTCATGTGATTCAGTTCCTATTATTCCTACTTTTATTAATCAAAATATTATTACAGTACAGTACTATAATGTAATGCTCGTGCTATAGGGTTTTAAGATATATCTATACAGACTGCTGACAAATTAAAGGTTGGGTCAGGGATTCTTAGAAAGAATGAATTCAGCACCCAAACAAATAGGACCCTCCCTTTTCCTCCTCCAGAAGCTGCATCCCCCTAATTCATCGTCACGCCGCTAACATGCAGAGAGGACGTGACTGATTCCCTGAGCCAGCACACCAGCTACAGAGAGCGATACTCACAGCTCTCCTCCTACAATAGCTAACATCACAATGACAGAATATCCTGGAAAACTAGAAAATAAGCTGAATGTCCGAAGGCAAGTGATTTAATGTTACCCAACACACAAATCACTCCTCAAATATAAGCAAACGAGACAAACCAATACTGTCATATTGTCTGTGTGAAGCATACCAAGGCTAATATTACCCTCCTGTTAACCTCTTCATCCGTCTTCAGGCCTTTCAACTCTAATAAGTCTTTGCAGTGTTGGAAAATCTCTCCACTGATAACACGACTCTTCACGCTTGCCTGATTAGAAAACTTCTCTTTCTATATTTGTTCTTCTGACATTCTCCTCTTTGGCTCTTTCTCGGCCATCTCTCCTTCTTGACAATGACGATTTCCCTTCCTCTCGCTCCCACTGCCCCATTTCCCGCCTTCCCATTTCCCCGTATAAGGGCACAAACATCAGTGTCAATGCAGAAGGTGATCAGAGTGTATTAGCAACAGCAGTCCATCGACAATTACAGGGTCTCTGGGATATTATAGTAGGGTTGCCGTGCATAAACCCCTCATTACAAAGATAAATGCATGTTTTACAGTAATATGGGCAAATGAGTCACCATATTCTCTACAAAGTGACACATTTTTGAATGTAAACCTTAATTTGTCCAATCACTTTTGGAATGCATGCTCTGAGAAGATGCTCATGTGATGGAAATACCGTGAAAGTAAAGCTGACAGACTGCACTTTAACATCGTCATCACATAACGGAACATATGTGATCCAAGTTCTCTTGTGTGTCTGTGACAACGGTGACGAAGGGCTACGTCTGTACCATGGGCCAGATTTGGCCTTTTCTAAGAACTCGCCATTCTGTAGTTTCTGTTGGCCCATCTGCCGCTCTCATGTGCTCACGCTTCTTAACTCCTCTCTATCTCTATACCATTTTTCCCACCTCATTTCAGAGTGGACAGCACAGCTTGTGATGTCTATATCGGTCCTTTCTCGCCCTCTTTTTCTTCTTTTTTTTGTGTGTCTCAGCCACGTCTCTTCATGTCGAGGAGCAGCTGTGCTGAAGTGAGTCAGAACACACATAGAGAGCCACAATATGCATTTAGATTTACAAAGAAACCCGGTATCGGCCATATTCCCTTTGAGGTCTCACCCAGTTTAAGATATTTAAATGAACCATTAATGCCCTGTGACTGGGTCTCCCTTCCGCCATGAATATGGCAAGATGAAAGAGTCGTCCTTTCAAGTCGAGGTGTCCCGCCCACTATAAAATGGTCCCAGTTGTAATATGAACATAAAGAACCATCTGCCCACATAAGTCTTATATAATATCACATGACATAGTAACATATCCTGAAGATGTGACCGTGTTACAGTTAAATTGCTTTATGGAATAAATAAATTAGAAAGAATGGATGATGTGCGATTAGTAATTCTGATTTTATTTGACCCAGCATTGGTTTTGAAGGGTCTGGTTGTCTTTATTTATCTAAGATGCATACCATAATAATAACAGTAGAATTGATAGTGGTCTGACTCGTGATCTCTGTTTCACTGTATTTGTTTTGTTTTTTTGTTCTGAAGCAAGGAAATACATATGATGCACACAATATAAAATATCCATAAAATGCAAATACATGCAGAATGTATTCAAAAACTCCTTCAATAAAAAAAATAATCCATATTATCCTGCTACTCAATATGCCTCCAGTCCTCCATGTAGCTCCTTTAGATTAAAAAGAAACTTTGCGTCTCAGGTCTTTGGGTATTTGATGCATGCAACAGAATATTGTTATACTCATGTGTGTGGGAGACGTAAAGACACATTGAGCTAACACAGTGTTATGCTGCAATTACACAAATGTTTGAGCTAAAATCAGCATTACCAGTGTGCTGTATGTGACCCCATGCTCTGGTATCAGCTCCCACCTGTCATCTCTTCCTGTCCTGCTTTGTCCTTTTCCTGCCCCTTGACTTTCTGTCAGAACATTGATGTATTTCATATTTCCTCCATCCACTTGACCTCATTTTGCTCCCCCTTATTCATCCCTTGTGTCCCATATAATTAGGGTAATTAGGTTTCGGGTTAGCTATACCACTGCAGCTCTCGCTCTCCTTGTCTATCTCTGTCTCTTTTTTGGAGGGTTCTGCTTAGCCAGGACTTTCTTAGCCATTTTATTCAGGCCAGATCAGATCATACATGGAGGCAGAGGAGAAGAAGAGGCACAAAGAGACTCAGTAAAGAAGGGAGAGGAGCACATAGGAGGAGGATAAGACGTGTGATGGACTAGATTGTGTGTGTCTACAATAGTGTGTGGTTAGCATCACTTGGGTGACAATCGGCTTTGTGATAAAGCCAGAAGTGTCGACAGTTGCGTCATTTTAAACCAACCCTGTGGGTCACGCAAAGTATCTGACAAAAAATGATTCGCATTATTGCTCTACTTTGGTCTGAGTTAATAAGGTAAAAAGCAAAACCTTACTTTATATTCGATATGTGTACTTTAAATGTGTTTTTAGGTGACATAATAATCACTATTTTAATGTTTTAGCCAATAAAATCTGGACTAGACTTTACGTTGTCTTCCTTTTTACAATTATTGCCCATATTTTGTTTTTACAACCATACATAAAACATGAATGATTCATTTAGTAGGAAATGGAGCTGCTGTTGTGTACTTTAATGGTTTTTTCCTTATGTAATTTGTTCTTTGGTTCCTGACACTCTTTAGTGTTTGTAATACAAAAAGCAAGCTTTGTTTTTACTTTGAATACAGTTCCACTTTGCAGAGATGACACCAATTTATCTCTTCCACATAAGAAATAACCAACATGGAACCTAATGTTTGCTGCAGAATATTCATTATTAATCATATTGGGGTCAGATGTGTCCACAGAGTGTAGGGGTTGGAGTTAGAGAATAATCAGAGTCTAGAATGGATGAAGTACGTATGAATTATGAACTAGATGGCTCAGTTAATGGTCACTGCATTAGAGTTAAAGTTACATGCTTTATTTTCAGAAGTACCGATGCTAAACTCTTCATAAGAACATTGTGCTTCATGTAAATGACTGAAGTATATAACTGGTAAGTTACCAGCTGAATGAACTGGTGATGTACTAATATTCTAAGGGACTGTAAAAAAAACAACAAAAAAAACAGAGACCAATAAACTTGTTTGTTTTGGCTCCTCAGACATAGAATTTCAACACGTTTTGGTCACTTTTGGTTGTGATCTCTGATGGAAGGGTGGCTTTGGGAGCTTCCTGCCTGAGCTCTGGATTCAAGGCTCCAGAAGGCCTCATAGTCTAAAGCAGACAGCAACAGCCTGTCAGGCTTCTACTTTGCTGACTTGTTCAGCTGTCAGGCATAATTTGGTGATTTTTTTGTGTGTGTGTTTTTTTTTTTATTGTTTTGATAGCTTTTTAACTTGAAACTTTGCTGGCTTGAAGGAAATTGTAAGCCAGTCCATCACCTTCAAGATGAAAAAAAATGCTATTCAGGTTGTGTCAGGGGAAAAAGACACACATGTTGTATTCTCACGCATGCATATTCCCTTCCTAGCATGTTCATTAAGTTTTGTTTGTATACATATGTACTTTTGATCCAATGTATGTCATTGTTGTCTCTTTGCATTTCTTGTCTTTGTGGTGATGTATGCAGTTAAAGTAAAATCTAAAGCTAACACTTTCTGGCAGTGCCCCTTGGCTTAGTCTCAATAACCACCTTGTGCTGTATTGATATCTCTTCTCATTAATTTTGTCATGTCTGGTGACATTTCTGTAGCCACTTATTGGCCTGCCTTCAGGTATTCATTGACCGATGCAAGCCTGAAGCGCGCCGTTCGGTGGCAAGAGGAAAGGCCATCCAAAGATTCGAATAATGCAGCTGAGTAATGGCCATTGCATGGCGAGGTCTAGACATGAGTGTATGAAAGCTAAAACCTGGTCGTGCATCTTAATGACCTTGCATTAATAACAGTAGAGAAGATTTAGTTGCCTCCTTAAACAAATTGGCAACGCCAGCACGTAGCCACTGCTTAATATAGACCACAGGTTTTTTTTTTTGGTCAAATTAGCGTGCACACTCTCAAATACACATTCACACAAGGCAACAAGCATGTGCATGCACATACACATACTGTACTATACATGCAGACACTCAGACTTACGCGGCTGGAGAATGACAAACTGATTAGCTCCCTCTCATTGAGAATTAATTGGGTTTCTTCACGCTTAAAATTAATTCCCTCTTTTATAATGTCCTATTTAAGAGTTGTGGCGGTTAAACAAATAGAGCCGCTGAGTGGCGTGCATGCCAAGGACATTTAGGGTGTGACACTCACTGTTAGATGTGGCCTTAAACTCTACTTTTAAGTGTGCGTTTGAGTTTCCTTTAAGCATACAGACAAATTAAGATTTACTTTTGAATTTGAGTTAATTATGGTATACATGTATTTTAAGAATATCATCAGCTGTTCATTATTGCTCTGCAACCCTATTCCTGTTCTTGAGAGTTCTACAGTCCTGGTTTTTAATAGACATCTAGATGTCCACTCAGCACATTGGTTCACCTGTTAATTCATTTAAAGTAAAATGAGGCAAGTCGGGGGATAAACTGAACCCAAATGGTTTGATGCACTTAAATTCTCTCCCCTTAACAGCACCCAGATTTTTAATGTGCAGTCCTCCAAGTGGAATAACTATTGTTTTCCAGTATTTCTCGCCCTTAACAAAACATCCTTCCAGTTTTTGTTACTTTTCTCTCGTGCTCTAATGTTTATCTGCTGAAATCTGCGGCAGCGACTGAAGCCCTCTCAGACTTTTTTTTTTTATTTTTATTTTTTTTTTTTACCGTGGATGTATTCCTAACTATAGAGCTCACGTTGCATTTGACAATGCAGAGATTTATGAGCCTGCCTGAGGATCCGCACATTGTTATTCATTTCATAACTTCTGAGCTGCAGTAATAGCTGTAATAATATGGAGAAACAAAGACAGATACACAAATCAAAGCAGGGTCTGTAGCAGCTGCTGTGTTGATGAGAGAAACTGATTGATTACAGGAGACTCCATTTACTGCTGTTATTATATAGACAATGATGGTTGTTAGCATTATTTGTGGTATGATGTGTATTATTTAGTGATAGCAGTTGTTTACTATAGTCGGTTGATGCGCCACATGTCACTCTGATTTTGCCTGTTGAACGCACATTAAACGGCAATCACACAGATAATTCAAAACATTATAACCACTGACAGGTAAAGTCAATAATATCGATCATGTCTTTATAATGTAGTATTTCACTGGGAAACGTTGGGTCCTGGCATTCACCTCTGCACCGCCGCAGATCAAATGCATCACCTCACAGCAACGTCATTCCCTGATGGCAGTCAGGTTCAAGCTAAGTTCAAGACCATGCATCCTGCCATGCTGCAAATAAAGTTCAGTAATGGCCCGCGGAACATGACGGAGTTCAAACTGTGGAGCTGGCCCCAAAACTTCCCCCAGGACCCAAAGCAGCCACAAGATTAAAACCACCGGCACCAACCAGCCACAGCACTTTGAATTTGAATTTTTAAAATTAATTCATGCAGTGAACACAATTGCATGTCTACAACCTCAATGGCACTGCCAATTTTGGTTTTGATTAAATACAGAAGTTAGCAATGTAGCACCAACTCAGTGGGACCAACCAGGTTAGCAGTGGAGTGTGAAAGCTGTCCTGTTTTAAGGCAAACACACAGCAGAGCCCATGATTATGAGTTTGATCGGTGCTCCTGTGGTGATGAACACTGCAAATCTGATTACTCTTTTGCCATCAGGGCAATTGTTATGCTGACTGCTTTACTTCAGGAGCCATTTAATTCAATGTAATTATTTGGAACATTCATGCCTAGATGAGTCCGTATTTAGGACATTTGATTTTATCCACCTGTAAAATCAGATTTAGTCATATTTTAAAATGTTTTTTAAAAATTTTCCAGCCCAATGGAGGGCATTCACATTTGAGGTTGCCCAGAGTCCGATGCTTCAGAGGTGGGGACAACACATGAACTGTGGCCCTGCTTTTTGTCTTTTTAAAATGCAGTTGCCATAGGAACTGATGGCTTCAGTGCCACTGCCAAGGCTGAATGTGCTACTAAATGTTTAATATTTTTAATATTTAATCTACCGCAACACAAAGCTATTGTGTGAAGCATTTAGTGTGTTGTGATAAATCACGTTTATTGTGATCATCATCGCTGTTGCTGTTATTACATAAGAGGCCTCTGTTCCTTTATGGCAGTGTGTGGGCTCTTTAATGGGATGTGAATAAGTCACTGTATGAAGGTTATGTTGGAGCAACGGTGGCCCAGCTGACTTGGCTCACCTGTCAACATGATGTGACAGCATGTATCCTCCATACACCACATTGTGTGTCACAGCTGTCAGTCTCCTGACAGAGACCTGTCCACACTGTCCAGCCTGGTTAGGCAAACAGGCCAGGGAACGAACACACACACACACACACACACACACACACACACACACACACACACACACACACAGAATAGCCTGGCCTCATTTGCATAAGCAGACACATACACACACAGATGTGGAGAGTTACCGCGTCAAGGTTAGTTAGAGCTGATCACGATTGATTCGCTGGTTGGCAGGAGTCGGACTGTTTAGGAAATGAACTGGTTTCACCCCCTCACTCTCGATTGCTCTTTGTCTCTCACCCCTCTCTCTCTCCGTCTCTGTCAGGTTTTTTTTTTACTGCTTCTCAGAATCCGTCCTGCTGTCATCATGCATTACGTCTCACCTGGAGGGCTTCCGCCATTTGAGCGTTGGAAACTTGGAATCATATTTTTGAATGTTCCCATGCTAGACGCAATGTGTTTCCATGATATTCTGTTGTGCACGATTGCCTTGTGTGTGACCAAAGTCTCAGTCCTCTGCACTGATTTGTGAAAATACATGTCAGTGTAGTGATAACCTTCATTTTGTAAAGAAATAATCTTTAAACTCCAACTTGTGGATGGAGGTATAAAACTACAAGGTTTTTTTTGTTTTTTGTTTTTTACAAAATTGTGTGTTATTTAATGATGATGTTCATCTGGATTCATTCAACAGACTTAATTGTGTGTTTTGTTCCTGTGTGTTTTTTGCTGCAGGTAGCCGAGATGCACGGTGAGCTGATAGAGTTTAATGAGCGCCTGTACCGTTCCCTCATGGCCAAAGACCACCTCATTGTCCAGATGAGACAGGAACTCATTGACCTGAGAGGACCGGTGAGTGATTGGACACGCTTGCACTTGAACACATGCACACACAGACACACACGCACACTGATGTCCGCTCTCACGATTTCACTGCAGGGTTTTTCTTTTTCCTCCTGCCTCCCCTGCCATTTCCTTGACTCTCCTCCCAGTAATTTTGTTTGATTTCCATCACCTCTTCACCCGGTTTGTTTTTGCAGCGGTCCTCTGCCCGTTCTTCTCCACTGTCAATGGCTGCCAGTAATGGTGAACTGCATTTTCCCTGAAGTTGTCTTCTTTGAGATTCATCTGTTTCCATTTGTCTTTGATGCTGCTGCAGCTCCCAGAGATGATCTGTCAGTTAAATAAGTGTGTGTTCACATCTTTAATGAAGCTCGATTCTCTGTAGGCGTTGCTCTTTTGCTGTGTGTTCATCCATGGAGGCTATCACTGCTAATGCTAGCTATCCATTTCTCCCAACACGCTACTTTTCAAAGTTCGCTCTGTACAATAACGAGGAGCACATACGGAATGCCAACATCTGGTCATGCTCACATGCGCACACACACACACACACACACACACACACACACACACACATACACACACATGCTGTCCTCAGTGTGATACAGAGGCAGTGATGGGAGCCCTGGGCTGAAGATAGGACTTCTTATCCCCCAGTGTCAGCCCTGCTCTGCTGGACCACTCAGTGCGTGTGTGTGTATATGTGTGTTTATTTTTTAATGTGTGCGTGCATGCATGTGTGCAAGTCCGTCTCTGGCTCCTGATTGCTGCATGCTTCCAGCTCCGAAGAGGGGCTTGGAGTTGCCCAAGCTTGGGTCACTTTATTTATAGATAATGCTTCACAATTTCTCTGCTTTTCTCACCTTTTTCATGGTGTGTAGGTTGTTTTTTTTGTTTTTTTTTGTATGTGTTTGTGTGTGACTCTTGGAGGCTTTAATCAAAGCCTTGAGGCTAGAGGCCTGTGGTGACAGTGTTTCAGCCCAGATTTAGATAGTCCCCTTGGGAAAGCTGAGAAGCTGACAGGCTGGCTCTGGACGACAGCGATGTAGGGAAACACATACACACACATACGCACACACTTTTGCCATTCTAGACACACTGTTACTGATTCAGTATTAAGCATACACACCATAGAGAGTGTCAGATTAAGATAACCAATGCTAACCAACCATACTCATCAACAATAACAACATTGCACGCATAACACAATATGCATCTAGAGGCATCCCAAATGCATACCTCTGTAGAGCTAATAGTGGATTGTATATGGCGCGCTGTGGTTCCTAACCTATTTTTGTCAGGCATATTGCCACAGCCCTGTCAGACTGCGTTTGTATATTTGTAATGTTTCTCCAACTCAACAACTCACAAACAAACATTTTCCCTGTAGGCGTCAACGATGTCGTCTATATTGGTTACCTTTCACTGTATTGTAAAATTTGTGATGAATACCCTCAATAAAACTTCGTCTTCTTTCATAAAGTTAGTGTAAATGGTGAAATCAGTTTAAACGTGTTCAAACTGATGACAAATGTTAGCTGGTAAGATGTGAGTGTGACACATGAACCATTTGGGTACATGCTGCTAAAAGATATTGTCCACCAACCATGCAGTTGGATTTCGAACGCATCCTCAGTCCATCTCATGTGCCTTCACATCTGTGTTTAGGACTATCCACTTGTGATTGCCTGACTTGGGACAGATGATGATACCAGGTCTGAACGGGGTCTGTGTGTATGCCATGTTTGTGTAGAGGTTTGCTCTGTATGTGTAATGACTGTCTTTTGTTTCTCTCTCTCTCTTTTTTCCCAGGTTCCAGGTGATTTAAGCCAGACATCAGATGACCCCAGCCTCTCAGATTTTGAGACGTAAGAATGTCGTTCTTTACTTTTCCTCTATCAGCCCCCACAATAGACACACCCACTTTGTCTGTCTCTCACTCCTCATCCAAACTTCCCCCTTTTTATATTGATTCTATTCCATCTTGAGTTTGTATTCTTCTGTATCGTACAAAAGCTTCATTGTAAAACATCTCTTATGCTCTGCCGACATAATTGTTGCAGGTTCTATTGAATTTAATGATATACTCTACATTACGCTATCACGAAACCTGTCTCGTTTGCCTTGTTAAAGCTACTACAATACTTTGTCAATACAAACTCAACACTTCCAATGTAAATGTTTCCAAATGTAAAACCCTCAAGCTTCATTTCTTAACAAGGCTTTTATTGTGAAACAGTTGCAGGAATGTGTTGTAGGAAAAAAAATGATGCTAAAAATGATACTACTACCTTCTATAAGTTGCACTAAACTAAAACTCTTATCTTTTCCTTGTTAGATGTTGAACTACAGAATATTTTTTTTGTTCTGAGAAATAAAAACTATAATAGAAATAAATAAAAACTACGTCACAGTTGTCCTGATGGACTATGGTGCTGATACACTCCCATTTATGGACTCAATAGAAGTGGCCGCTTAGTTATGCAACACCGAGTGTTAAAAAAAATTGGTGTATGGATTCGGTCGGGTGTTTGACTTCATATCACACCAGTTTAAAATGTATACAAAGATCCAACCCTAGTTGATAATGATGATGATGATTATCATAATGACAACGGCAGTGAGGATGATTTTTGTGTTTTCACTCAGGGCTCATCGCGCTCTCATCAACGTGTGGATCCCGTCTGTGTTCCTGCAGGGCAGAGCTGCCAACGCCTACCACGTCTATCAGGTACATTAAGCCTCTATAATAACTCTCTGTCTCAGCAGTGTCCTCTGTTTACTGGGTAAAATTAGCAAGTACAGTCATCATATAAAAGCATATAGCTACACTGACATATGGTTATACTTACTGTTGGTAGATGAGAGAAACCAGGGGATAAATAAGCTATGATGAAAACAAAGAGAAGCAGAGAGATGTTTTTGTGATCAGTTTGTTTGAGTTACGCTATAGATTGGGATGGGGTTACACATTCATCAAAGGAAAAAACGAAGCAAGCGGTGAAATAATTATACATGAAACCAAATTTGCATTAATGTCTCATCAATATCCATTACCACTGTCACATTCAGGGCTTTTTTTTTTCCACTCAAGTGGTGAAACAGAAAATCTCTCTGGCCTGTTTCTGTGAGTAAGCAGGTACAAACCTGTTTTTATCCTGCTTGCAGTGTCGCACAACGGATGTCAATGTTTTTCCACTGGTTTCTGAGACATTTCACTGCTTTTTTCCAGGCTGAAATTTCTCGATAACTATTTGATCGATTACAGAGAAATCTGCTGCAGATATCAATGATCTGGGAAATACTAATTTGTGATCTACTGATTTTTCCTCTTGCGCCACCAGGAGGTCACTCTCCGATACTGTTAGCCACAAACATTTTCTATGAATTTTGGGGCAAATAATCATGATATAGAGATTTTGAATCCTAATTATTTTTTTCTTCTCATGTAGACATATGTGTTTTTAGAAAGTTGTCTCATTATCTATCGGAATAATTGCCTTGAAAGTTCAGACACTCATGCTCAAATCAACACTGTTAGCATTTAGCTCAACGTACAGCTTCACGGAGATGATAGCATGACTGAAGTCTTCAGGGTCATCCACACTAGGAACGCTAACTATGACAATACTATTAATATATTGCTTTAAAAATGTGATGTAGCTCAGTGGCTGCTGGACTTCACACCAGAGCTACAATGAAACAAATCATGGTGAATGATGTCATTGGGATCACTTAATGAGAAATTTGATGATGTTTTCTAATTGTAGTCTACTGCTTTTATGTAAGCTAATTGATAGCAGTTAGGTAATACTTTTTAGATTGTTTGCTCTCAACACTCAGCCTTCACTATGGTGTTATACAATCTATGAAGAGGTTGCATAACGTAATGTTAGGCTGCCAGTTCCACACCAACAAATGTCATTTTCAGTGAGATGTTCTTCATTTTTGCCAGGATACCATTAAATTGATGCTGAGACACACAAAACGTATGAATAAAATTTGTCAGAAAATGTTCAGGTGTTACTAACAAAAGACAACACTGTATTTCAGCCTCTTTTTCACTTTTCCATCACAAGAAGTTTAAAGTGACAGTTCATTTTTTTGTGTTGTCACTCATCCAACATAGCTGTGTCTCATTATCATTGACTGATACCTCACCACAACGTTTCAAGACCTAAATCAACTCCAAAATAGTGACTGCACTTGCCTTTATCATTTGACAATGATAAATGCACAACTGCACTCAAACAAAGTAGTGGCTTCTGAGCCCTGTGCCCGCCACTTGTCTGTGTAAGGTGTGTTGGGAACTGAACTTGTGAGCGACAAGTGCAGCTTCTTATTGTATCTGTCAAGTTACCGAGCAAAGTAGACAGCGGCGGATCGTTCCCTTGGCGACTGTTTTACCGTGTCTGTCACATTAACAAGGTCTTACACCTCAGCTCTCTCACCGCAACCGTCCACCAGTTCCACACTATGAGACAGATACACCCACTCAGACATTCAGTCCCCTGGTTCAGCTTTGTGACACACAGACACACACACAGACACACACACAGTGTCACACTGGCACACATGAATAAACACATATGTCTGTAGTGGTACAGACACAAATATAATGCTCACTTGGGTGGAATACACACACACATACACATGGGCACAAGATAACACAGATACACTGAAACACATTCAATCACAGGTAGCGGACACACTTCTTCATGCCATGCAGAACCACTTGTCAGACAGAATAGCACACATACACACTGCTGTTATCTGCTCTGTAGCCAGGAGGTACAGCTATAAAAGTTAGTCAGGAGGAACCATATAGAAAGAGACAGGTGACAAGTCCTCAGCCTCAACTGATAGTCAGGACTGGCTGGCCACCAAGCTCAGCACGGCTAAACTTATACATAATAGATGTAAATTTCACAACTTGGGGCTCGAGCTGTTAGCTCCATGACACCATTTTGTGTGATATTATATCCATCTACCCAGCAGGACGGCAGCAAGGCAATGCCAAATGAGAAGCTTTATTTTAATTGCACACCTTCCCGTCGTTTACATCTTCAGACCCTCTCTCCTGGATTCAAACGTCAGTGTTCATTATTGAGAAACAGAGTCAGACAAAAAAACTTCTGGCCGTTTCTCAACACAGAACATGATTTAGAAGTGGGCATTGGCGGTGGTAAAATGCTAATGTGGAGAGCAGCTCACTTTTAAATTGCTGAACAGTGTTGGGAAAGTGACATTCCTGCAATTCTGGAGCTTAATATGCAGCAGGACTTTAAGTTGAGTGCATCATAATGGCACCATCATAAAAGGATGGTTTTGAAGGATTCATTACAGACTGTTGTGACACTTTACTGCACCACCAATCAGCCATAGTTTGAGCCTCTCATGTATTTCCATTCTAAGTTGATCTAAGCATCTGATTTTATGATAAGTAAACATCCTCAGATCTTTCATAATTTGATGACACTTACTGCTGTTCTGATGGTATATCTACTATCCTTGGACTCTTCTAACCATCTAGATGTAAAGAAGATGTTCCTCTCACTTTGTGATAAATAAAGGTTTTTATGGGGTCACGCCCCTTTTTCCTCTTTTTTCCTCACTTCGTTCACACAAAGTTAAGAAAAACTTTGAAAATATTCATAATATTTGTACATATTGAGTTTCATTCAAATGTTTTATATCTTTATGCAAAATAACTTAAATATTTACTCCGCCAATGAGGGTTGTGTCTTTGGTTGCATTGGTTTATTTGTTTGTTTGTCTCTCTGAATGTTTTTTAGTTTATTGTGTAGTTTTACAGAAAAGCAGTGGACTCCAGATAGATGAAAACAACAACAACAACAACAACAACAACAAAAACAGTGAAAAATCAGATGCTGAACTCTGTGACTCAAATGTGCAGTAATAGTAACATACAAGAGGCTTGAACTAGAGCTCATCTGCACCATGAAGTTACAAACTTCTCATCAACTAACAGTAAAAGAAATGAAGGATGCCTCGTGGTTTGATAGATAATATATGTATAAATATGATAAGAGATCAAAAATATGTGAACCGCATTGGAGTTTGCCAATACCCGCTTCGGGTAATCATCATCATAAATGGATCGGGTCCAGCATCGACGTTTTCCATGTGTTGCAGAGATTCAGCCTAATTTCTCCCTCTCAATAAGAGTCTCTCTGAGACTGCTGTCCAGTCCTGGATCTGGTAGAAAGCGCAGCCCATCTGGTCTATTGGATACTTTCCTTCCCAGAGCTATAACCGTCTAATGGTTCCCTGTGGAAACAGCTTTTGTTCTTAGACAGGCTAATGGATAGCTAAGGTTGCTAGAGTCACTGATTTTAAGGTGAAGTTGTTGTGGTGATTTAACATGGAGCCAGCCGTCTTAAAGAATGTTGAACATCGTGAGGGAGAAGGCAGGGGTCTCATTAAAATACCCTCAAGCAGTTGCATATACTTTTTTCTTAGTATTTTACTTCTAATCACCCCCCCAAGCACACACAAACAAACACACACTTAAAATTTGTACCAATGATAATGAGAGCAATGAGCCATAGCCGATTTTAGAAAGGGTTTTGGGTGGCTGAAAGAGCCGGATCCTACACTAAGTTAGGTCACAGCAACCTTGTGGTTTAAAATAAACACGCTAAAAGCTCTATGCTGCTGCTAGACTCAACCAGAGAGGAAGATCAGCCACTAACCACCACTTCTCACACTGTGTGTCCCTAAATGTCTGCTTTTTGCTGTGTCCTCCGTCAATTCTCTGCCTTTCCGTCTTGGCCCCACTTACCATCTCCTTCCCTCTGCCAGATTGCATGGCATTACGGCAGCACCAAAACTGCTTCCACTCCGTTTTCTCTTTGAATTAGCCCCGGAGCCACTTTTCTCTCCAACCTTTCGGAAATGACTTCCACCCAAAGCTCAGTAAGGCCTGTCGATGGACGATGAGAGACAGACAGAAGGAGAGCAAGAGACTGATGGATTTGTTCCATTATCAGTAGGGTTTTGCTCTTTGTGGCCTCTGGGCCTTCATTCCACCATCACTCCATCTCTCGCTGTGCTTCTTTCCCCCTTCTGAACCCATAATGAGAGAATTATACCAGCTGCACCAAATCAGGGTCTTCTTCCCACACAATGCCAACAATAGAGGCTATCATGAGAGGAGGGAAGGAAGAATCGTTTGCACGCTGTCAGCAGACATAAGGAGTCATTTTGTGTGTGCAGGAGTGTCTGTGTTTTCATCACCTGTCTATTTTAGGCTGGCATTGTGTTGTGAAAAGAGCACCAGTCAAAAGCTGATGAGGAACCCTTCATTTCCCAATAATAGAGGTACTGGCTAGGTTGTATGTTATCAGGATCTGTGAATGTGTGGAGTCGCAAAAAGGCAGTCAGCTAAAATTCATCTAAAGAAAAGAAGACTAAAGAAAGTTAAGAAATAAAGGAGAAGTAATTGAATACAAGGAGGCCAACGTCAACTGTATTCTGCAGACTTCAGGGATCCTCTGACTTCTCTACAGTAGCTTCACCATGAGGTTCACATTTTCACTGAAATGTTTTGACATTTGAGTAGTTTGATCTGAAATGTGTTACAGACATTCATGCATCATAAACTGTATGCATCATAAACCCAACACTTTAGTGACTCCTTGTCTTCACCTGTCGCTATCATCTGGTCCAAATTTCAAATTGTCAAGTACTTTGGGGGCGGCTATGGCTCAGGAAGGACGGTCCTTGGTTCGGTCCCAGGCCCCAGCAGTCTACATGTTGAAGTGCCCTTGGGCAAGATACTGATATGTGTTGTGTGAACTCCTAATGAATGCAATTTTGCTCTCCTGAATTAGGGCATCGCTAAACAAAACACACTGAAAAACATGTTCAAGTGGAAAAGCTTGTATAAATGGAGCCAGAAAAAAGACCTGATTGATCACCACAAAACGCAAACACATACTGCTAGCATAAATTTAATCACAGATAAGTCATCTTCGTTTTTTCTTTCTTTTTCTTAATGTTATACTGTCAATGGTTTAGGCCCAATTAACTCACTGGGTTTCCATCCCTTTCATGGATTTGGCTCCTCATCAACATCCATCACATCCGCTCTCCATTTCACCCTTTACTCTCATTTTCTTTATTATCTGTCTATCCTTTTTTTTTTAATCAGTCTTTTTTTCTCTTTTCTTACCACCTCTATCTTCTTTTCCCTCTCTCCCACTCTCCTGTCAATCTTCACCCAATCATTTTTCATTCCTAGACTGGTTGGGAGGGTGGCGTCGCTCTTGATAATTAGTTCCAAGGCAGAATGATGGGAGCCTCCCACATCCACAGTCTTGTGTGAAGACAAATGAACCAAAAAGATGTATATTCACACCGCTTCCTCGAGACAATGCCATAATTTGTCTTCTAGTGTTTTTCACTGCTCACTGCAAAAATCAGTTTTGTTTAAATCTGCATGCACTTGTGCATCCATTCATCCATGCATGTACTCAAAACACAAGCTAACATCAAAGTACATGGCATCAGTAGTATGCAACATGGATGAAGTGTAGGTATACAAAGTATGAAATAATGATAACCTTGTTCTTTTTTTCTCTCTATCCTTCACACTGTTTCTACAGAACTGCATTAGTTTTAAGAAATGCCTTGGGTCAAAAGAACATGTGCCAGCTGCATTTTTAAAAAAGTGCCTTTGTTTTTTCTGCATACAGCTGTCTTCATGCATAGTACAATACCTTTAAGTGTAGCTGTTTGTGTTCTCTGAGAGCAGAAGTGATAGAGGGTCCCAATTAATAGCAGTTACATAAACCATCTCCTTCCTCTCTGTGCCTCCCAAAGCCTTTAATATGCACCATATCAAACCACATAAATCAGCCTCTCACTGAATAATTGAGACGTCCTCGCTGAAACTCTTTCAGAATTGCGCACCAGTGCCTGTAATGGTTTACCATCCCACAGAGAAATGCAATGTGATGAATGTTAGCACCTTTAATTTCTACATCAGCCACTGGGTATAGCTGGGCTAGCCTCAGAGACGTACAGCTGCTGAGGCGGCAAGCTTTACATCCAGACCTGCTCAGTCTGAGTCGCACTGATTAGCCAGAGGCTCAGCCGGCATGGTGATGCGATAAAACACCCGTATGTAATAATGTGAACTTTGGGTGCATGTGTGTTGCTGTAAGTGTGTGTGCCTGTGTTGCATTCAAAGACATAATCTATTTTTTAATGTTGCAATGCTGATTATCTTATGTGCATTTCTTCAACGTGAGTGTGTTTGCATGCACATTCAGTGGCGTGGGTGTGCATGTGAATGATTATGGTTTGATGATGCCTGGTTGGTGACAGAGGATGAAAACTATTATGCTGATGATGGTAATGATGAATGTTTTACAATGATGATGCAGATAATTACAATAGTTGTCGTGGTCTTACTTCCATCAGTCATAGATTAAACACCCTCGGGAAAGCAGGTCTTACTGCCGCTCGCTGCAGCACAGGCTCCTCATCAGCTTCAAGAATCTGTCACACACATTACATTTCCATTTCAGGCACTGAATTCAGTGCTCTTATTCAGAGTGATTTACAACATGGGGAGGTTGATGTTCACTATCTTGTTCAGTGGCACTCAAACATGATTCGTAGCTGTTGATGGACGAGTGTCAGGCATGCTAGATGGATAGCTAGATACGCTGACTGTGTCTCATCTCAGGCATGAAATTAAATTTAATCAAACCATATTAACTAGTTATTCTCAATTTTCACAGCTGGTGTAGGCTACAGTGTCAATTTTTGGGGCACTGGATCTTTGTTGTTCCACAAATGGAAGTTTCCTATTATAACAACATACCAACTTAACATTTAATGAAAATGTTTTGAGTCTCACTAGGATACATTTACATGTCATTGTCATGATATCTTGTTGAAAATCTGGTCCATAGAAAACAAGAGATAGATGTTTAATTGTAACGTGAAAAATATCTCACTATCATGTGAAATGGATCATTTAAAATTAAGAAACCTTTTGATTAGATTGGAAACCTTTTTATAATTTAGAAAATGTGAATATAAATTAGTTTGAAATGATGTTTAATTAAAAGAAAACAAAACTTCTAGCTTCTAGCTAAGGTAAAAATGCGTAAGAGAAAACATTTATTCCTTCAAAGTGTTTTTATTTGTTTTGCCCGTCTGCCAATATAAACAGTGATACCAATATATTGTATCTGTTTATTTTTTTCAAGTCACATTGAGACTTTGTCACAAAGGGGCTGATTTACCTCTGTGACAAAGTCTCAATGTGAAGGGGCTGATTTACCTCTATATTAATTGGTAACACTGTAGTTTGTGGCATTGGAATGCAGATGGAATTTAGCTGCTAGCTAAATCTTCTATAAAACAAGCTCAGAGACAGATGAAGCTTCAAATAAGGTGACCGGGGTGATGTTTATGCTTGTAAACAGAAAATACCTTCAGTCATTTCAGCTTTTTACCAAGCTTTGGGGGAAGGCAGAGGGATTCATCTCTCTATGTACAGTCAACAAAAATATAAATGCAACATATTTGTGTTTGTTACCATTTTCCAGAGTTGCAGTGATTGATCTAAGACTTCTTTATTCACTCTAAATACGTGTTACCATATTTGAAGAACATATTTGTTAAAATCTGTGATATGGTCACAATAAATGACAGTTTTATCACACAACACGATGTCATAGATGTTGCGAGGAGCATGTGATTGGCATGTTAGCTGCAGCAATAAGGGAGCATGGAGCCTGATCACTTGCATAGTTTTTTTTATTATAGAAAAACTGCACTTCTGTACTTCTGTCCAATTCAAAACACACTAATGGCCTCTAAAATTACTCTTAAGTACACTCACAACAAAACTTTAACATTATAAGTCTCATAAAAGTATTACAGGATTATGTTATTGGAGTCTTATACATTGTGCATCTTTTGATTTCATTGTGTTTTATGACTATAAAAGCATTGTGCTTTGGTGTGAAGCCCAGAATCCCTCAATAGGCCATCATTTGGTGTAATGGTGTTGGGCCCAGGAGATTTTCATCTTGCTGCCCCATGCCTCAAACCTGTATATGCTGTGCTGCAGATTGTTTTGTCATGTTGCATCTTCAGCCCCCCCTGCACACTGTCTGGTTTTTAACCAATGAAACATTAAGCAACGTGGCCTTTTTTAAAGATGCCGAGCGGTCTCTTCATCACTGAGCTGCCATCCAATACAAAGCTTCAAAGATGCATTGTTAGCAAGTGGAAATGCGATGTGAGAGGTGGGGTCGGGACTCTCTGCCCTCTCTCTCCCTGCGGGTATTGGGTGGCAGAATCAGGATAGAGTCAAAAAGAGCGTGATGATCTCTGCTTTTGCCTCAAGACATCTGATTAGATCTTGGGCTGAAACATAATTTGTCAGTCTGCCTCCCCTCTCTGCTCTGCTCTCTCTGCTCCCACTCCATTGTTACTCTCAATTTATATCTAAATTCCATTTTGTTTGTGTCTCTAATTGTCTGCCTCTCCCTCTCATGTTTTATTTTCCCCATCACTCTGCTTTCCCCTCCCCTCTCTCTCTCTCTTTCAATCTCATTCAGGTCTACTTTGCTTGACATAATCCACTCCCTGCCCTTACCGTCCCTTGCTCAGTCACTTCCTTACTGTGCTCAAAGCCAATTGTCAGTGACTCATTCATTCACATAAAGGAGAGGTTAGCCAAAGAGTCGCCTAATGTTTTTGTCAAGTGTTTAAGTAAGGAGTGAGAGACGAAGAGAACAGAATGAGGGAAGCAGACCTGATGAAAGACGACAATAAGAGCTTCTTCTGTTTTCCCTCCCACTGTGAGATCATGAGATCATTTCTCCAAGGTAGCCTCCAACTTACATGTTGAGTGCTCATACCTGGTTTCAACCCTCTGGTCTCAAAGGACTTGTACTTAGTCTTACTTATCTGATGAAAGCTTACAGTGTCTAGTCTATTGATGGCTGTTCTGTATTTGAATCAGAAAGAAAAAAAAGCCTGCACAAAAGAAAAATGTCTTTTTTTTCTCCAATGGGCCTTCAAAGCCATTAATTTCCATTGCAGGGATTCAATCTTTGTCCAGCATGTTCAATGAGCGGTTAACTCCTGATCTTTTGGAGTGTAGGTGGAGTGTGTACTTTTACCTACAATATTCAGATGTATTCACAGGACTTACAGTACATCTCTACTCTTCTGTTTGGCAGGGGCACCGTAACATCAAGTACTACTGTAACCTTCATTTATCTGTCTTTAACTTAGCAGTGACTCAGCATCTTGTGAGCACAGCCAATTCAGCACTGCAGCATTTTTCCATGTCTCCTTATTCATTGCCGTTTTTTATGACGGTGTATTTTTCCTGTTATTGTTGGTGGTTTTTGAAACTTTAAAAAGGTCCCAGATGACATACAGTCACAGAGGACTTTACATGTAATGATGTGCCCACAGTGAATTATCACTAGACCAGTTCCTTTGAGCTCTACTCATTGTTTTGGCTTTCTATCCCACAACTTCCGTTTATACTCATCTATGTACAAAAATAAATACGTCAGTTTCAGACGATGCGTTGGTCAATGCCCACATGCTTCCATGTGTCCCTTACGTTAGGACTGATGTTAAGCAATACATCCACAAGGGGATAGCGACCAATCAAAAGTTTCCATAACAAAAATGGCGACGATGGAGGAAGTTGTGATAATGCACCTAGTAAATAAAAAGTAGCAGGTCTATAAGGAAATAATGTTTTTTATGGATAAAATTCATTTTCAGAAGCACCAACATGCACATGGGTATTAGTTGCCGCTTTGTTTGTCAAGGTGTGTCATTTTCCTCAGTTTAAACTGTAACCAGGAAAAGAGACTATTTTAATAGTAATTCCTTTTCACATGTAAGAGTTGTTTTTGACAGTAATGTTTGAGAAGCCTGAGTTGTCAGTAAAATGTATGGAGAAGCTCTCCTTTGTCACTTTTCATTGAAACAGCAGCTGCTTTTTTTTTTACACATACTAGGAATATTTTCATTATATACGGGAGATGGATTATTAAATAACAAAACATTTAAATCTTCTATGCTTTGCTCTGTTGAAAGTCCGTGGGTGTAACTCCTTATTTGACATTGACTTCTTCTGAGTTGAAGTATTCGGTGAAGGAGATTTGAGATAAGGTCTTGACCTCCCTCTTTATTTAAGAGCTTAACTCTCTCATAAACCACAGCAACCTCCCCTGAGCAGAGACAGAGGTCGTAAAACATACTAAAGGTTAATCTCTTTAAGTTATCTGCCAAAACATATTTCTCAGCTCTCATTTGCAGACTGGGTGTAGCTATACATGTGCAACAGAAGACTGATGTGGTTGAAGGGTGGTTGGGGACTCACTTAAAGCAATGGAAGGGTGTGGTCTACCATATGGAGTGTGTTATATCCCCTGCGGCACCAATGAATTCATGAATCAGGTTAATCAAAGGGACACACAATAGTGTGTCGCTGTTTGGTGTAGCAGCCTTGTAGCTGTCATCGGCTTTCACTGAGCAACAGAACAATGGCATTTATTTTGGTTCAGGTGTGACCTATTACTTCCTTACACTCTGTTCTATTATTTTGCTCATTGATTTCCTCATGGATTCAGTCATTGAGAGAGTCGTTAACTTCCCCTTTTAATCATCTGTTGGATTTTATTGCAAGCGCACTCATCAAAAGAAAACTTGGCTTATTTTCCATCCACACGCCTCCATTTTCTCCTCCTCTTCACTCATCTTCCACCTATTATGTTTGTGTTTCTTAGCAGGTTCAACTGTAGTTGCCCCTTGTCTTGGATGTCTTTAGTTCTGCCTCCTCCTCCTCTCCACACTTCCAACAACATTCTTCCTCCTCCCTCCTCCTCCTCCTCCTCGTCGCTTCCTCATCTGCATCTACTGGCTCTTCTCCTCACAGTGCAGAGCCCTAAAATAAACATCCTTACTGCCGTCAAGGTACTAATCACCTCTCTTTATTTTTGACTCTGGCATTGTCTCCCCATGTGTGTATTTTTCTCAACTTCTCAACAGCCTTCTATTTTTTTAGATTTCTCTCTCTGTTTGCCTCATTATAGAATTTCTCTTTTTCTTTATTGCTTTTTAGACAAATATTTATGTTTGAGATATATATATTTATATATATATATAATTTTTTTTGTGGAAGATCACACTTTCTGAAGATCAAGATCGATCATGGGTCAGAACAGCTAGAAAGATACACAGGAAGTACATAGAATGAATAATTGTCTCCAAAAAGAAAATAAAAATCTAGAACCTCCTTTAGGCGTGGGTGTTTAGTAGCCTTTAATTTTTCAATCCAAAGGCTTCTCATTAGTTCAGCTTCATAAGATGGGACGTGGTCAGTGCCAAAAGCTTGTAGTGTAGCTTGGTAACTGTTATGACAGTCCAGATAGTGTCTAACCATGGAGGAGTTAACATTCCCTGAACCAATGGCATATCTGTGTTCTGCTAACCTGTCTTGTAAATATCTGCTTTTCCAATGTAAAAAACCCCCAAATGAGACATTCTTGTCTCTAGATCACAAATGTGGTTTTACAGTTAATAAAATGAATGATTGTGAATAAGCTCTGCCATGTGAAATCCATTACGATGGTCACATTAATAGGAGCTCTTAGGTTTGAAGCCCAACCATGTTTGTTGGGTGTCTGGTATAGAAGATGAGTACCAGTAGAGTAGAGCATCTCCGAAAACTGATTAATGGTGGTTCAGGGAAGATCATCTCTCTGAATAACCATCTTTTGTTCGTTTGGGAGCCTTTCTTTTTTTATCAAAGTTTGTCTTTCCAGGAGTTTGCCGTTTTTTTAAATGTTTTCTGTTTGGCAGTGTTTCAATATATGTATATATAGATACGTAGGATTGTTTGTTCTTTGATGGAGGTATGTGCTCCTCTGAGTGCCATTCTAGTTTAAATAGGTTTTGTTCTTCTCTGTTAATAAGTTTATGATTGGAATGCATTTAGTACACTGTAGAGAAATGAGCAGGGAGAGATGCAGAAACAAACATCCATGGCCAGGTGAACTGGGGACATTGTGTGTCATAGTTAGCGCCCCAAACCCATTAATTAAGTTCTCCGTCTCTGATTGTTTCAGCAGTCATTTATGAAATTATTCTTATATGATAGGTGACATCTTTGTTGCTTAGCGCTCATAGCCGTGGCATCACAGCATTGCATTTTCACCATGACTTATCAATCAAACAGTAGCTGCTTTCTTTCAAATGTCAAACATACTAAAACAGTCACAGCGCTCTTTTTTTTCTGGATTCCACTTTGGATTCCATTTTCTGCCCAATTGGGCAAATGTTTTTGCCTACAAGGTAAGGGGATCACATGTGGCTATGCTTTTGTTTGATTTCACCCACTCTTCTTTTGCTCATTCATTTTACTTTCACTAAAAAAAAACACATGTACACACACCTTACACACGACGTCGTGTCTCTCCCTGGGCCTCCAAAAGCTTTGTGTTAATTTCCTTCCCTCTTCTAATTCTTTTTTCATGGTTTCAAATCATAGCCTTATGAAGAAAAGCTGCTAATTTCTCTCTGAAATTTGTTGCAGCTTCTCTGTAAATGGCTTTCACTTTGATTTCTTCAGCCAGTATTGAATCTTTTCAAGTCAACATGTTGGAACAGGTCGTAAACAAATGGATTTCCATTCATGTGTTAAATCGGTTATAGTTCTATAGCACACAGGTACCCCAGCAGTCAGTCTGGCGGTATTGTCCATAGGTCAAAGAAGACATCAGTAGTCTTGTGCTTGTGCCCTCTGTAGTCTTTCAGCTGTGAGGCGAGTAGAAAGCTCTCTGTGTGGATCTCCTATGGTTCTGGAAATGGGTTTGCAGCTTTTGCCACAGTAGGAACTCCCACAGTTAGCCTTTCTGTCAGATGGGAAACAACAGAGGGTCCTCTCACACATACAGCAGGGAGAGAGACATCATTATCATGTGCACTCTCTACATTTCCAGCTGTGGTACACAACTACTCCTGCTTCCACCTGCTTGTTGGATGGGGAAAGATCCATTGTCCATGATCCATTTTGACAATCAGATGTCAAAAAAAGCAAAACGTTGCAATTATCCACTGACAGACTTCCTGTTTTAAATCTGTATGTCTGAAATTATGTTTCATGAAGATGTGCTGTGTCTTTTATCCCGGATAGGATTCTTCTCGGGGTTTCTACCAGGTGCTGGAACGTTTTCACACATGCACACAGTATTAACTTGAATTATGCAGCATTGTGGATCTGTGTATGAAGACCTCCGATCAGCTTGCATTTGCATAGGTGTCTCCTTATGGAGGTCTTAATTAATAAAATTAAGCAAATGCTATCCTTTTAAACATCATAGCACGGCTTTCATAGCTACAGTCACTTTTTAGGCTTTTAATGTCATTTTTAATAACTGATAACACAAATGGAGAGGAGCAAATGATCATATCTCATGAACATGGATTCTTATCATGAAAAAAAGGCATTCATCACATTGAAATAAGCAATTAACTTGTTAAGGTTGTGTAATAAAGAGAGTCTGACCTGGAAGACTTGAACAAGCCTCACTTGAAAAAAAGTTATGGCATCATTTTACTCACCCTATAGATGCATAGTTAAATTTTTTACTCTGTATTTCAAGGCCTATTTGTCTCATTGTTGACTGAAGAGACTGAGCTTTTTCTAGACTCATTTTCCTACAATGATATAATGAAAAGCCATCATACAAGCGGTGGACCCAATGTTCTGCACCTACATTGACCTCAATAGATGATAAATGCAATGCACTTACTGAATGAACAAAATTGTGTCATGATATATGGATGCATGATATGGTCTGCAGCTGAATACATGGAGTTTGCACCTGAAGTAGGTGAGTTAATTTGTGGGGGAAGTTAGTATGCCAGAGAAGAGAATTACAGCACTTCACCGCTTAAAAAAAACGTCTTTGTCAGCATCATAAATTGCTGATGATTAAATAACCAAAGCTGGATTTTCTTTCTTATATCAACTCATTGAGTTAATATGTTTATCACACATATTATTATGCTTTCCAAAATACTCTCATAAGCAATTTAAATACTGATAATAGCACCGTGTCCATCACAGCTGAGCTTTCAACAACAAACAAAACACATCAACCCTTTTCCACGAGGTCCCTCTGAGCCATGATTAGAGGCCACGTCCCGATTTGAAGGCTGCTTTTGTTGTAGATATGAAAGCGCCGGTGCTAAAATATTCAAGGGTACAGCAGTTTGGATGTTGTGAAGATTTTTTAACACAGACAATGAAAGACCATTTGTGATTACTCTGGAGGCTGAGGCCATATGCAGAGGCTAATGCGCTACCATAAATAAGTATACCAATGAGACGGTGTAGAGAGGATTCATCTTGCTGTGTTAATGCTGCCATATCTTTGATGTCTGGAGAGTACAGACACTATGGAGCTGATTCTATCATCAGATCTTCGCTAATACAGCTCATAATGTAACCCAAGAAAATACAACAATATAACATATAGTGCATACAGTAAGGACATGTTACCATACACTGTGGTCTGGTCTTAAAACAGGCTATACTGTATGCCCATGATGGATTATGTTGAATTATGTAGAGGATGGCTCATTTTTGGCTCACGATATTCTTTGCTCAAGGACATCTCGTCTCACACACTCACTAAAATGTTGCTTTAAGGTCCGTGGAGTGGATGGTATCAGACATTAGAAGTGAAATTAGATTAAATTGCATAGATAAATGTGTCGTGCTTGTGAATGCAGCATATATATAAGTTCAGCAGGGTCTTTGATTGTAATCACCCTCAATACTACAGTCATTTTTTTTTTGTTCTTCACAATCACTCTGATGGTGCCTGTTTTTACAACAATGGAGGGAGCAAGGCAAGCATTCAGATGTGGATGTCATGAATCCCATCTTTCCACTCAGATTAATAAGGCGATTGAAATATCACATACACATATCATACTTTTCAAGATGCTTTTGCACATGAGTTTAACACTTCTGATGTGTTTAGGCTGAGGCTGTGAATGATTAAATATTGATCTAGATGAGATGTGAAAAATAAATCTACCTATAGATGCCAAACTCACTCTGTGATTGTTTTTCCATCATTTTTAGTCATTTATCAAACATGCCAGAACTTTAATTTTCCTTTATTCTTTTTTTGAAATTCTATCTTTTTTTAATGAAACAAGCTGTGGTTTGTCCTGAATATGGCATGATGTCCCTGTTTAGTAAGCTATCAGCGTTAAGAAGAAGCTAGAAGAAGACATAACACACACACACACACAAACATACATACACAACCAGACTACACTAATCCAGTCCTTCTTTTAACTTGTAAAGAAGAAGTTGATAAAAACTTACATTAGATGTGCTTCGGTAGGTCAGACATAAAGTGCTGAGATGACAAGTCTTCAGTCCATTAGTGGCCTTTTCTGCTCCCATCTTGTCAACCACTACTGTCAATCTCTGCATTTAGGTCGTTCTTCTGATGCAGCTTCTCTTCATAGACGTCACTGCATATCAGGGGTTGTCAAAAATTGGCAATATGCCATCCAGGGAGGGAAAAGTGAACAAACGTTCATCCAGTCATAGCAAACAGTTGTTCTTGACGTCACTTGACGATACAAGAAGGGCTAAGTATTGTCCTGATAACCTCCCCAGGCCTTCCACTGACAAAGCACTTATATATAGAGGCCAAAGGCATGTCTTTCAAATCCTCCCCGTCATTGTAAACTTATGATAGAATGAACACCATTTGACTTTTCATCGCTTGACTTTGCCGTTCTCTGAAAAAAACAAAATGCATAAACGATCTAAAAACTCACGTATCACGTCTGTGTGTTCGGATCTGACAGTTAACGACTAGGAAAAGTAGCTTAAGTAAATAAATTGCCTTACTGACGTGTCATAAAAGCCGACCACGTGCTACTAAATAAACTATAATAAAAAACTACTTTTAAACGACAATAGCTAAATTCTCGTGCAATATTTCTGTCTCATGCCTCTGCCCAGGGGCAATGCTAGCATGAGACACAGTACAAACAGAGTGTTTATAATGTAACATGTTGTCATCCACTAGAGTAATGTTTACTGTACTTAACCTTTCTCTCTTCTGCTCTGCTACAAATGTGTGTGTGGAGGGATAAGCTCCTTCCTAGGTAAAACACTACAAAGATCAACAGAGAGGAGAGAAGTTACTGAATAGTATTTATTTCTTAGGGATAGATACAAGGTAATTGTATTCTTTCTCACCTCCTTCTCACTCTGTAAATGTTCATTTAAATCATGGTACATGCTATTAGATCATTTATTCATTTATACTGCGTAGCTCCATTCTTTGATATCATATCTAATGATGTCTAGACATGTCTGTTGATGCTGGAATATTGCAATGAGGCATTTCGGACGGCTAACAAAGCTTCAGCTGTCAGTCTCCTCTTAATAGCTGTCCAAAATGTCACATTTTTTCATGTCGCTGTGTAAGCGAGACTTCACAGTCGGACAAAAGATCTCGGAGTAAAGGAACAGTCGCCTCAAAATAAAGAAAATGCCGTTTCTTTGAGGTTGCCATGCATTTATGTGTGTTTTAAATGGGGTTAGAGTTCCTTCACATAAAGACCAATGACCTCATTGTGTGTCAAAAAGTTAATTCAAGTTCCTTAAAGCCAAATAATGACAGACGTATTCCCACAGTCTTTTATTTATCTCGAACCAATCATGATATATTGAATGGTGGCTTCTTTTCTAGTTACACTAGAGGTGTGGCTCTGCAGGTTCCAGTGTCAGTCCGTACACCGCTTTGGTTCTGAAATATCCCAACAACCAGTGGATGCATCCAACGGACTTAAGTGAACCTCTGACTTTTTCCACTATGGTTGATTCTTTTATTTTTCACTGATCCAGTGAAATATCTTTACATCTACGATCCCAATTTAAAATGTAAAATGTGGACTGAATAGAGGACAGCTGGCTGAGTGTCTGGATGTTGCTGATATATGTATAGGCTTGTGTTTCGCATTGGTAGAGTCTTAACTTACATTTGCAGATGCAGCAGCAAACTATGTATTTAATGACAACATGTAGTTATATGTGTCAGAGAGTAATGAGGGTTTTTAATACAGTGCCGTCTGAGGGATCGGAGGTCACAGGCATTCGGTGTTGGTTTTCGTTCTTGTAGCTTATGCGCAGAGATTTCTCCAGATCGTCTAAAGCTTTTGATGATATTATGGGCTGTAGATGGTGAAATCCTCAAACTTCTTGCAATGATGCATAGAGAAATGCTGTTCTTAGACTGTTGGACTGCTTGCCTAGGTAGATTTTCACAAAGTACCTCTCCCCATCTTTGCTTGTGAATGACTGAGCCTTTCCAGGATGCCCCTTGCAAACTCAACCATGATACGATCACCTTGTTAATGAAACTCTTCACCTATGGAATGGTCCAATCACATGTTTTTGAGCATTGCACCTCTTTCACCACTTTCAGGACTATGTGTGCTTGAAAGGGAACATGAAATGTATCATTATGGCACAAGTTTGAGCCTTTTATGTGTCCTATATGTACCTGGTGGTGGTGGTGGGGGGGTAGCTGTGGTTGGACATTTTGAAATTGAATTCTCAAAGGCCATTCTGCTCTCTCTTTTGTCTCTGCGTCTTCTCGGTTTTCTTCGGTGGAAATGGGACCCATCTCCCACTATTTTTCTCCCTCACTTTTTTTGTAATAGGCTCATCTTTTCTGCTCTCTGCACTGCCTCTATTTTTGTGAGTCTGAATAAAGCATCTAATGGTGCATGGAAATGGTGGCAGCGCAGACAGCCTGTTATGTGTTACGTACGGTATGTCAGTGATAATGCACATTTTGAAAGGATGAGAGGAAGTCATTCTTTCAGCAGTGTCGAGTATTTAGTGTTTTTGTAAGGACCTAATGACAAATATGTGAGTTTATTTATCTTAGTCACACAAAAGGCTGCTTTTCATGTTGGTTCACTCATTCATTCGGTTTTTCTCCACAGTATTGTATTCATCATGTGAGAGCATGCTGCTGCTTATTGTCATGATGACGATGATGGTTATAAGTCTGACCTGTCCTCAGGTGTACATCCGTATCCTGGACAATGAGTGGAACGTGTACAGGCGCTACACCGAGTTTAGGGAGCTCCACAACCACCTGAGAACCCAGTTTCCACAAGCGGACACCTTCAACTTCCCTCCCAAGAAAGCCATAGGAAACAAGGTGAGCTGAATGAAATCATTACCTGTTTGTATGACGTCTCTGTGACTGTCATCCGCTAATGAAAACATATAAGCTGCTATCTACCGAAATATGTTAGCATCGTTAGCGGGGCAAAAAAACCCGTTGTGTTCAGTTGACTTCTTAACGTTTCCAGCAGACTTGTTTCAAAATGAGAATCTTGTATAAGAGGTCTTAACTATGCTCTTGATGGCTACATGCATGCTAATTTGCTAACAATACTGAGTCTAATGCATGTCGCAGGTAGAAATGGATTTTTGTTACCTTCGGCTGGGGTTATTTAAGTGTAACCCAAATTGAATACAGAGCTGTATAAAGTAGGGAAAGACAGCACAGTGTATGCACCTTTGTAAAAGACCACAAAATAATGCAGTTAGCTAATGAAATGCCTCTTGGTCTTGGGAATAACAGCGTTGGTGCAGAGGTAAGCTGGTTAACTGGGCATGATAAGAGTTGCACCTTATGAGAGAGCAGATTTTTAATACATTCGGTACAGTTTTGCTGTTGTGTTTGTTGGATTTGGAAATCTTAAAACTATGCCACCACCCTCTTAACTATCTAAATGCAGTATTTTCTCTTAATAAAGCTCCCATGTGCTCCGGTTTGGTATGTGGAGGAATTCAAAGGTTGTGCTTAGTTACTGCACGGCTGCTAAAGCTCTGAATGGACAACCACACACACTTAACTAGGTATCATAAAAATGTACAGCATGAACTCTGTTGAGTAAATACAGCTGTTATCAGTTGGTGTTATCCACCTCTGTTATCATGTTTATTACTTTTCCTCTTTTGCTATACTTCTCTGTTTTGCTGGCGCACACACCCAAAACCACAGTCTACATCTACAGGAGACAATCACAGCTCCAGGTCTCCATGGCTTACTTACTCTCTAGTTATTATTCACATTTATTTTGTTAGGATAAACCCCTTGAGATGAATCATCTAGTTTTTGAGGGGGTCACAATCACATACATGCAGTTAGACAACAGAACAAAGAATTACAATTTATCGAAACAGTGACTCAGGCAGGCAAATATTAACCAAAAACAAGCAAACAAACAAACAAAAAACATTGTCCAAACTGTACAATAATAATTCATTACAACCAGAACCAATAGAGTATGAATGGATCACCAAATATACATAAACATACATGTAATGGATGCAGTAGATCCAGTGCCAGCTGAGCTATTTGTATTTGATGCTGCCACAGTCAAACGCCGTGGTCTGATTCCCCACCTTCACCGACATGATGCCTTCCTGGCTAGAAACTGGTGTGAACGCTTAGCTGCAGAAGAGGGCGAGTGTGTATGTGTTTGTGTTTTTAGATGACCTTATGGAATCACGAGGACGTGCAAGTATCTGTCAAAGGCCCAGACAGTCTGTGTCATTGTGTCCCGGGAAGCTCTCTCTTACCCCACATGCTGTCGGTTAAAACCAACACACACACTTGCATTGCACTTTTTGTAATGCCTAAGAGGTTTATTTGAATCACTCAACACCAGACTTTTTTTTTTTCCATGACAGCCAGTGGGTTGAGTTTCATTTTGCTGCAGTGATAAGCAGGTGTACCTGGGGTGAGTACATCAGGATGTCAAGTGTGCAAGTTTAGTTTCGAGACTGATGAGAATCACTAATGACCCACAAACTCGTGGATATTTTTGAAGTCCTTCAAGCTGTAAAATCCATTACATTTAATTATTTCTTCACCTTTCTAAAATAAGCTGCTCCAACAGCAGAAGTTTTAGAGAACTTATGGAGTCCTTTGGGCCAGACTGAAATAAAATGAGGGAGCAGGTGGACGGCTTTATAGCTTAAATACCAGATTGGAGAAGCATGTGTCTATGTATAATGTGTGTGCATCCGTGCAAAACACGAATTTCTCTAGATCTGTTTATATGTGCGTTAGAGAGAGAGAGTTCTGTATTGGCCCTGCATGTCTCTCTGTGTACAACTATGTTTTTTTTATAACTCAGAAGTGAGTCTCCTGCAGTGGAGAGTGTGTATTTCTTATATTCCTTTGTGTTTATTGTGCGTGTCTTAGTCATCAGCAGGCCTGCTGCTCTGCGATTCCTGTTATTTCAATCCAATCACTGTTTGTTTCTGGCTCAACTGGAGTACTTTGGAGTGACTGTCTGAAGCAGGGAAAATCTTTTCTCAGGTGAAATGGAGAGCAGTGTTGGTGTTGAATGGTGTGATTGTTTTAAAATGGGCATAAATGGAGCTATTATAAAAGTGAAAGAAATCAGCAGTGAGTTTGGATAATGATCATACAGTAGTTGTTAAAATCATCACATGCCTTGTTACCGTGTTTGATCTAAGGCGTAGAATGCAGTTTCTTTCTCATACTACAACACTGTCTGAGTTAAAGCCTTAAAGAATCTAAACCTAGAGCTGCCACTGTCAAAAAGTCAGGTTTGAAATGAGCTTGCAATGCAACAGTTTACAGGCTTATACAGGCTCAGTATATTATTTATTTACTTCCACACTTGGATGACCGCTTCTCAAAAGCATTTAGTCGAATGCTATGACAAAACCAATAATGATAAAATATCCGTGTTGCATCTTCTTTCCCAGTCCATCTGTTTCTGTTTTTGTCTTCCTCTCGGTTCGGGCATATTTGTATACTTTTCTCATCCCAGTCGGTCTCTCTGCCTCCTCCTTGCTTTCATCCATAACAAAGTCGCATTTTCTCTGCAGGAGTTCTGCAAAATCCAAAGCTGACTTTTATGCACTCACAGGCTAAACGCGCAAAGGGCATCCCACTATATCGTGCCGTTAATGATGGACACATGTTAATGTTAGGAAAGGGTTCGTTTGGGTGTTGTGAGAGGAAGAGGCCTTCAAAAGCCTTTTAACAGCACCGTGAATCACAGCTCCGCTGTGGTTTGCTTTGTAAGGATGAAACACAAACCGTCAGTAGAGATTTGGTGGCAGGGGAAATGTGTGCACACACACACCCCTTACTAACTGTATTACATGCCAAGGACTCTCAGTTTCACGCACACACACACACACACACACACACACACACACACACACACACACACACACACACACACTCTAAAATGATTGACAACTCAAAAAGAAACACAGCCGTAGTTCTCGAAGAGCATCTGCTCTGCCATGGATTTAAGTCATTACACATCTTATGGAATAACGTCACGCACATACCTATGACTTGCAGCAGCAAACCTGCACACACACACACACACACACACACACACACGCACCATCTCACACTTCTGTGAGATTATCTATGCCAACACTTGATTGACTTTTCATGCATCTTGCATGCCAGTGCCCTGTGATTAGCTAATCTCCTGCCTTGGTTGGTGTCAGGACTCATCCTTACTGCAGCATAGGAAGGGAAGGTAAATCACAGAGGTGATTTAGTAGATGTAACTGCAGCAGTCTGTACATGAATCACATGTTACGTCTGATGTGAGACGAATGTTCACTGATATGAAATGCTCGTGTCTTATACCCCTGTATTGTTTTTTTGGTTTGTTTTTTGTTTGTTTTTAGTTGTTGTAGATGTTTTTTTTTCTGGTCAGGGTCACTTTTGAACCTGAAGTAAATATCAGTGCTTTCTTCCAGTGGATTTGATACCTTTGATATTTTAATGAAGTGATGATTTTTTCATTAATTTTTACCTTGTTTTCCAGAATGTTTCTGTCATTGTAGACTTTAGTGTTGATGCATGCCAAGACTGCTTGTAATTGCTCTTCTGCTTAATGCTTTGATGTTTGATTTATCTACATCCATTTACCTTTTACATACCAACAGCTCAAGCTGAGGATGATTGGGGATATTTAAGAGGAACTTGTTTCTGGCTTGAGCTGAAGTGGTGAACTGGAGCTGATATGAATTTACGGGAAAATACCCATGTTTATCCTGCCACTGTTTGAGTTTACATCGACACCTTACATCAGCCAGTTTGGAATCGGCCAGATTTTACGAGATGCCAAATCCATTTTTATACCCAAATATATATATATAAACATGCTTTTAACACTAACGTAAATAATGTGCTTTTTCTTAGAAGTCTTCCCAGACATCCTGTAGACTCAGTTATATGTTAAAACTATTATCAAATAACATTAAAATATAATGATTATGAATAGAACGTAAACTTTTAAAATTAATTTTGATCCAATAGTAAAGGTGGCAATGCTTTAGAGGACAGCAAATGATAAAGGAACTAGATTGGCGGCACTTCTAGCTGCAGATTGGTTATTATTCGCTGATGAGTCACCTGATCACTTGAGAGATTCACTAATAAGAAAGAGTTGGTCACTTGATAAATGCTTCTTTTTTCTTTGAAGATCCATTGTGAAGGATTAAAGGGGTATGAATGGAATGTAATGTTCATAATTATATTTTGATTAGTGTATAATCATCAGAATCTAAGAATCGTGTTCTCATAAAGCTACAGCTGGAGCGGATCCTCTTCCACAGACTCCACCATGTTGCACTTCCATATTACGGTAGCCCAGAAAAGACAAAATTACACACTGGCTCTAGAGACAGCCTTTAGTGTTTTTGTTAGTGTTTTATGTGAAAAGTCCCACTAAGTTTTGACCCACAATGGTTCTTTCTCAGGGCATGACTGGAAATAGAAGAAACCAGAGTGGAGTGATTCCTTATACAGGCAATTACTGGCGTATACTAAACCAGAATATCACACAATATACAACAAGTACAATATGTAGGATAGAAATGAATAGTCTCAGTAATAATTTTAATCAAAGCAATAAAAAGAACAATTATTATAATCATAATTACAATAATTCACATCATTTCCAGGCAACAATTCTAACAATTAAAGCCACAATAACACCATCAACAATGACAGGAATAGATCAGATCACTAGAACAATGCCTTTTGTATTTGTTTTATTGAGTTGTGTACTGACATTATCCCAGTAATTTTTGAGTCATGTAACCATAGATTTTCAGTGGTGTTTTTTTTTGTTTTTTTAAATTATAGAGATGAAGACAACAACTCCCATGCTACCTATGTCTTCCTTTTTCATTTTACTGAGAGACCCATAGCAGCAGAAACTGCATACTGTGCTTTTAAAAACAGTCGCCAAAGAAAAATCTGAAATGTATGGAACCGGAATCAGAACGACCTGATTGATTGGCATCTCTTCTATATTATTAGAATAGAACAAAAGAATAAAAGCAGCACCAGAAAGACACCTGTGCAGGTACAGGTTTAAAGAAAATTAAAGGCACCTTTTATCAACTTGGCTGACTGTGATGGTTGTAAACAGAACACCTTCAGCTTTCACTGTAGCAGTCATATAAATTCTGTCGAGGGAATCATCATATCGATTAACTCCAGACAAAAATTGATTCCTGTCCCAACAGTCAGTGGCTGAGATGACCCCTGAGGGTGTTGGTTCTAACCCTGCCTCTTTGACTCATATGTGCATCTGTGTCTCAGTCATGTTAAGGAGATAATGACTCCCTCTCTGGGTCGCCAAATGCTTTGGGCGAGATTGTCCAGCTGCGTAACCCTACAATACACATCATGTTCCTTACACATGCACGCACACACACACACACACACACACACACACACACACACACACACACACACACCCTGTGACAGCTCTTAACCAGCTGATTTGTCAGGGGCTTGACCAGGCATACAGGCTAAATGTTCCCGAGTCGCGCCTGTCAAATCCCTCCTGATGTTAACACACAGACAGAGAGGAGGCAGAATGATTACATCAAAGTCATGTTGTTGCCAAACCCCAGAGTCCAGCTGTCAGGTTTTCTCACTGGCCACACCTCGGCCAGATCTTATGGCTTACATCCAAAAGCGTTTGTCATTCTTTTTTCTTCTCCTCCCTTAATCTCAATTTCTCTCCCGCCTTAAGCTTTGATAGAAATCGCTTCATTTTTGCAATGGCTTTTTATCTCTCTTAGTTTTCTTTCAAGGCTGCGAATGGAGACATTATGGTTTTCATTTTGTCGCGGTTTGTTTGAGAGAGAATTCCTAGGTTTGAATATCGTTTCTCCAGCAATAGTCACCATTCTAACTCTCAGGAGTCAAATAAGACAGTGTGGAAGATATACTTTTATTTTCTTATGGCAACAGTTGCTTAATTTGTCAGTAATCTGTGCAAATTATCTGCCTGCAAATCCAGCCCCACCAGGCTGCTGAGCGGCATCATGTCTTGTTTGGTAGCAGCAGGGCTGACCACAGCTGACCCGTGACATACAGTATGTGTCTGTGTGACCAGAGAGAGTTTTCTTTTGTCTGTGTTCAGCGTCAACCTGAGCCTCTGTAGTTTAGTAGAGTTTAGGTTCACTCCTGTTTGCACTGATCACTTTCAGTCATATCACCTTAATGCTGGTGCAAACCAGCCGTTTCCTGCTGCAGCTTCCCATTAAAATTGTTCCACCTGCAAACCAGTGAGAGGCTTTAATTGTGAAGCAGCTGTAGGAAAAGTAACACGTTTATTACCAAGTCAGCAGAGTGTTGATGGTGATGCTATGAACATGATTGGTTTTCAATCAATCCGTTTTAAATATTACAGGGAAGAATAGTACAAGCAGAACCAATGTGATGTTTGAGACTGACTCCATTTTCTGCAAACCACCTAAAATGTCATCAAGGTAAAAAACTTTTACATTTTAAAGTAAAGCAGTTACACATTTGGGGAAATATACTTATTTTCCTTCTGGCAGAGATGATGAGAACACCACCACTCTCAAATTTGTTTGTCTAGAACAACAGGCTGGATAAAGAGCAAATCAGCTAGCCATGCTATGTCTCATTCTGACAGAATCCACCTATCAGCATCTTTAAACCTCACTAATTAATGCCATATTCTCTATTTAATCCATACAGAAAATAAGGTGTAAAAAAAGACCATTTGCCATTTTACAGTGGTCTCCAATGGCTACCTGGAAATAGCTCTCAGACAGCAAATCGACAGTCCAGAGGAGACAACATCCATGATTTCCAAAATCAGTTTGAACTACAGGGCGCTCTGCGAGCACATGCCTCTCCATCTTAGCTTGAATTAGAAGATGTATTTTTTTTAAGTGTCCCCAGGCCCTTGTTGTAATGTCCTTTATACAGTCAAGTTTGTTTTTAATCAAGTGTCACCTGAGAGATCAAATGTCACTGGTATTCAATAAAGATTTCTCCAGATTCTCTGAATCTGATGGTGATGATATATGTTATATTATAGATGTTATATTATAGATGGTCAGATCTTTAAATCCCAGCAATTATGCATCGAGGAACTGTTACACCATTTGCCCATGCAGCTTTTTCACAAATCGAAGAACATCATCTCATCTTTCCTTGTTAATGACTGAGGTTTTCAAGGATTACCCTTTCATACTAAATCATGATATTATCACCTGTTACCAATGAACCTCTTTACCTGTGGAATGATCCAAACAGGTGTTTTTGAGCTGTCCACAACTTTTTTTGTGGAATCGTTTTTTTCTTTTCTTTTTTCTATCCCAACAAATTTAGAATGAGGTGCATATTTATCAGTTTTTACATTAAATCTTATCTTTGTCGTAAATTCAATTGAATAAAGGTTAAAAAAAAACAAGATTTGTAAATCAATGCATTCTGTTTTATTTAAGTTTTTCACAGCAGCTGTTTTGGATTTAGGGGCTATACAGCATTACAATGGGACTTTATGATTTGAACTATAATATATAGTTATATCGAGTCCTGAAAGGTAATCACAGTAGAAAGATGCTACTTACACAACTACAATTTGCAGTAGTAGTATGTGCTCCATTTGCACATACAAAGAGAGAGAGGGAGAAGGCTGACCTGATTAATTAATCAGTAACTACAAAGTGAATTATTAACCAGCCTTAGTATGTTGTCTTCACATATTATGCAATATACATGTTTTACCCTTTTAATTATGACAAGGAGACATTGTGAAGGTCTTGTTTGAGCGTTCCTGAATTGCCTGTGATGTTTTATGCATGGCGCGGACCTGCGGCGTGGTGCGTGTGTTTTAAACAGGCGCTGAGAGAGCAGGCCGCTCAGCCTCGCTTGCGGTCCGTTGTGGGCTGACTCGATGGATAGCATTCACTTTGTTTTGTTAAACCAATTTTAAAGCGATGACCTGGGAAATTCAGTTGTTTTTTGAAATTAGTATTCCGACTCCATATGCACAGCTAATCTGTACCACGGTACAGATTTACATACATTTGCTCGCAATCTGCTTGTTGTAAGTGTCTGAATTCTCAAGACAACAGCTTATTATGCAGCCAAAACGTTTGGCCTGCAACTTTCATTATACAGCATCCCTGCATTCCTCTCGTCTCCCTCTCTCCGTCGTTCTTTTTGTGAAAAAAAATGAAACCTAAAAACCACAATAGAAATGTGCATCACTGTAAACACACAGTCATTTTAGAATTCAAAGCAACATCTTTGCCTCAGTCAATAGCAATGATTTTCTGTTGCTGCAGAAAGAAAAGTGGTTGATGCTTCAGTGTGTAGTTCTTATACATCGGAAGGTGTTTTTTTTGTTGCCAGGCAACATTTTGTTCAGATGCTATAAGCAAATTCACTGAGCAGTTGTGGAGACCCCGCTGACTACTTCACGCTTCGCTTCCATTGACAGCTCCCCTCCCCTGTTTGTCTGTTCTGTCTGAGAGGTGACATTTAGAGTGGCGTGTGTTTATACGGTGGGTTTGTGTTCTTGTACTTACTTTTGTTCATCCATTTTCTGTTCCTGCCATTACATGGGCATTTAATGACCCTATATGGAGCTACATTTTATGCACATAACCAGAAGGCGCCGCATATAGAAAATGACTTTGCCAAGCCTTGCTCCTGTTCCTGCACAGGAAGACAGGGAGGGGAGGAAAGTAGAAGAAAAAAAAAAAAGCAGTGTTGATATAGCTGGATGTAAGTAAGATGTAAGAAGACAGAATCAGCCTTGCACCTGCATCAGTATACCACAATAGTTTGAGCTCTGCCCTCTCGTTCCTCTCTGCAAACAAGAGACAGCCCCTGGCCTCTTTAGCCCTCCTCTCTGTCTCCACGAGAGGATGAATCTGTCATGATGTCCATTAATGTTATTACTGCTCTGACATCCATGAAAGCAGTCAGGGTGTCCCTTATTGTGTTGACATAGCTTGAAACCCATCCTGGCACGCACAGCCTAATCTGACACATCACATTTATCCCGTCCTGCCGCGTCTATTTTAACCTGCATGCAGCAGAATGTAGTTATCCACTCCTACTCCCTTAAATGTACACATTTATCCATCACTTGCTGCAGCAGCGAACCTCTTATCACATTATAACCCCACCCCTACATTTTCTCTCTACCTACATTATTATCCACTAAGTTTTTTGGTTGGTTCACAGTAAAATGTGAACATGCTGATCCATAAATATGCATCCAAAGGCAGCTGATGAGCCTCTGTAAATTAAATATACATTTGTCGAGGTATTGAAATTCTTCTCACCACATTTTCCACCCATTATGCTCATCTACACACATTAATGACTCAGCACGAGGGTACAACACCACCCAAAGTGTTGTCTGTAGTTACATTGTGTTTAGGTCTTACAGTGATGTCACTGTTGATAAATCTTTAAGCAACACCTTAGTCTTTTAGTCTCTCAGTTATTTTCTTCTAAAATGATAAACTCCTAGACTCACAACTATCAAATTTATCAAAAACAATGAGTCGTCTATATCCTATGTGACATCATATCACAGTTGTGATAACAGTAGAAGGTCATATCAAACATAAGACAAACATGCAGATGATGACATAAAGCAGTGATGGTGATGTAAGAAGGTGTAATGATTAGAAATACGGTAAGTAGGATACGCGTGGGTCACGTGTATGTGGGGGCATGCTTGGTGTGAGGAGGATGATATGTGAGGTAAAGTGACGGAGAAAAAAATATAAGATAATAAAAACATACAAAGCAGTGATGACACTGAGTGCTACGAAATGCATGATGTAAAAGAAATATCATTAATTTAATGTCATATAATGGCAAACATCACAACCTTGATATACAACAACATACAGTACATGATGAAAAGCATAATAAGATGATATAATATTATTATATACATATACTGTAATAAACAACAATAGACATAAAGCGGAACAGGAAATTATGACTCTTCTAGAACAGCTGTTTTCTCGACGACAGAAGGAATAAACAGATCCAAGTTCAGGGTTTTCTGTTTCATGATGAATAAATCGACATGCAGGTGTTGCATAGAAATCAGAAAAGGGACCCTTTGGAGAGAACGCTCAGGTCTGCGGTCTGCAAACACTCTTTACAATGTCTTTTAATGTCATGTTTATTAAATAGCATCCCTTTATTTTCCCCCATGCTTTCTGATTGCTGCATGTTATGCAGCCATTAAAGCCCTATTCATAGTTGTTTCGTGTAGAAAAAGAATCGGATATTGTGCTTCAGGACATCACAATTAAATTCACTCGGGTGATTTTACATCAAAAGAGAAGCAGTAGTTTCAGAAACAGACAACTGTCGGCCTCCTGCAATCACTGCTTGTTCCGGTTCCAAACACCCCAGCGTACAGAAACAGAACCTTGCCCAGCCTTTGTTCTGAGTATTGCTGGACACCAATTAGCCATGCTAGCACGGGCCATGTGGCTCTGTGCCTCTGTTATCAGAGTTGCTCAGGGAGGGAGGGAAGCCTGAATGCTCAAATGATTTTTCATCAACATCAGCATCCAAACGAGGAAATAAACACAAATACTGAGATGTGTTAATCCCGTGCAATGCATAATCAACATTCCTTGTCATGGGGGATATGGGACTTGGAGGCCTGGTCATTGGCAACATTATGAACATTTCAAAGTGTTGTTGGTTTTAACTGCAAACACAGAATGTAAGTTCTGAGGGACAAATCACAGGGGACACCTTTGCAGGATTTGACTGAGGCACAGCAACAAGATCTAATCATTCCAGGATTAAAAGTTTGTTAAATGGGAACTTTGTTGATTTTCAATCATTTTGTATCATTAAAATGTAGGTAGTTTATGTAAACGCAGCACATTTGCTGGTAAAATCTGGGTTTCTGCCAGGGTTAGGGCTTTTGTTACTGATTGTACCGATTGTATGTATTTATGCATTTTTTGTGTGTGTCCGCATCCATGGCCACAGTAACAATAGTACGATGATTTAGAGTAAAAGTTGTCCTTCTCTCTGTCTTGCATCGAGTGAGAAACATTTTTTTCCTGTTTAGTCACCTTCAACGACGTCCTTCCTCACTCTCTGAGGCATCATCTGTCGTTTCCCTGGATGTTATAGCAGCAGGCAGCTCAACAAATCACACTGTTACCTTGGATGACATTATGGATTTCTCTGGGTTTGAACTTTTCTGGAAACATTTGTGATATTGAAAGTTCAAAACTCAACAAAACATAGAATACAGTTATAGGCATTTTAAGGTTTTGTTGTAAAGTTGTAAAATTACTACTTGAAATGCGTCATAATTGTTGGATGGGCACATCATTTTATATTTATATTATATTTATATACTACAGAAGCGCTTATTTACAATATTCACTATTTATTGCTCTGTTTTGGGTCTCCACCAACACCTGAGGGAAATATGTGGCTCTTTAATTGGTCCCTCATGTTCAGGAGTTCATGAATAAGTGCTGAGCAAGTAAGGTTTGATGGATGTTTCGGAGGTTTTTGGAGTTGTTGTTTTTTGCCTGTTGTATTTAAAGTGTCACTGATGGGAACAATGAGGGTGAACCAAAACAGTAAAGATGTGTGCTGGATAGCCAGAGTAGGCTATTAAACTCCATAGAGGTGAGGAGTCCTGCAGAATGGGTAATGATTCTTTGTTCGTTCATCATTACGACCAATCCCATTCTCCTCACGTTACACAGAGTTATATAACAAGTATATAACTACCTTGTTCTTGTCTCTCCTTCCCCTCTCTGTCTGCAGGATGCCAAATTTGTGGAGCAGAGAAGGAAGCAGCTGCAGGGCTACCTTCGCACTGTGATGAACAAACTGATTCAGACACTGCCGGAGTTCACAGCCCACCCCACCAAAGAGACCCTCCTGTCTCTGCTGCCTTTCTGTCTGTAAGTGGACACGTACAGGCTTGTTCCATACGGCACCTCAGCTTCAGTGTTAGTGTGTGTAGTTGTGTGCGGGTGCGGGTGCAGGGCTCCTGTTTGTGTGTAAGTTTTGATTGATGTAATGTTTCAGAAATTAGAGAAGAGGAATCCAGACAGGAGCAGAGAAACACAAGGATTCAGACCATCAGACAGATTTTTGCATAACTCATGTTTTTAGCCAAACATAGAGGATGAAAATCCGTAGCAAATTATCATTTTTTTATTATATAGATATTATAACCACTACCTAAAACATTTGTTATTACCATCATTACAGTTCGCAGACCTACTATACTTAAATGTAACACAACTTTCCTCTGCAGTGAGGGATTCTTATCATCATTTCAGGTGTATTCATGTTGAATTTTACCTCCAAAAATGTCTTTACATGATCTGACTTTGCCCGTGGCTCACTTACAGCCAGTTTACAGCATCCAATCTCTTGTGTAGTTGTGTACATGGGTGAGAAAGATCCAGGGACCAGGGCATCTGTCTGTCAAAGATCGGTGCACCATTTCGTAAATTTGGGTGGAGGAATACAAACAGGAGCAGTCTCGGAATGTGATAAGGACCGAAATCAGGAAATGTAAATATCCTAGTTATTTTCATGATTATTCCTTCATACAGTCATTGAAGCAGATGGAGATATTTAGTTGTGTTTGTGCACAGCAAACTCCAATATGGTGGAATCCTCGTTATCCTCTTTAAAAATGTAGAGCTGCTTTTTACTCATGCACAAATCCCACTGTACACTGACACATCTTGAAACAAAATACTGTCTTTGGCAGTTGTTTGTATGTGTTATTCCAATTTAATTTACATGATTTCCGGGGGAAAAAAAAGTAACTGCCAGAGCTGTAGTGGTCGCAGTTGTTACAGGATGCAAACAGGGAGGATTAATGTCACTGAAAATGCCAAATCCCTTGTAAACAAACTTCACCGTCTCCCTGGTTCTTCACTAATATGCATAGTCACACATACAGAGTATAGGTTCTCTCAGAGACACACAAGCACAGACTGTCAGACTAGCAAGTGTGAAAATGCATGATGCCTCGGCTGCCCACATACCTGCCAAGCTACATACGTGAGTTAAACAGTTCCAGTCGTTTCCTGTCAATATTCACATCAGTTTGCTGTTAGTCAGTGTGATCCGTCTGACTGGGATGTAATTTCTTCTCTGTAGAGTCATTGGGATGTGAACACAGTTTCCATAGTTGTAGACTCTTCTCCCTTTTTTCATGAGAGCAGGCATATTACAGTTCCCTGTCATGAGAACAACCATTAGAGTAAAAAAACTTAAAAAAAACACTGTGAAAGTGCCAGTGTCAGGTTTGTCAAACCTGTAACTTCGCATGCGGCACATCAAACGATTTTCAAGAAATATAATTTCCTTTACTTCCTCAAAGAGCAGAGGACAGGAAAAGAGGAGATCTGTGGCTTTAGGCCGTCCACAGAGAGGATGAAAGTATGTCTGCCTACCTGACGGTGTGGGTGAGATGACCCGGTGGTGGTGTTGGCGGTGGTGGTAATCCTCAGCCGTCACTGCACAGGAAATGAAGCGGTTGCAAACGCCATCCAATGAACAGAATATTTGGTGGACAAATTTACTCTGGAGGAAAACAAAGAGAGATTTTTTTTTATTTTTTTAAACAACATTTTAGTTCCGTCTTTTTTGTCAACTATATTGGATGTTGATTTAGTCTCAATTAGTGTTTCAGTGACAAAACGACACTTTTTTCGTCACTGTTACACAGTTACTGCATGCATTTGGGATTGTGATTGACTTCTTGCACACCAGTAATTTCTGACCTTTAACCCAGATTAAGGTTAACAAGGTTAACAATTAGTCAACAGCGAAATAACAAGAGACTCTGGCCAAACTCTTGTCTATGTCGTGGTGTAACAAGCTGATTCTTCATCTGTGTGACCAAAAACTCACCTCCGGAGAAAGTTAGCATTAAAGTTGAGGTGATGCAACAGAGAAACAACCACAGCAACTACAGAGAAAGTTACGCAGCAACATCTTGAGCATAACATTTGCTCAGAGGCTGCAAACCTGTCTGCGTTAGATGAAACTTTACGGTGAAGGCTGACACAGTTGATAGGAAATGACTTTTACTTGCATATGCAGGTTTGTCTTTGCCTGCTGTTATCTGTGTCGACACTGGGTTTCTCATTGCAGGGACAAAATGGAATTGCAGCGACACTGGATCAACACCAATCAGCATATCATATTCCTGCTCGTGTGTGCAAAGGCATACAGTTCTCTCGTTTCTCTCCGATGATGCTCTGAGGCTTGCTAATGCTGTGATGATATTTAATGGGTTAACACGATGTTACTATCTAACCCAGACTCCATAACTACCCGTTATGTTGGCGTGATCAAACCTGTGCTGGTCTAACATCTTCAGTGGAGGATGAAAGCCTGATTAGTCTGCTCATTACATTGATGGGAGGAACTAGGAGAGGATACAAAGAGAAGAGAGAATACTATTTGGCTGAAATGGAAACCATACGTTGTTTGATTATTTAACAACCATTACTGACTGAACAAGGAAACAAAAAAAATACCATAAATACACAAATAGTGGCCTCAAAGTCTCAAATAATAGCCAACAAAAACAAATTAAAAGGTGTAAATCGTTAAATATATTATCTTTAGTTTTATCTGGACAATCTCATCTTTTATCATGACACAAGAAACTTTTCCAAGAGTTGTTTAAAGACAGGTTATTTCATTTATGATTCAATATATCCATAATTCAGTGGGTCAGATGTGTACATGCACTAAATTGACTGTGCCTTTAAACAACTTGGAAATTTCCAGAACATTTTGTTACGGCTTTAGAAGCTTCTGATTACTGACATTATGTGAGTTGCTTTGAGGTTTACCCGTGGATGTATTTTTAAAGCCTGAACACACAGAGCCTTTTTGTTTGACATCACAGGAAAGTGAGTGGTTCGATCCCCTGCAGCCTAGAGATACCGAATTCCAATTTGCTCCTCGGGTGTCGTAAGGGCTGCACACTGCTCCTCAGGGATGGGTCAAATGCAGAGAACAAATTTCACTACATTGTACAGTGTATAATTGCATGTGACAAAATAAAGCTGCTGCTTCTACTCACAGAAAACACTGTAGTGTCTGTACACAGCTAATGATCTCCTGGACCGTTGTAACAAAATCACTCAAACACAAGATGACAGATGTTCTGCTGCCTTAGGAGAATTTGAGGCTAGTGGGGAAAGACAGTGACTGGAAGCAGATTAGTGAGAAAGACGAAGGGAAGGAGACAGCAGAGGATGGAAGGAGAGGAAGCTGGTCTGAGGTCAGAAGAGGAGACAGAAGAAAGAGGGGAAGATAGGTTGGGGTTCACCACTCGAGATCTCCTGCTAAGGTTCTTGGTGCTCAATGTCAGATGGGTCTGAAATCTCATTCATGATGCTGCATGTAAGTAGATGTAGGTGTAGTAAGTGACAGTGTCGTGAATTGTTATATTATTTTCAGAGACAATTTTCCTCTTAGACAGCCTCAAAAAAGTTCCTACTTCCCTTTTAACTTGAAGTTGATACATTGAAAAACTGTATAACAGGCCAATCCTCTGGTGGGATTTTGTCGTAATTAGATGCTCGGATTGATGCGAGTTGGCAGAAACATGTCTGGAAGAATTCCCACTGCTTTGATTTAACTGAGCAGTACTTTGACGAAGGCCCTGACATCAAATGTTCCCATTAGATCATTTTTTACACCAGACGTTTCTATTTTATCAGACTGGTCTTTCTCAGATAAGAAATAAAGGTATGAGTGGATGACATCTTATCTTTTCAGAGGATCAAATAACTGCTCCATGAAGAAATAACAATACCCACTGTAGTGTAATGTATAGCAACTTTTCACGTCCAGAGTTATGTGTTAAAAGATGAATTTCTTAGATACTAAATTTAGAATATGAATGTGAAATGATAATGTTCAAAATGTTCATTCTTGACCTTGGAAGTAGTCGTTTGACAAACCTATAGTAAAACTCTGACGCCATCTTTTTCCAGAAGTTTCGACTGAATCAAGAAGTCTTTTTCGGGATGTCAACAGATAAAGTAGATCTGTTGTCATGAGCTCGGCAGTGTTAGAACTCCTCGCCATGTTAGCTTATAAATTAGCATAAAAGAATGAGATAATGTTGGTGCCAAGACTGAACATTGTTCTTTACTTTTAATCTAACTAACAAAAATGATTTGACAGCTGTGGAAAGACCTGAAGTTAGAATTGTTTTGTCAAGTTGTTATTAGCGATTCTAGCAGTAAAACTCATGTGATCAGTTTGGCTCTAAGGATGTCAACACCAGCCAGTAGGTTCATCGCTTTTGATCCAATCTGAAATGTCACCATGCCATCACCAACAACAGGATGAATTAACATTAAATTTGGCACAGATGTTCATATAGTGCCAACAGGATGAGTCATAATGACTCTGGTGATTATCTGACCTGTCATCTTGCACCACCAGCAGGACAAACATGTTTGATTTATCCAGAAAAGGACCTCGCCATCTTTTTAATGGATTAGCTGAATGGTCAGACATTCATAGTCCCAGAGGATGAATCCCATTAACTTAGGTAAACACCCCCTGACTTTTAAAATTGCCACTATAAAGTTCACATTTGTGTAACGTTATGTTGGATGCAGTATGAAGTAATTTGGTCCTTCTCAAGATGTATTGTAATGACTTGATGATGGTGCTCGATAAAAAAAGTTAAGGGATCATTAAGTCAAACTTTTAATTTGTTCCATTCTTTCTGCAGAACTAATTACATGACTATTAGCTTCAGTTTTACTTTGACTTAAGTGCTAATTAAAACTGGTTAGCATGCTAACATTTAGTATGTTATTATGTTGATCATGGTTAATATTTTACCTGCTTGACATTAGCATGTTAGCATTGCCATTGTGAGCTGGCATTAGCATTTAGCTAGAAGCACCGCTGGGCCTTATTCACTGCCCTGCTAGCGTAGCTGTAGGCTTGTAGTCTTCTTTATTGATGATGACCAAGAATAAATCATCATTAACCCACTTATTTATCGTTTATTGAACACTAATATTTATGTATGAGTAACAGCAGGCCTGACATGTCCATGTGAGTTTGTACTCGATGGACAACACACTGATCTTTTCGTCTCTACACTCACTCCTTTGGACACACATGCTGCAGTTTTTTTTCCCTCACCTTTCTGGAACAGAAACTTGGTCACACCTCTCCTGAGGTTTGACACCACTTTGTATGCAGCTTGAGCTCAACGCTTGTGGTTTGTTCAGAGCACAAAATACACTCAAATGCTGCGGAGACGTGTCTCACTGTTCAGAGCTGTTTGTGGCTGAGTGACTTCAAAATGAGGATGTAACCTTTTACTGCGGTTACCTGAGACAATTCATCTGTGCCTGCCTGCATGAACACATGGATGTTGGTTTTACTTGAAAGGTATACTCTGTGTGTGAAGGGATGGCAACACAGGAAAGGATTCTTTAGCTGAAAATGAATAGAAATTCTTCCTGTCATATTATATTATGTATCATATTACCATACACCAGTTTAGTAAGAAGAGGTCAGGAAATGTAATTTGTACCCAGACAGTAAGTTGTAGAAAAGAGATGACATCAATAATATGACGACAATAAGCACCAAGCAACAAATGAATGTGAATAATATAGAAGCATTTCCCTCCAAAGCAGTTACTATCACCAAAAAATAATCAACTGTTGTAGACTTACTGTATTTAAATTCTAATTAAGACATGGTTTTACTGTAGCAAGCAGAAATTACAGGAAAATCTTGTGTTTATTGAATTATGAAAAAAAAAAATTAAGTGTATTTGAGTGTATTAAATGAAATGTTTTAGAAAATGATCAATATTGTTTACATACCTCTGAGTGAACCTGTTTGTCAACAGGGTGAAAGGAATAACCGCTGGTATATTATATAGGGCTGTAATAGAGACTGTAATGATTTACATCATTCAGTTTCTATGTTGAATCGTTTGATGTTGATGGTCGGACACGAAAATCTGATCCAAGTGAATAATTTGTTTTGCCAACAGAAGCCGCTGCTGCTTGTTTCTTAATTTTCATGGCATGTTCAGTCAAAGGGATACAACCGGTACCAAAGCCTCACCAGTAATGTCTGCCTTTCTGATGAATGATACATGAATGATACACCTGCCACCTTATTTTACTAATCAACTCCATTTGAATATGTTCTTGACACACTTATCATCTTCTCACAACTATTTTACAATTTTTTTTCCTCCAGTTAAACAATGTGCTTGCCAGTGGTACGTTGAAAAAAACTAAACTAAAAACTGTTGATTAAATGGTCGAGTCCAGCTGTCTTTAATCTAAGAAAATAACAGTTTGTTTTACTCCCAGATTTGTGCTTTTTTTTATGTTTGCCAGGATGCAGGATTTTGAGCTGCTCAGTCTGACAGAGGCTGGCATGAGTGCACACCCAATAGCAGAATGGGATTTGTCCCCTGCTCCATTTCATGTCAGGCCAGATGTGTGTGAGAGAGAGAGGAAATGGTTTATTACTCAGATTCACTGCACCCAACCTTTTGCTGTTACACAATCAATTTCACACATACTTGTGTTTCAGTACTCGTTTATGCTAATTATGCTATTTTGCAGTCAAAATATTAATATTCCAACGGTGCCTTGGAAAGTTATTATCCTGCACAAGTCAATATCATGGCCAAATGGGGGGACGAACACATGCTGACAGTCAGAGAGAAAAAAATCCATAAACCTGGTTGAATTAGCACATTTAGCTACTTTAGCCAGATTTATATGGATAAACAAGATAGCTTGCAGTTTCAACTCCGCATGCTGCCCCCAATTTAGTATGATTTTTGCAACTCCCCATCGTATCACTGTTTGGCCTGCCTTGGCCAAATTCCAATTGTCTGACTGCACTTGAATGAACTTGCTTGTTTTCATGGATTAATGGAAACAAATGGTACTTGAGCCACTGCTAAATGTACATTTGTGCCAGACGGAAAGGGAACATGGATCACCATATCAACAATGTCCAGACTGTTCTATCATTGGTTGGTCTCACCGTCTCCAGATGATTGGTCTGTTACGACAGGGACACTTTGCTGTTGTCTTTACTGTTTTTTGAATATTTATTAGCAAGCCTTTCATCAAAGAAGCACTTGAAATTATTACAAAATTACTGGAACATCATCAGTAGTAGGTGAGAAGTCACAGACAAACGAGGCAAAAACATACCAGCAGCTAAAATGAAGAATAAATTCCACACGACTACATTAATGGGAAAAAAAAAGTATTTTTATTCAGTCCCTTCCCTGTTAAATAGCTTACTACCTGCAGTAGTAACCTAACATTATTCCCAAAGCCAACTCATAACCTTTGTGGGGTTACAGAAGAAAGAAAGCACCTTTTACAAGAAGCACATCCACTCCACTGTGTAGAAACTAGTCCTGGTATCAGAGTTTAGGCTGCGTTTGCTGCTCTGATTGGATTTGGGGAAATTGACAGGCAGCACCAGCCGGTGTTACTCAGTGGTCACCCTGATAGTTTTTTTTCTCTTTTAATGTGATAACATGCGGTTAAACGTATGAACAACACAATGGTTTTTATTTCTCTCCATGTCGCCTACATTGTTCTGCAACTGGTTAGAACGTTGATTAGAACTGAGACATGTAGCTTGAGCTGAACTAATCCTGGACATGCAAGTGGCTCTCAAGTTTATATTTATATTATATCATATCAGTTGCCTGGTGATGATAACCAAAAGGAAGCAAACAGTCGGTTAGATACATTTCTATTTTGACCCATGAGTAGGAATAGAACCCACGGCCGCCACAGGAGGACTGCAGCCTCTGTGCATGGGGCAGACGCTTAAACCACTGTGCTTTCTGCGCCCCTCCATTGGTTGTTTTGACTCATGTTAGGCTTTTCAAGAAAATGTCCTCTGGCAGAAGGGAGATGTCGGATTACACTTGGTAATGCATTCAACCAGATGTTCATTTAACATCCATGGCTCTTATCTTCTTCCTGCTGTTTCCTCTCATCCAGAGACACGCCGCAGGCCAACGATGCTGGAGCAAAGACGCCCCGGTCCAGAACTTCATCCCGCTTTCCCCGGCTGGGCCGCAGCCGCACCCAGGACGCTAGACCTGAACCCCAGAGTGGCGACCTTTAACCCCGGAGCCATTGATCAGCCAATAATTCCAGCTAAGGATGTCGTTCCTGTGTCAACCCTGGACTTCGACACACAGGCTCACAGTACGTGAGGACATGAAGCGACCGGCAAAGCCTTTCAGATAAAAAGCCTCGGTCGAGGAGCGGAGATGGATGCGTTGACATTGCAAGCCTCTCTAGTAGATATGTAAATGTCTCTGTTCATTGCCTGGCTAAGTAAAGGATAAATGACTCCCCCTGAGGCTGGCTATTGATTGACGCAATCATACAGCACCTCTTACCTCACCAAAAGACTCTCTGTAACCTGCACATTCTAGCCTGGACAGCTCTCACTAATCTCAAACACAAAGAGATGATCAGAACTTTTTTTTTTTTTTTTTCTTACTCTGCTCAGTTTTTTAGTGGAAGTGTATGAAGGTCACAGTGCCTGCAGTGTTTTGTAGCTGCTTTCCTGCTGTGGGGAGGGTGGGGAGGGTGTGTAGAGCGGTGATAAGGGGATAGATTAAAGTATTATCTTTTTCTGCTAATATGTCGGCATTGTTGTGCCATTACATTTTAGACCATGACGATTCACAGTTGCTGGCATGGACCACCGGACAACAAGCATTCCTTTTTCCTACTTCTGTTTTTTAATATTTTGACTGTTACAGATAAGTGTAATTTATCTTAGAGTCACCGGGGAGGCAGTTATCATCAAATATCTGCTCTTTTAATTTAACATAATAATCTTATGAAAGGATTAGGGTAAAGCACCACTGATAAAACCAAAATCTTTGAGAGACTGTGTGGACATTTTTAGGATGCATATTTCACATTGTGAAGAAATATGACCCGCCACAGCATTAGTAATATTCTCTCTGGATGCCTCCTCTTGACTTAGTAAAAAAGAAGTGCTACACCCTTCCTCTAATGTCTCATAATATAGAAATGAGTCAGTGCGTTTTCATTTATAAAGGTTGTGTAATTCAACATGAACCCTCATATATTAGTGACTATTAATTTACACTAATGATCACATTACAAGGGGAATTAAACACAAATTTGTGGCAAACATATCAAACTAAATCAAAGCGAAAACTTTAATTATTACATAGAGTTGGAGGCAAAATGAATCAACCCCATTGTATATTAGGTTTATTGACAAATTACACTATTTATCAGCTGTTTGCAGTAAACAAATCAAACAAGAACAGTTTAAACAGCTCAGTTCAAAAGATTTTAATATTTTCCACATTCACAACAAAATGCTATTTTTCCTGACTACTGCAGTCTCAAAACCCTCTAAATATCATCCCTCATAAGAGACACATTTGTAAATCAGATGTTGTTAAAACACTGTCCCAAAGTGACCCAAAAAGCACAAGAACAGTCGACTCCAGGAGCCTAAAACCATCTAGATAGGCAGAAGTTCTGAATGCTGTTCTGAGGAGCCGTGAAACAAACCGTAACCGTTCAGGCCTATGGATCAGCTGTATGTCTGGAGGAGAAGAATGAAGCACATTCTGAGAAGAACACCATGGCGATGGCTCGGTGATGCTCTTGGAATGATTTGCTTCCTCGGGAACTGGAAACCAGCAGCATGTAGAGGGCGAGTATCAGAAAATCCTTGAAGAAAACATCTCGTCATCTGTGAGGAATCTGAAGCTTGGTCGTCATTAGACGTTCCAGAGGGACAACGATCCCAAGCAGACCTCAAAGTCCACCAAGGCTTGGTTTCAGAAGAAGTCCTGGATCATTCTAGAGAGGCCGTCACAGTTGCCTGACTTGAATCCCATAGAAAATCTCTGGTGGGATTTGAAGAAGGTGGTTGCAGCATGTAAACCCATGAATATTACAGAACTAGAGGCCTTTGCTCATGAGGAATTAGCTAAGATTCCTCATGAACACTGCAAGAAGCTGGTGTCTGGATATGCATCCCGTTTGCGGCAGGTCAGAGCAGCAAAAGGGTCTCTACAAAGTACTAGAGATGCTTGTTTTTAGAGGGTTGAATCATTTTGAGACCGCAGTAGTCAGTAAAAGTAACATTTTATGTTTTATTTGGATACATATCTGTTGTACTGAGCTGCTTAAAAGGTTCTTGTAAGACTTGGTTGACTTTAAACAGCTGATAAATAGTACAGTTTGCCAATAAACCTAATGTGCAATAGGGGTTGAATAATTTTGCCTCCTACTGTAAATAAGGGTATTTATTTATGTGAAGTCAGCTGATGATACCGAAAAAATTCAATGTTTAAAGATTGTTTAACTGATGTGTCTTAGCAGGATTTAATTATGGTATAAATGAATGTTTTAACGATGACTAAACACTTGAAGAAAAGCTGCTTGTTCCGAGTGCAAAGGAAGGACTGCTCAGCATCAAGTGTGTGTAAAACAGAAGCTCATGCATATGGATGGTTTACCCAAGAGTAGTCTGAGACTATGTTCAAACGAGCAGCGATCGCGTCGGAAGGGTTTACGGAAGCTTGAATCAAAGGGTCGGCTCGCAAAATGGTAAACACTGTTTACTGTGTACGAGGGGAGGAGTACAAGCAAGGCTTGTGGGTTTTAATGAAGTTGTTCTTTCTCAAAAGTGACCCTCGCAAGTATCTGACTCCTGGTAAACACTACGCTGTGTTGTCAGGAAATCCTCCCAGACATACAATCAAAAGTTTTTCAAGAGATTATTTCAGACAATGATGGGGTTTGTTTTTGTTTTTTTTCTCTCTCAGTCTGACAAATGGCGCTGTTAATGCATCCTATCAAGAACGTGGAACTTAAACATGGGTTTCTCTTCTTCATTTGAATTTAAGTTATTCTCTGCTGTGAAGCTGTGAAACAGTAGAACTGATGATATTTTAAGTGTAGCACTGCCTTGTGTGCATTTGAAGAAGAAAAAAAAAAGTAATCAGCCCTCACTATCATACTGTATGCTATCCTGCTGAAGAACAACATTGTAGTCTCTCCACTATGACAAGCATCCTTTTCTAAGATATCTATTTCATGACGATGGTGGGGGTCAGTGTGTTACACTGATGGGCGTAACCTCTCTGCACAAATATCCGTATTCTGTGTGTACAGTTATTATGCAAATTGGACTTTCTGACCACTAGTAGCACGGTGGAGCGATGTTTATGTTGACAGATTGTATGTATTGTATTTTGATTGTATGGTTCGTGAGCACACGGGCGGCATACACAGACTTCATGCAAGTTGGGGGTTTAGGGGTGGTGATGCACAAAAGACATGGAAGGGAAGATGCGGGCTGTAAACAATGCACAGTTCAAAACGCTCAAACTTTTCATGAGTAGGGAAGTGCATTTAATGCGTTTTGATGAGAGCGACTTTTTGAATGAGCATTATTGTTTTGCTCAAAAAGCCAAAAATGACGTTCCCTCTCTGGCATGGAGCTGCAAAATGCTAAGAATATCTCAGGTGCTGTCGAGAAAACACAACTACAAGCCTTTAATTGACAATAGCCAGAAATAAGGAGGCCAGCGTTGGGACGGAGAGTTCCTCCTGGACATGCATGTTTACTCTTCTATCTTCGGGTCCAGAACTTTTCATGACATGATCCCAAACATCGGTTTTCTTTTTAACAGCTTGCTCACTGCAAACGGGGCTGAACAATAAAGTCCAGTGTGTCCAGTACTATCATACCAGTGCCTCTGTGTCCGTTTTGTCATTGTTTGCCTCGTTGCTACCATCTATGGTCTTATCATTACAGAATTCCACTGCAGTAACCTTTTCTGTGTCACCGCGTGTTAGCATACAGCTATGCATTCATGCATGGGCATGCACATGCACTAGGTGTATATAGGGTCATTTAAATTCATACAGGAGGTGTGTGCTAAAGCCTGCATGTGTTTTTATGGCGAGAACGCATCAATGCGTGCGCCATACTCTGCATGGGAATTGTATGCATAAATGGATGAATACATACTGTGAATTCCATCTTCTGAGCATCTGCGGCCCTCCGTGCATCTGTTCGGCTTGTCGGATGATTATTTAACCTTCACTGCTTCACTAAGCAGTCTCCGAGCTTTCATTCAAAAGCCGTGCAGCCATTTTGGGGGAGATGCGTTTTCTTCTGCTCTGGGTGCGCTGCACCGGGTCGGCGGAGAAAAGAACGGCGACGGTGTGCAAAGTGCTCTTTTTCTGTTGACCAGAAAATTGGATACAAGCTCATTTAGGATGTGCATGGTTGCTTTTGGCAATAGTGGACGTTAAACACACACCCTACACACACATGCACACACATAACTGGAGTATTGTTTCTATTGTTCTGGGTTAGAATAGCCTGGTTTCACTTTGACAACTAATTTAAAAACTAATAACTAATTTAGTAGATTCAATGTTCAGGAGGGCATTCATTGGTCAGAACAGGCAACGATTCAATTCAAAGTATTTTTTAATTTATTGCACTTCAGTTTGTAATTGTTCCATCTAGCACTTTAATGATAAAATCAAACCTGGCCTGCCTTCATCGACAGAGGAGTGGGCTTTCCAGAGCCTTTTACAGAGGCCTGCCAGCTGAAATGACCACCATCACCACCCTCTTCAAACTAGAGCGATGTGTTACACGGCAGTAACACGTTCAAGAGGGACGAACAGGAGCATTCTCAGGTCAAACACTTGTCAGCTACCTTCTTAGCTTCTGACCACAGTAGGTGTAACGTCCAAATAAGGTCGTGTTAGTCAGTGTCCATCAGTAGCACACCTTCATGTCCGTATTTACAACAGCAAGTGACTCATAAGTGACTAAATTCACGTGCACACAAATATTGCAGTGAAGGCATACCAAGTGATTTTTGCACTTATTGCCTCAGGGAGCTACTTTTCCCTGAGCCGAGTCTTTCAGGCCGTGACTGTTTGCACTCTAGCTTAAACGATGCAGTGAAAGTTATACAGTTCAGATACAAGTCAATGGCATAGTTGCAGTTTGACTGAGGCATCCCACTATATTTGCACACCGACGTGCACACTTCTCATTCATACATCGTATGTGTTCATAGATTTTATATTTTCACCCCACAATAACACCAGAAACTGTAGTAGAAATGTTTTCCTTGTTGTGTTCAGACACAGCATGAACCAGATTGCAACCAAAAAAGAGGACCTAAAGTGACAGCTAAAAGTAGAAATCCTTGACTTTTAAGTCCCACTTGTAAATTCATGGCTGAAAGCTATTTGTCTTGTTACACCTAAAAATGCTCTTTAATTGAAGAGAGCTCCAGGCGCCTCTCAGAGTGGATGCTTGATGAATGCAGTGCAGAAACAGAGGTTAGCACCCTCTGAGACGTGTTTGGAGTGACAAAAGCTATTTGTATAATTCAGGAAAGGTAGTTCGAGCCTATTGCATGTAATGGTATAATTTGACTTAATGTTACATCGCTGTCTCTTTCATTTTATCAGGGTTCATCAACAAGAATGAAGGGGCGTGAAACACAAAATGAAAGCCCCTCCACTAGAGGGAGCTGGTCTTGACACAAAGAAGTCCTTGTGGAAATATCCATCAGCTATACAGTGTGAATAAATTTGCCATGTTCCACCTCCTCATCCCCGTCTACTTATTCTGTGTCCCATTCCCCTGCCTCTCCTTGAAGATGTGGAGGTTTCTTTTTGGCTCATTTAAAAAGGGACTGCATGTATTTACCAAGCTCTCGCCTTTTGTGTGAGGAACATCAAGGAGACGGGAACCCTGGTTTAAACAAGGTCACCGTATAAGCAGCCCTATCTCTACGAGACACGGTGCCTTCTTGGACGCATGTTCATTACAATGATAAGGAACAGGCTGACGTCTCAGAGGCCCTGCAGACAACAAGGAGCTCTCAAGTAGATTAGTAACAGAAATTAGCATGTGCTTCATATTTATGCTCACCAGAAGGGCAGCAGCAGATGTTCCTCGGAGACTGAGGAGCATCCTTCAGGTCTCTGAAACGCTTATGTCAGTATAATTACACTAACGTCAGCCTTTGTTGCTTTTGCTTGCTCATACATACTGTAGACCAGTGGTTTCCAAACCTTTAACAGTCATGTACCCCCAGAGACACTACATCCTCCTACGTATACCCACAGCCTCATGGACAATCTCACTGTGTTTGTTTTAGTTTGTGATTCTGCAGCGTAAACAAAACGTAAAGAAACACACGCAGACACACATATATAATATACAGAATTATTACATATAGTATTACTTTACCCACCGGATACACACACACATTGCAGTTAATGTGCAACGATGGGAATACGTCTGTGTCGACACAGTCAGACTAGAGTTCAAGCTTTTTAAACATGGCCTCTGTTTTGTCCCTCACATTGAATATTGTCACTGAGAGATCCGCAGCCTGGGATTCAGTTCATTCAGGGTGAGTAAAACAGGCCAACCCTGTGAGACAACTTGTCAGACAAATAAAACTACTGGTTGATGAAGAATAAATCAAAACTGCTGAGTCAAAACTTTCCCCCTTGACAGTATTTCAGTATTTCAGAATAAACATCAATAAATCCTCAGCAATTACAGAACCTTAGATTACAGGATTAAAGGGTTCACAGGTGTTATTCTTGTATTTTTGTACATCTAAATGGTGATTTTGTTTTTGTTTTTTGTCAATAATATTATTAGCATAATTCTTTGTGGAATTTAATGCTACTAAAAGAAGCCTGAGTTATTTCAGGCAGAGCGCTGAAGAGGCACCAACAACCAATCACAATCATCTATCGTGCGCTTCAGTGGAAATGAAAACTGATGCATTGTAAAGGTGAGATTTCTGTTTATCTTTTCATTATGATACATTTAGGTCACTTCACTGCTGCTATAATGAGTGCGTTGGCCTGTATCTACGCAGCAGGAGTGTATTCAGTTCAATACCCTCAGTGAATGCGTCCTGTTTGTGATCTCGTCTTTGCTGGCTTGTATTTCAGCTCTGCTGTTTGTTTGCTTTTTGATATTTTTTTTGCAGGTTTTTGAATTATTTGTCAGAAAACAAGCATGAGAACCTTTCCCTCCCCCCAAAATCATACTTACAGGCTCCTCCAGCTGGCAGAAGTTGAATTGAAGGTTGACTGTATTCCCTGCAGATGCTCCACCTCCCTTCTTTCAACACACAACACCTCCTCATCCTCTCCCTCTATCCTGCTCGCTCTTCTTTTGTCTCTCTCGCCTCCTTCTCCCAGCCTTCCTTCCCCCTCTCTTGACTACAAAACCCTTCTTCTCTGTCATCTCTTCCATCATCCCTCTCTTTCTTTTGTCTGTTTTTTCCTTCGCTTTTCCTCCTCTCTTACCTCTGCCCTCCTCTTCTCCTCTACAGGTTGCCACTTTCATCTTGCTCTTCTCCAGCCTCTCACTCCCTGTCTCCCCCTTGCTATGATCCTCTCCATCCTTTCTTCATCTCCCAATTATCTCTCTCCCTCTACCCTCCTCGGCAGCCACCTTCTCCCTCTTTATCTCCCTCACACCCTCCTCCAATCACCACCTCATCACGTCTAGCTCTCTTTCTCCCCATCTCTTGTTTTCTCTGAGACTCAGCTGGCTTGGCACATTGTATTTACTCAGCCCGTCACAGGCTGCCTCTGCTTATTACCTATTCGGCGGTGAGGCAGGAGAGACCGAGAGAACCAGACCTTTGGAGGATTTTCCTCCCAGCACTCACACTGCTGTCTGTCACAGAATCTAAAAATGTTGTGTTGGAAAATTGATTGTGCTGGGATTTTCTTTTTCAATTTATTCTCTATCAAGTGGCGACTCCTGCCTGTTATGTCAAATGACCTGTAATTAGAGGTAGGAGGGCAGGTTGGATCATGAAAATGGATCACCTAAGGCTCTGAACAGAGGATAGATTTATGTTGTATCTTATCTGAATGAAATCCCAAATTACGCTGTAATGGATTATGTTAATTAATACGCTATCAGTTCTGGGAACAAGGGAAATAAACTATGTGCTTTATCCCTAAGCTGTTTATAAACTTCTTCAGCATTGCGGCAACGTGCAGCCGAGTCGACATCAAGTTAATTAGATAATGGATATGCTGATTCTAAGCATGTTGGCACCAGATAAGAACAGAGAGGCAAACAGGTAAACCGGTAGGCTGGACTGTGCATCCATCATGATGCCCCAGCCTGCTCTTCAGCTCTTACAGTAGAAAAACAACTTTTCCCTCAGTCTCACAAAGCTCTCCTCTGTTCTTTGTGTTTGACTTTATTTAACTGAGGGCTGCCTCCCCTTCACAATGCAATCAGATCCTGAAGTGGGCTCTGCCTGCCTCTTAAAGCTATCACAATAGCCCGCTGCACCCCTCTGATCAACCCAGAGGCTTTATCGGAACATCTCATGCTGCTTAAACGGTTCTGAACTAATGACAGCACGGCTAAGGATGGCGGTGACCTTTGAAGGAATCTGAGATTGTGCATCAGTTAACGCTGATGCTAAAATTCAATGAGTGTTTTGTTTGTAAGTGATTGCAGAAACAGGCAAAAAAAAACAAAAAGTCACAATCTCTGTGAACAGAATCAAATCAAGACATGCATATTCCAGTTTTAGCTTAGTATACTCTTGCAAATCGTACTGAAGTGATATTTTAATGACAGGGTTTTAAAATGGGGTTCAAAATATTATAAACAACTTCATTAAAAATTACAATGGAAAAAAAAAATCCTCTATGTAAATGTGAAAGGGGTCACAATTTGTAGTTTGCATTAAGGATGTCTGTGCAAGTGATTGACAAATCTCTCTGATCAATAAGTCCAGTGTTTTCACTTGGAACCTTGACTGATGTGATACCAAAAGAGTACCAGGTACAAATGGAGTTTAAAACTTGTAATGTTCACGAGAACTTGAGTTGATAGAAAGATGAGACACAACATTAGGTGATAATATATCTATTACTATGGATTTATAATCAGCTAGAAAGGAGTGGCCGTTTTTGACGGGGGAACACCAAACCCGTAAACAGGAAACAAACACAACAGGAGGGTTAAGTTTGGAGTTAGTGTTTGTGTATTATCTGTGCATACTTGTTACTGTGTGCAGCAGAGTTAACCCCCTGAACTGGATTGGAACAAACATCGCCCTTGGATTTTACAGAAAACCCAGTTGTGTATTGGACATGAGGGATGCAGATGACCCTGAAGCAAGCCTCCTTGAGCCAAACCTTCATTCAGGATTTTCTCTTCCTGCCTCTAATCCTTCCCAGGGTTGTGGGAGGCAGCAGCCAATCCCAGCCTCCATTGTGTGAAGGGCAGGGAAACATGCTGCAGGTAGTGATTCCACCTTGGACCTCAATGTTAGGATAGAATCTCTGCATAGCTCCAAAGACTGCAGGCCTACATCTGTTAGAGGACTCAAGGAAGGGATATCCAAGGTAGTGAAGGTATCATGCAAAGTTATCAACCCCAGATTTAACGCCTATGGTGTCCACTATGTCAGAGTATTTCATCAGACCTGTTCAAATGATTCTATTGCATTGGACACTACATTTATCTTTCATTTGCCCATAAGGAAACTACATGGGGCATGCCTCTTACCAGCACACACACACTTACCAGCATCAAGGTTGAGACATGAGCAGTTTCACGTTAAGAATCAGTGTTTCTCTGATTCTCTGCTGCTAACGTTAGCTCAGCTTGTCTCTAGGTGCGCAACTTGATTACAGGTTAGGAGTCACGATTCCTGAACTCACACCACTCCTGCTTCTCTTGAGTACTTTGTGTTTACAGTGTGTGCTGTTTATTTCAGTGCATGGAATTGATTGCGGTTGGTTTCAGGTGAGAAATAAATTCTTAAATTTGTGGCAACAGAGTCGGCATCTGTGTTAAAATGCAAAGTATAAATAAATGGGACGCTCATGGTCCTGGTGGCAAATCTAAATAACTTGTGTTTATCTCTTTGTCATCTGTCTTTGTTTAATTGTTGAACTAAAGCCCACCAACATGAACACATTATCCCATCGGAGCTGAGCCCACCTTTAACCTCACCTACATTTAAATATAGTTTTTTTTCTATATCAGAGTACTACCTTGCCCGAGGTTTGCTGAGCCGTCATTTGATTTTTACAGACTGCAGATGCTGTGGTGCAGAGATCACAAATGCATTCATTTAGCCTGTGATCTAATTACCTTAAATCTGTCATTTCAGAAATTACAAAAAAAACCATTTCTGCCGTTGGATTGAAATACTTAGACCGACAAAGACCGAGACCCATCCAGACAGCGTGATTTGAAAGCCCCTTTCATAAAATGAGTAAGAGGAGCCACGGAGGGAGAATGGGATTGTAATTGGACACTTAATCACAGGAAGTGGTGTTTTACGGCTAGAACTAATGACCCTTAATAGAAATGAGGGATGGGCGGGGGCGGCAGTGAAGGAAAGAAAAATACTATCTATACAGTGGGACTGGCCATACTAGCTGATACATCGCCGGTGTCACCCCAATAAAACTCTTCCTTGTCTCACCTGGATCCGTTTTTTGGCAGCAACATGACATTTTCAGAAGTTACCACGGAGAAATCGCTGATCACAGACAGTAACCCCTGTCATCACCACACCGCTGGAACACAGAGACAGAAAGCAAAGTGAGTAGAGAAGTTGAGAAGGACAGACAGGGTTGAAAATGACAAATGTGGAGAGGAAAGGAGGCGAAGTAAAAAGAGACCAGATGGGAGGAGAAGGTTCTGTAGCGATGGAGGCAAAGAGGAGGCAAGAAATGGGCAGAGAGGAGGAGAGTAGGTGGGAACAAACGGAGGAGATTTAGCTCACAAGATTGAGACAGTGGACACACGCCTATCCTCCTCTTCAGGAGTGCAAATGAAGCGTACCGAGGAGACGGAATTCAGAGCTGTAGCCAAACACGACGCAGCGGATGCACCTCATGTGCGTCGAACGAAGGGCAGCCTCATTTGTTCTCCGCAGAGACGAGGAGGTCCTTCATGTGACGGAAGAGGGAGAGAGGGAGATTTGGGGAGCACGAAAGGGATGAAAAATGAGACAGTCTGTGATGGGAGACATGAAGGTTGATTCCATCTTGTGTGCTGTTGTCACAACGAGACACACACACACAATAGACCCAAAGGGAATACATCTGACTGTCAAACAGGTGTTTCACATCCATGTGAAATAGTGTTTCCTGAGCTGAATATGAAAAGATGGCCTTCATCTGAGAAAAATGACGAGTTCTGAAGATCCTTTCCTGAGTTCTTCCTCCCTGGGGTCGTTCTTCCAGGAGGAACAAGGTGGCTTTTGCACGTCTGGGGCCTAAAGTGACAGCAAGACCTTTTGAAGTCTGACGAATGCAAGACCAAAAGCGTAGGAAATTTAGACACAGTTTGCTGATCATCTTTTGACTCTTGGAAAATTCCATCATCCTCCAACTTGGTGTCGGATAGAAGGTGAATAAAAAAACGGATATTTTCTAAATGATCGGATCAGTGGTAGAAATGATTGCCTGATTTTGTGGCAGGTTTGGTGAAACTTCTTGCCATGTCAAAGTAGCTCATCAGTGTCACATTCAGTAGATTTTTTTTCCCAGCACATCACGTCAACTGTCACTGAATATTAAGTATTTTATCCAACAGCTTGTTAATAACACACAGCTAGACAGCTTCTTTAATGCACCAAAGTGACAGATTCTCCTTTGGAAGGAACACTGATGGCACTCTGCTGAGTCATAGGTGGAATCCTCGTGATTCAGTGCAATGAAAGACGACACGCTAAGCTGTTAAATATCACACTGTTAGCACTGTAAATTCCCTCTTCGCCTTCACCAGACTTCCCTCACATGCTGCGAGTGTTGGAGCTTTGTTAGAAGAAGGTGCATCTGTGTATGTGTGCTTGTGCATACACTTTTCTTTTGCTGTTGTTAAGCCAATCGTGCATGCATGAGCGCTTAGGTGAGAATTGCACGGTTTGTTCGCGTGCACAATGCTTGCGTAAGAGTGCGCGTATGTATCGCTAATTACTTTTATTTCTCAACCAAAGTGGTAACTTCTTTTTTCAGAGAGGTGCAACATCACACCGTCTCAGGTCGGCCAGGCTGCGTGTTTTCACAGGTTATCCTCACATTCCTTTTTTAGTGGTTAAATGCAGTCTTGGCGAAGACTGACGAATCTGTTCAATTACCATTTTAACATTTTTTTTTTTTTCAAAACCGGTGCTGCTTTCACGCAGAGAGGTGAGAGAACATCTAATATCCTTTAATACATCAAAATCAACCTGTGTCCCTGAGCCCTCGTTTTCTTTTAAGAAATGTCTATTTGCAACTCCAACGTTTGAGAATGGAGCTTTTTATCCAAAGCTGGCATTTCTTGCAACATCAGCCTCGTTTGTTAAGCAGCTAAAAATGGGAGTGGAAAGCTGAGGGGATTGGGCGCTGCTCAAAAAATTTTCCTCAAAAATAGATTATAAATCAAAAATATTTGAAGTCTCAGTACTCAACGATGCAGTTATTGCGTCATTTGCATTGACATTCAAGTTTAGGATCTTATTTAAAGTACAGAATCTCCATCTGTACTGAATGAGAGTGCAAACACTGCTGTGTCTCAAGTACTCTCTGGCTGGTACAGTTCCTCTAACCCCATTTTGCCAGTGTCTCAGGTTGCATAAGACTCTCAATGAACTAAAGTGCTCCGTGAAACCTCAGGGATTTGTTGTTGCTGTGTGGCAATCCAGTCGTTGTGCCTGTGTATGTGTGTGTGTGTGTGTGTGTGTGTGTGTGTGTGTGTGTGTGTGTGTGTGTGTGTGTGTGCAGGCTGTTGTGAACCAATTGAATCATAAGCTGAGGGAGCCAGTATTCAACATTCATGTGTGTATATGGGGAAAAAAAGGGGGTCAAATGAAAGAGTCAGTGTGGGGAAAAGACAAAACTCTGCTACAGACAGACTGAGAGAGGCAGATAAGGGGAGAGGGGGTTGTTTTTTTTTCCCATTCTGGCAGCCGCTTCTCCTCTCCTCATTTGTGCTTTATGTTGTGGGAGTAGTTACATGCAGCCCAGGGCAGGCGTTTCCTCTTCGTCTGATGTGGAAGGCATCCACCGCTCCACCTACAGCTGGAGCAGGACACCACTGCTCAAACATGGTCCTGGGGATTAGGGAGTGCATAAAAGAACCAGAGGGTCCAGAATTATTCATATTCATATTCCGGGCAGGCTTGTCAACCAGGACAAAGTAGTAAACTAGTGGGTCAGTGGACCTCAGATGCTGGAGATTTGCAGTAACACTCCAGCTTGTGTTTTTTTTGGCTCAGTTTCGAAGAGGATGAGGTGGAAGCAACTCAAAGTCCGACTTCTAGATATGTGAAGTGAGAGAATTTTCGGTTTTCCTCTATTTTAATGGAATACGACTCAAGTAAAAAATGAAAACATATAGGAGTAAACGACAAGTCAAAACACATCAGAAGAAAATGTCTGCAAAATGACTGTACAGTCATGTATAAAAGATGGAAGACACTAGACTAGACTAGGAGGATGAGGAGAATTCTTACATCCAACCATGCAACAACAAAACTTGTGCAGCGACTTGAGGGATTAAAGAAGGAATAATTCAATGTCTCCTTGGTTGATGGAGACTCAAAGGGAATCACTAGTGTCCTTTTTATTAGCTTTTCCCCCAAAGTGAAAAGAGCAGAGCAAAACAAATGTGGGAACATACATATTCCAAAAGCAACGCCGCGTGAAACTATGTTCAAAGTTCTTTTTTTGTCATATTCACAGTACGGTACATATCCTCCAAGCAACCTCAGACTTCAAACAAACAAGACAGAAAAACACCACAAGACATTGTGCAAAAATGTATAATATAAATATAAATGTGCCAAAGTGCAAAATTACACAGCAATGTAAACAAGTAAACATGAGGGCATCAGTGTAGAGCATGAGGCTCTGTGTTTCCCCATTCTGACCCACTGAGGTCTCCCATTAGAATGTTCAGGACCCAGTTAGGGTGCATGTGTGTGTGTGTGGGGGGGGGGACGCTTCTTGAGTTTATTCTCCTCAGATGCTTTGCCTCATCTGCAGATGTGACTGGGAATGATGGGTTCAACATGCTCCCAGTGGCTCTGTGATAATGTGAAAACGTTTTTATCCTTATTGATATTATGATACATTCGGATATGATCCTTTAAGTAAACAGGTTAATCGATAAAGCCTCAGTTGTTCAGATGCAAGGATGGGATGAGGTGAAACTCATGATTATATAAGCATAACGTAAACCTTTAACTATTTATTCTTGCTTTACCGTCATGCCTGTTCAGACTCATGATTACATTAGTCCCCTGTTTGCCATGCAGCTGCAATGACTGTTGATTTTCAGCTCATCTTTGTATCTTAGTACCAGCCTGACCAGTTTTCTGCTTTTGGCTGTGTTCTCCAGCAGCATGTGTCTAGCGATGGGGATGCTGGTCAGATGGTGAGCCGACCTCGTCTGTCCAGGAAAATATGTCTCAACAGCTATCAAATTAGATCATAATGGATGTTGACACAGACTTGTTCTCTTGAATATGTGCCAATAACTTTGGTGATCCCTGATTTTTCATCTAGCACCACCATCAGGTCAACAAATGCCGACTTTTCTTTTTCTCTAATCTCATCCTCATCAGCTTCATCTCTACTTTGTGTTTAGGGTCGATTATGATGTTAGCATGCTAACAGGGTAAGGTAATATGATGACCATGGTAAACATTACACCCTCTGAACATAAACACACAAACACTGTCATTAGGAGCATGTTAGTATGAACATTTAGCCCAGAGCACCACTGAACCCAAGTACAGCCTCACAAAGCTGCCAGCAGGGCTGCAGACTCTTAGCTGCTGTTTTTCAAGCAGCTCCAACCCACGAGAAAGGTCACCAGAAATCAGGACGAGCAGGGAGCACAGCTGACCCGGCCTTTGGGATGTCACTGTGAGCTGCTCAAAAAAACGCCAAAAAAACCCACACATTGTGGAAAATCTTGAGCAAAGCTGCAGCAGCTTTCCTGGGAGGAGAGAGATTGAAGAACAGAGGGTCTGTAGTTCTTGATATGACAAAATAAAACTGTCAGCCTATCAATTTAAGGTCAAATGCAACCTTAAACTCATGAAAAGTTTTAAAAGAACATCACAGATGAACAATGCATTTGAAGATTTCATTTTCTGATGTGCGGAGTAGGTTATTTTCCTCAGACGGCTCATTCAGAGTTTGAAAGTTTTTGGTTGTTGTATGAAAGTGTTGCATTTGAAGGGTAATTTTGGTGGCAAAAGATGATGAAAATACAGCTGCTCTGTGAAAGAAAAATGGAGGTAATTCAAAAAAGAGAAAAACAATCTTGCCATTCATGGAGTCCTTGAGTGAAACAATTTGGATTTCAAAATAAGAGTTTTAAAATTTTGCAGCTTAGCAGCTAAGACGGGCCTTAAAGCAAACCAGATGTTGATAAAGTTGGAAATTAATTACAGATCAGAGTTTTCCGATGATTGACTTTCCCTTGTGATGAAATATGTTAACTCCTGGCCTCCATCTGTCAGCCTGTGTGGGTGTGTTTATATGCGATCTACACGGCTAGGTCCCAGCAGACCTCTGAGTGTGTTGACAGTGTATTTAGAGAGCTTTTAACTCAATATACATCTCAACCCTCTGTGGTAGCCAGGCCTTTTTCATTCCTTTGCATATCACCGTGGGCACACAGATGTTTATTACATTTCAGCCAGTCTTTGAAGATATTAAAACAAAAATGAGAAAAATTCTATATTTAAGCGAACAGTCCCAAACGCACAGTCTTCCACAGTGTCATATTGTAAATAAATGCCCTGTTTGTGGTTAGAGACTGCGTGAAGGCTCTGCTTTGGGACGTCCTGCAACCCTGAGGACATTCACGTGCCTATTACTGTGAAACCCATGGGGCCTGTACATCATCACGGTGCTGCTGTGGGCCTGGCGTGAACAACATGAATGGACAGTTAGGTGCAGGAACATTATGGTCAAGCAGCTGAAAGGACAACTGAGACGTCCCAATGGGAAAAATCCATTTCCATATATCTGAAGTTCTGCGTGTTGTTATACTGTGCGGATGTGTCCTTGTGCTTCATTCTTCCCCCCAACACTCACTGGAATCGCATTAACCTCTGACAGATGGGACAAAGAAATCTGTGTGCTTAAGTGAATCATGTGTGTTTGTGTTTGTGTCTGTGTGTGTGTGTGTGTGTAGGCAGAGAAGCTTTATAAAACTAATGAATTCGCTCCATATAAATGAGCAGGAGGGGACACCGTACAAACAGTGACACACTTTCACATACGGTGCACACACTCATTTGTGCAGACATGCTCACATAGACACTGATCCATGACATACACTCTGCTGCATGCATTCAAACGGGCAGCTACACCTACACAGAGACTCTCCTCATCGCTGTCAGCTGGCCTGCAGTTATTACAGTGAAGCCACAGAGCAACTGCAGCTGGGGGCCTCGGGAAGCTGTGTTTATCCGAAGAGGATAGAGACAGACTGAATATGTAAAGTCAGCAGTGATTGCTTTAGACCAGCTGAGAGTCTGAGACGGAGTCTCTTGTGTTCTCTCTCTCTAAGGCTTTGTGGAATGGGAGCAGAGCTGTGGTAAACAGCGGGTGACTGTATGTGTGAGGTGTGGATACTGGCTGGGGAGACTGTGATTCTTATGCTTTATACCTACTCTATGCTCATGACCACCAAATGTAGACAAATAGTAGAAGAGCTTATTTGTGGGGTATGAACTATTTTGTATTCCTAGTATGTTGCACAGTAGATCTGTAGGTTCATTTTATTGTCTTACACTGAATTGGTGTAGATTTAATGATGACACTGATCAACAGAAAAGGGCCCAAAAGTAAAACAACCTCTAAAGAGTGATCTAAATGAATTAAAAGTATAAACTACAAAATATGTGTAATGATGCAGCCTTTATGAGTCAGTATTCAATCAATGGCATTTACCCTCATTCCTTGCAAAAATGAAAAAGCTCTGTCAAGTTGCATTCGGCTCATGACTTAACATTCTTTCGAAATTCAGCCACAAATTCTTGATTGACTTGACTTTGAACTTTGAGGACAATAACATTGTTTTTAAGTCTTTCCTTTTAGGCCTCGGCTTCATATTTAAGTCATCAGTCAAACTTCCATTCAAATTTACTGGAAATTTTGACTAAATTTCTCAGAAATCCAAATAACAAAACAAACCCAACAATCAACAACAATAACAACAACAAAAACAGAATAACTGATTGTCTCCATACCCTGAAATAACACTAATTTTAGGGGTAGTGTGTCAAGGCTCAGTCATGACTCAGCCCTTCTAAGCCCCCTGCTTACATGTCAACGGTTTGGCTAAAAATGGAAAAGTTTTTCCTTTGTGTTCCTGTGTTCATGAGACAACTCCTGACTCAATCACCTCATCAAGCTGCAGTAACAGAACCCCTGCTCTCCCTCCCTCCTAGCTCAGTGGCTAATAGCTAACTATCGGCCGCTCAGTATTTTTATACTAGAGTTATTCCTTGCTATTTTTCTTTTTTCGCGGTGGTGGAGCAAGCACAACCATCATTATGATAAGAGTGTCTCTGCATGTGCTTGATATACAGACCTGAAAAAATTTGGAATTCAAAAAAAGGTTTACCCTGAAATTGCCTAAAATTCAGAATTAATCAAGGAGGATAAATATACAGGAGAGCTCTGATTATAATAGGCCTTTTTTTAAGAATCATATTTCTAGAGCAGAGAAGCTTTTCAATCCCTCCACCATTCATCGAGGCCCGGCCTCTGAAGTATAGTCAACAGCAGCATGCAGCGATTAATTAGAGATTTGTCTGGATGAGGGGAGGTTTGGGAGGCAGAAGGATAAAGCAGGCAAATCTGCTGGCCTAATTAGGGGAATTTAATTTCTCACAGGCTTACATTGACTCAGACCTCGATGAGGCATTTTTGGGAAAAAAGGGAGAGCGGAGGGAGGACAGAGAGCAATTTGTCCATGCTGTTACATGAAGTAATAGATGGGTGAAGAGAGAGACTGCCAAAAGTGAAATGCGAGACTCATGCAGCGTCTTGACAATAGAGCTCATAGTGTACTCGTGTTCTCTCAGTGATGGTGTTTCTGTGCATGTCCGGAGGTTTTACTGTAGAGGCAAGAAAGCTGGAATTTTTTATATGGGTTTGGCAACCTTTAGTGTGTAGCACATCAAACCACAAATTGTTGATATTACACTTTTTTGTGATGATTATAGGAAGTCATTTAAACATTTATTGGTCAAAACTTAAAACATGTTGTCAAACATATTCACTTCATAATGAATACAATTTTCATGCATTTCTGCAGTGACTATGTTAAAAAATAAAGAAAATAGGAAGGAAATATAGGAGACTTTGGGCGAGAGGCGGGGTTCACCCTGGACAAGTCATCGGTTCATCGCAGGGCCACATAGAAAGTCAAAACAACCATTTATACTCACAGTCAATTTAGAGTCAACAGTTCACTCATATTGCATGTTTTTGGTGGTGGGAGGAAGCCAGAGAACCCAGAGAGAACCCATGCAGATATGGGGAGAACATTCAAACTCCACACAGTAAAGTCCCAGGTCCTCAGGTGGATTTGAACCCAGGACCTTCTTGCTGTGAGGCAACAGCGCTACCCATTGTGCCGCCGTGCCGCCCAGAATTCATTTTTTGTTCAAGCTTTAAATTTTTCGTATTACTATATGCAAATATGTAGAAAAATAAAATGTGATGAAGAAATTTGACATCATCTCTGATCATTTGTTGTTACATGTATGTTAATGCAGCCAATAAAGTGAAAATGATTTATCTTATTTTATAATGAAATATTGATTTATGTAAAAAAAAAAAGAAAAAAAAAAAAAAGTGTTTTCCAGTGTTTATTTGTTGCTAATTTTGAGAAGTAACTGTTTGACTGTTTGGTCAAGATAATACTGGTAATACAGATTCAAGAGTTTTGAAAAAATGTCTTCCGTAGTGACCGTTGCTTGATAGCAAATGAAAAAAAAAAAAATATATATATATATAAAAATTTGTGAGTTTTAGAGGTGTTGAGGAATGTTTTTGTGTTGCTTTTACTTTTCTGACAACATAGTCACTTCTTTTTGATACTCTTTCATTCCTACTTCCAATTTTGCCAAACATAAAATCAAGCCTAAATCAGAGAAAATAAAAGAGCAGGAAACAATCACCGGAGTCACTTTATTACATCAGGAACATCGATACCAATTACAACAGAAACAAATGGCTTGTTCATTGAATAAGCTGCTTTGGTGGTGGATGGAGCAGACAGAGATGGAGACAGGAAGGCAGGAAGGCTTGCAGCATCACATGGAGGTAATAGAGAAGCCCGTGTTGTAAGAGGGAAGCTCATCTGTACTTAAATGTTAAAGGGGAATGATGCAGCAGTACCGTGAGGTTCATCTGAACTGACAGGGCAGCAGTTGGAATCTCCTTCTTTGTGGAGTAAACAGCTCATATGACACCATCTAAATACTGTAATTAGTCCTAAAATGCAAACAAAACTGACCCATCCTCACATCATTTGCCCATCTGTGAAGATGAGTCATTCAGAGTGTGTAAGGAAGCATTTAAGTGATGCAGTTGGTCCATACACATATACATATACTGATATCGTCTTTTGAAGACACACATTATTACAGACACACACACACACATATGCAGAGTCTAATGTGTTCTTGGGCCTAATAGCTCTTTCATTAGTGCCAATCCAAAGACAAATGGATCCAATAAGCAGCCCAAATCTATCTGTCTGTTTGGGTTTAGCAACAACCCTTCTCCTTACTTACTCCCTAGTCTGTACTCTGGAATGGCTGAGAGGCAAGAGAAGAGATGAGAAAGTGGATGAAATAGATACGATTGACAAAATGGGACATAATGGGAAAAGGGGCAAAAATGGAGGGTTTAGGGGACGTAGGGTAGGGGGGAACTGGAAAATACTTTTGAAACGGGAGTGCTGAGCTGCTTTGGCAGGGCAGCTACTTAAAGCAACTTAAACAGTTAAAGCAAATCTGTTATGCTTTGTATATAACAGTACAAAAAAAAATATTAATTTATATATTTTAGCTTCCGAAACACTTAAACATCATTTTTTTTATCAAGGTCTCTGTATAGTGAGACATCACTGGAAGTTTCAGTACCTGTTTGCGCTGCAAGCATAGAAGCTGTCAAACTAGAAGAGAGAGTAACACCCTGAATACAAATGGATCCATTTGCATGCAAATACTGTATATTCATGCACTTGTGAGCAAAATGATTGTAGACACCCTTGTCCATGCTTATCGCCAATGAGCATCAGTGGTGTGTGATAATTACAGGCCTCCAACCACATGCAGGGCAAAGTGGGGTCTCAGTGCACGCATCTGTGGACGGTGAGCGCGGAGCCTCTGGTCAAGTCTTGGAATCCAATTTCCTGGTGATGCTCTCTCTTTGAACAGGGGTCAAGTATAGTTAGCTGATTTGTTTGCCTGCCGGAGCAAGAGGGAATCCGGCTGGCACAACGCTGAGAGGCAACCCTGGCAAGTAGAACATGACGAGAGTCTTTAGGGGAAGCTAAGGATCTGTGTGTGTGTGTGTGTGTGTGTGTGTGTGTGTGTGTGTGTGTGTGTGTGTGTGTGTGTGTGTGTGTGTGTGTGTGTGTGTGTGTGTGTGTGTGTGTGTGTATAGACTTCTCCCGATCACTGAATGGTTACCTTCTGTGAAAATAAAAGGAGAATTTCACTATTCTGGGTCAAGAGTAAAACATTTGGAGAATACATCTGTGTGTGTGTGTGTGTGTGTGTGTGTGTGTGTGTGTGTGTGTGTGTGTGTGTGTGTGTGTGTGTGTGTGTGTGTGTGTGTGTGTGTGTGTGTGGTGGTACTGGCATGGGTTTGATGGTGGGCAGCAGCGTGGGAGGGGGGTGATTGGTGTGTGTGTTGGTGGGTGATTCGGCCAGCAGTGAGCTCTCTAAATAAAAATGGTGTGTCTGAAAGCCTGGAAAAAGATAGGCCTACCTCTCTCTCTGTGCGTGTGTGATGCTTCTCTCTGCTTATGATGCGACAGGACACGAACAAAAGGATTTGGTTAGAATTAGTCAAGGATTAGGCATCTATTTTGACTTCTTTTGTCGAATCAAATGTTTTATACGCAGCTCAAACGAACAAAGTGGGCCAAGCCGCCGTGCTGCATACCAAGCGCTCCTCTGTGTACTGAAAAGGCTGTGACAAAGTGAACATGCTACCTCACAGACACATCAAATAAACTTATTCATGACTTGTTGATGGCATCAAAAAATGAGGAAGTGCTAACATTTTTCTTTTCTGACACAGTCACTTTCCTGCGAGTCAGAACCTCTCACTGCACATTTTTTTTTTTTTTGCATCCTTCAAAACTCTTCGAGCCTTTTGAGGGTCCTGTTTCCATAGCAACTAGGATTGGGTGTGTGCGTGTGTTTGTATTTGTGTACATATGTGTGTCCAGACTTGCGCACCGAGCTGTGCCTCAGGCGTCAGCGGACAGTAGGAAAGGCTACAACACGGTGCGCGGTTGGTTTGTAGTTTCTTTTTTAGCATCACTGCACAAAAAGACACACACCTTAACCCATATGTATAACAGTATGTTCGCACTCACACACGAGACACATGAACACTTGATTTACACGTATGGACAGGCAGCACTGGTAATTACTGCATGCAGCTGGTGAATGTATCTGGCTGTTCTCTTGGCCTCACCTTGTGATTTATCCTCTCCTTGTAGATCTATGCAGCAGCAGCTTGCTCACTGCCCAGCGTCATGTTTACACTCTGCAGTCAGTAATTTGAAGGCAGAACAACATCTCTCTCATCCTGTCAGTTATCACAGTTTACGGAGCGTAGCATCTCTGGCTGTCTCTCCTTTCCCCTCCTTCTCTTGACTTAAATCTCTATTTTTAGTGTATGCACATACACATGTATCCCTCCATGTGTTCAGCCATTCACCAATCGACTGTCTCTCCTTCACTCTCCTTGAAACTTCTCCCACTTTCTTCCTCCATGCACCTCAGTTTCACTCATGCCTTCCCTTCATGCGCTGCTCCATGTTAACCCTCCACTCTCACCCACATCACGTCTTGCAGGCTGTCATTTGTCACCTGTATCTCCCATTGATGATAACATTTGTCTGTCCGTTGATAAATCAGTCGTCTGCCATAGATCAAAGTGCAGAACAGCTCTCAGATGGTAGCTATGGTTATCATCCGTCCACCTGTCAAAGCCAGACCTCCCACCATCTCCTCCTCCTCCTCTCCTCACTCCTGCTGCCCTTGGTTGCTGACTCTAAAGTCATGAAGTCATATTCAAACACCTCGAGCAAAAATGCTAATACAGTCATTTATGGTCCTGTAATGTACTAACAGACACTGAAGTATTCAATAGCAATGTAGCTACCGGTTGTGTTTGGTTGCTGGCAACCTTATTGTTGTATTAGTTTATTATTATTATTATTATCATTATTATTATTATTATCGTTATTGTTATCATCATCATCATCATCATTATTACAATTATTATTGAAACAAGAGCCATCAAGAGATGATATATCCCCCCGGCCCCCGCAAAATCAAATTGAGTTTATTTGCATGAATACAGACTTTTTCAGGTAGAAATAAATATCAAAATCTTGATAATAAAAACGTTATACGGAAATTAGTGTACATGATATGCTCTGCAAACAAACCTTAGCCTCGTTTTAGACTTGTTGTCATGGAAACGCAAAAAGAAAGAATAGACAATTTGCAAGATGTGCTTCAAACACAAACCTTACTCTTTTGTTAAGAATAGGTATAAGTCGTTGCCATGGAAACACAAAAAAAAGTTTTTGAAAAAAGAAAAATTTTAAATAGCAAAAAGCACCACTCGAGCAAATGGAAGAAGCAACATCCTTGTAGAATTCCCAGATAGCAGAAAAATGAAATTGCTATTTGGAAAGTCTACAAACTGCACACATTACATTATGGTGAAATGAACTGGGAGTACAGTGAGCAGACAAGAGCAATGCAGACACTAAACGGGAGGTAAGAAGAAACTAGAGAAGGTCTCCTGAAAAGTTGAGTGAATGTCACAGTGTGCTGAATTTCATACATGCACACGAAATTTGCTGTGGGGGCTGCTCTAGCATTAGTGAGCCATATGGCCAAAACCCAAAGTTATGTGTGAGTCTGTATGTGTGTAAACAGACTCATCTGAACCAGAGTGAGAAGAAAGCAGTCCTTTGAACAAACGAGGCTCTGGGGAAAACCGGAGGTCGTATCACTGAAATGAACTCGCTATGGGTATCCCAGGAAGTTGCTGAACAAATCCATAAACTATAGGATATGCCCTAACAAATAAAGGCATTTTATTCCTATCCTTAACTCAGTGCTGGTGTGCCTGAAGTAAGCCAAGTGGCTTTGTTTTTTCTGCAGAATTCATAAATGATTTGATTAATTTAAGTTAAAATTGTCAACATTACCACGAATTTAAAAAAACTGGAACATTCAATGATTTGTGAAAGATTCCTGGTTTATTTGTCCAACTCTGGGCAAGATGACTTCTTCTTAGCTACTTCCATCATCAACAAAGTTTTAATTCAGGCTGTTATTAATCGAGACTTTTATTTAAATAAGGTTTAACGTCTTCTGGATGTGGTTCTGATGAGGTATGGGGTATAAGATAACTTAAATGCACATCACATCTATGACCATAATGTGTGACACAATGACATATACACTATATATGCAGTTTACATATTTTGTCTTGTATTTCCTTTGCTTTAGGTTGATATTTCAATCACCTGTAACTTTCATTCCTGTCTCTGACCTTTGAGGCACTTTATTCTACATAAGAGAACAACAACTCATGAATACGCTGAACTGGTTTGGATCAATAAACTGGTTTGAACATCTCAACAGGTCACAGGCTTAACTCCTCCAACTGGCCTGAACATGTGTGTGAAAAACCAACACTGCAAATATCCATCATGGAAAAAAGTCGGATGGAAAATCCGGGTTGTTTGGTGAGTCAGTGTTTGCCTTCAGCCAGGCACAGCTTACTGTTGCTGCTTTGGATGAGCCCAATATTTGGCTTTCAGGTGGATAAGTCCCACACTTTGCAGTAGAGCTCAACAGATCAATCGGTATTGGTGATTAATTTGCACAGATAGGATAGATTATCAGTTATCAGTTGATGATGGCTGCACCAGTAATGCTGACACCAACATGGTTTTGTGGAGGCTCCATATATGACATTAAGGTAATCTCATATGTCTGAGATATCTATATTTAAACTAAAGTTAACTTCATATAATAAAGCTTCATTGGTGAATTATGAGTATAATAATGTTGTTGGTTATAGTATGACATTATAAAAGCCTTAGAATGAAGATAACGGCTCCTCTGCAGAAAGCATGGGCCTATATGAATGCATTGTAAATTCAGAATGTGCATAAGCAGCTCAACAGTCCAAAGCTTTTGTGAGATAGGGAAGTCCACTTTGAGCTAGAATTTAAACACGAGACAAGTTCAGAAGCAGCACTGCAACATGAGTCAGCGTGAAAAGTCATGAGTAAGAAGTTATGTCCAGTCAAGCTATGTGCCAATCACTCATTACTCTACTGTACTGTCCTTCTTTGTTATCTTGATGATTCTTGATTCACCCAATAAAGTGACCAAGGCACTAGTTTAGTGTTTGTTGCAGGAGCAGGCCACAGAGAGGACAAAAAACAAACAAACAAACAAACAAAACAAAACAGGCACTAACATTGAGGTCATTATTCAGCCAAACTCAAGGCTCTGAAAAAGCAGCCAATTAATTGCCAGCTTTTTCTGTTATAAACTATTATTTTATCGGCCTCTAAAAAAAAATCCTCTATCGGTCAACCTCTACTTGGCAATAGGAAAAGAGCCAGGCAGTGTAACAATTAGGCTAATGACAGTGGAACAGGCTCAGTGACTGGCGTGGACTTTGTTGTGGGATTGAGGAGGAGGAGAAGCAGACCGAGGTTGGCAGGGATTTGGAGATGGGCCTGTTGTTACGACCCAGTCAGGTGTGCCAAAGAGAGCAGAACAGTTGGCCGGGCATGGCAGAGCCTGGAACAGCAGAGCTTGGCTCAGGGCGGATGTGACCTCCTGCCACAGCTACACACAGCTAGTGAGGAGAAAGACAGGGGGACAATTTTGGAGCATATGGAGGCAAATAAGAGAGGGATAAGAAGCAGAGCAGACAGAAGGGGGGGGGGGGGGGGGGGGGGGGTTAAAAGTGGAAGGAGAAGTCGTGAGGAGAACCGACGAAGCAAGACGGAAAGGAGAGAAATCAGATAAGTGGATAATAAACAGAAGACACAAAGGAAGTAATCAGAGAAATGTAGCTCAGCTTTGTGTTTCTTTTAATAAGTATATTCATCAATCTACTGAAATACTACAATGTTATATAAGATGAAAAAATGTTTACTCCTACAATTTGCTCATTTTTCTGTTAGCATTTATATAAAATTGGCACTGGCCAAACAAAAGTCTATGGAAATCCCTCAAGAAGGTGACCTGAAGCCTCTTTCTAATTGGTTGGTTCAAATTTCTTCCCAGTTCTTTGCACCCCAGAGCCTCCATCTTTTATTGGCATCAAATTTGCATTGTTTTTTTTCTTTCTTTCTGTTATTTTTAATGTCATGTGACTGGACAACTCTCAACACTGTCTTTCACGTTCACACCCACCATTTATGTAACTATGGATATGCGACAATCATTCCTGCTCCTAAGTTACATGATCAGTGCTCTTGGAAGATGACAACTTTAAGTGGACCAGTGGAAATAAAAGAAAATTTGGTCATTTCGTTGCAAAAATACATGTAATACATGTACAGCGTAATACATAATTGACCCTTTTAGCCCGGTAGGATTCCTGAGCTTAGATTGATTCTCTATTTCATTAGAGACACGGTCTTCAACACCTCTCTCTCTCTGTGTGCACAGTTGAACAAATAACTCTTGTTTCCTTCTGTCTGTATCACTGGAAAATAATCATAGAGAATTAACACATGACTCTGCAGTGCTCCTTGTTATCATCTTTCAGCTCATTGTTTTGGTTTTATAGCTATGACCACAGTGGTTGAAAAGGAGTTGGTGTGGACCAAACCAGTTTGAATACTGGACTTAGTTAGACTTAATACTTGTAATGTTGTTCCATTTCTGCAGGATGTGGAAATGTTTGCTACCTTCTTATCATGTGCATTTTTCACTTGTTGCAATGTTCCCAAGTGTCACCCTCTCAGAAAAGTTCAACTAATCATTGCACAACACAGACACAAAGCCAGAAACATATTGGACAAAGGCACATAATAGAATACAAACATATTGTGAAGGACAGAGGGCCAAGCAGTGAGCAGAAACTTGATGGTTCCATGAAATCCTCCTGAGGGGTGGAGGTCAAAGAGATGCTCTTCTTCATCCGTCCCTTGTTGGTTGTGGGCTGCCTGCAGTGGTATGAGGCAGCAACATATGAGCCTGTGATATGTGATGATCAATAGACTAGGATAAGGTGTGATACTGGCTTCACACCGGCTTCACACCTCTGCAGGGTATTCTTAATTAGACTGAAAATCTTCTCATCACATTTAAAGCTGCTCCAGAGGGCTGCTCCCAGGTCACCTCTTATAAATGTCAACCCATGGGTGATGATCACTCCCAAAGCCAGTTTTAACTATGGCATGTTTTTCTTTTTCTTTTAGAATCGAGGCAAGCATTGGGAAGCCAGACTTCTCAACAAACTTATGGTGAATTGTTTGTGAGAACAACAAGCTGTGTTTCTAGAGCTACTTAACCTGGCTGTTATAGGTTTGTAACAATGCAGGGCAACTTCAGGGCCTGTTCTTGTCATACATGTATTCAGAACCTGATTTTGTGGTGTCATTTAGTCAAGGGAAACATCGCAATTGGATGCATAACGGCATAATTTAAACACAGTTACTGGTTGCAGAGAGTTTAGCGACATGTTTCACATTTTAAACATTGGTAATTATTGTGCTTTCATTTTATTGCTGTTAATACAGCAGTGTAGTAATGAGATGTCTGTTATCAGAGCAAGACCCAATTTCTACAGAAATAGCAACAACTCAGTGTGCGCTGTCTCACTGGAATGAACTTCCCGCCTGTTTTTGACTCCACGCAACATGTGACCTGAGCTTGACATCAAAATAAAGACAATTGCTGTGTGCCAAATCGCAAAGTTCCATACTCAAACTGTCCCATACCTTTGAATGTCTAAGTGCGTTCACATTACTAAGTATGCCAAAATGCAGTATACTTATAAGTATCCAGATGCCACACTCAAAACGACCCATGAATTGAGTGTGAAACGATGGACACTTCTCACCCTCAATGATCTCCATCTTTGCTACTAACGGAGGTATGCAATCTGGGACACAGCAAATGTCAAGGTTGGAGAGCTGAGCTGAAAAAAAAAAGTGGCACATTTGAGGACTTGAGGCTTGCTTGGGACAGAAGTTTTTTTTTAAATTCAATATTTGCATTTGTCTGGATGTTAAAAGGTTGTTGTTTTTTGTTGTTGTTGTTGTTGTTTTAATGATTAGATGATGTCTGGTACAATGAGAACAAACCTGGCAACCTACTAGGATGCTGCAGACCAGCACAGCTTATGCGCAAGGCTGCTATCATTGAGGAGGCTAGTCCAAAGACACTAAACTTTGGATTCAAGGATTATGCTGTTGATGACGGTCGGAAGAAAACAGTGGTGTGTAAAGTCTGCAGCTCAAAAATCAGTGACACGAACATCCCAATATCCAACTACAATCCATTACTACAAAAACAACAAAGAAACGGACATGAATGAGCCTTTTTTTTCTTCTTTTGTGCTAAAAGCTGAAATCCAAGAACAAACTTGTTGCCCTGTGTTTAAAGAGGTTGTACATACAGTAGTCCCATCAGGTGGTATCAATGAGCTTTCTGCTGAGCCTTGACAGACTCCATGCAAAACATTTGTTGGATGACTACAGTATATGTAAGGTTTGTTCCAGATCACACACACACACACACAAACACAACCAAACAATCTTAGTAACAATTATTTTCAGTGGAGCCGGGTGTTTGTCGACTCATAGAGCTGATATAACTCTGAGGCAGCTGTTTAACTGTGACGGATGAAGGCTTAGTATAAACTGGAAATGCTGGTCAGAATAACCTGACTACTGCAAACACCTGTAAAGATAATTGCGATGTCACTGTGTTTTTGCTACTATCATTACTTAAGAAGATGAATCTGCTGCAGTTGGAAGCTCTTACTGTCACTTTACCTGTCCTCCCTGAAGTCTTGGCACTCGTTATGTCATAAATCTCTTTCCAGAGGGTGATCTGCTCACCAAACCTCCGTCACATTTCCAACAAACATACTGTGAAAAGAAAAAAAGGAAACTTTCTTCCAACTTGATTGGCAGAGAAAATCTCAGCTTCAGTTTTAAGCTTGATGGGAAAAAGATTCTGATTAATTAAATCAAATACAGTGGAAGAAATACTCATGAGACGCACCGAGACGGTACGTGCAGCCAGAAAAGTTGTGATTTGATTTGAACTGGATGGAAGTGAGATTGAGTTTACATTCATATCCTCTGAAGATGATATTCTTAGAACAGATTGCACAGCAGTGAGTGTTCATTGGCTGGAGTAATACCTTCCTTCTCCAGCCCATTTCTTCATCAGACTTCCTCTCTCTCCAGAGAATCATATCTGTTTCATACCTAGGCCTGCGCAACGGCTCCCTGCAGGAAACCTTCCAGAGAAAGTCTTTCCAGGAGTTTCCGTCTCCAAAACTTTTCCGTCCAGTTCTTGAATTATTTAAAAGGGAAGCTGAGGGTCTGTTTCTGTATTCAAACTTTTTCTCTCTGTGCCGCCGGTGGTGGGGACGAGGAGGTGACAACGGAGGAGGAGGAGGAGGAGGAGGAGGAAGAGGCCGTTTCGGGTGTCTGATGATTGTCTCTCAGCCATGCCACAAGCTGGGCTTCCACACCCAGAGCTTAGCATTAGAATTAGGGTTGCACATATTAAAATGACTGATTCAGCCTCACAAAGCCAAGCTCCCATTTAGCCTGACCGTTTTTATGTTGCCTGCTCAAAATGTCCCATTCATACAGCTGATCCATTATGAGCCACACGGCCTGGGTATGATGATGGTGGCACAGAGGGTGTGTGTCGGTGTGTGTGTTGTGTGTTTGTGTTTGAAAATGATAAAGCATCTGGGAGGAATAGGAAGAGAAGGAGTCAAGGAAGGGGATAAAGGTGGAAAAGAGGGCGTTAGGGAGTGATGGCTGTGAATTAACCTCAGACTATAATTAATTATTAATTATTATAACCTGTTCTCCCCTGTGTGAACAATGCACAGCCAAGGATCGCATTTCATGTGCACTAAAATGATGCTGTCTCCCACCATTCAGCCCTTTTCCTTCTCTATTTAGACAGCAGAAGACAAACATATAAGTTACTCTCTTTCTAGTATGGAAGAAGTAGGAGGATTGAGGTGGCATAGACAGTCATTTATGGGTAGAAGTCTCATAATTAGACCCTGTAACCATCACCATTAAATGGTGGTTGAGGTATGAGGATAGGCTAACACTACTGCTAATTAGCAACAGTGACTCTAAAGTCTCCCTGGTCAGATTGTGGTTGCAAATGTTATCTTTTTAAAGTTTGAACACTGATAGCCATTCAGTATATTTAACTTAGTTCCTGCAATTATTCTTTACTAATAGCACTGGATAGTGAAAAACACAAGCACCACCACCTCCATCCTATTTTCTGTCCAAGTTTTTCCACAGCATACGAGTAAATTTTGCCTGGAGAAAGCAGCTCCGAAGGAGTCAGTTGAGGTAGTTCGGGCATCTGATTAGGATGCCTCCATGGCGCCTCCCTTTGGAGGTTTTCCGGGCACGTCCAAGTGGAAGGAGACCCCGGGGAAGACCCAGATCTCTGCTGGAGGGATTGCATATCTCATCTGGCCTGGGAACGCCTCGGGATCCCTCAGGAGGAACTGGAAAATGTTGCCGGCGAGAGGGACGTTTGGCATACCCGTCTTCGTCTGTTGCCATTGCGACGCGACCCCGGAGAAGTGCAAGAACTGTCTGACCTTACTGTCCTCTAACTGTACTTGAAGGCATCATTGGACAAAATTAGAAACTCTGTTCTCATTCCTTGTTTTATTTTACCAATTTTTTTTACCAATTTTCAGTGGATCTCTGTTCATGACTGTAACAGTGAAGTTGCAGCTGATGTGGGAGCGTCTCATAATCAAAGGAGGATGTGTCCCCAACCCGTAGCCTTGTCTGACCCGCTCCAGCTCTGTGGTTCACATTCACTGTCCTAATTGCCCACCTGTTGGCATCATAATTGGCACACTGGTTTTAATCAGGAAGAGTGTCACGGTTAAGATCTTAGGACTGCCTCTACAAACCTAAAACACTGCAAGAAAGCAGATTTAATGAAAGACGGCAAGACAAAGACAACATAACACATAGACAGTGGATGAGATGACTGACTATTTAGTCAATGTAAACAAAGTACTTGTGGCATTTTGAGCCACCTCACGCACCGGCAACTACTTAATGATGTGCATTAAAGCAGAGATTTATTAAGGAAGATAAGAAGATAAGCTATGCCTTTGTTTTATTCATCAGGGGCTGGAGCAGCACAATAAATATGGAAATAACTCTTGGTCTTTTCAGACCGCTGCTCCTGACCGCCTGACCAGAGTGAGAATAAGGATCCAAAGGATGTCAATATCTTGTTTGGAGATGAGCTTATAATAGTTAGTTAGGGGGTTTCTGTCTGTGCAGACCTAATCACTGATGGCAGAGGATTTCAATAAATTCATTTGCTTCAATCCGCTCTGCCGGAAAATCTTTGCAAGCAGACTCCTCACACACAAATTGTTAACTCATAATGGAAATGGGGTTGTGCATAATGATATTAGCAGTGCAAGTTTTTCTCTCTCTGCCGAGGAAAGTAAATGCAAGAAATTCATTCATTATCTGTATAAGGTCAAGTATTGTCTCACTTCGAATCATGCTGTCTCATTGTGTGGAGGCGGGCACACACACACAAACACAGTGTAACAAGAACGACGATCAAGTTTTTTCCATTATTGCTCAATTTCATGTGTGCAAACAAACACAGTAACTACTGCGGCATAGGGGAACACCTCCACGAGCTATAGCTGCACAATTACGCAGGTAAACGATAGAGATAACTGGATTTGTATCGCTTTTCACCCAACAAGTCTGCCACATACTGTCTGATTGAGCGAACCTCATTTAAGCCCCACTCAGACAGCCTTTTCATTCCGTGCCTGTTGCGCCTTTATTCCGAACCGACGTCTGTCTGAATGCAATAAAGGCGTAATGGGGTGTCAGTTTGTTCCACCTCTGTGACGCCTTTGTGACACCTCAGGAGGTGTTAACAGCGCCGGAACAGCCGTCCGTATGAATGAAATGCCCGGCGTTGCAGAACAGGTGTGACATTGTAGTGATATGTTCAGGTGTGCGACCTACCCCGGGGGATTTAATGATGCTGTAACAACATGAAGTCCATTATTTGAAGAACAAGCACAGAAAAGGACCGCTAAACTGGGGAGATAGTGAAATCTAACAGCTTTTATGCTCAATGTTGCATCTCTTAACACTGTGGAACACTCTCACTGTGAACGCACACAGCGAGGTGGCGTTGCGACGGTCCAGTTTGAATGCACCGAAGGGGTCACAGAGAAGGGAATTCATTGAAAGTTCGTCTGAAGGTGGCTTTAGATGTCCATGAATGGGGCAATGAAAATAGAGTCAAGCCAGAAAGCGCTGCCTGATTTCTGGATTGCCTTGCAGAGCATTCTGAATTGGCTAATTACATTAATGATTCATTATTGAAACATCTCACCTATGTGAGATGGGTTCTCAGCTCTCGCTATAGCATGAAGACAAAGTACAGACTTTGTGTGGAAAACGATCCGACACTGAACATGTCTCCAATACAACCTCACATTGCAGCATTATGTGAGACCATTCAAGCACATCCCTCTCATTAATCTGTGGTGAGGTGAGGAATTATGTGTCCAGGTTTAATTCACTCTGTTTAGACCTTGCACCAAAATGCTCTGCTGCCAACTCCTTTTCTAAATGCAGTGTGTGTGTATACAGTGGCAAAGTTACGTTGTTGTTTTTTTAAGTGTGAAATTCAAATAAAAAGCAGGATTTATTGGTTATTCTGTCTCATATATTTACAAGTATTATATGTATTATATTTGTGTCTGTGTTTACTTTTTGTTTATGCAGCAGAATTACAAACAATAAAACATTATAGTGAGATTTTCATAGGGTTGGGGGTACTTAGGAGGATGTAGTGGGTACATCATTGTCAAAAGTTTGGGAACCACTGGTCCACACTTTTATCTACCATAGATAACTGAAAATCCAATATCACAGAGAGGGGATATGATGGTCCAGGGAATTTATCATGTGGCTTTTATTGTTTATAAGCTGATCAGGCTAAAGTAAATAATTTAGTCTGTGCTTTAACATCTCTGCATGTAATTACCAAAGGGTTAATTAAGGGTTGAGCATTCCAATCCATGCAAATTTAATTTGCCTGCTGCACTTCTAAATTGTATGAAATTCTTTACATGTGTGTGCTGTGTGCACATTATGCATACACTCTACTTTTTTTTTGTATTATCAGCAAAGTTCAGTTTCTTCAAAGGTTATTTTTTGATTGAGTTTCATAAATTAGCTCATTTGTGTTAACCACTTCTCACCAGCCTGCAAAATTTCAACAATTAGTTTCCTCAGTTCCCCAACAGGCATCAAATTCAGATGAACTGTATATGTACAAAAAACAACGTTTATCAGTTGGAGCCTTAATTATCTTCTGTATTATATTCAACTGAAAATAGGTAGTGAACATTGATTTTAATTAAATTTATTTTGTCAACAGGTTCCATGAAATTGTGTCAGATTAATTACAATATGAAAATATTTCATAATAGTCATGAATTTTATTAGAAAAAAATATTTTATATTTTTACATCCCCATATGGATCTACCACACATCAGAGTCTGATCTGGATCCAAGTAACATTTCAGATCTGGTGATCCAGAATATTTAACTTTATGGAGAGGAATAAATGTACTCGATGAATGATTGTCCAGAATGCTGTCAGGGTCATCATTAAAAGGAAAATTGTCCTTCTCATTTTTAAATGCACCACTTTTATTGATGGCAGCGACCCTTTAGGTAGGCTTTTTTACATTCAGGTGTCATTGCTTCAAATGTAGGGCCTATCTTCTCTCTCATCCTTGCGGAAAATAAATTAAAAGTTTCAGGTTTTATATGTTTTTTCCAGTTGACTTTTGATTTCTTCATCGGACCGTATATCTATAGGTATTAAACACCTAGTCTCTTCCTCCCCCTGTGGCTCATTTTCAACTTCTTCCTTTTATTTTTTTTCTTCTGTTGTTTATTGGCGACATGAGCCTGCTGTAACTTCCTGTAATTGGTCCAAAAGTACGAACCATCCAAAAAAGTGCTTTCGCACAGTAAACAAACAGAACCATGGTTTGGTTTGATCTGGACTGAGACCACCTATTTTTGTCAGACCAAAAACAGTCTTTTATCCAAGGTTTCACACCTGCAATTTTGGTCCACATCAAACTGAAAAAGTCTAAAAGTTTGGACCAAAGGAGGAAGGTGTGAATGCACCCTAAGATTAAAATTGTAGCTGAAACTGTGCTGATTCAGTCAGGTGTTAAATTTGACATATCTTCAAAAGTTCCTGAGCTAGATCCTGAAGAAAACCACCATTAGTGAAATATCGTTCTTCTTCTTCTCTAAAACTAATACTGACACCACAGTAATTCCAAATCCTAAAGTAGGTTTTTCTGGTCAATGAGTCATATTATGAGGGTCAGACTATCATGAGACTATCGCTTTTAGGTGTAATGACATAACGGGGAGACTGATCTGCCTTGGCAGAGGTTTGAGCTCAGTGGTGTCCGGTAATGTTTTGGTTTACCATCTTATCTCATCAGCCTTGTTTCCATCCACAGGAGGCATCTGTCCTCATCAAAAAAATGCTCTGATAAACATGTGCCAAGTATCAGAGAGATAATGTAGCTGCTGAACATCCCTGCAAGATAAACTGGACTGGACAGACTAACCAAAACAAATCAGGTGAGTTTTACTTTGTTTCCCCATAGTTTAAATACAGATGATTTTAAAAAAAAAATGAGGTTGTCTTAGAACAGTTAAGAACGAAACTTGAATTCAGAAGGTGTACACTTGTATTTTTTCCATTTTATGAGGAAATTTGGAGTAAAATTACTTTCCTTCCTGAGATTTTGTGATTTTTTATCTTTTTACCTTGAGTGACTGAATCCCACAATCAGATCACCCACATACAGTTTGACTTACTGGAACACTGTGGCTTTTTCATACTGAAATGAACTGGGACTGGAACTATAAAGTTAATATTACTTGAGTGTGAGTTTGAACATGATGGTAGTTAAACGGCCAATATTCTACGATATTGTTTGAGTTCATTGATTTCTAGAGACGACTTTAAATGAACGCTGTTTCACATCTTTTGGAACGACCGTCTGACGCTCAATTTCAAACCAAAAGTATAATTTATTTTAAGATGACAGGTCAGGATTATGTGACCCAGAGTGCACAATCAAGTTTTTATTTTACTAAAGCTATTTTGTTAGTTGTTATTACTGAATACATTTCTATTCCTACCACACAATTACTAAACTTCATGTGTATGAGCAACTCAAATGTAGTTCCACAGAACTTTAAGTGTCCAACCAGAACCTTATCCTCGGCTCCATCGTGTCAGAAATCTTTTCCAGCGTCACAAGTTCACACTTAATAGGGTAATACATCATCATGACAGATCTCATCACTGGCAGAAACAAAGGAAGCACTTGACTTTTTCCAGTTCAAACTAACTCCCTGCCACTCTCTGTGAACCAAAGAATGGCACAAAAAAAAAAGAAAAAGTTTTTCCATCTTACAGACCTTTAACTCTAGCCGACAATTTTCTGCATACTGTGTAGGTTCAACATTTGAGCTACATTTCAAAGCCATAACGATAAATTACTTTAAGCAGTGAGGGTGTTTGATTTCTGTTCAAACACAAAGCACACCTGTGAATGTCAGGGATGCAAAGGGCACAAGCATTGTCACCACAAGAAACTGATGCTGTGCAACTCGTAGCAGCTGAGCTAATTAACAACCTTGAGCATGAATTTTCGGATATATCCGTGGACTTGATCAAAATTCCAATTTAATATGAAGAATAGACTGAGAGCTAAAGCGACATGACACCAATTTTAAACATTATCACTTTACCGACAGGGGCAGTATTACTCAGCTGTGAAAACATTAGTGTCGTCTGTTCTATGCCTCTGCAGGGAACTTTGGTGAGTCTGATTAAAAATAACTCTGTTCAGGACATCAGGGGTACATAGCATTCTCTAAGGAAAAAGAAACAAATTCACATAGAATGTAGAAGAATTAGGGCTGTGAAATTGTTTTTTCTTTGCTAAATTGCTGGATTATGGCTTCATCATACTATTTGGACCTTCTGACGCTCATATTTTCCTGTATATTCCTAAAAGTTATTATCCTACCATGTGTGACCAGACATTCTGCTACCATCTGTAATACCACATAAGTGTAAAAGACTCATATTTATCTGACTTCAGCCCAGAACACCAGCTACTGCGTGACCAATGTGTGACCTACAGTGTCTGAAGTGTTTCTCGGCCGATGAACTCCCTCGCTGAATATGTTGCTCTTCAACTGATCTTTCAAGAGGCTCTGAAGTATTGTCTTTTGAATCTTCTTACTCCTCATGCTTCATGTTGCATCAGAGCCTCCCCTCGACATATTCGACTGTGCACAGTAAAGTCTTTATGTTGGTCTTTGACAGCTATGTCTATGCATCAATCCCAGAGGACCAAGTAATGCTCCGTATGTGTGCTCCCAGCAGTCATTTGCATTATGTGTGTGGAGGCGTGTCTCATGATAGCCTGCAGAGGGTCTCCTCTGAGCCTGGTGTCTTCACACACATGTATCTTTCCATATGTCTCTGGGTACGTTCAAACCCATGAAAACTATATGTGCACACTCAAACGCACAAAAACAATCACAAAGCCCATCTAACTCATGTACACAAACCCCACCATCTTTTCCCTTTGTCTCTGAGGACATCTAAATAATAATTCTGTGTGTAATAATGCCAATAATGCCAATCCACACCAGAGCGAGTGCAGAGTGTCCTGTGGGACTCCTGCCTTCACGCACATCAAAGCCTTAATTCAGAGATTGGCATCCAGGCAGGCTCCTGTGTTTGTCTATACATGTCCGTTCTATACTGTACTGTGGGACCAGATGCTCCCATGTGAGGAGACTGCAAGGCCTAAAACTTCCTCTGCAAGGATCAGATGAATGCTGCATTACTGGAAGCTTCTTATTTTTCTGGAAGATCCAAACCACATGGCGTCCTTTTACCGAGATCACATGCCTCCGGTGCACCGAGCCAACATGAATGTCTCTTTTAATGGTGATTGACCATGTTATTTACCTGTGGAAAAGCACACAGGGAAAGACACACCGGATTTGATTTTGTGCAAGAGAAAATGATGCTTTTTAGAATTCCTATTTTAGACATGATCAGTTCGACATTTAACTCAATTTAGTCACAAAGCACAACAATCTACATATTTACACCACAGGGCCACACACACACACACACACACACACACACACACACACACACACACACACATAATAATTGATAAGTGGCCCCCAAATTGGAATATCAAAAACAAACATTAGACTTACAATTTCAAACAGACTAGGGGATGGATGAGAGTATATTCACACAGAGCTCCATAGGGCTACATGCTTCTAATCCAGTTGTTGTTGGAGATAGCAGCATTGCACTCTGAGTGCATGTTTGCATACGCATATGCAAATGCCACATGAGTCTCCAAAGCCATCACTAGGTCCTGGAATGGGAATGGGTCCAGCTGTTGCCCTTGACTAATGAGGAACGCGTGTGTGCATGTGTGAGTTTGTGAAGTGTATAAATGTGTCAGAGCTATATTGACCTCTCAAACACCCTTGATCGACCCTCTAATACCCCACACTTACTTTATGCACAGAAACTGAGCTGGAAATAAATTTAGAGTAAGATTGCAGTTCAGTGTTCTTTTCCATGCAGTTCAGATCTTTGATTCTCATTGCACGTGTGATTTCACACTGTCAAAATGCACATATGTATTTGTAAAGATGGATTACGGGCCATGTGTATTGCATGACCAGTCAGTTCAAAACCAGGTTACCTTTCGATTATAATGCAGGACGTAATAACCAGGCATTATTTATCTCAAGTGTAGAGAGACGCAATTATGTGGAGTTTCTCTGCAAGGTTATTGAGCCTGAATACAAGATTGTGGGAGAAAAAGTGCTTACAACAGCACACTTGAAGAGGTTATGTGAAGTCCAGCAGTAAAGAAGAGTGCCTCTTTCCCAGATATATTCATATCCCAGCTTGCATTATAGGTATCCAATAATTTCTCAATCACAATTTAAGAAAAACATTACTATTTCATAATTTATTCATTTTTCATCAACAAATTAATTTCCTAAGTGTTTTATTTAGCATTGTTCACCATTTGATGAACTGAAGCATGCAGAGAGGAATGTGGGAAAAAAAATCAGCAGTGAATGTGGGAAAAAACAAGTGTGTACAGCCTTGCTAGAGATGTGAAATACACCCTAAGACGCAAATATCACACAAAAATCTAAACCTCACGGTAGTTAGAGGAGAAGTCATCCACTACATGTTTAGAGATTTAAATGAATAGGTGAAAATTGGAAGCTGCTGGTGAAGAGAAGTTAGCGGATCACAAAGTCATTACGATTCACTCTAAAGGCCCCAAAGGCAGCGTGAATATCTGTACCAAATTTCATGGCCATCCATCCAGTGGTTGTTAAGATATTTCACTTTGCCACAAGGCTAAAGCATCATTATTATGAACCTGGTTATGATCACAATCTTCCTCATTATCACCATCAGTTTCACTATTATCAACAGCAAATTTATCTGCTTTTGATCCACCATCTCTTCCTCTTCCTGATCTTCATATCTGTCTCCATCATTACTTTTTCATGTCATCATAGCGTTATGCAGAAAGCCTCAAAGTCCCCTTTACCCTGAGCATTAAAGCTGTCACCAGCGACTGACAACCAGTCACTTGTGTTTCTGGTCCTCACTCAGTTAAAACTCCCTCACTGGGTGGAAGAAGTGGCTGACAGCAACAACACTTAGCAGCCCTGTGATTGCGCTCCATTTCATCATACATGGCTTTGTTGGTGTCGGTTGAATTGCTGTAGACTTGCAGATAGATTTTAACAGTTTAAATGAGAATCACTGACTGATTGGTTATGGGCGCATTGTTGATTGTGGAGCTGTCGATAAATGGAGTGTGGCGGGCGTCTGAGTCTGAACGGGGGGCCTAGAGCTGGATCACATTCACTGACGATAGCTGCAATCCCATTTTAAATGTTGCAGCATTTTGCTGCCAGAGGGAGAGAAAAAAAAGTGTAATTGCACAATGCTCTGCATATTCTTTCAAAATGCACCATTTTGCTTATGACAACATGAATCCAGGTAGCTATAAAAACCCTTTTTGTACCCAGAGCAGACTGTATCTTTCTCTAAGTTGGAGATGTACTGAGATATGAGAAGGATTTGAAAATGTTACCCAGCCAAGATTGTGCAGTAGTGGCTGCAACTAAATATCCTGCAGGATTTCCTCCACTCGGTTTTACAGTTGTGTGTAGATGTTTATCTTCTACGCTCTGTGTGCGCTTCCCAAGTCTACTGGACATCATGAAATTTTTATTTTGTATTGATCCAAAAAAAAGTTCATTATTCAGAGGGCCAACCCTAAACGTCCGGTCACACCAGCATTTCAAGCAGCCAAATTTCATTACAAAAGTATTTCTGATGGACTCGCCTCAATCAGTGGATTTGCTTGAGGAGGAGATGTGACTCTAATTTCGCTCTTTGAGAGCTGAAGTTTAATCGGTACTTCAGGAAGTCTGTTTCGAATCATTCGAAATCCCATTTAAAGGTCCAACCTTGAGACGGAGCCATACTCAGCAGTAAACTATGTTATGCAATCCATGTGTCTAGATAAGGTCATTAAAAAACAACATTGATGTTTATTCAATAATGAATGAATAAATTATGGTGGATTCGTTGTTAGCTTTTTCCCAACAAAGATGGAGTTGTCAGCATCAGTGCAGAGTGTTGTGACAGCTTTGAAATGTGTATTTACATTCACCTTGTTATTCTGTTGTCCTGCCCTATAAAAAGTGAGGATGCCTCTGCGAAAGTAGAAGAAGCTACTGTTTTTAGCCTCCAGTCTTCAGCGGAGTGATTCAACCATGTCTGCTGTACAGTAGGTGTCAGCGCCGACCTGCTGGTGTCAGGTGGGTTCCATTTCACAGGTTAACCCGGTAACCCGCCAGCAACCCTCCCAGGGTTTGCTGTCACATTCAATTACCCCACCTGAGTGGTTGTGTGTTTGAATGTTAAAGCAAGGGAGGGAGTGAAAGACAAGACGGAGAGAGGGAATATGGCGCTGAAAGGAAAGAGATTGATGAGAGTTTGGATGCTTGTGCGTCTGCTTGTCTGTTTGCTGTGTGTGTGTGTGTGTTTGTGTGTGTGTGTGTGTGTGTGTGTGTGTGTGTGTGTGTGTGTGTGTGTGTGTGTGTATGTGGACATGAGGCACACCCCAGGGGAGTGTAAAAATGAAAGTTAATGTGATCTCCACCGCTGCCTTTGAAGTGAGTTGTGCCGTCCTCATCACATTGTGATTCATCATCATTCACCTGCCTGTCTGACCTGCACTGGCTTATGAAGACCAACTTCCTCATGTCACATCTATCGAATCAGAGAGTCGCTGATCAGGAGCACTTTTGATAGTCCAACAAGTGGACATCCTTCATTGTCACAGGCTAACAATGAGGTTGGTGTCAAGGAATCCTTTCTAGCCTCGTATGTAGCTTTCGCTGCACAGACAAGATCATTATTCGTTTTTATATTCATTGAGATGATCTGTTTTTAAGAGACTGGACTTTACAGCAGGTAGAGTATGAGTACATCCAGTCTGCATGCAGGCCAGGGGTTTGAAAAGACTTGGATACACTTGATTGCAGTGAAATGAAGCAACAAATTAAAGATGGAACAAATAAAGCAAAATGTAATTTAGTTGGTACATATGAATTATGTTAACTCACTCCGAATCTTTCTAAGTATATTATATCCAAGGTGGCAGGTGTCCTCTGTTTGTAAGTATATTTGTACAGCTGCAGTGAAATGAGAATAATCTAAAGTTTGGACTGATACCAAAAGTGTGTATTATTATGATGCATGTGACAGAAGAGTCTGTTACACCACAGAATCCATTTAAAGGAACATTTCACCCCAAATTTATTTTTGTTTGGTAGCCCTGCTCGGTGAGGGCCTCTCATGATGACAATGTTGGTGGGTTGGTTCACCACTTCGGTCCAGAATGAACGTCTCAACAGCTTTTTGGGTGGATTGCATGAAAGTTTGAACATACTGTCATGGCCCCCAGAGGATGAATGTTACTGGTTTAGTTACAGTATCCTCTGATGTTTCATTTACCACCACCTTTATTTTATTTGTTTGTTTGTGTGTGTGTTTATTTTATTTTTTACACAGTTTGTTCAACTGGAAAATCACAAATTACAGTCCTCCCTAGTCACTAGCAGCGCTTCCTTGTCTTTGGCCCCCTTCTATTTATTATTTACCTCCTGCCTCTTGGCCATATATTCAGGAAATCTGTCATCCAGTTCCACTGCCATGCAAATGACATCTCGCTCTGCCTGTCTACTGAGCCCAATTCCACTCCACTACCCTCATTCCTATCTGATTGTCTACCAGAAATTAAGTCTTGGCTGTCCTCGAAATGTCTCAAATTCAATCGTGATACAAATGAGGTGCTTCTTGTAGGTTACTTGTTTATTTTAAATAAACCTCACAGTTTTTATGTGACTATAAGTGAGTATGGGTGTCTTACTTGACAGCACTCTATGCTTCAAAACACATCAATAACATCACTCGAGCTACATATCTCCACCGATGTAATATCAATTCCCCACAATTGATATTACAAGTGATAATAGCACTACTATTCTCATTCATACTCTGATCACATCCCGTATTTATTACTGGAACTCCATCCTCCCTGGCAGCCCAAGCCCAACCCAAATAGCCACTAGCATGTCTGTTGACTTTTTGTCTTGTTGCATTATATTTACCTTTGTTCTACAGTGACAGATTTTTCAGAATTCAGATTTATGAATGACAGCTAATAATGCTTTGATTGATGGAAAATAACAAAACAACAGGTCCATTTTCCAGGTGTGCACTAGTGTATGTCATGGTACATTTCATAATCACTGGCTCTGCTGTAAATCCAAACATCTGTTCAAAACACACATTTGCAGCCCAGTGGACATTTGTCTCGGATATACTTTAGAGGTGAATATTAATGTTGAATGTCACAAGCACATCTTTTTTTTTCCAACAAGTATTATCATCAAACTAATTCGATTAAAATGTCTCATACCCTTCATTCAAGGTTATTCATTTCATTTCCAAAGGCTTCTTTTAAGAGCGTGACCGTCAGGGTAGGCCACATGAGTGAATAAATGGCCACAGTTTTTTTGGCCGACAGCCCTCAGTGCTGGGAAAACATGAGCAGCATGCAAGTTCATTCAGTGATTTCATAAGCTGCAGCAGGAAATGAAACTGTATCACCTGTTTTTGCAAATTTTAAAGTAGTAAAATGACTTTGTAATAAAGTATTCTCAACACACTAACTCATACCTGCAAAGGTAAACTTAATCAATTTTGGATATTCAAGATTTAATGCTTTTAAACCATATTTTTGTGTTTTATTTACCCATGAAACTGTAATGACAATAATATCTAAGTAATGAGTAAAAAAACATTCATATAGGTAGCGATAACCATGTCAAAAATTCCAATAAAATAAAGTTTCAAAGTCGTTTATGATGATATGTAAGAGTGCACATGCAAATCGTGCCATGTCAGCCAATGCATTTGCATTTCTGCATACTTGGCATGACACAAGTTTCCTCCACATGTTAGTTTTATGAACCTGAAACTTCCTCCACAAGCCTTTTGTTAGAGCCAGTGAATCGCATTATGTACCATGACACTAACATATGCTGCTGTTTTTCACCACCTGGAAAATGGAGCTGGTTTTGTCCCATCGATCAAAGCATTATTTTCTGTAATTCATAAATCTGTCACCATAGAACAGATGTAAAGCTTTCAAAGATTTACTCACATTTACTGCCCTAGAAATGGTGCATGTGTCCCTGGAGAATTGCCACTAATTACTCAGAATAAATCCAATTCTTATTAAGGCATTTGTCTCAGAAAGTGTTTCAAGATAAATAGTAATCTTATGCAGTTGACCTGGTTGATGGCATTCTGTGTTGAATGTTTATTTTTTTTATTTTTTTTTTGGGATTGTTGCTGATGGGGCGAGTGACACAAATATATAAATGCACACAGCCAGCTTTGTTAGGCTACAATACCATATGTGGCAAATAAGGTGCAGGAGATGAATATGTCATGCATATAAAACAGTCATGATGCCTGAACAGAAGCTTAATGGAACATTGTTCCTGTATAAATCACTGTGCAAATGTGGGTAAAACCCACCCGGGTGACAAATCTTTTCAATGTGCTGTATGCTGGAGAACTTTCCAGTAACCTTGTTATGGGATTAAAATTGATCTTGATAAAAACATTGAATGAAAAAACAAAGCCGGAAAACGTAGCTTATTACACGGCGCCATTTTATTCGCTTTAATTTCATTCATTTGATTTAGTCAGTTGGATCATTAACTAACCTGTGATTAATTGTTTGCCACATATTGATGGGTCGGTCCCACAGAGAGCCACAGATCTCTTCTTCTACTGTCTTCACTCTTTGGGGAAATGAAGAAAACTGTTGTAAACTGGTTTGATGTGCGTCATATGAAGCAACAGATGCCACTAGTTTTTACAAATTGATACTGTTACTTCTACAGCTCTTGTTTGGGTCATGGTCATTCTTACTACAGGGTGTATGGCTGCTCTCATGATACATAGCCATTCATTTTGCGCATACTTTTATGATTCCTAGAGGATTAATCCTAATGATGCTTCCTTGTATAACTGTGAGGTTGACATTTTTGTTTTTGTAATAAATCTATATCTATTGGATGGATTGCCATGGCATTTGATGCTCTTGTTTCCTTGTTTTCCTTTGGTTCGATGAATGTATGATGATAAATTTGGCCATCATTAGGCCAAATTTCCTATTCATCCAATGCAGGTTTACAACCAACGACTTTCCTGCAAAGTTTAGCCATACTGTGTGTTTTGCTCTGATTAGCAAAGTAAGCATCAAAAACGCTAAACTGAGATGTGAAATGGTTAACCTAGTCTGAGAAGAGATTATTTTCCAAGACTGGTGTTCTAGTTTTTGCAGGCAATTGCTAGTACACAGATGTTGATGTGTATGATGCCTTTTTTAGCATCATGCAAGAAGAGGGAATGATTTGCTTTGATGGAAAAGATTACTGCAATTTCACAGCTCAAAACAAAGTAACAGGACTCTGGGGAAACAACTAAGCAGTACTACTGGATGTCAGAGAAATGCAAGATTGTTCCTCTGTGATAGAAGACAGCGCTTTGTATTCTACCAACACTGCTCAAAAATTTCTTGGGATTTTCAATAGAATAAATTGCAGAACAAAAACGAGCAAAAGGACAACTGTTCCAACCAGCCTGATGCTCGCTATGCTATAACGTAAAAATAATTTCAAATGCATGTAAAAGTAAAAAAATCTCATATGGAGGATTGTTCTGTAGCAGAATCATTTTTCAGACTGATATAAGGATCTGATTTTGTGCAACTGGGTGGCCTCTCTTTTGAATCAATACTAAAACTGAGGCTCTGCTGAAATATCTGAGCAGCAGAAGAACTGCAGCTGGACCAAAGTTCAAAAGAGTGATTTCAGCTCCATTTCCTCCTAAAAAAAAAAGAGCCATCTTCCTTCTCACTGTCAGGCGAACCCTTCACCTCCAAACCCTAACAGTGCTCTGATGGATCAATATAAATTCCAACACAGAGAAGGAAAAAGGAAAAAGACAAACCTTTAGATCCTTTTATATCTTTTAAATGAGGTGAATGCCAGGTTTTATTTTATCTTAGAAGCTAAAACATCTCAAGAGATCGGAGTGAGGAAATAAGCTTGGAATCTAATTGAGGAAATTCAATGTTTTCCAGAGCATGTGTTTATGTGCTTGGCCACCTGTCGCCCACCTGCTTTATCTAGTCTATAACAATATTTCAATAAAGGGGCCTTTTGTCAAGTACCTGAAATGAACCAGGTGTGTGAGTGTCTGTTGCTATAGCGACAGATGTGTGTGTGCTGGATCAAAAGAGGAAGGGATCCATTCTGCTGTAATTTAAAGTGGTGACATCTTGTATTAGGCCTGCGTTATTGGAAATCAATGAGCCTCTACAATGAGGTGGATGTATAAAAATGGGTGAATTTATCTAAAGGTCTCTCACACTGTTTGACACACATCCTCCTCACAGAGGGTAAACTAATTCAGTTTCCAAATAACATCAATAAACATCTAACGTAATCTTCCATCCAGCCTGGAAACAAACGCTTAAAAAACACAGAATAGTATGTTTTGCTGCCGATTAGTTTTGTTTGGGAGGAATTTACAGCAAACCGTAAATTCACCCACACAGTTGCACAGAAACAAGTCTGAGGGGAATAAGAGAAGCGGCCAATCATGTAGCTCAGGAACACAGTCAGCCCACTTCTCATCTGGAAGAAGGGCCGTCTGACTCTAAATTACGCCTGGCCGTCACAGTCATCTGCAATTACCTTGACTCACTTTTCACCACTGCTTGCAAATGTGCAAATATCAGACAAATGTCAGACAGCAATGCACCAACACTGCTCCTGACCACACCCCATTTAACCATTTCCCCAGGTTAACAAGGCCCAGGTGCCGATTTTAGAAATATGCAAAGTTCGCATCTGTTGTAGCACCAAGCTCCAGTGGCTCTTGACAATAATATGATACTGTAATCCATAAACAATATTATGTTTGTATATGAAATCATGGCTTGTAGGAAAAAAATATTGGATTAGTTTTAATAAAAGCCACCTGACTCTGAGATCCATTGTTGTCAGAGTCACATTAATTGATTCATTAATGCCTTGTTTCCATTAAAACCGTGTGATTTTATTTGACATAACTCACTTCCATGTAATGCACATTGTGTTACCTTCCTCTCTGAGAACGTGGCTGCATGTGAATGCTTTGCTAAAGTGTTAGCTGAGGATCAACTGATGTGGAACTCTTGTGTTTTGTGTCAGGGAGTGGCCGATCCCGATTCGCCTGCAGCGAGTAGATGACCTCTCCTTCAACCTCCCGTTTTGGGACCCAAGGGTGAGGCATCGATCAGCCAGATCTTTATCAGGATTTTAGGCTGCAAATATAAAATCATGGCAGTCATTTCAATATCACATTAGCTCCAAAGCACAGGTGAGCTGAAAATGTTGTCCTCTTGCGAATTTCCAGTTTAGTCGAGTTGACCTGCACCACTTCATGCCCATCATCACCCCAGTGTACCCGCAGCAGAACACCAGTGTGAATGTGTCGCTCTCCACATTCCACGTTATTACGGAGGAGATCAATCGGGGTAAGTACTCAATCAGACGATATGTGTGGCGACAAAAACTCTGTTGTCTAGGGTTTAAGATGAATAAAAAGTACAGAGGAAGAACGAAGAAACTGTGTTTTGTTTTAGTAGTGGTTTTATTAAACGAGCTCCAACAAGAAGTATTATCTGCAGAAAGGTCAAATGTACGGCCAGCGTCTCACAAGGGACCAAGAGAAAAGACATCAGCATGGTTTTATACACAGTGTGTTCTCCCACATGGCCTTGATATGCAGTTTACAGATAACAGAACAGACATCCTGAAGCCCGTAGGAATAGAATACACAATAAATTCCATTACACATGAGGTTATAAAATTCATTACAATATTCCCCAAATGCTCACAGAGCTGCCTGCGTAGTGGGACAATGGACGTCACCATAACAAAGTAGGTGGTATCAGTCTCCTTTTAACCACACCGTCATTACATGTAGATGGATTCTAGTTTGGAAACAAAGCTGGGATTTGTTTCTCTCTGACTTTAACAAGCTTTCCTGTCCTCGTTCACAGGCCACGCCATCGCTCAAGAGATTGAGGAAAACAAAGCGGAGTGGTCCAAGCTGTTTGAAAAGCCCGACTTCTTTGGACAGTACAAGTATGTATTAAGGTGGACGAAGATGGAAAAGTGGATTGTCGCATACAGAATACACTCACATACACAGCACTTTGTAAAATATCATCATTTCACCCAGTTTTTATGTCGTTGTTGATCATGTGAACATTTAGCTCCTGTTAAAACCTCTTGTAATTATTTAATCATGGCTCCAGAGAAGCTTTATATGCTTTTTGTTTATTTCCTTAATGAAGACGTGTGTACTTTGTTGTAGAGTATTACACACTGGAAATGCTCTGTTTGACCCTATTTGTTACATTTTGTACTATTGATTGACTGTATCGGATGCTTAAATCTGAATTATGTCGACCTGACTTGATTTGTTTTTACATATTGTACTTTATAGAACATGAACTGCTGTTTATTTGGTGATTTTTGCTTAAAATCGGCTAAAGGCAGACTTTGTTCATTGATAATGTGACTGATGTGGTTTTGTTGTGTTTATTGAACATGTTCCTAAATACCTCTTCTGTATTGAATGTGCCACAAACAACTGTTTAATCTTTGCTGTTACTGTTTAATTGTGGGACTGACATAAAGACATTTTTCGTTTTTATTGAAGCTTTAAACTGGGTTTTGCCATTTAGTGAAAATGTGGACAGATGTAATTTTTCAGTCCTGTTTAAATAAATCTGCCTTTGTTCTGACCTCCGTATTCCATTGTGTCCAATTTAAACTCTTCATAATCTTTTTATTTGACAATTACTAATCAGTTGGAGGGTCAGAGCAGATATTATCTTTGATATGGCTGACGATGTTCTCAGTTAGAGGGAGTGAGCAGCTGTGTGCAGATTTTAAACTCTCTGGGTGAGATTTAACATTAAATACACACAGAGTCATTACAGTGACTGATTAGATAAAATAGTCCATATAGGTTTAGTCTCATAAAACAGATCGATCATGTTTAAAGTTCATAATGATATGATGAAGACTAGTATCCATCTTTGCTGAGTAATGTTCTCGTTGTGCTGTAGCTTGACCTGCTTTAAATACTGATCAGAAATTCCAACAACTATGACTAATGGTAAAACACGATATATGATTCATGCAGTTAGATTCCAGCCTGTATACAAAGCTGTTCTGTCTTCTTGTGTCTAGGCATTACATTCTGCTGCGAGCATCCTCGGCTTCAGAGGGGCAGCATCTTGAATGGTGAGTACACAGAGTAAAGAAAAAGTCTCTGGAAAACTGGAACCACTGCCTGAGGTCCTCTTTGAGGAAGTTTGTTATTTTATTTCCACCTACTATACTGTTTTCCTCTTTCTGACAACTGTATTTTGTTCACTTTGTCAGGGCCAGCATGGTGGAGTCCAAGATCAGGCTGCTGGTGGCGGAGCTGGAAAGGCACATGAACATAACCGGAGGCCCATGTGAACCAAGAGTCCTCCACTGCACCCACTGACAAGTAAGGACACACGATTTAATGATTGTGTTTGAATTTCGGCAGGGAGTTCCCTCCAGACAATATTGTTCATTTCTAAAATTATTCCGTTAACTCGTTACCGTGTTTTGTTCTGATGCTACATATTAGCCGTCACTCTGCAGCAAAAAGTATTAAAATGTGTTATTTTGGTGATTAAATGTGTTTTACCTGTCACCTCATTGGCCTGTATTTCTGTTTCAGAGGGGCCTTGAGCACAGTGTGGCAGGTCGGGCTGATCTTTGACATGCGGCCACAAAAATACATCAACGTAGACCTGACCGACATCCTCCAGGCCTTCACTAACAAGGGTATGTTTGCTTTTCACTTCAAATCAATTCAAATCAAACAATGTTGTGACTTTATAAATCATACATTTATTTTGTGTTGTTGCAGTCTACAGTCTGTCAGACACTTCTAAGGTCTATGAAGATGGAATGACCGTCTCCGCCATATGCCTCACAAAGACGGCAAATATGAGCTGGGAGGTGGCCAACGGTAAACACAAAAGTTGTTTTCACCGTTGCATCAGATCCCACAGTGAGCCACCCAGTCTCACTTAGTGACACAGCAGCTGTCAGCTCAGTTCAACCAGCCGTCAAGAGAAAACACTCGTCTGACCTCCAGAGCCCAGCTAAGAAATTCAAAGATGACACGGTACGCCAAAATATTCAATGCTTTGTTGATGAGAAAATGTATTAGTTTGAATAGTTTCTGTGAATCTTGTGTCTTAAATCTTTGTGTTGTCATATTAGGAAGGAAGTGTTTCATATTTTGGGAATACACTTAATAAATCTATGGCCTAGAATTAGAAGATTGATTCATCTCTCGTGTCCAGTTAGCTTAACTTATATAGAAATATATGCGGCGAATGTTGATGTTTCGCCATGAAGCAGGAGGTTGTCACGTGTTCAGAGAACTGATCAGTCCTCATCCCCTGATGTCTCCATCAAACATATTTAATAAAACACATGAATGTAATGTAACTTTAGATCCTAAAAAACAACCCAACAACAAACAGGACTTTTTTTTTCTATTTTCTATTTTTTTTATTTCAAGTCCAGAAGTTAAAAACAGAACATTTGTGTGGCTGGAGGTTAGTTCAGTCCTACAGACCCAGATCAGGACCAGGTTAGTATTTGCTCTCGTATCTTCACGAAGACCAGATTCGGGTTTACACCTGAAAAGTGAGACCAGTTTGTTTCGCCTGACTTTTCTGGTGTCTCCATATCTTGACGCTCAAACCGTTTTTTTTCACCGGTTTAGGCTGTCCATCCAGTTAAAGATACAAAAACCAATGACTCTCTGTTCCTGACTGCAGATCTGGGCTCTAGAAAAATCTCCTGTACCACTTCTTCTTCTTCTTCTTCTGGATCTGGGCCTCGAGCTCTACCAGCTGGGATGTCATGACCCTCTCCTTCTCCTCCCACTCCTGCTGATTGTTCAGCAGATCCTTTTTAAGGCCCTCTGTCTCCTGAAGGTGTAGCGACCTGTCCTCCTCCCAGTGGACCCGATTGGTCTCCACCTGTTGTTCAGCCTCCTTCAGAGCAGCTGTAAGGGTGTTGAACTCCTTTTTCTGCTCGTCGAGCTGAGCCACAGATGTGGATTTCTCCTCGTCAAGCTGGGTTGTCAAGGTAGTCTCCTTCTCCTCCCACTCCTCCTCCTTTTCCAGCAGACCCTTTTTCAGGGCTTCTGTCTCCTGAAGGAGAGACGAGCTGTAGGAGGTCTGCTGACCAAGGTTGGTCTGAACGTTGCACAGCCTCTCACTGAGGGTTTCCAGCTGTGATTTCAGATCCTTGATGTCCTCTGAGGAGTTCTCCTGATTGGTCTGAGCCAGCTGGGCTTTGAGACCAGAGATCTCCTTCTCCATCAGGTCCTTCTCTTGGAGCCACAAGGTGCCGTCTGTCTGTTGTTGAACCTTATTTAGGAAAACCGACAGCATCTCCACCTCGATCTCAACGACGACTCTCCCCACAAGTGTACCTTGGGACAGCCTCACTGATTTTTCATCTGTTGTATGTCAGAGTGTTATGTGCCGGACTATTTCTTGGTTGGCGGTTACTTCCTGGAGTCTCCAATGAATGCCTAAGAAATTCACAATTTTGACCCAAAAAAATGACAAAAAGTTTCTGTGGCTGACCAAGAGATAGTCTGGTACATAATCTAGGTGAAACCCAAACAAGACATTTTTACACTTCTGTTTTTGAACAGATTATAGACCTTTGTATGGATTACCTTTGGACCATTCCTGCTGGCAGCTTCACTTGGTTCCAGTCTTTGTGCTAAGCTAAAATAATGGTCTGTTGGCGGTAGCTTCATATTTATCACAAATACATGAGTGGTATCAATATTCTAACTCTATGCAAGAAAGTAAATAAATAGTAAATGTCCTCCTTTGTTAACTTAGCTGACAATTGTGGTAAGATGTACATAAAAACAAACTGCACCAACAAGCTCTTGCTTAAGTTGTTATATAATAGAATAAAATAATAACATGACATTTTCTTCAGTCTGAACAGAAAGCGGTGTCTGTGACAGAGGGCTCATTCGATCAGTCGTCCACTCCCAGCGGACACGTCACACTGCCCAGTAGTCCACGGGTGGCAAAGAGGCGTCTTCCTCCTGATTCAGTCCCTCCACCCAAGAAGCAGAAAGTCAGTGAGGAACCAGTTTGTCAGACTGAAGACACGTCATCTAGACAGTCCTCTGCAGTTGTCTCACTCAGTCAGACCCCATCTCCCACTGAGAGCTCAAAAACCACTGGGAGACCTGGTGTTCCTGAGCATGAGACACCACACAAAGAAGTCAAACTTGACGAGGTATGCTAAACTATCTTCGCAGGTGATCTATTAAGTTAACATACTGTTAAACTGATGTAAACTGGGACTTACCTCAACGTCTCATCCTTCCCTTTCAGAGTACGCCCACTGTCGAACTCTCCGATTTGACCTCCTGCCAAATCAAGACTGTGACTGCTGTGAAACGGCCAATCAAACTCCATCTAGTCAGGTAAAGCACAGAATTAAGAAGAGCATCTTCTAAGTTCTCTCTAGTTGCACACATGTCTTGTTTCCTACCATTCCGAACCAAAAGATGTCACATGCTCCTCCATGAACTTGTAAGTTTTACAACCCTGTTTTTTTCTTCTTTCTTTTACAGCAAACCTAAATGATGCCGTGGCACTGACTGTTGACGCCTTCCTCGAACCAAGACGACAAGCTCCATCCTGTCATCCTCTGATGGAATGTATATGAATGAAATAATTGTGTAAATAATGTAAATAAAAACAAGATCAAAATATAATGATGAATCCTGTCTGTCTCAGTGTTTAAAATAAGGAGTACCTTCTGTATTGTGTTAACTTGAAGCAAGGGATTTTACCTAATCTGCAACATATACGCATAAAGATGTCAGAAAATTCCCTGGAAGTCAGTCTGTCAATATTGACCAATACTAAAGTAAAGTTTTAATGCAATATGTACAGGTCTCTGCTAAAAATGTACATTGGAAACAAGAAATTTAGCTCTGGTCTGAATTTAAAAGTTTAATTGATCAGAAAGCTAATGTAACCATACTTTAACCCTTTGATGCACGAAATGGGTCAAAAGTGACGACCACTAGGTTTTTATTTGCTATATCTTTTCAATGAATTTATTTCATCAATCAATTTTCCAGGTATTCCTCGATTTTTCCTTCATTACTTTTAGAATAAAATTATTTTTTGTATCACAAACCCTTCTTAATATACAACATGCGTCAAAAATTATGTATATATATATATATATATATATATATCACATTTGCACACATGGGTCATTTTTGAGCCATTTTGTGTATTAGAAGGGGGTTGTATAGCTTGTGCATCAAAGGGTTTAGACAAACATACATAAACATATAGGCCTACATAAACGTACAGTAGCAGCCTGAAAACAAAGATGTTCCCGATCCCCTCTACACCCCAGACCAACAGGTTTAGCTTTCTATGCCGGACCTCTCCAGGAGGAATTAGTTGATTCCTTGCTTTCCAGTCTTCAAGGTCATCAGTACTGCAGTGGTCTGCCTCCATCTCCTCCAGGCTATGCTCAATTATCCCTCCCTCCATGTCTCCCACGTCAAGATAGTCAGAAAAGTGTGCCAGCATGAACAGTATAAGGGCATTGGGATTGGAAAAGCCTAATAATATACAATTGGAAGCACAATTATTCAACCCCAGTTGTATTTTAGGTTTATTAGCAAAATATACTATTTATCAACTTTTTTTTTTAACTAAAATCCCACAAGATCAGTTTTAATAGCATTTTTTCACTTTGTAAAATTACACACACATGCACAGACAGAACACATACACAATGCATTTGGATTTTCAGAGTGAGTCACGTGCCACAAAAAGTTAAGAGCTCTGTGTCTTGTTTAAGGGCACCTTGGCAATGGACAGGAAACTGGCACCACTCCAGCTACCATTGCTCACTCCGTACTATCTGGTATGTGCTGGTCTTGAACCAGCAACCCTCTGGATCCAAACTAAGTCCCTGCAGACTGAGATGCTACCGCCTCATTAGTATCACGGTGTACCTGTAGCTCTTCCTGATTTGAGTCAACAAGTCTTTGACACTCAGAGAGGCTCATCAGATAGCAGTTAGGCTATTAACTGGCATTCACATTTCACTGACTGCAGGGACGGCCACTTCATCTTCCACTAATGCCATCTGCGAGCAGTGGCACCATGCCCAGTGCAGGACAGGCTGGAAGCTGTGTGTGTGTGTGTGTGTGTGTGTGTGTGTGTGTGTGTGTGTGTGTGTGTGTGTGTGTGTGTGTGTGTGTGTGCGTGTGTGTGTGTGTGTGATGCAGAGGGACATACAGTAAATGGCCGACTTAGTAAGAAGGTGAGTGAGATGAATTAATGAGGGCATGTTCATATATTACAGCATTTGCCTATTAAACTCAGGTGGCCCCAGGTAATAGCCAGGTCCCTCTTCCATAAAAACTGTGGGGCACTTTGTTGGGCGCTGAGACTGTTTTCTAAACCATCTACAGAAAATAGCAACACAGTGCATGAGTTTATAGCTATAATAGGAGAGGAGTTGACTTTTGTTGGTCAGCTCTTCCTCCCAATTGGACAGCTGAGGGGAACAAGACAGACAAAATGGATTCTGGGAGATTTTGAATGATCATGAAATGGCTATTCCTTATGCCCACTCACCTGTTATAGTTTAATCTCCCCGATCCTTCCTATTCATATGCATTTATTTACTGTACTTAGAATTAATCATTCATTAATATGAGGGCTGCTATTGCTTACTTGTCCTTTAGTTACCCCTAGTAATCTTCCCACTCCTGCCTCTTACAGTATTTGACCTTGTTACCTGCACACTCAGCTGCTCTTAATCAGTAATAAGTCTCATTGAACTGTTGGCACTCACTGAGCTTGAGACCATCCAGGCCTCTGAGTATTTCAACATATTCTTTTAACCTATTGTATTTACGAATACGATTGTATTTCTTCCGGCTAAAACTTCCCATTTTGAGACTTGTCCTTTTGCAATGCCCACCGATTCTTCATGAGCATGGTGACACCTGTTAGAGTTATGATACTTGTTAGGAATGCAAGTTGTTTTAATCACCGTGCAGTCAATCACGCTTAGCGACCCCCACCCACGCTCATCGAAGTCTCTAATTTGGCGGGATGTCAAGTCATTAAACATCTGTCCAGAAGCCATGCTGTCTCCCCATCCGTGGGATTTTTGTTTACAAGCCCTGATTCTCTTAGTTTGACAGTCTGAACATAGATGGGCCAAAAGCAGAAAAGCAAAGTCAACTTCTCCACTAAACAAACCGAACAATTTACTTACAGTGCTATGCATGTTGGTATCCTGTATGCTTTTTCATTGTGTACATTGAGTACCTTTAAAAGTTCCACTAGGCATTTTTTAAAATTTACAATGGCAGTATAGTGTCTTTATATAAATGTAGATAGACCCGCTGTGATGTGACCCGGTATGATGTGGCAGACTCACTATCATAGCATCTAGCTGATAAACTAAGTTGGTGGAGATCCAAACAAAGCTTACCTTCACCAGCTGGCCAAAAACATGGCTCCAAATGTTCTGTGTCTGTTAGACATGTAAACAGGCATTTGTTGTCCTCTGCCGTAAACTTAATCAATGCAGGTTTTAAAATGTTGCACCCCTCTTACTTGATGGTCGAGGTGAAGCGTCACATACATGTTGTATGTAACTATAAGCCCTTCTTGTATTCTAGACAGCCAATTTTTTACCAGCTAGATAGAGCATACTAGTAAATCCTATTCAGTCTATATTAACTACAGTAGCGTTTTTGTTACTGTGAACTTTTCTCTGTTGAATATAGGCACCACATTCCCGCAATACCATGGTGGTGTGATGCTTACCATGATGTTCATTACTGTCATAACCACAATTTTGTTGTATGTGTTCTTAGTATGTCAGCCTATTGTTTTAAAGGCCAGGTTTATCCCCCGCTGACGGGCCACTTGTCTCAGGGGTGTCTTGGGATGAGAAGTAGATTTCCCCTTTTTTAGGCTGGTCTGAGATTTTTAACATAGCATTTTATTTCTCCTATTTCTAGGGTAGCCTGCTACTGTTATTGTGATGCCTTCATTTATTTATTTATTTAAGAAAAAAAAATCCAACTAACTAAATTCACAGCAAACAAAAGTGTGGGACATACATCAATGTCTTAAATGTACTCATACATCCGATAACCCAGGGAAACATCTCATTTATCATTCATTTATTGAGTTAATGACAAAGCGGTTGACAGAGAGTTACTGGGTGACTACTCTATGAGCAATAACTGAATAAGAGAGACAAAAGGCCTGCATTCAAACTAAGGAATATCAATAGGATAAGTTAGAATCTTTTGTTGGCCATGATGATGCCTGCAATAAGAAAAATATAAAGCATTGCTTTGCCCGAGGAAGGTTAAAGAGAATTTTGTCAGAAATGAGGTCTTCCATGTAATCCTGTTGTTGTGACTCTCACCAAAGCATTTGAAATTTATCGCCCCTCGCCAAACTGTTGCAAGCCCAGAACTTTCTCATTTCAAGTGAAGCTAACTATCAGGTCCTATTTTAACGGAGGGCATGGGGAAGCAGTGGGAGCAGCATTATGACTCTCATTAACACTGGATCCAACTGCACCCCAGGCTATACTGGCAAAGCTCATTAAAACAGGCCAACAATTGAGTCACATTCTACCTCACAGCAAACAGGAACTCAGAGATTTCTCTGTCAGACTCGGTGTGGAATATCATTGGCTTTTCTGGGAGAACTCATCGCTGCTGTCAAGGCAGGATGTAATTCTGAGCTGCCAGTTGGTCCTGAGTGTTCCAGTCCTTGCACCTTTTTAACAACTCCTCACTGCTTGTTTTTCCTCTCTCTTTTTTTTTTTGGTGCAGTCTTTCCATCTCCAATGAAATCAGTGTCAATACTTGAAGACAGCTGCTGAGAGATCACAGTGTTTTCTCATCAAATAATTATTAAAACTTTCACCTTCATTTTATTATTATTTCACTTTGGGTGTTGTTATGACCCCTTGGGTCCTCTTGCAGGTGATATGTTATTAATCTGCCTTTCCTGCAGGTATAGGTGATTGAGGGATCTGGAACACCTGTGGCACCTGCTCTGGACATCTGAGCCAGGTCATAACAAATGGGGGCTCGTCCGGGAATTGAACCCGAGAGTGTCCAGCACGTGATTGGGGATCATATATATATATATATATATATATATATCTATATATATATATATAGATCTATATATGCTTGAGATGAGTGCTTCATTGATTTAGCTACATCTCAAGCAGGCTTGATGTAAACTGGTAAAACAAAAACAATGAAAAACACCAAATGAGGGCCACTAAAGCCCAAATGACTAACAGTCCCTGATAACTTTATTTTGTCTCTACGATTCTCTCCTGGGGGCGATGAACAAGCCTGTTTTTGCATGTTGAAATGTGCAGAAAGAAAAGAAGATACCACTAATACGAGTGTCTATACTGTACATGGAGTTGCACCATACTATTGTAGCTCCTGGCATGAATCTATTTAATTTAATTAACAGAAGTACTTGCAAAATGTAAATTTGAACGCTTTCATAAAATGAGCCCTCCATACTTCCCTTGTCTCTCTATGCCTTTATGTACATATATACAAATAGTATCTGTGGTGTGTGTGTGTGTGTGTTTGAAAGAGAGTTTTGATGAGAGCCAGTTTCAGTTTTAAGTCTCAGAGCATGATCATTTTCTGCTGAAGAAATGAGGACATTATTTGTAATCGTGTGGTATATGACGTGAAGTTCTTTATGTGTGAGGCAGATACTGGCGATGGAGCCCTGATGGAGAAGTGAGGAAACAGATGATAGGATTTGGTATTAGCCGAGGGTTAATACACACTATTGTCTGTGTACCAACCAGGATCCGGCGACAGCAGTATTGATTTGAACCTGATCCGTCTTTGTAGTTGAGCCTGAGCAGACATCAGGAGACCTCCGCTGAGCTAATAGTCTTCACTCACCAACCTCCCAAAGAACATGCAATGGGAACACGGTGAAGTGTGTGAGTGACTAAGTGAGTGTGGGAGCTTTAGTGACACGGTGTGAAAGGTGTTTGTGAATGCGAGTGAGACATCTCTGGGGGATTGAGGTGGACTGCCTGACGTGTGTGTGTGTGTGTGTGTGTGTGTGTGTGTGTGTGTGTGTGTGTGTGTGTGTGTGTGTGTGTGTGTGTGTATTTGCATGTGAATTGCTGGGATGGAAAATGCATGTGAGCGCATGAGTGAAAATGTGTGTGTGTGTTAGCATGCGAGTAGCTGAAGCAGTGTGATACCTCCCGGCGTCCCTCGTTCACCTATCCCTTAATCTTTGCCAACTCCCAAGTGAGATAACAGAGCTTACTGACATTTGATTATTCCGACTCCTCGGCTTGAATATCAATTAAAACCAAGGCGACGCTTGCAGCTTTCCCTTTCTTCTTCTTTTTCCCGCTGCGCTCGTTCCTTCTGTAACCTCAGCTGCGGCCTGATTGTGTTGAGAAAAGGAAAACTTCATGTGGACAGGATGATAGCGGGACCAAATATTCACCACCACCGGTTCATAAAGTTTGTGCTAAACTGAAGTCCTCCATTCCCCCCTCCATGAGTGGCTGATTGTCTCCAGGCACTCCGGAGAGATGATGTGCAATGCTGGCATTAGATAACAGATACCTTTCCTCTTTGCATCTTTGCTCTTTCTGCCAAGCTTTGTGCAATTTCGGGGGATTTGATTTGATTCAAATTTCCCCTAATCTCTCTCCCTCATGCACATTTGAATGTGTGGGTCTGTGTGTGAAGTGTAGAATTTGGGATTGGGGGGGTGCTGATGAGAAATTTACAGTTGCTTTGAGTAACGAGCAGCCTGAAAAAGGCAGGGCTGCATAAATCTGCATAAATAACCCAAATGTAACCATGAGCATATTGGAATGAAGTCATTCATCTTCTGTCTATTAAGTCCTCTGTCAACTTAAACTTCTCTGGCCTTGCAAGAAAGTAATATTACTACATTATTCATTTGATTTGTCATAGAGAAGATAGAGATGCGATGGAGCCACATAAAGAGTCTTTTTCATCTTTCACACTTGCATATGCTAAATCCAGAAATGCTGAGAGAAGACTCTTCTACAGTGTTATTCTTCCCTGCTAGATTTATGCAATCAATTCAAACACAGTGGGAATTAGTGAAGCCGGGGAGAAAAGCAGTTCAAAAGTTATCAAATTGCCTCCAATAACTGTGCTAAAGTCACTATTCGAAAAAAACTCCAAAAATGTGGGACTCATTTCTCAGCCCCAGAGGAAGAAAAGGGGCAGAGACAGCGGGTAGGAGGGAGAACAGAAAGGGAGACGGAGACGAAAGAGTGCAAGAGAGAGAAATAAATGCAGGCATAGAAAAGAGGTGTGATTGCTAGAGCTCACTACCCAGCCTGAAAACATACACAGCGAGTAAAGGAACCAATGACTTATTGTGTCCTGTTTGAGCTCCCTTCTCAAAGCAGTGCTGCCAAATCTATTTAACTCCAAGAATCTGCTGACTAACTTTGTTTGGGATGAGGTCACAGAAAACTGTAAATTCTCCCACGCATGAGAATCATCCAGCATAAACAAGACAGAGATGGAGTGAATAATAACGCCTGAGAAAAACAAACACCTCAAACAACAACTCATTATCCCTTCTTCCTCTCACATTGTCCTGTTATTCCACTCCCATTCTTCTACCCAGTCTTTTCCCCCTTCCTCTCGCCAGCTCTCCCCTCTCCCTGTCCATCCATCCTCCCCCCCCCCCCCCTCTCCACCCATCTACAGTTGTTGCCTTGGTAACAATACAAAGAGATTTTCTTCGCAGCTCTGTCACCGTGGCAACGCTTGGCTCTCCTCCAGGCTGTTGTTGGAAGCGCGCCGCCCTCCGGTTCGCTCTAGCATGCTCGTACTGACCACCATTGAATCGATGCTATCCATTGGATGAAAACTGCTCAGCTGGAGGTCTGGAGGAGATGCAGATCGCCAAAGATGGAAGGTTGTGGCTGTGAAAACGATGAAGATTAATTTTGTGGATTGTATCAAGGCAAGTATTTGGTTTATTTTTCAACATTGTCACCCAATAATCGGGTTTTTCTATCTTTCAGGATTATTTGTTTTACTCTGCTCTGTTTTTTTCCCCTCCTCTAATAGGCATTCATAAATGGTAATAAATTACAAAAAAAAGTTCCCTTTAACTCCAGATCTTTCCTCATATTCAGCATGTTTTGATGTTTTCCTTCAAATTAAAGGCATTCAGAATTGTAAATCTGTGCATTCATAGTTATAATGTACACAGGAAGTGCTAAAAGATATTCTCTGTACTTTTAATGGTATGAATTTATCACAAACTCAGGCTGTTGTCGACTCCATGACAGCAATATGACCTGCAAAGTTAGAGGAATTATCCCTACATCCCTATTCCAGACATAAAAGTCAGTTGGAGCTCTTCTAGGACTTGGGGCGGACATGGAACTGTCCTGGTTAAATCACCACTATCAAAGATTAACAACTACATTAGTATATGGTTCTTTCATGTAACTCCAAATATGCAAGAAACATCCAATCAACAAGCTTCAGATTCTGCACCATGGATCACTGACACAGATTCTGGGGTTTCTGGGTCAATTTTGGCTGAATTCAACCATCTATGACTATGTCATTGTGTTTTGTTCACAAATTCAACAGTGCAGCATTTTGAATTAGCTACCTCTCTGGTTCACACCTGACAAGCTCATATAAAGTATTTTTAACCATCTGTTACACCAAACTTACAAAACATGATTTATGTAAGAAATATTGAAATCAACACTCATGGTCATAACATATGAAAACATGTTACATTGTTATGAAATTCCTGTTCTTTTGTAAAATTGAGGATAGTGTTTGCAGAGACACGCATTACATTTCTACGTTTCCATCATGAATCCTCCAAAGCTCTGTGAGAACGGTAGGATTAAATAGGATTGACAAAATCCATCAAGAAAATATTTTTTCATTTTACTCCTTTAATACATACTTTGACATTTCATTTCAGAATGTCTTATAAATATGATTCTCCTCTATGACTCGGAGACAGACAGTCGCCCTGTGCTTACAGTTTGTGACATAAAAGCTAAAAACTCAAACAACTCTAAGCAGCTTAACACTATTCTTTTATTAAAAACAACTGCCCTAGAACAACAATGTATGCATTGCCTGGATATGAAAGAGTGACTCTACTGAAGCTTTTAGAAAAGGGGAGAAGTTTAAAGGATTAACCTATTTGACAAAAAACTGTAAATTAAAACCACATGGTTCTTCATCTACTGATTCTGGGCACCACCACTGATTGGTGAGAGTCTGGCCTGAAAATATTAAGTCTGACATCTGAGAGACTTTTGTTAGACTTGTAGATTTGTGATAATAGTGTTGAGGAGAGAAAAGAGAGAATTATCTTCCTCCACACAGGCCTATGATAGCTTGCTACACCCCTACTGGTGGGACACAGATAATGCTACAAACGCTAATGCTGCACAGCTGGTGCTGAAACTGCGCGCCACTCGCAAAGCGCGGCAGCCAGTTGGCAACTGAGAGGCTTATTACAACAGCAACAGGAGACTTGACATTTTGAATGTATTGTGCCAGTGAGTAAAATGCACTTTAGAGATGTCACAGTAATGGGATTGTGTTTTGGCAGGCTGGCTCTGGCTGGGGTTGAGGATTTCTGTGTTTACCAGGCCAAAACCTGGCATCAACGCCGCAACGGCTGATCACACTTGTCTTAACAGCGTCAGTGTTTTTGCAGTTTAGAGTCTTTTTGTCTGCGTGTCAATGAGGGTTTTTTTCTAAAATAGCACGACTTTGTCTCTCATTCACATCAAGGCCTATTGAAAAGAATTATCTCAGTATCATCTCGAGAGATTAATCTCCTCCTTACCCCGATTGTCATGGTGCGACACAATGACAACAAAATCAATTCAATTCAGGCATGGAAAAAAATAAGATATGTATCCAAGCTGTCATAAAGGAATAAAGGGGCTCTTGATGCTTTGTGTGGCTCTGCAGGGAATTTTCCCAAGTTAAAAAGAATAAACTTGATGACATTTTTAAGGTCATTGGGCTTGACAATTAAAAATTTTTATCGGAACTCTTATGATGCAAATGCAAATTTTCTCTGGGCTTCAGAATACATGGGTGTGGCTCCTAAACCAAAAACCCATTGGCACACACATATGTGTATAAAGAGTAGCTCCAGTCACATGTTTTAGGGACTGCTGGCTGAGGAAGTGGTGACACAATGGACTCCAACCTCAAAGATAATTAAACTTTGTTCATGAATTTTGGGACACCACTCCAACTGATGAGCTAACAAACAATTATCAGCTGTTTGCTTTTCTTTCCTGCTCTGATTTGTTCTGTTTCCTTTTGTTATTTGTAAGGTTCAACAGGATCTAATTTAATTGCTGAACTAAAGATAATGGAATCCGTGTTTTTCTGTTTTGCACTATTTAATTACTCTGTTAAGTAATAAAAGCTGGATGCAGGGGCAGAGCTATGATTTGTTTTTTTTGTTTTTTTTAAAAACTTTTACAGAGAGGGGCCGAGTATATATTCTACATCCATGCACATTTCTTTATTCAGTAAGATCTATATACATTGCATTCCTTGTTTTCCATTGGTTCTATAGCTTTGGGAAAAGAAACACTTAGGTATATTTTGCAAGTTGTACCTTGTTCAAACACATTGTGTATGTCAAAAAAGATAAGGAAATAAATAATTCTTAACTTTCTTATCTAACTAACATATTTTTTGAATCTTAACTGGGGTGCAGAAAACATAATACATAAGACACTTTTCTCCCAAATATGTAAGACATGAATTTAAAACAGGTAATGTATATTATCACAGTATATAGAACAGTTTAAAAAAGAAAACAATATGACAAGTTAGCTTGGCTACTGAGGCGAGGGCATCTTTGAATGCTGTTTTTACAAACATGGACAAATCCTACTTATGACTTTAAAGTCACAAGTCTAAACAAAATGTGTGGTTTTGTTGTTGTTTTTTTAAGTCGGGAACAAAAAGTCAGAAATCTGACTTCATTCTCAGAATTATGACTTTAATCTCAGAATTATGACTTAAATCTCAGAATTATGACTTTATCATTGATGGGATGCTGAATTCAAGCCAGGAATCACTTCCATCATACTTTTTCTAGCATTAATTTAATGTACTGAGTGATCGTTGTGGCATGACTGAAATGTTATTTTACAAATACGACAAGTCTTTCAAATGATGAGGTAAGGCGTGAAGGCTTGTGACTGTATGTGAGAACCATTGACTGTAACGAACTGAAGTGTGAGCCAACAACGTTAGCTAGAGTAGTTAACTATCTGGTGATAGCTATACCTAAGTTCCATGACTGCAACAAGTAAACGCTTTTTCACATGTTAACACAAACTAATGTGGGGGATCATAACTCACCATGAAGTTCCTGCTGGGGATGGAAACACTACCGTTGCCCCTCTGGCCCCACCCCTGGATCCGCCCATGGCTGGATGCCATCATAGTCTCTGGAACATAATGCAATGTCATCTCTTACTGGAGATGGACAGTCACGTCTTCCTCCCTCCCACCTCCCACCTCTCTCTTTCCCTGTCTTCTCTCCAGCACACTTTCGATGTAAGATATTGATAGAACACATCGGACTAACTTTGGAAACAAGTTTATATATAGCAGCAAACGCTCACTGGCACGCTCAGCTGCTTCCTGTGTTGTATTCTTAGACTGAGATGATGTCTTACAGATGTCGATTTAAAACAAATCACAAAGGTGTTTGTCTCTCTCTCTATATAAAATGTTGCCAAGTGAGTTGCTCTTCCTCTATTTTATTCACAGTGTTTAGTTGGCAGGTGACAATGGAAATTCATGAGGTCACAAACCCTGAACCATGATAGGCACTCAAATGAGCACAAAATCCAGGCTGTTTTGGAAACTTAACAACTTTTGACAGTGAGATGAGATGTTAAAGTATGCGAGTGTATATATTGGTGTGTGTTTCAGTGCTATACTGATATACATATTTGTGTATCCAGGTGTGTACACCAAGCATGCATGCATGCTTCTTATTCACATTGTGTGACTCATGTGCAACAGTCTCTGTGTGTGTGTTTATTACTGAAAGTGTTAGGGTACAGCTTGTCCAAATGGGCCACATCCCCAATAGAGAAAAAGTAGATTTTCAGGTCAGTGGTTAGTTTAGGGTTAATAGGCAAGTGATGATTAAGGTTGAGGTTATGCTAAGTGTCCAAGAAATGAATGCAATTCTATGTAATGTCCCCTAAAGTGATGAAAGCCAGCATGTATACTGTATATATTTCTATATGTGTGTATGTGTGTGTATGGTCTTGTAGTAATTAGGAAACCGTCTGGCTCTCTGCGATCCATTTCCTGTTAGTGATGACAAAGAAAGACCTGCTGATGAACCATCTGGTCCAGGTGCATCTCTCTCTCTCTCTCTCTCTCTCACTGATGTCTGTTTATGCCACTCACTCGTCCCTCTGGGAAACGTCTTGACCCCGATAGGCAGCTTGGTCGCGTCTCCTTAGTAAAAATCAATCTAATCAGCAGGAACGATTAAAGTGTTGTCCATTTTGCACTGGACAGCCACCTTCCTCTCTGTACCCACAGAGTATTTTATCTACTAGAAATTAGCAGAATGTCATAGATAGCTCACAGGCTAATTTGTGTACAGGGATTGCAAGACGTGGAGCTCATGGCTATGTCCATACCTGTTTTATTTTACAGAATCAGTGTGGCGTTTGGGAGAATTACTTCCCTCAAACATGCGATGATTACTTTCACCAATGGGGTTTTGTTTTCTCTGTGTCCGTTTGTTGTTCTTGTCAGTAAAAAAAATTTGTTTATAGACCCCATTAAATTTTGGTTTGGATCCGGATAAAGGTTTATTTTGCACTTTTGCATAGGGCTTTATAAATAATCCCCTCTTACCTTTTCCCCTCAGCCCCTGATGTGTGTGTGTATATATATATATATATATATATATATATATATATATATATATATATATATATATATATGTATATGTATATATATATATATATATATATATATATATATATAGATATATATATATACATATATATATATATATATATGTGTGTATATAATCTGTCAAAAAAATTTGGACACAGATTCCCATTCAAATTTTTGACTGGTACTGTATATATTGAAGTGTATATAAGTGAATAATGCATGGAAAAAAACATTATAGGCATATTTAGGGGATTGATGTCTATAATTTTGTACAATTTGGTGCTGATCCACATCCGGATCCGCTACATTTTACGGTTCCCTGTTACAGGGCTATGAGTTTGATTCAGGATAAGACTTGATTGAATTAAAGGGGGCTTTTGGGCCTTGATGGAAGTAGCACTCTAGTTTGAGCATGCGATGTTAAAAGCATGCTTGCTTCCACTAACATTTGACATGCAGCTTGCAACATCAAAGAAACCATTCAAGTTAGCATCTCAAACCTGACTCCAAAATGACATCGATCTGGGATATTTTAGCTTCATGTTTTACAGTGGGTATTGGAGTCCGTTCATTTGCTGACCCAAAAGCAGAACTTAGACACAAACGTTTCTGAAGTTAAAAAAAGGTTGTTTCTTGTAGACCTTTGTGAAGATGGATTTGGTAATGTGCAGGCAAACCATAGTTAAACTGAGTTTCAAAATAACCTCTAATAACCGCAATAATTAAGCAAAAACGAGTGTTTACCTCATTTAGTTGTCTCTCCTGTTTAAACTGCCTCAATGCACCAATAACAATGAAAAGAACATTCACTCCAAAGTTCTGAAATTCAAAATGGCCCCTAAAGGATAGATGTACTCAACAAGAAAAACACTCACACACAAAACGCTCCCTGCCTCTCATTTACACGAGCAAGACATTTGAGTGAACAAGAGCAGAGTCTAACAAAAAGAGTATAAAAAAAGAGCTTATTTATTCAGCTACTCCACATTATATACCGCACAAAGGAGCATGGAGAGGAGCCCAGCTCAGCCTAGTGCATTTTATTCCTAAGAGCCCAGAGCCCACTCTGTCTCTGTGTGTGTCTTTGAGTACTGTATTAGAGAGAGAGTGGAGTATAGGGAAAATCTCACGGGTGATTGGATGGTCAATCCTTTTGGATCCAATCCAAGATGATGAGATGAGAAAAACACTGATGACAGGCCTTCCTCAGACTTTTGTTACGCTCCTCAGATTCAGCTTTACATTAATGTTGACATGTATAACATTGATGTATTTATATAAGCAACTATTTAAGCCACTAACAGTAAAAGGCTAAAGGTCAGAGCTGCATTGTCTGACGTTGGGTGTCTGGTTAGACAAACGGCACAGAGCTGAGGGGAAAAGGTAAGAGGGATTATTTTGAGACTTTGAGATATGATTCATCGTTGCTATAAAATGTGATTTGGTTAAAAATGTACCATGGATCATGCATCAGATAACCCAGTGACATACTGGAGCTTATATCTGTGTGTTTTTTTGTGGGTTTCATGATGTGTGCAGTTCAAAAATAGGACCCAAACAACAGGAGTGAGACAAAAGATGACGCAAACCAAAAATTACTTTTAATAAACTAACGCAGGATAGGCAGGCATGATGCATAACAGAAAAGAATTCCAATTAAGCAAAAAAAAATAACAGAGGCCAACTGAGAAAGTCAATGACAAAGAAAAAAATAGCAGGCAAAGTAAAAAAAAAAAAAAAATACATAAACTAACAAAACCCACAATAATATAAGTTACAGGGGAAAACCACAGAGAAATGCAGGAGATAGCAAGAGCAGATATAGGGCAAAGCAGATGAACTGACAAAGAGGGTAAGAAACACATACAGACTAAATACAGACAGGTAACGAGAGGAGATGGAGAACAGGTGTCACAGGGAGGAGGAGCCAACCAGAGACAGGTGGGAATGATCAGACAATCACAGCGGAGGGAAAATGAAGAGGGGAAAACTTCAAGGGGAAGACATGAGGAGGATACAATAATAAACTAACAACAGAACAAACACAAACACAGAGGGAAAGGGAGCGAACAGGAACTAAAAACACAGAAGACTAAAACACAGACAGAGGAACCAAAAGGGTAAAACAGATCACAAGAAAATAAGACATTTCAGCTATTTACTTCAAGCTTTTTCCTGCATTTATTACTAAAACTATTGTTTCTCTTTGTGTGATCTTTCCTTTTTATTCTTGTCTCATATAGTTCTGTACAAACTCAAAAATCTGGCGTTGAACTCTTTAAACTCTCTTTTTGGTCATCAGTAATACAGCATAATAATTTACTTTGATAGTTTTTTGTTCTAAGTTATTTTTTTCTGTCTTTGTCATGTTTAGTCTTTTTCTGATTTCTCCCCAAATTTAAATTTAACTCGCAGAACCATAATCACGTTGCGCACGATTCCTCAAAGCCTTTGTTTTGGTCAATATACTCATACATATACTAATCTGCAATGCAGGATGCAAGATGAAAAATGAAAACAGCTGAGCTCATTCCTAATGTCAAACAGACAACATTACTATGTTATGAAGCGAAGCTCCCTTGGATTCCAAAGTTCAAACAAACAGTGTAAGAGACGACACAGAGAGTCCCAGCATCGCTGTCAGAGGTTTCCCTCCAGGCTGTACATTGCTTTCTCTTCACAGATTAGAGTCTGATTCCTCCTGGTCGGAAGCTTTGGTGGGGAATGGCTCATTTTCACAGACACTGATTTTTACTGCCGTGGGCCAAGAGAATAACATGCATATTCTGAAAAATGTAATGCTCTTTTTCACCATATAATAGATGTTCTGTGTTGTGAAATGTAATGCTTTGGCAGATGTATTAAAAAAGACCAAAATTAGAGATAAGAGATGCATTACTTACCCAACACACACATGCTTGTACTTCTATCCTTGTTAGAACTCGCATTGGTACTAGTTGACATTCCCTTGGACCTCACCTGTAATTTAACCATCACAGCTAAATACCTGACTCTTACCCTAACCACAACCTAAACATACAGTAATCATATCCCAACCCTTAAAACCAAGTCTTCAAACAGTCCTTTTTATTTTTAGAATAAGCTAAAATGTCCTCACTTTCTAAAAATGTCCCCACTCTTTTAGTTCCTTATTCAGGTCCACACACACACACACACACACACACACACACACAGTTCAAGACATGCATCCAATCAATACCTCTCGATCTTTGCTCCACTTAAAATGATCCTGTGGGATTGGATGATGAGATGCAATGTAAATATCAATAACATATTGATAATATAATCAATATTATAATATTCTGGTATAATATTACAATATAATACTTAAACAACACAACAGTTCAAAGGAGAATATTACTTAGAATTACTTTTTACTCCACTACATTTATTTAACATCTGTTTTAAACATTAGCATGCATTAGGAAAACTACTGGGAAAGTGTAGTGATGAAATTAAAGCTAAGAAAAAAAAACACACACACACACAAAAAAATCATCTGTGTTTAAACAGATATATCTCAATTTAGACTTGGGTACTTGCAGGAAAAACTATAAGTTACCTCAACTCGGATGACAGAGGCAAATAAAGATGGCGACTTTCTCCCGATCATTTCCTCTCTGTTGTAACCCTCTGGCATATTCCCATCAAGTCAACTCAATCTTGTGTGTCTGTGCTCGCCTGCAGCAGAGACGCCGTGTGTACCCCCCCAAAGGATTTTTCCGTGATGTCATTGCCCCATTGAAGTGCCTCTGTATAGTCTACACATACACATCCACGTATGGCGATGGCGTCACTTACTGATCCTTAGCACTTTTATTACAGACAGCCGCAGGAAGCTCCGCTGCATTTGAACTTCAGAAATGTCTGGGAGAAATGTGCCTTGTGTGAGCGCTACTCTCTACTTGATTGATAAAATAGATCAAATATTTGATTTATAAAAAGAGTGACTACCCTCATGCTACTGAGAAATGTAGTCAAACTAGCAAATAGTGCTGTTAATGCCCAAGACTGGTGATTAGTTTATAAAATACAGTTCATTACTATAGATTAAACTTCCCAAAAATATATTAAGCTGTAAATGTTAGCTCCACCTGAGCTGACGACAACATAAATTACTGATTAAAAACAAATGTTAGTACATCAGTAATGATCCACTAGAATATAGTATAGAATATAATGAAACACTGACAGAGGATGTTCAACAACCCTCATAGATGTCAAACTTCCTGGCTTGTCGCCCTGGAGCCAAAAGTGTGCAGGACATGATCACCAAGCCAGATGAACATCTGTGGTAGGATTGTGGTTGAGGCTCATCCTGACTCATCGAATCCTGATTGGTTTAAACAGAGCCAAACTATAATGATCATGACCCATTTGGCCCTGAGATCATCAGATATTGACTGGAATTGATCCTCATCTTTAACTCAAAAGAAAGTCACACCAGCCTGCATAATCAATAAACTCAAACCATAATTTTCAAGTACTATTGACATGACTTGTGCTGCTCCTGTTGTGTTAATGCTAATTGTATTTAGCTCCTTCTGAGCCTGTGCATGCATCTATATGGACAGATTAAGCCATATTTTAGTGCTATTGCTCACAGCATCAAGTTTATGGTGACAATTTGGGCGTATTTACAGCTTTACAGTTACATCAGCAAGTGTGTCCTGTCCTGTTTATAACGTAAGATTCAGTCAGTTCTGAGTTGTTAAGATGCAGAAATTGTCCTACGTGACCTTTTATTTTCTCTTGAGTATATACTGTACCACTCTGTACAGCACTGGTTTGTAATAACTTTGTTATAAATCATCATGATTATACATAAGCAATCTGGATGATGGCAGTGATGGTAACTGAAGGCTGATGCTGACATTGGTAATCGTAATGTGATGCTGATGATGATTGTTATGATGGTGATGATGTCCCAGTTGGTTGAATTTGAGATCAGTGCCATATGGCTTGAAAATACACAGAAAGCTCCTACTGTGCTCCTCCTCTCTGTTGAGCAGGATCCAGGACGGTCGTGGGGGATTGGCAGGGGATGGGAAGAAAAGCAGGTTTGCTTTGTTTTATTTAAATTCCCTGGACTGTTTCCTCGTTGCCAATACCACTGGAAGCCTGAGTAATTAGTGTAAACTCACAATGTGCAAATGTGCGTGTCTGCTGTGGTGTGTATTTAAAGGGGTGTGAAGGAAACATTTATGTGCAGATTAAATTTTTGTTTTTTTTGTTTTTTGCTTTTCATGCATGGTTCATTCACACGTAAAAAAAAAAAAAAAAAAAAAAGTATTCACAACCAGAAGAGTAAGTTTAATTTTGTCCAAGGACACATTTATTCTGTGGCTTCAGCTTTGCATGAGCGGAGACTAAAGCATATGGTGAATAGATGTTGATTTAAATATAGCAACTTTGTAAATGTATTATTAATGAGAGGTGTGTTGCCAAAAATAATTCCAATATAATATAATATTAAATAAATACATTTTTTCCATCATGTCATGAGCCACTGCCAGATTTCATGCTGTGCGAAGTGAAATAAAATGATGACTGTCCATGTTAAACTGTGTGGTAAATACTTCCTGTTACTGCTTCACAATAAAAGCCAGAAAGAGTTTGCTGGTTCAAAGCTTTTAATGCAGCAGCTGTAGGTAATGTCCTGTTAGCATTAGCAACTTCAATGACAATGTCAGTGTTGGCAATTTAAAACCCATATGGGACAGGTGAATCCTGCTACTAACAATAAAAACTACTGCATTTACTGAATGTAAATACTTACATTCAATTAAAACAAAGGGTAAAACGTGTCAAAAAGAGGTCTTTTTAAATAAAAATCTTTGCTTTTCATTAAGGATTGCTACTTTAATGTCTATCTTAGTCACCTTGTACCGTATGCATTGCTATCTGTCAAATGCTCCATGGGATGGCAATATAGGAATGAGGTGTTAATTTAGCATCATTTAACAGACAGCAGTAGGATAAATATATTTGGAATACGTTTGAATTGACATCTGTGAGTCAATTAGGTGTCATCTTCATGAAACAAAATGTGTATGAACATCACTTTGAATTTTACTTTGTAGCTATATATAAATGTTTCCCAATGTTAGTCCAAACCATTCTATCAACATCTAACATCAAATGTTGGTTGTGAAATGGGGACCAGAGGGAAACAGAGAGGATCAAAGTGGGAGGAGAGATATGAAGAAGAAGAGGGTATAAATAAGAGCTGAAGGATTTTTCAGTATCTTTTCCTGAGGACAAAAGGACAAAGAAACAGAAGAGAATAATAACAGACACCAAAGTACGGCAAAGAAAAGAGAGTTGTTGTTTTTTTTTTTTACAGAAGTCATCTTTTATTGCCACGTAAGAAAGTTGTATATAGAACAATGGTGATATACTGTCAGATGGCAAATCAACAACAAAGGAAGAACAAAAATATCCCTTTATCCCTCCCTAAAATAAGGTAAACAGACAAAGTCATAGCAACACTATGGTAATATATTTCTTGGACAAAACATCAGCTATATCTCTTTTTCCAACAATATTTGAGTAGTACCAAAATACAGCTTTTTTATAACTTAATCTCACAAATCATAAAGTCAGTAAACAGTAAAAGGACAGAGGGGCATCACGGTGCATATTATAAGCTAATGTGCAAACAATAGCGAAGATGGGCTCTACCATAGAAAATATGCTTTACTAGTCACGCATAAATGCAGTGTTGGGGCCATATGTATCCATATACACATATGCATAAATACCACAAACTGGTTTGGACATGATAAATATAAAATTGGATCTCATATAATTTTGTAAGTAATGCATGATTAACACCATAATTAGTTAATCAATGAGTTATTCTGTGAAAAGATATGACATCTAACGGATAGTAGTCACATTGCAAATAGCTTATTGATCCTTCAAAGGTAATGGAAAGTCTCTCCTCCTCTGGACCAGGGCAGAGGTCTTACAGTATGTTTCATATCCACCGGGACTGATATCATTCAGTTAATTCCTAACAACAAATATATTTAATATAGGATTTTAAAAAAAAATCATACATATAAAGCACACCATAGGAGCAAACCCTTTTTAAAACAGATGTTGAGCATTACTGGACAAAGAACACTGCATCTCCTCTGTCTCTGTGTGCATAAGTGGACGGCTCCGGATCGGTGGAAACATTGCGCATAAAGACTGATGCTATACAAAGTCGTAAACATAGCTGACAAGAACCCCTTTGATAATATAGTGATATATTGATTTTTTTTTTTTTTTATCATGTATGCTGCTCTTCATAGGCTGCATGTTTACAGCGCTATCAAGTCCAGCAAACAGCGACGGTAGAAAAAGAGTGGAGGAAAATCTGGTAAAAATGTAACTTATGTTTAAGCCCTTAAGTGTCATCCCCCAGTATACTGTACATATTCCACTTCGTGATTATTGTAGCGCTGCTCTTTCTTCTCTTAAGTGAAAAGACTGCACTAAAGAGGAAATTTAACATTTTATCTAGACTGAATAAGGGACAAAAAAGACTTTTCCTCATTACCTCCCCATCAAGAAATGAATATTTACAGGCTGCTGCATTCAGACTGACATGAACATGCTTCACATCTTGAGAGTGTAAAGCAATGCTCAGCCCAGCAGAAGCAGACAAATACACAGTACAGTGTGTTTGTAACGGTCAATCGGTCTGCAGGGAACAATAATTGATTCGGGAATCTACTGAGCTGCTGCATTAATGATCAATACAAGTCTGTGAGTCTACATGTCTGTAACAATACTGTAACAGCATGAAATCACCGGATAGAGGAGTTTGTGTGTGTGTGTGTGTGTGTGTGTGTCTGTGTGTGTGTGTGTGTCTGTGTGTGTGTGTGTCTGTGTGTGTGAGCCAACCGTCATCTCTGATTCACAGCTTTCCAAGTGGAGCTGTTAGCGCTCACTTGCCACGCACCGCTAACATTTAGCAAAAATAAATAATTCAAAGTTTCTTCCCTATTAAGCGATAACATTAAGTCTCTTTTCTGTTTTCGTGTCGCTGTCGCAGCACCAACGCTCTCCCCCACATTTCTCCTGGTTTCTGTGATTAAAGACCACAGAGAGAACTCATAAACCCCCCCGGCCACCGGTCCCAGAACGCCCACCTTTCTGTCTCTTATTGAATATTCTTTGTAGATACTCCACTGTGTGGTTTTCTCCTGGCGACTGGCTGCTCTATTGAACAAGGGAGCATGATTTCAGCGCAACTCGTCTAATGGGGTTGTTTCTTTTTTGTATTAATAGGCCTCTCTCTCTCTCTCTCTCTCTCAGCTAAACCAAAAGAGAAGATGGACCACAATCCCCATTTTCATATCCCTTTAACACCTCTGAAATTGAAAAGTGAAGCTTATGAGGACTAGTGGGAGTATAGGCTTTTCTATTTCTCAGTTTTGTCTTTACCAGCTCTTATCATTGTGTATTTTGTGAGCGGGTAAGTGGATGAGTTTGTTAGGTGTTGGCTTTCCAGTCTTATTTCGAGACATTTCATCAAATTCATGTGCTACCCTGCTGTTTGCTTTTCTTTGTGCCCTTCTTATGACACAGTAGACTCTGCCACGATGAGGGCCCACCATCTAACTCCCCAGCTCAGTTTTAGCTCAACACATATTCACGGCTTTCGCCTCTCAAAGCAAGACTCACAACACTAAAGCAACACTGCATCAAAAGGAGGCACCGTTATGGTTTGTGCAGCGTTATGGCTCAGGTGATGCAGTGCTACAAAGTTTTGTTGCAGACACCCGAGGTCAAATCCCAGACAGTGCACAATTGGCAGTGTTGTATATATAGTTGGAAAGCCAGTCAGGGATAATTGTTGCTTCACTTGCAGCCCATGCTGGTTGGTTGTGGCTCCTCTGCAAAGAGGAGTGGGACCTTGGGGATCAATAATCAGAATATTTTCAATACAGGTCCTCACTGTTGAGTGAAAAGAAGTGACTGTGTATCACAGGACACACATGACTGTCCACAGAAGAGGTCAACAGTGACAAGGATGACTAATTTGGGAGAACAGGTATAAAATGCAGAAAAATATATACCGTAGTTTAAAAAAAGCCTGTTGCATGACATTGATAAACTGCACGTAGCTCAGTGCCAAGGAGCCGGTCTGCAATGCTTCACAGCAAAGTAATTCAAAGGGGGGGGGGAAACCAACTGACTACATAGATCTCAATTGTCTCTATTGTGGTTCCACTTATATTGAAAAGATGGGTGTAAATTCAGACGAAATATGACACAAAAAACCCCACAATATATTAGTTATGAACTACATATCACAAGGCCAAAGCGTATCCAGCAACAGTGTTTGTCAGGCTGCATGCTCACCTGCCCTGATTCTTGTTCCTGCCTCCTAAGCTGATCACTGAGCTGTTGAACGGCTGCACCCACTAAGTTGGGTCTGATTTCTATAATTACTCCAGTTGCACCTCCACTCTTCATTAGACTTCCATTAAGACAAGATGGGGGAAAAAAAATAATAATAAAAAAACCTTCGTGGTGGCCTATGTGCCAACAGGGCAATCAGGACGAAAATGGTTTGGAGCTATGAGTTCACAATGAGTGGTCATCAACATTATTCTGATTTGGCAGTTTCATGGTAGTAAGACACTAAGAGGTGATCAGTGACTCTATAAAGCAACATGTCAGAGTGGCCTGCTGGGTGAGTGAATGTTTGATTTGCCAGCAGTGTGATTGACTTAATCATTCATGAGTCTACACAGGAACATGCTAGTGTTAGTCAAACGCTCTCTGTCTTCTTACTGTTTTGTCTTCACTTACTAATAAAGAGAATATTGAAGGGAAAACTTGTAAGCTTGGCTGCAAAAGCCATATTTAGACTTATTTGTATCATCAAGTCCTGGATGGAACTGTCTGCAATAAATACCAGTGAATGGCATCACAAAGCTAATAAGCAGCGATAACTTAGAAATGAGGGTTTCCCATTGGTCAACAGTTCAAATTCACTTTGCAAAGTTCACGAATGTTGAGCCAATCGACTGATCATCAATTTAAATGAGATGATTTCATGGTGGAATTCCGCAGTTCAAAATGAGACTGAGTAATTGGATATCACTTTTGCACTGCAATGCTTGTATTTGCTTTTGGGTGGTAGTTGGAATACGCAGTGACCATAAAGGAAAAACAGACTCTACAGAGCTCCAGCGAGCTCTGTAGAGTCTGTTTTTCAAAAATCCAAAAGAGGTGAAAATCGAAAGAGGTGAAGCCGATTGATTTCTCTAGATAGAAAACAATCTCTGATCTTCAAATGGCAAAACACTGGAATGAGAAGGAATAATGAGGTATAATGCAAATTGACCACTTTTTTCTAAAAATGTCAGATCATAACATTTATTAGCCACTCAATGCACTGAGTGTCTTTGCGGTGCTGATACAACTATAACGACGAAAAACACCTCCTTCTATCAGCAAATTGTGTTGCCAAAAATGAGAAAAACAAGATTCTTACAGATTATGTTTTCAAAAAATGATGAACACTCAGAGTTGCTATGGCTTTGAGCCAGCAGACTACCTGCGTCCTTTCCTCTCTACTGTGGCATTTTTTGTCTGACAGAATCGTCTGATGAAAAATGTCAGACATGACTGCTTCCTGAACCCACTCATCTGTTGCCTTGACCCTATCAACCATGATGCAGCCAACACCACCAATGCCCCACTTTCTATGAGGTCTATTTTGGCTGCTAAGACGGAGGATGGGTTTTGTTTACCACCGCCTTGTCTGCTTACCACCGTTCCACTGGCTGGTTTTGCAGAGCTGAATGAGCAGTGCGGAGTAGCATGGAAAGTTCATATTTCCACATCTCCGCCTTGCTGGATTAAGTCAATTGGGCCCGATAATGCATCCTGAGCAAACATTGACCCGCTTCTCAACTCTGGTACAAGCAAAACCACCAGCTGTCAAGAAAAAGGAAGGAAATAAACACAAGGAAGGGAGGAAAATATAATGAGATATGCAGAGAATTCTCATGGGGTGCAGACGGGTTTATGGGATTGTGAAGTCCACTTACATGTGATTCACTTTGTTTGAGTTTTGACTTGCTCAGAGGAAATCTTATGCAATCGTTGGATTCACACACAGAGACATACAAAAAAGTTGTAAAGCGTGAAAAGTGTGCGGTGTTCAAGAGGACACACAATGCAGACTGAATTACATTTCGTTGGCGCACAGAGTCGATCACTTACATTTCCCGCTAGAAAAATGCAAAAGGGGAAACAAATCATGCCTTTTGAAGGTGGGGTTGAACAGCTATTATTCACTGTCTCATCATGACTGTACTCCACTATCACGGAAAAGATTAATCACATCTTTGTTTCTCCCAGGTGTTTCTACTCTGAAGGTTTCCCCCTCAGACATGGAGGGAGAGAAGAAGGTAAAAGGGTGAAGAGAAGAAAGGAAGAGGAACAAAATGAAAAGAAAGACATTAAGAGAGAAAGGTTGTGTATATCTTTCAATATAAAAAGAATAATATCATCATCAGTTATCGCTACAAAGGGCCATGATCTGGAGTTTCACAGTCTTTCATGTACAACAGGCGCAGTAACAGTACTGTTTGTCTCCCTGCTGTGATGACGCCTGCTGCTCGGCACTGTGGGAGCAGAAGGAAAGCAGAGTCCACCCTGTAATGTTGTCTGTGCATGTGAGTGTGCGCGTGTTACAGTAGGTGTGGGTGCGGACGTGGACGTGACACACTTTCGACGCACACGACTTCTTAAGTCCTGTCTGATGCCGTCAATTTGGTCTCTCATTTGCAGTCATGTGACCTTCAAGGCAGTAGGGGTTCCACAGCGTGAGGCCAAAAATAATTCCTCTTTAGATCCCCTTATCTTATGCTAAAATGGTTTAGCTGTTTCATCTGACTTTCAGTGTGCAGGCTGTAATATTTGGACCTCAGATCTACATTCAGTCTGGATACCCAGGGCACCCAGACTGAGAGTAGCTCTGCTGGAGCTTCCTGCAAAACGTGTCACAAAATTCAATGTCTTTTTGTCTCGACAGATTGTCATGAGCTCCTCCTCCTCTTATATTTACATGCTTTATAATTCACTATATATTTTTTTTGCTTGATCTTTATCCACAAATTTCATGTCAATTTGTCTTTTAACGTGATAACTCACATTTTTTTGGGGTTGTGCTTCAGTTGGACTTGGACATAAATTCCCAATCATTATCCATCCTCACTTTGTCTTAGGCCCGTTCAAGGTTTATGCATCTTTATTGAAAGAGGGTTTTAGAGGTGGAAGCAGCTCTTTAGATAACAAGGTCAAAATGATGACTGAGGCTGCAGCTACAAACAAGTCTCACATCATTACAAACAAGCAAATATGCTCAGAGAAGCCCTTAGAAGATTTGGCCTATTTGTCAGATTTAAGGGTTTATTTTTATGTTTGGATCATTTGACCCAGATAGTTTCTTGTCTGCTGCTTATGATGTTTTTTTTTTTCAACAAGAGCTTGAGTAGAAAGAGTGATGTAACCAAGCCTAGTTTCTTGCGTCTTCCATTGTGAGCAAAATGTCATATTTGTATTCCTGTTACACCCTCATTTCTCAGGAGTCTCTTGCTTTTGTATATATCTGGAGAGGTATACGTAAAACGCTGCGTACAATTGGTCCATTCAGTGACATAAATTAAGCATATAGTTGCTCAGTTGACCCATACTGTCTGAGTGCATGTATATACATAAAACATATTTTTCTTTTAATTCTTTTTTTGTTCACATCCAGTTTGATCAAAGTCATTCCTGACCACAGCTACATTAAACCGGTTTTACTTTTTGCAAGTTTTATTGAAAGAAATACTTTGACCTTTTGAGGAGACTTCAGGAAGTTAATGTGAGTAAAAAAAAAATCACACATAACCTCCTGTAAATAAGTATTTTTCTTCAGCTTAAAAAACTAGATGTACATTTTTGTGACCGTTTGAGGTGCTTCTAGACAGATTTTGTTATAGTACTATTGGACAGAACCAGGCTAGCTGTTTCCCCCTGTTTCCAGTCTTTATGTTAAGCTAAGCTAACTGAGTGCTGGTGGTAGCTTCATGTTTGAAAATGCAAACATCAAAATCTTTATCAATCTTCTCATTTCCCAAAATGTCAAACTATTCCTTTAACTGTGCAACGCTTTTGTAAATAGTTTTCTAGTATCTATGCCAAACTGTACCCTGTTATCGAATGGATGTGGTTGGTTGCTCTGACTGAGCTGCTATTTCAAGTGAATATTTTCTTTTTTCCCCGTACTTAGATGGCCTAAATTCTGGTCAAAGTTTTTTAAATGCAAATTGTCAAATTTAACGCTAAAAAAACAAAATATCTATAACTTAAATCTAATATTATTGGTAGCGCTCTTTAAAATCCCATATCGGTCAAACCCTGGTGTGCGGTATTTCTACAGTGTATCTTTCTGTGTGTATGAAAACATGTCTGCATGTGCATGAATGTGTGGATTAGTGTGTTTGAGAATCATCCTCCGAGGAGCCTCTGCTAGCAGCAGAATCATCCAGATGTTGCCTCCGTGCCTCCTTATCCCTCCTCTGGGCCAGCTGTCACCACACAGACGGGATCAGACCAGAACAATGCCAGTGTGACAGCTTCCATTCTCCGTCCTGGAGCCTTGTGGAAAGGAAAGGAGCGACCTTCCGCTGCAGAGCTTATGAAGGCGCTTCTGAATAGCCACAGTACAAAGCCCTGGATGTCTGCAGTCCAAAGCCCAGTGCCCTCATCATGTGGGTCTGTTACAAAGCCCTCAGGAGATTTGGGAGTGAATCATAAGGGAATGTCATTTCTTTCAAACCATTCAACACTTTGTTCGGCAGATGATAGTTTGTGGGTAAACTTGCTGTATTTCTTCTTTCCCATGATTATTTTGCGCATTACAAATGGTCCCTTATATAGCGTCTCTCATTACTTCTAGTTTGTAGATCCAATCCATTTTGTTATCAGCATTTTCCCACTATATCATCTGTTCATAGTTGCACTGTAATACCAAGAAGATATTAGCTGAGACAACACTCTTACATTATCACATGTGCACAGACACACCTGCTCTGTAGGCTGTCTGAAGTTATGGTTACAGATGCCACCAAGTTTTACGCCAACCTCTTGACAACAAGGGCGTGGTCAGTGATTTGATTGGTGAAACGAGGACCACACAGACACAGTGTCGTTGTCCCACCACATTCACCAGTATACCAGTGAACCACAGACACACACACATAGATCTGCACCTTTGACCACCCAAGAGTTGGTGTCTCAACTCACTCCACATTCGTCCTTTCTCCCTTTCTTCCTCTCTCACACAGTCACCTCTGTCTTGCTGTTGGTCACAAAATAGGGCTGTGTGGGGAGGAAGTGTTGGCTGTGGCTGTGGCCTCTGGTGCTGTGGAGCTGGTTTGGCTCCAAAATGGTACACTGCGGCCTCTTGTGCCCATAGGTCTTCCTCCGGCCCACCGTCTCAGTCCCATCCCAGCCCTTGAGCCCCAGCCCCATTGCGTGCCCAGCCGCGATTGTGTTAGAACTGTATGCCAATGGGCGGCCCATTGTAGCAGAGCTGGCGCCAATGGCGGTCTCTGCAGCCCTGGAGATGCCCAGGGACGTGCCACCTGGCATTGTCCCCACCATGTGTGCCAGAGAGGTAGCCCCAAGTCCTGGCGGCTTGCTACTGTGGCTGTGGCTGTGGCTGTGAGTGTGAGTGTGAGTGCTGTGTAAGATGTGGCCAATGTGACCATGGCTACCTTTGGGTTTATGGCCATTCGGTTTGAGCCCCACTCCTCCTCCACCACCGGCTATGTGTCGTTCTGGTGGGAGGGTTGAGATGGAGGACATGTTGGGTATCTCAGTGACATAGGTGGCCACTGGCTCAGGAGTCAGTGGGCCCAGGGAGGTCATAGGAGTCATGGAGGACATTTGGGTGAGGGAGGTCATGTGCATCATAGACGTCATTGGGGTCATCTGGGTGATGGGGTTAATTGGACTGGAGGTCATTGGTTTAGAAGCAATGGGGTTGTTCGTCATTGGAGGGGTCACTGATGACATGTTGCCCATGGAGGGTCTGGAGTTTCCCATGGGCTGCAGAGGAAGCCCTCCTTTCGTTGGCAGCTCCACCATCAGCCGACGCTTGTAGATTTCACCGTTGTACTTGGCAGCTGACAGAAGAGGGAGAGAGAGGAACAGAAGCAAATGCTAATGTTAATTGGACATGCAAGAGCTGCTAAAGAGCACAGTTGTAATCTTAAATGCTTAAATGTAAATTAATTTGCTTCCTCCAATTCAATTTAGCTGTTTACTCATTATAAACTGTCATATGTGGAAGAAAAGACAATATTCTCAGCTGATTATATTACTACCACTGCAACAGAGAGAAAAATAAACTGTTTATGACTCAGAAAATAAAAGACTTTCAACAGTTTGCAGATCAGCTGCAAACTAAGATATGCACATGGGAGCACACACACATGGGCGGAGGTTTGAAAACATCCCGTCCCTTTTTACTCCCACATTCTGCAAAGGTCATATAACAAACCCCACATACTTCAACTTTTTAGTCAGCCTATCCTCACCTACTGTAACTGACCAAGATGTGTGTCACGGCTACTGTAAACGCCTGCATGCAGAGGCCTGTGGTGCCACTGGAGGAGTCAAATCAAAAGGAAAGTCTCCTCCATCTCCATCTCACCTCTTCCTCTCTCATACAGAAACAAACCTCATCTCATTTCTTTGTGGTATGAAGACAGAAAGAGGAAGAATACCTGGGACAAAGCGGTAAGACCGTTCAGGAACGTTACAGCGGTCATTTTTAAAACCACATGTTTTCAAGAGGATTGTTGACCAGAGAAGTAAGGGTGGTGCAATTCCAGAGCTCGAATGCTTTCTGATACAAACTTCTCTTTCTTTTCCTATTTCTCTCTCTCCCTGGTCTTCCCTCCTCCTCCTCCTCTCTTTTACTCAGGCTCCCCTCTGTTGGACCATCGGCCTTCCAGGAACCTCTCTTTCCTGGCTTCATACGTTCACATACGGCACCTTCGATAAATAAATCTGGTTGGCAGTTTTACACTCTGTAATGTCAAGACAGTTCATCTTTCATCTGTCATTTCTTACAGCAGGTGCTATCTAAATAATCCCTCATCAAATCAGAAAGTAATGTCACCCAAGGCCCCGCCCCCACAGACAAGACACTGGTCTGCCCATCCAGGAATTTGGGCCCCTGGGAGAAATCCGGCATCAACTCTGTTTTCATGCATGATTCCAATGATGTGAAAAGGAACATGAGGCTCGGGGGAGTAAGCAAAATAAATTCATACAGTGAAAAACACTCCTGTTATATTTATATGGTTTTTTTTGTCCGTTTAGGGTGTTTTGTTTTTGTGCAGTGAGACATCTGTCCTCAATCATAGTGTTTAGTGTCTCTGTTGTCATGGACGTATTTTTCTGTGCTCCCAGTTGTCACCTTAAGGCTTTTAATTTCATCATGTGTGAGTGTTGGACAGAAGGATGCATGCAAATATCTTCTCTATACCTATGTGTGTGTGTGTTTAGCCTTTGAGCATTCAAGTTTGATGCTTCCCATTTCTTCCTCACCCAGTCAGTCACTGTCACTCCTATCACTGTAAAATGCGACTCTTTTTTTTCTGTCGAATTCATGTTCACAGCTGAGTAATTACTCTTTAGCCTTTCTTGCTGCCATGTCCTTGAAGATAAAGTTAACACACTCAGCTAGTTTGCAGTGCCACTAAAACTATAAATCTAGTTTATCGCTCTGTGAACAGGAAGAGAAACGAGGAAGATGCCCGGTGAGGGGATAGCAGAGGGTTGTGGGTACGGAGGGGTGTTGGGGGGGGGAGCGTCTCACCCGCTGAGTCGCTGCCAGACCGCCCCTAGGGATCAAACTTGCTCAAGCGACAGGTGAATCAATCTGGCGGCAGTCAGCAACGTATGTGAGTGGAAAGGAAAACACTGCTGCTGCACAGTGTGGGCTCTGCATACCACTGCCTGAGAAAGGCCAGCATCCCACAGAGACTGACACACATTATGCATCAGAAAAAAGCTTCCCTGATGTCCCTTAGTGCCAATAACACAAAAACATGATTCGGGCTTGACCAGCATGTCAGTCTGTTTTTAATTATCAAGTTCTCTTTTGTCAAGGTGAAATATTTATTAGTTTTAAAAGTGTTTAAAACCTGCAACAACAAAAAAATTAAAACCCTAATGGATTCCTGAGATTTCTTTTAATATTTACTTTACGTGGGTGGACCTCCCTGTCCTACGCTGGCATACCACCCAGAAACATCCATTAGTCTGGGTGTCAGTGGAGAGTTTTATTGTCTAATGATGAAGTGAGGCTTTTTCACTCTGAAAAGTAAACGCTTTGGGACTGAATTGGTTGTATTCTACAGTGTGGGCAGAGGTTGTGAGATGTAATCTGAGCCTCCTCTCTGTAGTCGATCAGCTATTATCTCTGCTGTAGAAATACTGTAATGTCAGACAAAGGGGCTGAGGGATTGGCAATTGTAGCAGATAAAATGGGCTATTAGAGACACAGGTACAAATTGCTTGTGGTTTGTTATAAAATGCTATAGAAAATGTGACATCATCGTTTCATTTCGGTCCGCCGCCAAAATATCTCAACAGTTTTTGATCCCCCAGTTACAACTCTAGCGCCAGCATGATGCCGACATTATTGGCTTTTAGTAAAATACAACTAGGGCGTCGAGCATGTGCGGAGGTTCGCTTTGGCACCTCACAGCAACAAGGTTGTGAGTTTGAACCCTTTGAACCCTTTTATGTAGAGTCTGCATGTTTTCCCTGTGTCTGCATGGCTACCTCCGTGTGCTCCGCCTTCCTCCCACATTCCAAAAACATGCAACATGGAGGAATTGGTGACTCTAAATCGCCCACAAGTGTGATTGTGAGTGTGAATGGTTGGCTGTCTTTGACAAGAAGGCTAACACATACTGAGATGAATGCTTTAATATCCCATAGATCTAATAATATTTGCTATGATAAAGCTTGTAGATTTTTTCCCCTTGTCTCTGTCTTCTGGAAAGGTTCAATTAGTCATTGTTTTGTCTTCCTTTGAAACTGTGAAAAACATGTTTGGCTCTCTAGTCTACATTGTGTGAGCACCAACTACTGTTTTATTGGCTTTGTATTATTGGCTTTAAGTTTATTATTAGCTGATAACTGATAATATACTGTTAATTACCCCCATTATTAGCCCGGTATATAGGTGGGCTGTCCATAGGAAACAAAATATATATATATAAATAAAATAAAATATGAAATAAAACCCAGCAGCCAGCAGCAGTAGACTGGTATTACTGGTCGGATTCCAGTTTCAGATACTGACTGTGACGTATAGGAAGATGCTGGACAGAGCAAACTGTGATTTAAAAAAAGAGTTTTTAGCAGTTTTTGGATTTAGCAGATTAGACATGGTCATTTGTACATGCAGAAGACGGCGTCCTCCTCTAGGCTGAGCTACAGGTCTGCATCCAGGGACCCTTATTAGTTGTTTCTGCCTTAGTTACAGTTAGAATTCAATAAAGTGACCCTATGCACAGGGGGACTGTGGAGATGTCTATTGATTGACAGAAATGTGGCTTATCAGCTGGACGGTAGACCATTGGGAAAGTGGCAAAAGCAATTAAAGAAAAGGAAAAGAAGGCGATTGCGGGTGTTGGGAAAATGGTGTTGATCTCAGACTCGGTTCTATTTCTCAGGGGGTCAACAGGCCTTGAAAACACCAGACAGTGTAGCTGAGGAGAAAAAAAGGAAAAGGTCATTTGTGTTGCTAGAGATTAGCAGTGCTCGCACAAAGGTGACTTCGACAGGAGCGACTGCTGGAACTTTGGTTTAGACTCCCTCCCTCTCTGTCTCCCCCCTTTTTTCACAGCTTGTGTGTGACGTTACCATCATTCCACTCACAGTGATGGCAGTTTGCCTTCAGGAAATTCAGGGTTCCAATGCTGTCTATCTCTGAGCAGGTTTCCAATCATTTCATAGGAGGAGGGTCTTTGAATACCACTTGTGAAATGGAAATCTGTCAGTCAAGTGTGAGCCCAAGGAGGGGTGTGTGTAGGGGGAGGGGGCACTACATTCAGTCTCAGAAATGGAATCAGATATGAGCCGCTTTAAGTGAAGATCAAGATCAGCAGCAGCCCAGCGATATGAGCAGGGGGCACTTAGGGGGTGAAGAGGAGAAAGGGCATATGGGAGGGGGAGACTAAAAGAAAAGGTGAGGGAAACTGCAGAGGAGAGGGTGGGAGGCGGATGAGAAAGGCGGCGATATGTAACAAGGAAGAGGAGAAGATGGGAAAAGGTGGGAGGGAAAAAGGTGAGAGGTAATAAAGGGGGCAGGAGAGAAACTGAGAGGGAGGAAGAAGATGAGAGCGAGGAAAAATGATTCAAGGCATAAGAGGTAAGAAGAGTAAATGGGAGACGGGGGAACTGGTGAAGGAGAACAGGTGAAGGGCAGTTTTAAATGTAAACAGAGAGCATGGAGTGGGAGCTGAAGATGAGGAAGGAAGGAATGTTGACATTTTAATTTAATTTCTATTTTGCTGCATAGACCCAATTCAATCTCCACAAAGAGGGCGTTGTGCCAACCCAGATGTACAAATTTGCCTCACTGTAACCGAACCACACTGGTAGTTTTGCCAATTTTATCCCATTAACTTGAGAAAACGCTCACTTTACAGCCCTTCCAACACTTTTTCACATTCCAACATTGTTTTACAGCCCACCAAAGCTTTTAAGATTGATTTTGTTCCCTCTAGGCAGCCGCTGCATTCGGAACATGTCTGTACATTATAAACATCAACCTGCAGAGACTTGACACTGCCTCAGAATAGTAATGAACCATAGTGAACATTTGGTCTGGTTCATTTTTAGTTAGTGATGGTTATGCAGTTGGACTTTTTTTTTAGATATTGAGTATAAGCCCTGTGAACAATAAACAGTTTGAATTTTCTTACCATCTTCTTCATTTGGAATCTCATGATTCCTGATTCAAAACCAGTTCTTCGTTCAATGAAGTGACAAGAAGGTGATCGTTTCAGGTCTTACTCCAGTGCACACCATTCACTTGTGTTTTTAGTGAAAGAGCCACATGACACATAACTGGCTGTTAGTAAGCTTAACAGTCTTGATTAAGACTGCTGTAAAACAGCAAAATGGAGAATAGTGCGTGGGAGTTTGCAGCTTTTGAATTTTGAAAAGGTTAACTGGATTCATTTAGAAGCATGTTGCCCCTGTAAAACCGTCATTATCCAAAACACTGTACTGGCAGAGGTCTTCACAGTGAAACAGCCTTTGTTCTAACGTTAGTCTCTGAGTGATGGGGTACGAGGAGCACAAAATAGTTCATCTTGCAAGGATCATTTTTAAGTTATTCATAATGCATTGAGCGTATTTTTGGAGATGAACTGTAAGATAAGAGGTGTGTGTGTGTGTGTGTGTGTGTGTGTGTGTGTGTGTGTGTGTGTGTGTGTGTGTGTGTGTGTTGCACTGTGTTCTTTGCCTTTTTGTTATAACAGCAAACTCAACTATCGACAAGGGGTGTAATGGTAGACGTCACGGGTCAGAATAGACCCCAGTTTAGGAGTCAAGGTTCGTTGAACAGCAGAAAAAATTGAATAGCCTACATGAGGATATGTGTCTTTCCATCGTGGTGATGCTATCGTATGTCAGCATGTTCGATGTCGTTCCTTTAACATTCATGTCTCTAACACAACTCTCTTTCTGTTACTAGTTGACCGGAACCTGAAATCCTTCCAAACAACTTATTTAATGGATGCAGGTGGGTCACAGACGGTCCCTTGTACCAGGACGGTTGAATGCATGAAACATTAAAGCCCTATACTAACAACATAAGAAATCAGTTTTTGAAATTTGTGAATCAATAAAGCATTAAAATATGATGAAAAAAATTAAATTCTGCAGCACTGTGGTTGTGGTTAACGCAGGATAGAGAGAGAGAGGAAGAGTAGGGGTGCATGGGGGAATGGTGTCAGGGAGAGATTTAATTATTCAAGGTGTTTTATGTTAAGACCTGATTGCTCTCTCTCCCTCATATTGCAGCATGATGGACCTGGAGCTGGAAAGCCTCTGTTGTTGCATGTTAATTTGAAGTATGGAAGCTGCAAAGCTTGTGTTTACGTTTGGAGTTATTTTATGTTTATGTAAAATAACGACTGTTCCTAAACGTTCATCGGTGCCATGACTGAGAAGATCCCACACACTGGCGCCCAACAAGGACTCAGTGACGGCTCCGTGGATGACGTTTGTAACAGTCTTTATTTAACAGAAACTTAAACCCCGTCAGCTTTTCAGCTCTACTAAGACAATAACAGATGCTTGACACGTGCCGAGACTCACACAGCAGGCAGGCCGAGGTCCATCATGCCGCAACATAAGGGCGAGAGCAATCAGTTCAATGCAAAACACCTGGAATAATTAGCTCTCTCTCTGTGCGCTCACCCTAACCACACTGCCACAGATTCTCTGTGCTCACCTTGAATTTAAAACGTGTGCATTCAAGCATGGTATGTGTGACAGCACGTATACTTTGGAAACCAGTTGAGGAGCAGTATGCAACTTACAAAAGTGAAATGCAAAAACTTAAATACAGTGAGAGCGGACTCTTCCAGCTCATTCTCCCTCCCAACATGTCAAATCCCTTACCCCCGCTTCCTGTGGGGGACCAGGGTTCGAGTCTCATGTGTAACAAAACGTTAACATTTAGAATTTTCTCTAGGTCAGAAACACAAATTAGATACTTAACATACATGTGTTACAAATGTACTTTAGTAACAATGGTTTACGTACTTTTTTTTAACCAAAGCATGTCCTTTTCCTGAGGCTAACTGAGCTAACTAGCTTTTGTGCTAACACCTGACCAATCAGTGACCATTATTTCACACATTTAATGACAAATTAAAAAATCATAATGTGAGAAAAAATATTTGTCACTTTTATTTTGAAGTCTAACCACATGTTGGATATTTATTATTGATGAGTCTGATGGTGGAGCAGTGCATATGCATAGTTGTAAAAGGGTTAATAGAGCATCACACTTTGCTCCTTTGAAGCGCCGGGTCACTGATGAAGCAGCTGCATTTAACAAGTTGTATGAGGAAGCTTTACTTTTAAGTGAGACATCTTGTGTCCGGTGGCTGAACTTTTAAAATTGAGTATTTCCACACAAGCATACACACGCATTCTTCATCGACCTGCCACAGCTATTTCTCCTGCAGTTATGGATTTCCTGAATTTCCCAAAATGTCATCCTCGATAGTCAGAGCAGGTGCTGCATTCATCTCTCGGTTTGAAGTGTGGTTGGATGAAAGAAAAGCTGTAGCCAAACATCAGAGGAAGGTTTTCCAGTTGAGAAACAGTTGGGCCGCATCCCTAACTCCAACTGCGACGTGTGTTGTGGCTGCACTGCAGTCTGATCTAATGAAGCTCTTGTTGGTGAAGAAACCGTGATCTTTGCTTCTCTTGTGACGGGTTCCTTCTCTCCTTGTTGAATATTGGTGCAAAATGTCGAGATGAGAAACAATCCCTTTTGTTCTGTAATCATCAGGGAATGACACCACGACATCTTCGGTTTGGCATTTTATATAACCGAGCAATTTTCTGCAATCAGACACAGTTGTGACTGTGCAGAAAATATCTATTGCTTGATGTCTATGTTTATCTGGGAATTAGAAAAACACAAATTGTCCACTTAGCACTTATTATTCATCAGTTTCTCTGTTTTCCATTTTGCTGGCAATTATATAAACTGCTACCATAATTACACCACATGTTCTTGCTTCCAAGGCACAAGCAACAAACAATGCAGGATAATCTATTATTGTTCCATGTCTGAGGATATGTCAGGGCAGCGTTTACTTTTACAAGTACACACCTTCATTTGTCATCGGAATCAAATATTTTACGTTCTGCTGCTTGGCATGGAGGAAAAGGCTTTTCAAAGTACAAGCTCTCTCTGATTATTTTCTATTAAAGGGCGCAAATGCAGACAAATAGCAGCTTGTAACTGTAACTCCACAGATATTTAGATGAGTTTGGAGATGGCGCAGGCTGGGGGGAATCAAGTGAGGGTCGGGTGCCTGTGTCGCATAAACAAGCTGACGGACCCACACAGAAAAATGTAATCTCAGATGAATTGAGGTTATGAAACACGGATGCCTCTGCCAATAACATACGGGCATGGGGTAGCAAATCCAAAACAGCTACACTGGCAACTGAGCTTATTGAATTTGATGGCATGCATTAAGCTGTCAAACAGCTTGATAAGCAGGCGCTTTCTATTTTAGAGCATGTCCAGTTGGGTAGTCCAATCAATAACAGCTGTCAAATCTGCCTCCAGGACTGCGGCAGTTTATTCACATCGGTCTAGTGCACCTCTGGAAAAAAAAATCATCAGCTACTCCTTTGTGTTTGGATAACGAAACGTTCACTGCCAGCTCAGGAAAGCATCAGGACGGTGACTCTGCTAACGAGAATAAGGGAAATCCCAAGATTCGCTGTGACATTGATGCATCATGTCCAAACATTGCCCCGTCAGAGCCGGCAGCAATGGATGGTTTAAAACCAATAACCCAACATCATGTCAACTGTCCTTCTCGGGCGTTGAAGCACTGACTTTGCCCTGAACTTGAATATAAGAACTTGACAGACACTCACCCACAGCCTTCAGGGAGGCGTACTTGTTGATATCCTTGTTTTGCTGCTGCTGCTGTTGCTGCTGTTGCTGCTGTTCGTAGACGTGAGCCAGCTGGCTGAGGGCAGGGTAAGGGTGCTGCTGGCCCATGTTGGAGCCCGGCCCCACGTTGTTGTTGATATGACCACCCTCTGTGGGAAAGGACACACAACAAGGGCAGGATTATCATCAAGTTTTGAACTGGTGTGTGGGAACGTCTCGAGGAATCTAGACAGGAAGATTTATAGCTAACATTTTCCAGCATCCACTTACACAACCCCCTGTTTTATATGCTGTATAATCTTCTTTTTTTTTTTAGAAATGATGTCAATTATTCACAATTCTCAGGACACCTTAAAATCCATCCATGTGGGTACCATCAACAAATGGACTGCAGCCATATTTTACAGCTGAAGCCTATCATGCTGCCTAATACACACTACATATACACCCTGAAAAGTCACATATAGTATGCTGTCAATTACATGAGATTTTACGAGTCTTTGCATTTTACACGCCAATACATTTATGTCGCTATTAAAGCTGGAATTCTCAAGTCTCAGAATATTTTCAAATTTCAATATATTGTTGAGCTAATACTTTTTTTTTAATGAATTCATGACGTATCTGCCTAAATATGGAAGATGACCTCAGTTTTCGTGTGTCTGTATTGAGTTTGTGAGCCCTCATCTCAAGACAGAACCTTGTGATACTATAATGTCTCTAATGCTTCATTGTTTCTAGCCAGTGTCGTCGATTGGGACATTGGAAAATAAAATTTCTTTTTTTGCATGAAAATTAACTGGGAGAAACCAATGTACTGTAGGTGAAATGCTAACTAGTTTTAATGCGCTTACAACTGAACCTGTGGTGACATGGTGACTCGAAGCTGTCCATTGGTTGCTTGTCTCTCTATGGGCCTATGTCAGCCCGGTGATGACCCGATGACCTATCAAGGGTACCCAATGTCAGCTGGTATAGGCTCCAGGCCCCCCCTGTGACCCAACAAAGGATAAGCGATGATAGTGTCACCATGAAACTGGGTGGAGAGGTGAGGCATGTGCCATGGAAGAAATCAACAAATTTTGGAGTGGATCCAGAACAAGAGATGGTCAAATCATGATACCGATGTGATTACGAATGCTAGGGGCTTAAATGGGCAATGAGTCATATTATGAGGGTCAAACTATCATGGCATAATGAGGAAAAATGAACTGCCTTGGTGAGGGTCTGAGCTCTCTGAATGCCGTCTGCTTAGTCAATGGATTAGCCTTCTTCCGCAATTGCAGCCAATTCTGTACCTCCTGTGGAAGATGCAGAAACCAGATGGCAGAATAACACATCCACAAATGTACAGAAGGTTATAAAGAGCGGCAGCTCAACAAAAGTCATACAAGTGCAGCAGAGATGTGTAGCAGATATACACTGACTTTAAAGCACAGCTGAATGTTAAAATATGTGTGGGAATTCGAGGGACACTCTCTTCAGCATTATTCTCTCGCTGCTTGGCAAATAATTGCAAATTCTGTTACTGAAGGCGAAGGTATCCTTACTAAGTGAATACAGTGCGCTAAAAGCCCCAATACTGCCACTTGATAATTTGAGAAGTGAGAAAAAGTTCAGAGGCAAAGAGTAAGAGGAAGGAATGGGAGGGAGAAATATGAAACAACAGAGAGAGGGAAGGGGGTGGGAATGCATAAAGAATGAAGAGAGTGAGGAAAAAGTTTGAAAAAATGTCTGGTAGAAAAACAAGGGAAGTGTGAGAAGCACAGAGGGAGCTCGACAAAATCATTTAGGCAGAAGGAATGAAAAGAACAAAGACGGGTAGTGAAAGATGGACAATCTAAACACGGTTCTTTTAGGACAAAGTCTTTCTCCCCTCCTTCTCCCCTCAGCCCCGTTAAAGGCGCTCCTACAGATGGCCTTTTGTTGCTCCACAGCAAATAGATGGGGGCATTGTGTGACCACAACCAGAGAGATATTGATTTCCTCCACCATTTTTTCGCTGTTTCGTCTCAGCGATGCCTTGTTGAGCCGTGTGGTGAGCTCACGGGCCTTAAACCTGCACAGTTCCGTGTCAAGGCAAAGCAAGTTGTGTTTTTACTAATTAATCACTTAGCCCTGACACTGACTCAAACTACACACACAATGCACTCACACACACACACACACACAGACATATGTATATATAGCTACTGACTGACAAGGTAAAGAGAAGAGACAATTAAAAGAGCTTCAGAAACGGCCAAGGTGAGGTCACCAATCATGGATTTTGTCTGCTTGCTGAGCATAGTCGTGAGATTCAATATTCTGTCAAAGCTCAGTGTCAAAGCTCCATATCCTTCTCTTCAGGAACTATGCCATGAACTGATTTGCAGTAAATCCACGAGCAGTGATGGAAATGGCACCGAGGAATTCTAAAACCCCTGTTTTCAAAAATACTATCTCTCATTAGGACCATGCAGTATAGTACATTTTGATTGTAAATGCTTTATTTAATAAAGATGTAGCCGGATAGATTAAATGAATGAAATTAAATTAAAGGTAAACTATGAAACCTTCAGTATTAATGTGGACTTGTCTGCTGTCACAAGCTGGCAAATCTAATTATACAGTCTCACTGAGCCACAGATAAACATCTGGCTACAACTGTGGTCCATTTTGGCTTAAAGCAATTGTTCAACATTCTGGAAAATATACTTAATCACTGTCTGGTCCAGAGACAACAAACATGTAGCTGAAATGACAGCTGGCAAGCTTAGATTAGCACCGGAAACAGGAGGAAACAGTCATCCTGGCTCTGTCACAGCACCACTGATTAACACGTTACCCCTTTTACTCTTCTTTACCTCTCTTTTCCCTTTTCACTCGTTATCCCTCGACCATGTCTGTCTGTCCTTCCATAATCATCCTTTTTTTTATCTCACAAACTTCACCAAGCTTTACACATATTTTAACCATCATAAAATAGCCATCATAACCATCATAAATAGTTGTACCTTTACATTTTTAAAATTTTCTACATGTCAACATGTTGTTTTAGGGGTCTCTATAGGGTGGTCATTTTGTCTGGATGATTTCCTGCTAACTATGCATTCTTGCTTTACCAAACTCCACAAACATATCAACCATATTACGTGGTTGTGGCTTTTAATAGTTTGACGTTCCAGGGAAAGATGATTTTAAGATGGCTTTGAAGGTTGATCATCTTCTCCATAGTAACAATATAGACTACTTTATAGGCTCAGCAAAGGAATGGTGGACATGTCATATAGTGATGCATTTGTGTTATAATTTTTTGTGGGGGTCGGGGAGATTTGTCATCTTTAGATGTCTCTAGTTTAACTCAAACTCACCCAGTCTCGCTGTTTTAAAGTGCAATCTTGCCATTCCCTTTGATGACAAAAATTAATAATAGGCGTTATAAATGGATAATAGAATGGATGGATGGAAGCCTCTTGCAGCCCAGATTTGGCCCAGGGGCCACCAGTTAGTGACCCTTGTTTTAAAGTACTGAGGTAAAAGATCATTAATATTATTAAAGGAGCATAAAAATGTGTGTCAGTACAAATTTTGCCCTTACACCTCATGATGGTTTAAAGTAAGAACAGTAATTCACAAAAGAAATAAAATATGTACTGTCAAGGTTAAAACTTATTAATCACATTATGTCATAGCATTTTAAGAGACCCTGTCTGAAACAGCATTCTAATTTTCCCCTAAGAAGAATTCTTTGTCGATTCATCCCAATGCATAGAACCAAGATAAGAGTTAATTCTGTTTACTGCTGCTTATTGTGATAAACTGCTCCTCAGGTTCTATTTATTCTGATACACGAAGTTTTCAGAGTGAAAAACAATCCGCAGTCTCTTCTCCTCACTTCTGTTCGCTGAAAGAATTATAATTATTTCCGGTTCATAGAAACACTGGTAGCTCTCTTCAAGCACTCGGTTGACAAGGGTGTCAAACATGATGGAAATATGAGTTGAAATACAAACAGAAAATGGATCCAACCGCTCTGCTTCTTTCTTCCTATTTTTCTATTGACCTACTTTCCTCTGCTCCAGGATCCACCTTTGCAAAAACCTCACATTCCTACATTTGAACCTTTGTGATAAAGATCACACACCCTCACACACACATGCAACACTTCAGTGCCCTTACACTAGAGCCCATTCACCGAGATGACTGACAGCTGTAACCACGGTGCCCATCAGGACGATGACAGGGATGCAGTGAGTGTCTGCTAGTGCGGTCACAGTGCCAAGTTGAATCAAAACACACTGCCTAAGGTCACCTCAGTCTTTTAAAAATCTCCAGCCAGTTGTTATTCCTGCTATTGGAGTATTTCCCCAATTCTAAGGCAACAGCAAAATACAAAATAAAATAAATTATATACAGCTGGGAATAAGTTCACCATGTAAAAGCAATTACAAACCCATAAGTAAAAAAAAAAAGACAAAATTTAACCTACAACAATTCTTCTCTACATCCTAATTTAAAATGACTCCTCAATGAAACCTCAAACTCAACAATTTAAGTGACAAATATACAAACAGCAGCAGCAGAACAATGATAGCCAAATCAACACTTTTGAAAAATCCAATGAATTCAATCAAGACAAAAAAGGGAATCTGTGTAATTTAAGGTATCTAAAGAGAAAAATTGATCAGCAGAGCTCGATAGAAAGCTGGATAGATGACGGTTGTGTAAAGTGCTGGGTGAAAAATCATGAGGTCAACAAAATCTATAGGTTTCGTCCTGCTGGGAGCTGGATTATACAGAAAACATTGAGTGTATGACAAAGGTCATCAATTCATCTGAACACTGAAAGGTTGGACTAAGGGTTCTGAACATACGTCACATAATGGGCTGTCTGGACAGTAAGTTGATCACAGACAGACAGATGTACAGATGTGTTCACATAACCTGCAGTTTTTTCAGGAGGTAGAAGAGGTTAAAAATGTTAATCCTTAAAAATGAGCTCCTTAATTCATCCGTTTTATGTGTAGAGAGACGTTTCACGTGAAAGATTCAAAAGACCTTTAAAATTCCTGATGAAATTTTGATCATCTGCTCTCGGGACTCCCTCAGCAACTTCAAAATTTAAGACTGATTTTCGCATGATTGGGATTCTTAATTTAGTCTTCAATATCTTGCTGCCACAACCAACACTCAAAGACAAATTATTGAGTGGATGTGGAAAAACATCATCACTGCAGTCAGCCATTCTGGGTGCTATTGAAAATATTTATTGTTGACCTTGAAGACAGAATTTCTAGGCACAGCCAGGGGGTGGAGGGTTTCCGGTTTGGTGGACTCGCGATCGCTTCTCTGCTTTTTGCAGATGATGTGGTCCTGTTACCTTCATCATGCCGTGACCTCCGGCTGTCACTGGGACAGTTTGCAGCTGAGTGTGAAGCAGCTGGGATGAGAATCAGCACCTCCAAAGTCTGAGACCATGGTTCTCAGTCGGAAAAGGGTGGATTGCTTACTCCAGGTCAGGGATGAGTTGCTGCCCCAAGCAGAGGAGTTCAAGTATCTCGGGGGTTTTGTTCACGAACGAGGGAAGAATGGAGCGGGAGATTGATAGACGGATCGAGGCAGCGTCTGCGGTGATGCCGACGCTGTACTGGTCTGTTATGGTGAAAAGGGAGCTAAGCTACAAGGTGAAGCTCTCGATTTACTGGTCAATCTACGTTCCTACCCTCACGTATGGTCATGAGCTTCGGGTAATGACCGAAAGAACTAGATCGTGGATACAAGCGGCCAAAATGAGCTTCCTCTGCAGGGTGTCTGGGCTCACCTTAGAGATAGGGTGAGGAGCTCAGTCATTCGGGAGGGGCTCAGAGTGGAGCTGCTGCTCCTCCACATTGAGAGAAGTCAACTGAGGTGGTTCAGGCATTTGGTTAGGATGCCCCCCGGACACCTTCCTGGGGAGGTATTCCAGGTATGTCCCACTGGGAGGAGGCCCCGGGGTAGACCCAGGACGCGCTGGAGGGATTATACCTCTTGACTCGCTTGGGAACGCCTTGGTGTTCCCTCTGAAGAGCTGGAGGAGGTGGCTGGGGAGAGGGAGGTTTGGGCTTCTCTGCGGAGACTGCTGACCCCGCGACCCGGACCCGGCTAAGCCGAAGAAAATGGATGGATGGATATTTATTATTATTATTATTAAGTGAAGTCATCTGAAAGTACTTCCTTAGGAATTGTGGGTAAAAGTAGCTCAATTCATCATGCATTTAATTTCAAATAAATGCCGCTAAATTCCACTGTTTATTTTTAACATTGCAGAAAAAGACATTTACATGAATTCAACCTGAGGGGCGAAGGCATAAGAACGTCAGGATTACAGTTAGTGTGACTGCGCTGATGAGACAGCGTGGGTGATGAGCTTATGACCGCCAGGTAACAGACAGTGCAGTCAGCAAAACACACAACATGAGTGTGCACTCCATAAAGCTGCAGAAGCTGAGTCGTACGGCATCGAAACACAGAGTGATTTCAAAGCCGATCTTTCTCCCTCGTGGGAAGCCAGACATCCAACACTGAGCCGAGAGGCAATCCTGCCGGGGCAGAAATGGTATCTGTGCTTTACTCATGTCCCAGACAAGAATACATTCTGTTGGAAAGAGGTAGACAGCCTATTCAGCTGTGTCCCTTGATATGTCCTGCATGGCTTTGTGTGCAAAGGAAAACGAAGAAGAAAAAAACACGGAGAGATCAGTAGAAAGCCGGAGCACATGCATGTAGGAGTACTTCTATGTAGCTTGGCCTGACTCCATTGCTACTGGCTGTACAGTATAATTTTGCTGCTTATTTAATTACGTACTGAAAATTGTAAGCAGCTGACTCATCTATTATTCTCTTTTTCTCATCACTGTGCATAAATGGATAAATCCTCTTTTTTCTTTAGCTGCAAAACTACCTCTGTCATTTCTCAACCCTTTCCATCCCTCCCTTCCTCTCTCTTGTCATGGCAACAGTATTCTCTCGTGTAGTATTTGCTCTGCAGCACACGGCGAGTTCACATTGTCCCGCAGTCACCCGCGCCCACATATCAACAGGCAGACTGGCTGTACTGTACCGAAAAAGTCATTGTTATGCAACCTGTGTTACGCTTCCTGCTGCTCTGGCAGTCTGCCTGTTCATCTCCCTCCACTTAGTCTTCACGTGTCTGCTTGCCTCCTCTTAGCTTGTTCTGGGTCACATCCTAACAGCTTTGTCAGGTGTCGCGCATGCTTTCTTGAACGGCTTGCTCTAGTTTGGTGCGAAAGGCAATTTTATGAGACGTCTATAACCAAGCAAAGCATTATGTGACATTATGTACATGTTGGAATAAAAGTCTGCACTGACAAAGAAAAACTCTGTAAATAGAGCCCTAAAACGACGTATGAGACGTGTCCAAAGCCGCTGCCTGTGTTGCTTATTTTTAAGAATGGGAGCAACAGTAAACATCTCTGTGATATTAATTCAGATGACTCTTCAATGGAAATGCATCCTGAGACTAATAACGGCGAATCTCTCATGTCTGTAACTCTCTCTGTGTTAATTTAGCATCGAGAGCTCTTGACTTGTGCAAATCTTTCACCCCTCTGTGACAGCGTGCACACCTACTTGTGTATGTGTAGCATGGGTGGTCTGCTCTGTTTCTCTGCCTATGCATATTCAGTCACACTAAAAATGGTAAGCAGGTTATGTGTGAGCCTGTGTAAAGCGGGAGTGGGAGAGCTTCCTCTTTATTCGCCCTCCTGTCTGTTCACAGCGCCTAAGAAAGGCTGCAGCTATCTTGACCTCATCCCTTCGGCCCATATCTCTCTCCTGCAGCATGGCCGACAGCAAGGATCACAGAGGCCTCGCCATGCGACCGCTGAGCTCACAGGATTTTCGTCGGGTGGAAAATCCCCTTTGTGTGGCGGGAGGTAAGGTGATGGAGTTCATGTGGAGGCTTGAGCAAAAGAAGGTGTTTTGGGGCCCTGAAGTGAATGGGTCATATCTATGCATATGCTTGGTGGGCACGGGGGACACATTTATTGAATTCCTGACCACAGAAAGTTTGCTGGACTTGCCTGAGAGTGAGAGAAGAACAGATGTCCGGGGCCGCATGGGTCTTGCTACCTGCTGGTACCGTCAGCGGTAGAAGGCAAGTTTGAAGAGTGAGGGCCAAAGAGCTTACAGACAGAAACTATTTGACACCAAAGCTTACTATCTGAAAGAGGGCCAGCTTTATGACAGCCAAGGAAACAGCATGCAGCTTATAAAGGTGCTTCAAAAGTCACTGAATGGCCAACTTTAAAATAGTGATTCCAAACCAGGGGCACAGGTACGTCTGCAGTTGCCATGGATATGTGGAAAGAATGTGGAATAACTCAAAAACTTTAACAAAATAAAAAATGTTCTGATGCCATGTAAGCTGCATGCAGCGTAAGCCGTCGCCAGAAAATTTGATTTAAATAACACAGACTGTATAAAAACTTGTTAGCAAGCAAGCAGAGAAGGATAAACAGTCGGCTAAAAGTAATTTCTTTTTGAGCGGTAATTAAGTGAGTAAAACATTTTTAGGTCCAAACGTTAAAAGGTAAACTAAAAGTAATTGATAAATGGTTGAAATGGCTGCCTAAAAGTCAAAAATGAACAGATGAAATAGTAAAGTTATGGATAAATGATGAAATAGCTTAAAGTAATTGATAAATAGATGAAATCATTGCTATACAAAGATTGACAACATGTCTCCATTTCCTCCTACTGTGCCATTTTGCCCTGTTGACGTCATTTGGAGCCGGAGTCTGTGCAGTAGTGGTCGGACAGTGGAGCCACAGAATTAACCTATAACTTGATGAGAGCTATAGCTACAATGACAGAAACCATCTTTGAGATACATTTTGTGATGCATGAGGCTCATGTGCCATCTGCTAACATGAAGGGGCAGGATTATTAACTCTGCTGCACCAGCCACCAGGGGGCGATTGTCTTGTCTTTGGCACCAGCATTGATTTATTTGCCCAACAATATGGCCTTACGTACTTGTGTGTACATGGCTATGAATAATATATCCCATGTAGCTTAGCCTTAAGGCTGCTGTGTGCACAAAACTGTCTGTGTGATCCAAAACATGGCGTCAGATCATCAGCCTTATATATGGCCTTGTTTTCCAAACATTGTTCATCTCATTATCATCACCATATGTTGCTAGCTGTCTTCGCTCATTAGTGCATCAGTATAATCCCATTTAAGAGATAGTGAGAGAACGCACAGAAGGGGGCATGGTGGAGAGTGTGTCATGAGATGCTCAAGAGATACAGAGAAATGTGTGCAGCCAACACTATTCCATCACATATCTCTGAGTAATTCTCATGAGGGCTGGCCATTAAACAGATAGGAGTGAGATGCAGAGAAACCGTATTATTGAAAGGCCTCTGATGGAAAATGGTGGCGGGAAATGATAGCAGAGAGAATAGCTTATCTACCCTTAATTGTTCCTCCCTGAGCCTTTCAAAGCACAATGACTTCCGCTGCACCCTTTTATGATTAGAGCCTTCCGTCATACCTTCTTCATTTAGAAGCGGTATTGATTTCTATTGTTCCTTTTACTTCTCCCCTATTCACAGTGGAGCGTTTGCAGCAAGAGTAAACAGCTATCACCCTTTTGCGTTGTCTTGTCACAAGACAATGCATTGACTTGAGTCTCGCCGGACATTGTTAAAGCTGGTCACTGAATCAATAGTGAGATATCACTCTGATATCTATAGAGTCCCGATCGCTTTTTAAACTAGAAATATCTCATTCCGAGGGAGTTGTGTTTTAAAGGTAGGCTATATGGGAATGAAATGAGTGTGAAAACGATTCTGGTGATGACCATCACTCATAAGACACCTCCTTTGAACGTGTCCCATTATTTTCCGAATCCCAGTGCTTCTGACACATTATGTACAGTAGGACAGTTGTCTTTATCCAACTTCTAAACCACAGCAGATGGGGCCAGCCATTTGTAACAGCAGACGAATGTGTCTTTACAACTGACTTCACACCCTTACTTGAATGGAAGAGAATCTACCTTGTGGCATGTACACTGCACGAGTGGATGGAAACAACTCACACATGATGAGCATTTGAGCAAATGAAATGCAAAATAACACCTCCGGATAACAAGACCTATTTATCAGACCATTAAAACCATAAGTCCTCTGTGCCACTGAGTGCTGACAGATGTGTGGGAGAGCACCAAGTAAAAAACAGAATGTGGAAAATGTTGTTTGGAAAGAAACGCTGTGGAGTAATAACTGCTGTTTCTTATGAACATGAAATCAAACACTACACTGGCCTTGTCTGTCATTGTGCAACTGTTGTCTAAGCTTTAATAAATACATAGTAGACAGATAACCAATAATAACATCTGAGCCATTACTAAAGCCCCTTTTGCAGAGCTTGTTCAACGCGGGCATAAAAGGAGCAAGCCGGCGAGGTGGTAGGACAGGTATTATGGGTGCGACCCACAACCAGGAGATATAAAAAGCATCTAGTAGCAGTTAGCAGCTAACTCAAAGAAAATCAACATATATGTCTTTAAATTGGGGAGACAGCATGAGGTCTGGGAGCTCCTTACCCTCCGAGCAGAGGATGAGGGATGTCGCATGTCTAAAACATCACACAAGATACCTACGCTGCTATGTTATATATTATGCCTCTTTTGCTTTCAAAGTGCCAGCATGCTATATAAAATCACACAATGGAGCAGCGTAATACCGCCATTGGTTTGTTTCATGTAAATAAATAAAGGAAACGTAGAGCAGGGTCTTCATTGCAGAGCTATTGTGAAATTTGTGTGTGAAGAGGGCTTAAGTGTGATCGCAGAATTGGAACAATTGTTCTGACTTTACAGAAACCGTGCAGATACTTCAAATCAGGCTAGTTGCCAAAACCAAAAGGAATGCTCTGTTGCCCTAAAATTAAAATGTGTACCACACTCAGTGGGTTATATTATATCAGGTAAATGTGTAAATACCTTGAGTCAAATTCCTTGTATGTGTACAGATACTTACAGGTAACATGAGGCTGGTGCTATAAAACTTTGACTTAATGAATGTAACAGATTGTTTGAATGACAGTGACAAAGAAAGTGCATTTCATGTGGATCTGCCGTACCTGACCAAAGCCTGCTCTTGTTAACTGGATCGGAATCTGCACCAAAACCAATCAGGTGTATCGGACCCCTAATCAGATGTGATTTACAGTGAGCGTTAGACATATGAGAGTACAAACAGTAAAAGATGCACCAATTTGATACAGCAGATCTGTCCCCGTACTGAACTTAATGAGAGGAACGAGTATCAGTCCTGGAAAACACTTTCTTTATCTATGTCAGTATTAAATTAAGTGCTTCCACTATCATTTACATTTATTTAGTCAAGGGGGATTGTTAGTTTAGTTTTTTGTGCCACATAAATACCTGGGCCAATGTTGCCTCACATGAAAATGATCTAAAAGAGTTACATTTACTGAGGTAAGCTGATTTTGGAGAAGGAAATCTCAGTATCTGTGGTACATGGAGTTATCAAGGGAGGAAAGGTTTGATTTGTTCTTTCCTTCACTGGTAAGAGGTCATATTTAACCCTAAAAACAGACTGAAACATTTAATTTCCCCTCAAGGATTCTTTTCTAATCTAATTTCTTTGTATGTTTTTCTCACTTGATTCCCAAAAGATTTCAAGGAAATTTCCATTTCTTGCTATTTTGAATCCAGAATCCAGATTTCAGAGATTGAACCTCCAGTGGCTACAGTCTGGGTGTTCCTCGCTGAGATGGGCTCATCAGTCACCAGGAGACAGAGCGCTAGACAGGCAGACAGCAAAAACAGATAAATAAATATCTACTTTACAAAAGCACATGATTGACAGAGGTGAGCCCTTATTCATCATGAAGATGGATCACCAATCAAGGAAACAGAGCATCTGCAATAACGTCTGGACCTATTGTTTTCTTCAACGATCTTCTGTCTCGCTCACAGAACAATGTCTCTGTTTTCAAGAGCTCCTTAAAAGAACATTTAATTTCCCTCTTCCTGATGCTATTACTGTACTGCTACCTTGACTTACTGGGTTGTACTGTTTCCCCCCATCATCCAGTGTTATGAGTCAGCAGTGGGACTGCCGCTCCATCAACTGAGAGAAACATGCTGCTAGAGACAAAGCGAGATGGGCAGATAGGCGGGGGGAGTGGTGGAGAGATGGTGATGATAATGATGTGTGTCTCCATGGGGGGGTGACACCTCTGACAACACGTCAGCAGCACTGACCCAGATACCACCGGAGAGAGACAGGGAGGACACTGCCTACCAAAGGTTGTCAGTGAGAGTCTGTCAGGTAGTTACGATGACAAAAGTAAAGTAAAACATGAGGTTTAGACTTTTTTTGTAAAAGGCCATAGTAGCGTACTGTGCGTAAATAGAATTTACCACATTTGAGCCGAAATACTCAATCAGGGAAGGAACTTTAAGCTGAAACTGAAACTGAAAGCAAGGCTTACAGCCACAATGACTTTGCCATATGGATAGATGAGGGATTTTACTGGCATGATCAGCCAGCTGGTCCAAATTCGTCTCCAAAAAACATTTGAAGGATCGGCATGAAATTTTGCACGCTCATGGTTCTCTGATGATGTACCTGGCAAATGTTTGGGGGCCCCACAACAAAAATTTGGGAAAGGGGGCCTCAAATAGCCCCTCATAGTGGCACATTTTGCAACAGCAACTATAAACCCCCCTTAAACCTCCAATGAAGACATTTGACTCTGCACCATCAACACCCTAAAAGGCCCATTTATGCTCTACGTTAAAGATGGATACGGAGACGGACGGAGCATAGATCGACCCGAAGCCTCCTTTAAATGCAACAAGACAAACAAGGCAGTTTCTGTATGAGTGCAGAGAATAAGCATTGTTTACACCAGATGACCTCTTTGTTTGGGAGGTTTTTTTTTCTTCCACTGGTAGACACCGCCGACAGCGGCATCGCCACCAGGTTCTCACAGATGGAGGATATTTACAACCTCTGTGTTATTTAATTTTCTCCAAAGAGGAAATGACAAAGCCACTGACATCTGTAAGGCTTGAGAAGCAGTGACTACATCCTGAAAAAAAACTATGGATGACACTGATGGAGAGGAGATGGTGATTGACTCATAGCCCTTATAAATAAAAAATCAATTTACTGATTTAAATGTTATTTTCTGTGATAATAACTCTTGGATGAACCAGCAATGAAGAACATGGTAAAGAGGTTAAACAGAAATAGTCTCAACTTAATCCAGCAGCTATTATTATAGCATGGAACGTATGCTGAAGGCAGGATTATGATAACTGATAGTGTTTAATTCAGTGTGACCTTACAATTTATTCCCTACACGGTCTTTGACCCACAGGCTGCTCTACTGGCTCCGCTGAGGAGAAGCTTTATGTTTAAAAGATTTAGTCTGCTGCACCTGCCCCTTGGGCTGAATCCCTGGCAGGTTTAAGTGTTAAAGCACAGCTGTGAGGGGCTTTTCTTGGCCCGCGAAGACAAGACAGGACAGTAGGCAGATTTCCGGTCCCTATTTCCTCAGCGGCCGGCCAGCCAGCAGCAGCAGCAGCAGGAACAGAACTGGATAACAGCAAATGTTGAATTCAGACGAACCTGGGAGGTAAATGTGAGCGGCGATGGCTTACGCTGCATGCAGCTTACATGGCATCAGAACAATCGAATCGATAATGCACTGCAATGAGCAGGCTTCTATGTTTGGTGAACAAAGAAAGCATTTCTATGTATATGTCTACAGAGCTGCAGTTCAAATAACCCCTTCTTTTTTCCCACACATTTTATACAATTGGCTGAAAGCACAACAGTTTCATAACACGATGCTTTATCATCATCTTTAGATGTGGACGGATAACTTCATGACAAGTAAAAGTTTCTTCAACAAAAATAATCTAATGACAATCATTTCTTCTCATTCATGCCCCCCCCTTACTAAAAGCCACATGACAACACATTAATGAAGAAGTGAATCAAAGAATAGCAGAATGGTCTTGCATCCTGCACATCGCTCCATCTGTGAGGTGCAAAATCTATCTGATGCTCCTCTCCTCCTTCAGCTAAAAACAGGGTAATCTTCTGTTTGCTCATCTGACGGGAGGTTTTTGACTCTACAAAGGCTGACAGTCTTTAATATCAGCCTGCAGAGTTTGCAGTGTGTTTGTGTTGATGTGTGCTCCTGACTGAGTGGTGAGTATAATTTGCTTTAATTGAACATGATTAGGTGCTTTATTGTAGATGTGGCACGGGTTTACCGATGGGGGGGGAATCTTCCGCAGGGCCAGATTGTGAGAGGCTTGGTGTCTCCCTCTGTCTCTGCCTCTGCGTTGCTGCCATATGCCAGCCTGATATCAACACATGGTCAACACACTCTTATCTGTGTGCCTGCTTTATTTTGTGTACCTGTTTTTTTCTGTGCCTTTCTCTCAATCCCTCCCTTACTCTCAGTCCATCTGTTGTCAAAGGCACCCTGACTATTTACCTGCCTGTCTCTCTGCCTTCTTGTCTAGCTGCAGCTCAAAGAGGGAGGAAGCAGGTCAGTGCACTTTCCCCCCCACCACTGTATGCTCAAACACATTTACAAGAGGGCATCTGATACCTCCCCTCTGCCTCTCTCCGGCTCATGAAAGATGTAAAATTTGAGGGGAGAGGAATGTCCTTTCAGGAACCTTGGATTGGCCCCGAGGGATCGCAGCACTAAGAGGGACAGATTAGCCTGTGACAAGATTTCCACACTCTTATCGTAGGGCCTGTCTCTTCATCCACAAGGATGCCTCAGTAACGTTCTATTATTAGGGATATAAACTAAATGTGGCGCTTATTGATGGCCCGTGCTGCAAGAATTGACTCAAGCAACACATCCATACTCCCTCAGAGAGTTAGGGATGCAAGCTAAAAAGCTGAGGGGAGAGAAAAAGTAGGTTACTGAAGAAAGACCGGCTGCTTCGCTCCATTTGTAAGCAGGCGAACACTGGCAGGGTACAAAGTACATACTGTGTGACTGTACTCCATTGTGTCTTGTGAATGAGCCTGTGTGAAAGACAGTGGCTGAAAGAATTGTGCAAACACCAAGAAGAACAGCATATAATGATGCATGTGAGTATATTTACGGTATGATTGCGCATATTAATGTGCATGAATTAATGCATGCACATTCTCACGTGGATGTCCATTTGTGCAACAGTTTAGAGCTGCTTTCTATGTGTAGAGCCGTATATTTACAGGCATGAACGCTGCATATTATGTGATAATATTCATGTGAAGGTCGGTGCAAGGCAATGGTCATGCAGAGTGTGAGTGTAACTGTCGGCTATTCTGCACCACTCCGTGTCTTGGCAACAGGGAGTGTGAGGGAACCAGTGTGAGCAGACAAAGACACCTTCTCCTGCCTGACGAATGCTTTAGAGCAGGGAGGCAGGCAGGCGAAAGATGGATCCTTTGCTGCAGCATGGAGGTAAGAAGTGGGTCATAAGGAAATCCCCATATGGACGATCCCCTCTTCACACCCTACCCCACAGGGCACTGCCGGCATTGCTAGCAGCCCCCTGTAACAAACCCAAAGTCCAAAGCGAGAAGCATGGAGGAGGCAAAAGCTTGGCTATATACTGGAAACAATGAGTTGCGAGATTAAGAGGAACAATCTCTGCCGAGACACAGATTGTATATTTCTAACAAGTCATATATCATGGGCTCACACTGCAAAATAAGTACCTAAATGTAAGCAGTAAACACTGAATCTAAGGAAAAATGACTTAATACTAGTAAAATTATCTGTTCGTGCAGCAAGATAATTTTACTTATCAAGAAATCTTAAAATAAGTTGGTTCGAGACAGAAATAAAAAGGCTAGTTAAAAAAAAAAACAGACCATAACTTTTAAATAAAGGTAATTAATCTTGTGTTTGATCTAAGATTTTACATCTTTGCAAATACAGAACAATTTACAGTGCATGTACTGCTTGTGCGACCAGCATTCTTGTTTCAGATAGTGTTCGTCAGTGTAAATGCGTCACTTAGTGCAACTAAATTTTAGATTTTTTTCTCCAGCATGCAAAGTAATGTCATCTAATGTCGACCACTGAGGAGGGAAAAACAGTGTCTTGGTCAACGTCCAACAAACAGGGTTCCTCATGCTGATGGGAAAAGGAACCTGACTCAGAATCTGTCCTGCTTCGGCTTTTGGCTTAAGCATCATCACACAGACCCGGTCTTTGATGTCGGTGGCAATGTAATGATGTAGAGCAGCGTTTCTCAACCTTTTCTTAGTCGCAACTCTTTTTAAAGGTATGCAAAATCTGAAGTCACTCCACTCTAAATATATAAAAATGCACAGTCTGCATCCCTCAGACAGCAAACATGCTTCTGGCCTCTAGCCTCACTGCTAAGCTAACACTGGATGATGAAGATGATGACTCATATCCAGACGTATCAGATTCTGGAGCCTTTCTTTTCAAAAAATATTGCATGTTAGTCTGTGTGCCTCATTCAACACTCTCATAATGCATCGCACATAAATGAACAAAAGAAACGACGGCGATTTACGCAGTCATAGACTGATCATACTCTGAGTCATGTTGGCATCGTGACATGGGCAAAGGGGCATGTGATACAAATTTTTATCATGTTTGAGGCGGGTAATGATCTGCATTGGTTGCGTAACTTTTGTTTTTTAATTATTATATTTATGATGCGGTGGCACGGTGTCGTAGTGGTTAGTGCTTTTGCTTCACAGCAAGAAGGTCCTGGGTTCAAATCCACCTGAGGACTAATTAATTAAACTAATTAAATTGTTTGAAGGATAGAAGAATGACCATTTGTACTTGTTCAGTATTAGGGGAAGGTATTACAAAATATTTTTGCCTTTAAAATACATTTAATGCCAAACTGATTTTACATGCTAAACTTCCTTCACACATATTCCAGTCACGTGCAAACTACAGAAGCCGGAGCTCTAAGAACTAACACCTTTGGCCAAGCTGTGAGAAAGAGAGCTTACAAGAGAGCTCATCGTGACGAAATGATGAAATGATCTCCGTCCGGAGATCTATGCCAGTACAACAAAGTACAACAAAGAAACACACACATTTTCATGCATACTTTACCCACATATAATCTGTGAATAGTCTGTCTTTGACATTGTCTTTCATATTGTCTCTCACTTCTGTTCTTTCTTTTGCACGCACACACACACACACACACACACACACACACACACACACACACACACACACACACACACACACACACACACACACACACACACACCGAACACATGGACATGCACACTTGTGTACCCACCATCTCATACTCATGTCTCCCCAAATGAACTAAATCTAAATTGTTTAATTATGAGAATCATCGCTGTTAGCACCTGTTAGGTAATTAATGCCAATCACTGCCTTCTGGGGAGGAAAATTATCCTCCATAAAAACACAGTTTAGCTCGCATCACTCTCTGTCTCTCTCTCCTCTCTTGTTTCCTACTTCCTCTTTCTCTCCCGTGTTTATCACCTTGTGTGGCCTCTGCCTGCTGTTAGCAAATCATCTCAGAAAATAAATACGCACTGCTAGAAACAAATGTTGCCGCAATGGCCGTTCCCGTGGATGAAGCAGTATTTGGACTTCCCTCCGCCACAGAAGGGTAGACAGCGTGGGAGTGCGGACGTGACGATGGAGATACCTGAGATGAACGCAATCATTAAACAATTTATAATTTAGGGCTGAGCTGATGCTGGGATGGTAATAGTGGTTCTGGCCAGAGTGTCGGTTGGCAAAGCAAGCTTGTGCTACAGTTTCATGATTCAATTTTGACAGCCAAATAAATAGTCTTCTGTAAGATTTTCAAACGTGCAGCTGTGGAGCAAAAGAAGGATCAGCCTCTGTTTGGTTTTCCTCTCAGGACTGATATTGATCCATGTCAACCTGGTTGCACATGTGCAATGTAAACACGTGTTTCTGAAGATAAACATGATAATCTTCCTTACAAATACTGGCTTGTGTAATCTGCAAATTGAGTAATTTGTGGCAAATAAATAGGCTGTTAAAGGTGTTGCATTTTAGCATCAACTATCCATTAACCCAACAGACATAGACAGATTATCATTTTAACAATTACCATCCTCTGTTGGGCCGCTCTCAGCACTTTGCTTTATTAGCTATTTCTATAGATTTTGCTGTAGTAATTTATGGCAGGGGACGCATTTGTCTTATTACGGTACTGTAGTTAGAAAATGTCAATGGACTTTTGAGTAGAAATTTTCCAAAAGTTCCAGTCTCACTTCAGCACTGAATATACAATTTACATTTCAACATATAAGCACTTGTTTTAAGCCATTCCTTATAATTTTGCTATTGTTTTTTTAGGATTTGGAAAGGCAAAAAAAAAACAAATAAAATGACAATAGCCTCGAAAGTTGTCAAATGCAGAGTATCTCTCTTGCTACAGAGTATCTCATTTACTACAGAGTATACTTGCACAATGGCGAGAAATCTGAAGGTTGACAGGCCTTTACTGCTTCATAGTTGTTGAACTATAATTGGACAAGCGCTGTTTGAGGTAGGGTTTAGAGAATGACCAGTTGTTTACAATAGCTAAATGAATGAACAAGGATATATTATTTCCATCGCCAAGCAGGTAATGTTTTTGCCGGCGCTGGTTTGTTTGTCCTTCTGTCACTACGTATAATCTGGATGAAATTAACATACTGGACCTGGTGATCCAAAATGTATAAATTCATAGGGGCACGGAAATGTTGCTATACTGTGAGATAACAAATAATAATGCTAATGACTTGAAACTAAGATCAAATTGTAGCTGACACTGTTCTGATTAAGTTAGGTGTCAAAATTAACGCATCTTTCAAAGCTAGTTCCTGGAGAAAACACTTGGTGAAATGTTGTTTTTCTTGAATAACTATCAAACTAATAATGATACCAATGTGATTCAAATTCTAGAGGTAGATTTTCATGGTCAAGGAGTCATATTATGGGGTTCAAACTATGATGGGACTACTGCTTTTAAATGCAACAGCTTAACATAATGGGGAAACTGAGTTGTCTTTCTGGAGATTTGCGCTCAGTGCTGTTTAATATATCTTTAATATAATTTTCCAAACTCCTGACTGAGTAAAACATACTTTGGATTGTGAAACTAGACAAAACTTGACTTTTAATTGAACGTTTTAGCAACAAATTACAGAGAGAAAACTAGCTTGTTTTCACATTCACAAAAGAACCTGGAATGGTGTGAGATGAATTATAATTTAGCAAAGTACTTGGAGATGGATATTGTGGGTCAGGGGAGGCAGCCATACATAAAACTAATCTGTTGCACAGGCAGTGCAGCGTGGAATGAGTTATACATCATTTATGGCTTTTAGCTGTTGATCATGGGGGGTGCACAGCCTGGTGGAACAATGTAGACAACCAGAGAGGAGGAGAAAGTGAGAGAAAAACATATGGGATGGTTGGATTGCATTAAAGGTTGAAGATTAAAATCAATACAAATATAGGGCTGCGCTTAATGATTCAGGTGCATCCAGATGAAATTCAGAATGATGCTGAATCGACATAAGGAAGACCAAAGTTACACATGCACACATGCATGCATAAACCGGCCCAATCTCGTTCCCAGAGATTCAAATATCACTATTTTGTCATGTCCCTTGTCGTCTCGTTCATACACAGAAGTGAACCTTTAGCATCTGGATGAGATGCACCAGACGTCCACCAAAGGACCTTCAATGGAAACACATTCACATCAGCATGAGACAATCGGAGCAACAGCACAACGCAGCATAGTTTGCACAATGAGACAATCCCAAGAGCTTTTCCTTAACCTTATCAAGCGGTTTTTGTGCCTAAACTTACAGGGAGGGCGGTACGGTGGCGCAGTGGTTAGCGCTGTTGCCTCACAGCAAGAAGGTCCTGGGTTCAAATCCAGCTGAGGACCTGGGACTTTTCTGTGTGGAGTTTGCATGTTCTCCAAGTGTCTGAGTGGGTTCTCTCCGGGTTCTCCGGCTTCCTCACACCACCAAAAACTTGCAATATAGGTGGATTGGTGACTCTAAGTTGACTGTAGGCATGAATGTAAGTGAGAATGGTTGTTTGTCTTTCTATGTGATGAACTGGCGACTTGTCCAGGGTGTACCCCGCCTCAAGGTTTTTGTAAGTATGCATACTGACTATATTATCACTTTTTCAGTGTGGAAAAAAAGTGTGACATTGTTATAGTAATCTTGCCAGAATTCCAGATATCAGCAAATTAGCTTCGTTAGTATGATGTTATTATTACCATCAAGAATAAAGGCCAAAGCCAGAGCATCAAATATCGCTGTTTTGTTACGTCCCTTGGTGCCTCAAACAGATGCAGCCGGTATCCTTTTAGCATCTGTGTGAGACACACTGGTCACCTCATCGTCATCTTGAGACGATCAGAGCAACTGCACAACGCACCAAAGACCCAAGAGGGGTGGAGGTAAGGGTTGAGAGGAGGGTCACACAGGATTTCACATCTTGTGTGAAGCCATGAACGTCACCAATCTCTTCCTAAACTGAACAGAGTGATTTTGTGCCTAAATTTTGACCAAGTGTTGGAAAGGTTTAGTATCAGGATGTGCATCTGATTGAGAAGCCAAGGCTGTATCTCGTGACCTGGCATGAGGACATGTTGTAATAAACTGTAATTATCCTGAGAACTTCCATAAATTAACAACCTGTCCACAGCAGCGGTAGGGAATAGGTCACTGAACACATACCAATGTAATTATCTTAATATCTGTGCATCCTTGGTTTGAAACTCTTATGTAGACATGTTAAAATAACTTCTGTACTTTAAATATAATCGAAAATTGTATCATTTTAACATATGGTATCACACAAGTATCAAAGTATTGCTACTACCTTACTTCAAACCCCATCACTCTGCCGCCTTTAATTCTCCACCTCTAAATCATTCTCCATGTCTAGTAACAAAAGCAAGAAATCAATATGTCTCATCCTCCATCTGTGAATTATGTAATACTGATGCATGTGCCTAATGTTCATCGACACAGACTCACTGACGCTAAAGTCAATAGGGACTTTGTACACGGACGGCTTTTGACCAATTCAGACTAAATGAAAGTCAAAGAACAGATGCAGCATTGGAACAACAGTGGAATGTTGCCATTGGGTGCTCCGAGGCTAAATGCAACATGTAGCTTTGTCTGAATCCTGTCTTCTCTTTCACATCAGGAGAGGCCTGTAAGATCAATGGTGTCGGTATAGATTTCCTGACTTCATCCGCTGAGAAAAACTCTCAGCCTCCCCTCTATCGGCTCCATCCTTTCTTTCTTTTTGGCAATCTGTTTTCTCTCATCTCTCGTCCACCACTTGCACTCTTGCTTGTGTGATTTATTCTCTTTCTTTCTCTCTCCCGCTTGCTGACTCTGTCTTTTAGACTTAGCCTGCATGACTACTCTCAGTCAGGCTCCGTATATCAGAAGAGGAGAGGAAAAAAAGTCACCTTCTGATCCCGTCTGCTGCCATTCCCCAAGATTCCAGAAGGCGACTGATTCAATCGCTGCCTTCTGGTGAAGGTGACAGTGACATTTGAATCGGGTTGGGCATTGAGAGCTGGTTCCAAATTGGAACCAGTTCCAAAACTGAGATTCCATCGGAATTATTAAGAAATTTTAATGTAGATTCTGGTTGCAAAATAAATTTTAATTGCGCCCAAGTTAAGTTTCAGTTCCCGAGTGGTGGCATGCAGCTTCCGTAGTTTCCGCCTCACGGGTTGGACGGGTACTTCAAGCCTGGCAGCATCATCTACCACAAAAACGTGGCTTCTTTTTGCCCTGAAAAATGCCGGATCGGCACAGAGCAACACCTGTGTCAAACTTATTTCGTGCAAGAGAGGATGCACAACTTAACATGACTAAACATCTTTACCTACACGGCGTACAAATAAGTGAGAGTACCGTGTTTGATGTGTTGCGCTGGACTTCCTCGCCTGCCTCAGCCTCCTCCTCAGTCAACCCTGAGCCAGCAGCTCCTCGTCACAATCAGTAAAGTGAAAATAAAATAACGTTTGTCTTATTCTCAACAGCGAGACAGCAAACAAGTTATACTTAACTGAATTGCTATAAACTGTGTCAAATGCAAATAGTGAAATATATTTTTTCATAGGTGAACGTCTGCAGATTGCTAACACTAGTAGCCAGTTTACTGCCGCTAAGCCAGTGGCAGTGATCCAACGACGTGACACGAATATATGAATGAGTCATTTATAATGAATGATACGTTGTTTATGCAGAGTAGCTTGTATAAAAGTTTTTTAAACAGAATTTTCCTCAGTGAAATGAGCATGTGGCCTGTTTTGACCCTGCCCCTAAAAGAACTGGAATAGAGAATCATCAAGAACGGAAACCGAAGAGCAGAATCGGAATCAGAATCGTTAAAATCCAAACGATGCCCAACCCTACATCTGAAGGTACCTTTTCCTCGGCATGCCTGTCTCATTTGCTCCTCTAGAATTCCTCTTCCTCTACCCACCGCAACACACAATGTAATTGCCATCTCTCTACAATGAAAAAGTACCTTCCCTGTCTGTTTGGAGATGGTTATCATATGTACAAACGATGCATAAGAGTTGTATGATAATGAGCTGCAGGTATTCACTAAAGTGAAGAATTACATTTCTCCACCTTGTGATAAAGCTAAATAAAAGTTGCATGCAACAGCATCATGGACAATGAATTGTATATTATATATTACTGAGTGTCCAACTAAATTAAAGTGCTCTCTGATTTTCCAATAAGGTAATGCACGTTGGGATACTGAAGCTCATTAAGTTGCTTGATGCTCAGACTGTGCAATGCTGCTGCCTGCAATCTGAAGAGAAGATACTGAAATGGTGCATTTGCATATATGCATGAGATGAAACACGGTGACCAATGAAAGGGCAGAAATCCAATCCACATTTCCATATCGAGTCAACAGGTTCACCAAACCAACAAGGGCATGCTGTTGGCAAGACAGGATTTCAGTTTTGTGGCTTTGAAATTGTTAATTTGCATGGATCCAAGTTGTTTTTTGTTGTTGTTGTTTTTTTCCAGGAAGAAATAAAATGCATTGCATTTTTAAATAACAGTGTTTGGATCTTTTCAGTGACTCTGGAGCTTTCCAGTTACCTGTCAAAGATTTATTATCTTGTTCAAGCCCACCTCGACAGGAATTATTGATAAAAGAAAACTAATTATCAAATGATTTTGTGTAACACATTCGCTTTACTCTTGGGTAATCACTTTAGTGTCTCTGATGCCAAACGGAGCATGTGACGATGGCTGATAGCGAGAAGCATAAACGGATATCTGTATCAGTATCAAATAGATTTTTTTTGTGTGTATTTATGCAAGCTAGGCTGAAACTAAAAGTGTCTGGAACATACTGAGCATACAGAGGATTGGTAGATTATACTGCAGGACTGGTTGGAGGACTTCATTTGATTGTTTTGATACTTAAATATGCTGGTATTTTGGGAATTATCTCTGAGGCAGTTAGATGAGGAGATTGATTCCGCTCCCATAGGCCCGTCTGTACTCTAAATAATTGAATGAAGCTACAGCATCTAGTTAGCATACCTTTGCATAAAGACTATAAACAGGTGGATGCAGCTTCCCTGACTCATACCAGCATTTCTAAAGCTCACTAATTAACATGGTATATCTCATCTTGCAAAAACCAAAGGGTAGAAACAATTTATGGTCTTGCAGGACTATTTCTTGGCTGGGAGTGCTTAAATCTTGACATGTTTTCTTGTGTTTCCCTGTATTTACAGTCTATGTTGAGCTTAGCTCTCCGGCTGCTGGCTGTCATTCAATATTTAATATCAGACATCAGAGTTAATTTTCTCATCAACTCTTGACAAAACACAAAATAAGAATATTTTTTTAACATGTCAAGTGAATCCTTTAATGCTACTGTTTGAAACTGGGTCACCATTGCAATCCTTTGACACTGTATTTAATTAAAGTTGACCCCTGCTGTCTTACTGCCTTTCGAAGGAGCGAGCCACAAACTTTTCAGAGACACCTTTTGTACTCATTACAGTTTTCAGTGGTTTAGTCCTCTCAAAGATTCCAAAACAAGAATAACTATATAGAAGTCTCACTGATAATATAAATCCAATCAGTGTGTTCTCCTTGACTCTTTCCGTTGGCAATAAGGTGGTTGTGGCTGTGTGAAGAACAGTGTTAGTTTATATGTGGGAAAAATAAATAAGACAATATCTGACCTCTCCTGAAGGCTTCTGAAACAAAACAAAACAACAGTCTGATGCACAGGTTTAAATCCTTCCCAGAAGAAAGATTTGTTGTTCAGTTCTGGACTCTATTAATTCCAAATCACACAGTACAAAATATATGAAATGTAACAACCTGATAGTTTAGGCTTTGCTTTCCAAGCCTATTGCGCACATAAACTATAAATGGCTAGCAGACTTTTTAAAATGCTAAAAATGTCATCTAAAAACCACAAACAACAGGCGTAGAAAGAAGAACAAATTATGTCACCAACTACTGCTGGCCAGATGGCGAGGGGAGCTGAGAGCAGGGTGATCAGAAAAGGGTGGAAAACAAAACTCCCTCTCTGTTTGTGTGAGCCGTTCCTGGCTGGTAAATCGAGGGCAGACATGCACAAGATCTGTCAGAACGATAGCCCAGCATCGTCATGCATTTCACTCGGCCACATGTCCCCTATCCATGGGCAAGTACCCAGCAGGATGGGGGGCTGGTGAGGGCTGCAAGCCTGTCCGCCAGTTTTGTGTGTTTCAGCATTTGTGTCCATATGTAAGAACGAGGATGGGATGGTGAGTGGAGGGAAAGCTGCCAATGTGTCCCTACCTCCTCAGGGCAGAGTGATGGATGAGCCAGGCCATACTGAAGCCCACAGGCGAAAGAGAGAGCAGGAGATGGAGCTCGCTCTCCCAAGAACACCACCGTGAGTTGGATCACGGGTGGTGCATGGTTTGACAAAATGTGCTCCCAATATGAGCTGCCTGTGACTTTAAAATCGCTGGTGGCATCCATCCGCCAGCCAAGCGAATTTGCTGCCTTCCTCCGGCCAGCACAGGCCTGGAACAGAATGCATGTGGAGGTTGTGCATGTGTGGGTGCCTTTTGGTGTCAATATGGATGTCAGTGCATGAGGAAGAGCAAAGAAACCCTTGAGCACCTTAGGGATTTGGGAAGTGATCTGTTGCTTTGGCTGGTGCATCCTAAACAGACTGTTCTCTTTCCAAGCCAAGGCTTTCAAACACACACAGAGAAGTGAGTGGCGAACACACGGCTTAGCTCTTATAATATTGTAGGTATGGTATAGGATGAACCGTACTCTAGAGGTTCCCAACCTTTTTTTAAGGTGTACAGCAAGGTCAGATGAAAACACAGTCATTATTATTCCAAAAGCGAAGTGATGTCAAAATGGAACACTATTGTAAAAGTGAATATTGTCACAATATGCTTTCATACAACTGTCAGTGTGTACGTTGGTTTGGTCAAGTAAAAGCTTGAAAACACTTACTCATTACTTTTAGGTAACTATTTCAACTTTTAATCTATTACTTTAAGCCAACTATTTCAATTGCTTATCTGTTAACGTCATATTCCAGCTGATCCATCACTTTCAGCTATTTCAACAGTTTCTCCATTACTTTTCTTGAACCATTCAACTACTAGGCTACTTTTAACCAACTGTTTAAACGTGTGTTTGCTTGGTAACTTGTTTCCGCAAACTCTCCTGTATTACATAAATGTCATATTTTCTTTTTTCTTTTTTTCAAAATCATTCAGCTACTAGACAATCTTTCCTCAGAACCCCTTTCAACATGCAGAACTACCCCCCTGGGCTACGGATAGCCTGCTATCATGTGGCTAGGAATCACTGACATACTCCAAGAGAGAAGAGCCTCCACTGTGAGTACTGCAGAGCACAGCTGGACCACTGTTGGCCAGTGGCAAGGATATATATACATATACTATTATTGTCAGCATTACAGAAGATTAGAGCTCTATTTTCTCATTAGAAATGGGGGGAAATGGAAACCGTTTGACAATAGCTACAGATTAGCGAGGATTTCACACAGCATAGCATGTTAGGCAGCCTAAACTGACTTATAATGCACTAAAAGATTCAGCTTTACTCACTGTATGTCTGACAGACAGCAAGCTTGTTATTGTGAAAGCTTGCTATAGCTAAAAAGAACATAGCTGTATTTTCTTTTCTAAATAGCTCTCCGTCTGCAGTGACAAATATTAGAATGAATGCATTCAGAGCCTCTCAAAACTTCAACGCCGCCAGAATTGCAAATAAATCCTTGACTTGAACACTGTTCAGAGTTATCCTCGTCGATAATTACATTTTTGTTTGAATTCATATGACAGAAAATAATCCCAATATTTGCAAACGGCTTGACTCATTAATTTGAATAGTCGATTAAGGAGAGTCAGTGTAGCAGTTAATTAGAAACCAGTGGTGATAACCACCTGTTCAAACATACAGATGGAAAGTCTGCCTGCTTATCCTATGACTGCCTGTGAGTGCTGTATCATTACAGATAGTCAAATATAAATGAGGCTCAGATAGATGAAGATAGATAGACATAATATTACTCACAGCGCAGCACAGGTCGCGTGCCTGACATATGCATGCACGCGCACATACTGGCGAATATGATGAGCATTTACTGTAAGTGAACACCCGCAAAAACACACACAGTCAAAGATGTAATTACCTGTCAACTGCAAGATGTGACTTCCTGGGAGTAAATGAACTGATTAATATTCGTGAGGAGGGCGAGGGAGAGCAGGGGGGGGAGGCATTTGATTAGAAGTTAAGATATTCACGGTCCCTATTGCTTCTTTTATTAAAACACCACAATGAAAAGATGGGAAATTACATGCAGCTTGATGCAAAACACTGTGGACAGAAAAGGCACACCCACATACATTAGTCCACTCTCTCTGCCCATCAAATGCTGTTTTACTCCTTTAAATGTCCACAGAATGGGTGTCTGTTCCAATTTACATTACGTTTCACAAAGAAGACGATGCTCAGTAACAGGAGTGTGAAACAGCTAGGGGTAGCCTGAAAACTCCTCTAGGATTTAGCAAAGGAAGGAGAAAATAACACTTCGTTATTGAGGTTTTTTTTTTCTCTCTCATCTCATTTTCCAAAATCTTTTTCTCTTTCCAGTACTCAGGTCCAGTCTCCTATCTCCCCGGCTATGTTGACACCTCGCCGGCCGATTTCACTCTCTCTGCTTAAGCTCTGTGGATGTCTGTCATTGGTCAACGCTTGCAAGCTGTGCGGGCCCAGAGCCCCAATAAACAGGAGTCTAATGGTGTCCCTGTGCTGCTGAGAGGCCTCACATTAAGATAATTAGACAGAGAGAGGGCACAGGAACGAGGCTCTGGAGAGGAGGAGATGACACTTCTGCACTTTCTAAGAATCTGAACTTGTGACTTCCTGTCTTTCTGCCTTAAGGCTGCTCACTGTGCTTCTGGATTACATCTTTGGTATGGTGAGGACACCGCAAATCTTGTGGGGCATCAAAAAACTGCAGCAAGTTTGTTTGTCATTTGTTTGTAGTGATGAGGTATTCAAACAAACTAAATCACCTTTAATACAAGGTGTTATGAGGAGACAGGTGTTTATGTCTGACAGCTAGCAGAAAAGATGAATTGTGCTTACAAAGGATTATGTGCGGCTGAAGTTACGGTGAATGCACTGCAATCTGATTAGGTTGGTCTCTAAGTTTAGCATATTTCTCTTGAGGTAATTTGGCAGTTCAATTTTCAATTATTTTCTTTGTAATGTTTTTGGTGCAAATTTTGAAAGCCCTAGTCCATTAAGAACATATTAAATTAAAGCAATGTTTCTTTTAGGACATGTTTTTCTTGATTCAAAGGTGTGTCAGAAGCAACATGACAAGCTGTGGATGTATCAGGGTCATGTTGTATGTTCCTGGCTAATATATACTGTACACAGCTGAGAAATAGTTTTGTGCTTTTAGACTTACGTTTTTGTATGGATATGACGTGCTGATAGGAAGCTTTAGGTGCCTGCAGTAGAACCAGTCCATCTATTTGCAGTTTTTATGCAAAGCTAAGCTAAGCTAAGCTAAGCTAATTATCTGCTGGCTGCATCTTAAAATCTAGGCAACAGATTTGAGAGAGGTTTCCATTTTCTCATCTAACTCTTTCCAAGAAAACGAATAAGTTTATGTGTATGTTTGTATTTATTCATGTTAATTAATGAGCCACTCGAACATTTGCTCAATGGTTTGGATGAAAGAAAAGTAGCTTTACACGTAACAGAAGCTTAGTGTCGCTCCAACAAGCAGTGAGGCTGAAAGACAAACGCGGGGATGGAGCATCAACTCCACCTTCCGTCCTGCCTTCCTGCCTGTTTGAACAAGTGGACAGAAGCTGAGCTTCAAACGAAGCTGGAGCTGGAGTGACGCCTCACAGATAACTAGCTCCAGCTCTGTCATTCTCTCTTTCATAATATTTTTGCTTGTATCTACGGTCTGTGTAGGTTCACTAGCTGGAGCTCCACTTTCCGCTCTGACACTCAGCAATCAGATGTGACACACTGAAGGCTCAGATGACAGCTGGGAAGACAAGGTCACACAGTCACCTACTTTCAACGGAGGATATGCAGAGCTACTTCTGACAGGCCGGCACCGTGCACGAAAACACGCACTCACACACTGAATAGTCACGGTGCGCATGCATGCATCTTCACTCGCACACACTTGTGTACACACATATGCAGTCGGAAGGCGGACCAGGAGTGTTTTGCAGACAGGGTCTTTTCTCGTGCCTCTGCAATCTCAGAAGCAATTACCTATTAAAATTTCATCCTTCCCATCTCAGAATGTTTAGGAAAAGATTATAACGGCTGGAGAGGTAATTAAGCCTGAGAATAGTGAATTGAGTTGTGAATACAGAGTGGCGCATGTGTGTCAGTGTGTGTGTGTGCGTGTGTGTGTAGCTGTGTGTGTTTTGTCTTAATGAAACTAATAGTGCTGCCCACATAAAGCTCTTTGATTTCACACCTAACTTCTTCATTAGATTATGCACTAAGTGAAGCAACAATGAGATTAGCTGCCGCTGCTGCTTATCACTTACACTTATAAAATGATCAAGACTTCCTGTTTCTAGGGCCAAAAACAATGGTGAAGTGGCAATGCTCCAAGATGTTTTCAGACATTTTCTTTTTTTCTTTTTTTTTTTGATCAAGGCCTTTTTATTTTTCAAATGTATCACAGCTTACATACAATTTAAACATTGGACAGTGAAGTGAACTTCCAGTCAATCCCCCCCAAACCCCCGCTTACCCCACATACTGGTCCATTAATAAAGTTGCTTTTAGCCAGACATCCGTAAATCTATGTAAACATGGATCATATATTCACTGATCCAGATGTCCGTAAATAAAAAAGATACAGATAAGAAACGTGATATATACATTAAGGCAGAGGGACAAAAATAGGAGAAAGAAAAAGAGGAAAAGAAAGAAAAATTGACAACAAGCACACATGGGTTACATGTTTGTAGCTGCCATACCTTGTACAAAGGAAATAAATGGTTGCCAAGTGTTATAGAATTTACTGGTGGACCCTCTAATGGTATATCTGATTTTTATTAGGTGGATATGTTATGTGCTGTATATCTCTGATCCATATGTGATCCAAAATCGATATGAAATTGGTAAAAGATTCAATCGCCATGAACGGTATGATGATTGCGAATTAGTGATAAGTATTTTCATATTCAAGGGACCATGATCTGAAATGACTATGGCCCCATATTCACATTCATTTATAAGATGCAAAATTCTTCTGTCAAGGAAAAAAAAAAAAGTCTATGCGCGAATATGTCTTATGAACTGGGGAAAAGTAAGAGTATGTTCTGGAGGTGGGATTGCGAAATCCCCATACATCAGCTACAGTACGCCACAAGTTTGAAGGAAGAGCTGGATAGATTTTGCTGCTCCGGTCCATAACAGGAGAAAGTGCACAGTTTGTATCTCCACCAAGAATAGATCTGACATTTTCATAGCAATCAAAATAAGAGCACAGCTTCCATACTATACTTTGATACATAACATATGACAGATACAAAGCCCCGTCCTCTAGATTTTCAAAGATGGTTATCACCATCAGTCTGGGTGTTGTCGCCGAGATCTCTCGACACCTCTAACGTTGTCTGTTCCCTTTTCTTCCACCATTCTCCCTTTCCCCTCTTCCTCCATCCCTCACTTGTCTGTCTCATCAGCTTTTTGATGTTGAAAATAAAGAGATGCAGGATTTTCAGCAGTTTCTGGGTTTTGAGATGACATGAGACTCTGCCAGCCAGCCCACCTGGGGATTGGTGGGCTGGCTAGTTCTAGTTTACAAAGCAACCAAAATGTCCATTTTTAATATGCAGTGGGTTTGCAGAGGCCCCGGCTGGATAAGCACAGGGCCCCACAACATAACAAACACAGACCTCTGGCTTTTGTATTACTAATCACTTGTTTTGTACATGTTATAATGATTACAAATGATCAAGACACAGCAAAGGACGTATTGGGAATAGCGGCTTCGCCTTCTTATTCAAACCTCTGTTGAAAAATGCATTGAATAAAGTGTTTGCAGGGAAAACATTCAATGATAAAACAACGGTGGTCATCAGTGATTGCTTTACAGACAAACAGCAATTCTTTGACAGTCACACAAGGCCCAAAGGTATTTTCTCTCCTATATAGGCAATCGAGCCCTGCCAGACCAGATTAATTGATACCAGCAATAGGGCAATTTGGCCATAAGCTATAATCAATATGTGGTTTAAACTAAAAATAGATTTTCCTGCACAATCATCCACTTTATTTGAGTTAAGTCCCTTTGTCCGCCACAGCCTGTGCCCATGTGCAGTGGCCCTTCTCTCCCGAGCACTTATCTTTGCATTGCAATAGCCCCCCTCTTCACACTTCTTCTTTCCCTTCCTCATCCATCCTTGGCATTCACAGCGGGGCTCCTAATGAAGAATTATCTCAGGCCTTTCAGTCTATTTATCTTCCATTAACTAACTAAAAACAAAAATAGCATATCCATATCCAGTGAATCCTAATCTAATTCCGCACCTCTCCAGCCACCCCCCCACCTCATGTCCATCTCCCTCGCCGGCGGAGGTACCTGTACCTACAAATCAATCAGGTGGCGGTCGCAGGAGGATCCTGCCAGATCACAGAGGTTAATAACATTCCACATGATCACCCACAAGTCTGGGGATTAGAGAGTTCAGTAGGTTCCACATTGCAAATAATAATCACTATTTCACAGCAGTGTCCTCTTGGCCACTCGGGCGATAGGCCGCACCGTTATCTCATCTCTCCCACAGGAGGAAAGAATAAATACTTGAGCAGACACCAACACCTACTGAAAGTGTTACTTATCTCTTTTCATGGTAGCACCTTTATTTGAGAGGTAGGCACCCCCCCCCCCCTCCTCCCCCATCTAAAACCAAACCATTTTAATGAATACAACCTTTTTTCCCCCTTTCCGTGAGCTGTGCTCTCATCACAACGTTCATGGTGTCGGTGTGGGTGTAGTGCTTCATGCTGAGTAGGGTTACGTCACCTTGTCGTTAGCTAGTGGAGCTGTTCTAGGATTACATCTCATTCTCACAAACACAATTACTCAACCCCTCTACCGCTTCCTTACATGTACACTTTCCTGTCACTCTAAACACTCCAAAGTTCCAAATAATTTCCGAATTTCTCACCAGTGCACAGTTAGATGTGTTCCAAAGTTTCCCAACAGAAACTGGAATCTGCAGGGAAACAGACAGGATTCAGGAATGCTACTGCTGATTTACTAAAAATAGGAAGTGTACCTGTGTGATTGGCATGATTGGCTTTTTAATGTTGTGTTTAGGAACAAATGATTCCTGATTGATTGAGCTTGCTTTTGCTCCAAGCGAAGCAAAGGTGCCAATAGGATGAATTTGAATGATAAAACTGATGACTAATCTCAACCAAATATTTACTTTTCTTAAAAAAGGGATTGTAAGACAACATCAGATTAAAGGACTGGGTGAATTTGTTTCTTTTTTTTCTCCTTGATATTCAACAAAAGCATGAAATGTATCAGAAAGGCAAGACACAGTCTTTTTAATGCGCAAAGATATCAACTAGTCAAGTGAAACTGTATATGATGCATTGGTATATAGCTTATAAGAAGAAATGAGGGAAAGAAAATTCTCTACCAAGACAAGAGTGAGTGCAGTTGTGTTGTTGCGCATCATTCAAGGTGATCTGCTCTTAGATCAGCTTTTCGTTCTAGCACAATAAATGCTGATGGGTGATGTAACTTTGGAGGGATCTGTGACTGTATCCATTTGTTGTTGTGCTGTATGCGCTGGCCTGCACATATTTGAATGTGTGGTTTTGTGCGCATTCATCTGTTTGATCTTTGGTGTTAAAACACAAAGAAGCTCGGCGCTGCAGCAGCCCACAGGACCGAGCAGAAATAGATGGCATTCATACGCTCAGCACTCTACCCTCAGCACCACCACCTCCACCCTTCAAACTCCCAGCCCCCCAAAGCCCCCTACACATACACATACTACCAGCACCACTTCGTTACTGACTCACGCGCACTCCCACTTCTCTTTTTCACTCTCTCATTATTTCACGTGGGCTCGAACCAAAATAAAAAAGTGAATAATGGTTGGATTTGAAAAGCAGCAGAAAAGGCAGGCAGATGTTCTTGTTCTCAGTGCAAGATAAAGCAAAAAACACTATGTTGTCAATGGAGACAAAAAAGGAACACGCCTGAAGGGATTGGTGTGTTCTCCGTGTGCTTGTACTGTGTCTTTGGGGATTTTCTAACTATGGCCAAAACAAATGAGTCCATGACCCCAAACTTGCACACACTTACATCATTCCAGATACACGCTGAAACCAACTCCAACACACCCAAGTCCCCTCAAGCTGCCAGCAGCTGTTGTTGCTAACACATGCCCCATCTAGACCTCCACCTGCTCTAATACACACAGTTCTCGTCAGCCACCGACAAGCTGTCCAAAACTCCCAGAACATTAAAAACAAAGAAAAAAACTTACGGAGGTTTGTGGCCCTGGAAGCATAGTGCTGCGAATGCATCCCTAGGGCCTCCTCCCCCCGATACGGCTCACCTGGACACCCACCCTGCAGCACACTGGCGACGGCCCTGTCAGACAAACAGAGGAGAGGAGGGGAGGGGAGAGATGCAGAGAGGCGGTGATGAATGAGGGCTGCAGACATGAGGAACAGTGCATAACATGGTTAATTTAATTATTCACTTGTGCTACACTGCTGTACAGCATACTTTCGATAAAGTGTGAGGTGAGGCTAAGTGGAAGAAAATGGGATTCCCTGATGAGTGGAGAACATTTGGTTTCATTTGTCTGTTTTTTTTGCTGCTATCACTAAACACGCTGTACACCTGAGGGTGTATAAAAGTATTTTCCCTGATCTCCACTCAGACAGATTGAGCACAAAGGATCACAATGCTGCCTTTTACTCCACTGAATGATGAGAGAACAGCCCATGTAATGTCCACAATGGGTTGATGAACCGGAGTGGAGATAACGTGTACGATCATAAAGAGTGTCAATACAGAAGATTACCGAAGTTGCTCCAGTTGCCATGAAACCACAGCCTCTCTGTGAAATATAATATGCCAAATGCATTTAGGCAAGTGGTAGTTTCATGATGTAATGCTGATGCGTGTCAGTGTATTCGCATTGTGTACTTTTGATATGCACCAAGGCAGATGAAGAAGTGAACGACACGTTGCGCGCTCCAGATCTCTGCGTGCGTATGCTACTACTGCAAGTCTTTTTGTAAACAAGCACACTGAGAGAAGCGGGGGGGTGAAAGAAAGAGAGAGTGAGAGAGATTACCTGGTCATGTTCTCTCTCTGTGGCCGGTGCGCCTTTTCTAGACCCAATTTGGTGAAAATCCCCACAAGAGCCATAATGGCCACTACTCCACATATGATGTAAACAATTAAGTTCGTCTTGTCTTTGGTGCTGTCGTGCAGCTTGTTCATTTTTTTGTAGGGTGTCTGTCCGGCTTTCATCCATAACGGAGTGTCATAATTTTTACAGGTGCTCTGGTCCAGCCGTGAATGCTTGTAGGAGCAGCAGAAGCGGAAGCCACAGGTGCCGCAGCAGTACAGATAATTGCCCGTTTTGCAGATGAACGGCGGGTCCCACTGGCCCATCACGTCGTAGTAACCCCGACATTTGTCCTCCGTGTGCGGGGTCTCCTCGGACACGCTCTCCTCCTCCCTGGAGCCGTTTGAAGTGGCGATCATTACGAATCCTCCAAGCAGTCCAGGCTCCCCGTCAGCCTTGCACACAAGAGCCATGAGTTTGAGCAAAAAGAAGCCGAAGAGAAAGTATTTCCCTCTCATTGTGCTTTCTCCTCCGTTCAACTTCACGCAGAAACGAAAAGACTTGGAGAGAGGAACAAAGGCGCGCGGTCATGATATGCTGAAAAGTCCAGAAACACACATCCAAATAGAAACGCACTGTCATCCGCGCAGATAAACATCTTTATTAATATGTCATCATTCAAAAAACACAAGAAAAAAATCCGTTGAATGAAAATAATCTCCGTGGAATGAACTTGTCTTGATCTAACTCTGCTCCCCGACGCGCGCTCCTTGCTGCGCATCTAAACCACGTCTTTTCCGACGAGCATTTACAGGCTCAGATTTCGCGTTTTCGGAGTGCATCACTTTACATATCCATCCGTGCACTCTTACGCACAGGAGTAGGCAGACACAAGCCTCGCCGATGATGAGAGCGAAGTGAGCGAATAGAAGAGGCGAGGGTGGGAGAGCATGGTGCGCAAAAGGAGAGGAGGAGGAAAACATGGAGAGGGAGTGAGACTGTGAAGACCGAGGGCATGATAGAGGGAGAGAGAGAGTTTATTGAATAATATTAGGCTATGATAAAAGCACCAAAATACGCACATCACCATTCTGTTATGTCATCGAGTAAAGGTGTGAGAGGCTATCTCCCCCATTTTTCCACTTTATTCGTCGTAGGTTGCCATTGTTTTAGAAATCCTGAAATCACAAGTAGCTTAATGTTCTACAATAGGCAACGGCTGGCAGAGCTTCTGAAAGCAGGGATTGAATTTTGAAAGAGTTCTTCACCAAATATGTGGCTCCTGGACCCAATGCCTGATAGATCCCTGTCAACTTTCTGGAAACAATAAGTGTTTTTAAGCTGTAATACTCATAAAGACCCTCTCCCTATACTTCAGTATCCTAAGACACAAACCAAATAATAAGATAAGTCTAAAACAAAGGACGCAGTGTTTGGCATAGATTTACTTCAGTTGGTAAAGTTAAAAGTTTCTTTCCCACATGTCCTATTTTCTCTCCCTTATGGCATTTCAAAAACAGTGAACAAAGGGCCAACAGTGTAAGTAAAACAATATATGAGTAAATAGTAAATAGTAAATATATACAGTTGGTTGGTTTTTGTCAAATATGTGATGTAAGAGAAAAAATAATTTACTGCCTGAGTTGAGCTAAACTGAGTTGAAAAGCATTTCGATCAGGAGAGACAAGTGAATGAAGGAAGGATAGTTGTTTATTACAGCAGATGATATGTGATAGTTTGTCTGTTAGACAGTCTTTGGCCTTCAAACTCTTCAGGAAGATTGTGATTGTGCATTGGGTATCTGCCCTGAGCAGCAGCAAGATAAATCAGAGTCCGGACACTGGTGGTGGTGGCTGATGACTCTGCTGAGACTGATGAAATGATGGAGTTGGTGAACCTAAAGAGACTGGACGGTGATGGGGAGGTGTAAGGCGTGCATAACATCAACATGACTGAACCACAGGTACAGAGAAAATTAAAACAAAAAGAAACAGCAGCAAGATGATAGGCTAACAATGAAGGTATGTCACTGTGCCATTGGATAGATGTGGCCAGCTGATGAGTTGGCCATAGTTGATATTGTAATTGACAGTCCCAGACAAAGACAGCAGAAAATCAAGACTGAGCAACTACTTAACTATGGCCTCAGTGTAAGGAATAGTCTTCTTGATTAAATTTTTGCTAGAGCTTTATTGAATTTATGAGATAACTACCTGCAAAATGTTGATTCATTTTGTGGTTAGGAAGCTCTAAACCTCTAAAATACCTTCAAGGTTATTTGTACTGTCTGGGTACAGTGAAAGTGGGGAAACAGTTTAATAGATTCTCCAGTCAGCCCAACAGGGATCATGCTGACTTTTAAATTGGGTTCACTTCAGCTTACCAGAGTTGTTCAGCAAAGAGTAAAAATGAGCCTATCCCAGCTGACTTTTTAGAATCACCAATTCACCTATATTTCATGTTTTTGGACTGTGGGAGGAAGCCGGAGAACCCCGAGGGAACAAACATGGGGAGAACGTGCAAACTCCACACAGAAAAGTCCCAAGTCCTCTGATAGATTTGAACCCAGGCAACAGTGCTGCCCACTACACCAACATGCCACCCTAGTTTTTCCATAATCAGCTAACAGACAAACTAACTCTGGTGAATACATAAAATTACCTCCTCAGCGGACATAATCAGCCTAGACTCATTCAGTTTACATATTTTAAGAAATATTTTACTGGCTATATTTATTTTAAACTGTAAGTATTAAAGGACGTGCCTTGTTTGGTATGGTTAATGTTTGAGTGGATTGATAGGACTACAATAAATGAGCCTTGTGCTGCTGAGATGGAAAGGAAAAGAGAGAGAATATAAATAGTTATAGATGCTGCAAGAAGGTGTTGAGAGATGCCTTCAGGTCCTCTGAGAGCTTAGATTGATCAGGATAACTTTATTAGAGTTTTGTTTGGTATTTTCAGTCAAGTGGTATAGGTCGTAATGCAACTTTTTAAGTGCAAACCGGGTTCCAGGCAAGATGGCAACTGAGCAGAGTTGCAAGCAAACTTTTGCGCAAGCAAAAGTTCCTCAAAAGTATTAAATGAGGACTAAATCCACTGGAAGATGTCAATACTCAGATTAAGGCAAACTACACAATGATCACTTGCCTATAGCCAAAACACTGGAGTACAATGCAGCAGAACTTAATGAATGCAAAAGCAAAGTCACTGCTTTAGAAGAGAAAGTATCTGCTCTGGAAAAAGAGAACACTACTCAAAAATAAAAAAAACGGGTGAATATGAGAGATTAGTAAATTAATTAAACTCAATCAGGGTTCATTAAAGAAGGATCCATACACAATAACATAAGGCTGGTTTTCGACCTTCTAGATTATAATTATTTGATTGATCATTTTGTTTTTGTACTTTTACAAAGCCTTTGATTCAGTTGAACATCCCTTTATTATGAAATTGTTTGAATATTTTGGCTTTGGTTTAAAATTTATTAAGGTAATTGGTATGTTGAATAATGACATAAATAGTTCAGTTTCTCTCTCTCAGGGAACTTATAAAAGGTTTGAGGTTAGACGAGGAATTCGGCAAGGGAGCCCCTGTTCCCCTTTATTATTTATCCTTGCAGAATTGTTAACTATTCTCATAAAGAACAGCCCAGACATTGAGCACTTAAAAGTGTTAGGCAACCCCCTATCCATAACTCAGCTGGCAGATGACACTTCCATCTTCCTAAAGAAGTCAGATCAGATCCCGCTGATAATCGAGAAAATAGATTAATTTTCAAAAGTGTCTGGACTGTATTTAAATTTTTTATTTTAAAGTTAACTAATGGCTATTCATGACCATCCCTTAACAGATATGTATGGAATTCCAATCAAAAATGAAGTAAAGTACTTAGGTGTGGTTGTGTCAAAGGATTACAAAACTAGAGAAAAGCAAGTCTATACTCAACTCCTGGTTACAGAGAGATTTATCTATCTTTGGTCACATTTTGATTACTCAAATTGAAGCACTGTCTAGAATTATATACCCAGCATTTTCTCTACCTATTCCTGATTACTTGATTAAATTAATTAATCCAACAAATTATAACTTTATCTGGAAAAACAAACACCATTATCTTGGAAAGGGGGACGTGGTAAAATCAATGGCAGAAGGGGGATTAAATATGATTGACTGTGAGGCTATGAATGGAATGATACAAAACTCCCAATTAAGTTGTCGAAATTTCATCAGCAAGTCATTCTACACTGGAAAATGATTTTTAAGAACAATTTCACATCCACACAGTTCCCAAATATGGAATAATAGATACTTGGTTAAAAGATAGTCTTTGTGTCTTTGTGATTGGGTGGAGAGTGGTATCTGTATGTTTTACATCTGATGGATTCAAAAGAGAATATCCCCGAGGTCAATGAATTCAGTGATAAGTTTAATGTGAGGTGCACAAAAAAACAATACTTATTGGTTATCCATGCAATTCCCCATGAAATGAGAAATATGGTGAAAGGCATGTTACTTTATGATGTCTTCATGCCACAGATGCCTTCACTACATATAGACAATATTGATTTTATTAAGAAAAAAATGCACAAATAAAATTGTGAGAGGTGCTCTCACTTCAGAACTTTTTCCTTTGCCATTGAGGAGGAATTACCTTTTAAAGGTTAGAACCAGATACTTACCGCTCCCTATATTACAGAAAGCTAGAGAAACTCATTTTAAAATGATAAATTAAATCTATGCTACTAATGTTTAACATTGACAAAAATAACTGATTTTTTGTGATTCTTAAATTGAAAATCAAAAAAATATATTAATACCAAACAAGCCTTGATTGTTTATGAAAAAATCAGTTATTGATTACTATTTAGACCTCTGACACTTTCATTTATTTTTATTTTTTGTTTTGTTCTTTCTATCCTTTTAATTTTAAATCTATGTAAAATTGAATTTAAGATGTGGAAATTCAGTTTGTAAATGTTTTTGAATCATATATTCTTGTATTGCCTGTTATTGTCAATAAAATAAAATTTTAAAAAAGGTGCAAAAATCGCATTTAAAGACCACTGAAGAAGAAGAAGATGAAGAAGAAATACATGAAGAAGAAAAAGTACATGAAGAAGAAAAAATGGTGCACATGAAGGAGAAGAAGACACTCGGGGCCGCTGCAGCTGAACTAATTCACAGTATTCGTCCGCTCACTGAGTGATAGCTGCTGCACAACCAACCTGTTTGGAAGCTTGTTGGCTGCCGCACAAGTCGCACACTGGTTTGCTGGAACAACTCTTAAATACTGGATGTTATGGCTGAGAGCGAGGATATCTTTCACAAGGCTAAACATCGGAAATTCATCGGACTGACTGAAGGTAGCAGAGGCAGAGAACCATTAGCTTTGCGGGTAGCTAACTCACAGGCTAACACATTAGCTAACGTTCCTCCAAGCTTGACAGTAGTTGTTCAGTAAGTTTTTGTAGGTTAATGACCGGGCGCAGTAAACGGTATCACATTACAGCTTTTGTGCAGTTTGTTTTTATACGGGAACGCCGTTGTCAACCATAGCAAGGCTGAAGAGCTAGCTTGCTGTCACGTGTCTTCAAAATAAAGCTAGTGTTGTCCTCCGTTTTAGTAGTGGTAATGACTAAATTAGTGCAGTATAACAATGCACGGCCATCGATGTTGTTTAGAAGTGGTGTAGCATACCATTATTGGCCATTAGCTGCTTTTGTTTTACTGTCAGCGAGCTAATGATTCGATGTTTGGTCTATTGCTTTGAATGCCGACTTCTCTATTAAATATTAATTAAATATTATAACATTAGACATTACATTAAAACATTACAGCCAAATTCCATGAGTTGTCGTATAACCTGAAATATTGTCACTCTGGCAAATCGTATTATAACAGAGTGGTTTCAAATGTTTTATTGTTGAAGTGTATGCATTTCAGCCCTGCAGTCTATATATGCAAGGATTATCGCCGTAATTAAGTAATCACCATGATATACTCAGTTATGTTTTCATTGATTTCTGCCTTTCATGTCTGCTTAGTTATGTAGCACCCACTGTAGGACACCAGCTAGAGGGAAAAATGAAAAATTCAGTATTTTATTATTTGCTGCAAAAGCACGAACCCTTGTGCTTTCATCTCAAATAATGTTTAATTTTGTTTTGAGTGCACCATCTGCCACCTGAGAAATCTGTGGGATTTATGTTTGATGTCGTGCTCGACCAGTGAGGCGACACAAGGCTGCTGCCTCTTATCTCCTGTCATGGGAGCTTTGCTACAAGTCCTTGTGTTTTCCCTTTTTAAATTTCTTTTTCATATCGCCTGGAAATAGTTCACACATCTGACTCCAGAGAGATACATTGTACAACAAAGTATGATCAGTGTAACAAATAAAAATTTGCGGGATTTGTAAGTGCACCCAGCAGCTTTATCAAATCTTTATTACAGATTGTTCAGGCACACATAATAAAGATGTAACATAAAATATAACATAAAATGCTGCTTTTACTGACTACTGCTGTCTCAAAATGATTCATCTCTTGTACTTTGTGGAGCAACCTTTTGCTGCTGTGACCAGCTACAAATGTGATGTGTAGCAAGACACCAGCTACAGACAGTGTTCCACAGGAATCTTGCTGTAACCCATTCCTCATGGGCAAAGGCCTCCACTTCTGTGATATTCCTGGGTTTTGCGTGCGATGTTTCCCCTACCATTGTACAGGCCTGGTGGGCCAATAGGCACATGTGCACATGTGACATTTCTTATCCAAGAAAAGTTGGACAGTTTAAAGATTATGCTACTGAGCTACTAGAGTTTGTGATGTCCTGTTAAAAGTTGAAAAACTCATCTAGTCTACAGTCATTCAAGAACTAAATATGAGTGGACTCAAAGTTAGGCCAACGCCACAGCAGGAAACTTAACTTTATACTAGTCGTAGCAGCTGTTGAATTTCAAAATTCATCAGCATTTCTCACTGTCAGCAGTAAAATTCATCAGCGGTCCCCATGGTGTCGTCATAAGTTAAGAGCAAGGTTAGCTTGGACTGAAGGCATTCTAAAGAAATTTAATTCATGAGAGGATGATAAACATAAAAGTAGAATATGTTTTCCCTCATGGTTGAAACAATAAATGTTAATTACTATTACACTTTAACTCATCTGGTTCCCAGGAGCAACACATGTTGTCTCTCTTTCTTTTCCTACCTCTGCTCTACGCTTCTCTGGAAGACAAAATTATTATAAACTCATTTCTGAGAGAGATGCACACTGGGAATTTCAAACACAGTGGATGCCGAACAGCTAGTAGCCCCTACTGAGTGCGAGTATGGGGGTTTGTGCAGAATGCAGATGCAGACTCCACGGTGACAGCACTGCGTAACTACAGTACGACTTCCACATCCTCCGGATACTAAATGAGTGGAGCAGAAAGCTGTTGTTTGCACCTGCTTTTAGCATCTTGTCCATTTGTGGGCAAAAAGGGGACTCCATTTCCATACCACTTAGTTCGGCTTTCTCCTGTGTCCTTCATGTCAAACCTTGTCATAACCATCTGCCAAGCCATTTTGAGAGTGCTTCTGTTCTTTATGTGGAAAATCAAGAGTAGTTTGTGTTGTTAATGAATATTGGAGAGTGATTAGATTATAAGGCCCTTCTGTTATGCAATATCAGAAATATATAAAACACTTGTTCTTTGTTGTTCACTCATGTTCCAACATGGAGCTGTTTGTTAATTATTTAGCATTATGAGTTGAGCATGTAAAGCTTTCACAAAAGCTGGTACATTACATTCCCCCGTGGATCTCCAGTCTTAAATCTGATCATAGCACTTTCAGCTAATCAAGTGTTGTGTTCATTCCGAGAATGAATTTAAAGTTGCAAGATGAAGCTCTCACTGCAAGCTATACAGTGCTGAATGACTAATGCTGTGACGACACCTAATCCCTAAGGCTTTTATGTTCCTGCTTATTACTTTGTGCAGTGTTCTGTGCATCCTGTCACCTGAACATATTGAGATGAAGGTATTCAGAAGGATGCTGCTAGAATGTGACGTTAACATCTGACAAATGTATCAAGATGTCGACATCTAATAACAGCTGTGTCCGTTAAATGAATGATTTTATTACTTTTGCGTGGATCTCTTTAACTACTTAGGGGTAGTGCAACACGCTGGAACCCAACATTGACATTCAACCTCCTTATGAAGTTGTGGCAAATGTATTGGCAAACAGTTGCCTAGAATGCAGTTGCCAAGATTTCACATCCAACAGATATTGAGGCATGTTATCATTCGTTTCTAGTAGTGTCTCGGGCCACCTGATGAATCTTAAGTCCAAGATTGTCTCCCTTTTATCACTGTTATAAACTCCTCTAACTCCTGCTCTTGATTTGTAGCTGCTAAATGCTGCACTGTGTTTACAAACTAGTCACCTTTTTTTTCTCTCTCTCTTGCTGAGAGCAGCTGCCTTCCCTCAGCTGGAGTTGAACTTCATGAGATTTCAAAACATTAATATTGAGGGTCATGAAGCCAAAACAATGAGTTGAAAGATGCTAAAATGTTTCCTATAGCTGAGGAGAGCTGCAGAGTCAGGCCATTAATTATCTGTGGGTTTGTGTCTATTAGCAGTTAATTAGTCATTACACATAGCAATTTGATTTTGATTTGACGTTTAATTAATTGAACTCTTTATTTCTTTCTTGCTTTTATTGGCTTATTATCATGTAAAGTTGCTTGATGCAGCTTTAAAGAGAGTAGTAGTGTTTTTTTGCATTGTGGTCTTGGTAATGACCAGCGCCTGCCTCTGCCAACGTAACTGCTGATTACATTCTTACCCCTTCATGTTCCAGATGCAGAGCGTGAATGGACTGGGCCATTTTGCTTCATCCAGGCCGCAGACCCCCAGCTGGGACTGATGAAGGCCTGGAGGGATGGAGACTGTGATGCGGGAGGGGATGAATGGGCCGAGGAGATCGAGCTCACCAAGCAGACTGTGGAGGCTGTAAACCAGCTCAGACCCAGACCAAGGTTCATGGTGCTGTGTGGTGACCTGGTCCATGCTATGCCAGGTACGAATAAAGCACACCAAGGACACGCACTGCACTTAAGAACCTTTTAGAAAAAAAAATTCGGTCTCAGAACTACAGGAGAACATTTCAGCCTCCATTTCCTTTCAACATTATGAGGTTGTCATTTAAGTTGAACACCCAGAAAAGTCTCTCTTGAAAGTCTTGAATGAACACAATTTTAGCTAGTTGCTCTCCACAGATCTATATGTGAAGCAAACCTGCTAAGATGTTCCGATGAAGTAATGTTAGAGGGACATTGGTCTTTTTGCTAAACATTGAAATACCTTTAACATCTCTGATTGATAAACACATGTTCTGAATTCTGAGGACTGTAATGAAACTACAGCAGCACATGCGTGGTACTGAAAACAAGCTCTAGTAGTGGAGAGGTTCCTGTTGCACGCACAGAGAGATGGACAGTAAAAATAAGATATTTGCATCAACCAGGATTCTTGCCAATTATCCACATAATGTTGGAGGACACATTGTGACCTCACAGATGCCAGGTGCATGAGCCTCAACTCTGCTCAGCCTCTTTTAGCCAGACCAAATGAGCAGCAGCAGCAGTGGTCCCATGAGCCTTGTCTCATGGCATCTGGTACATCATGCAGGCTCATGCAAATCTTGCACTCATTTCAAAGTGTTTGAAATTGCTCTCCCAAATTACAGATAACTGCAAACTATTTAGAAACACAAGCTGTGATTTTATGCACTGTACACCATTTCGCCTCTCAACTTGTTTTATGCCGTTTGTATTCAACACTCCAAACCTGCAGGTGGACAGATTTTGTGCTCGAAGGCGAGATCTGCTTTTTCATAAAAGAGGGTTATGAGCAAAGTTAGAAATGATAAATACTTACTAGCCAAACACTTATTATTATGCACTAAATAATCAGCCGTTAAAACAAGTCATATCTTATATCTTAGTTATTTGGTAAAATGAAAAAAAAAAAACACCTGCTGGTCTTTGGCCAGAGAACATAACACAGGTTTTCCTGCTGAGGTCATCGGTCTGCATCCTGCTTTCATAACATACGATACAGCTTTTTAAAATGACTGACATCTTAAGTGATCTGAATTTTGAGACAGACAGCTTGGGTCTGGAAAAATTGAACTTAAGATGTAGATTCAGGCAAGAAAAGTGAGTCTGAAGACATTCCCATGTTTTGAGGAAGCCCACAGTCGCCACTTGTCCCAGGTTGCATGGCTAAACAATAAGACACAACTATAAATCCAACATAACCCGTAATCACTGTGACCTGTGCATTGCCACCCAAAGTTCAGTTTAGTTTCTAATATACAATGCAGGATTGTACAATGAATTGCAGTTGTATTACGACAACTCTACCCTCCCTCAGGTTATAGTGCAACGTGAGAATGAGGACGTGCAAAGGTAATGCTATGGTAATGTGCAGAGGAAGACTAGTGTTACAGCATAGTGTCATGTGTAGAGACCAGACTGATAGTAGTGTTGAACCAGGCTCTGCTTACACTATCTCTGCTTCGGGCTTTCGTTTTTGACCCCTGCAGTATTAGATGACTCTCTGATTAGGTAGGAAAGTCTCTGAAAGGAGCTATTATGCCACTGTCAGATATATTTGTCCTAATTGTAAAACGTGACATGAATATTTCTGAGTGCTACAATTAAAAAATTATTCCAAATGGCCTTGCTGTATAATCTGCGCGTCGTCATGAGATATAGCTGTGATTTATGAACCTCAGCCAGAATTGCCTTTTTTTGTGACCGCGGTGCAGCAGGAGGTCTGTGATGACCTGTAAAATAAACACATTTTGGCAATAGTTCACACTGAATTGCTTTTCTTGTTCCATATATGGCTGTAAGGAGTTGGCAAATGTAAAAACCTAGCAAATATCAAACATTCCTTCTACAGTTACTGCACCTTATGTCTTAGTCCACTGCAGCAGATTCTCATATATGTTATATTATGTTATATAAGGAAAGCAAGCCTTTAAAGTCTTTAAAGAGAATGGAATTCGTCTCATATATATATTGATTAATATATCCAACTGCCCTGAGATATAACTCATGTAATTAATGCACTCTGTGAAGAACTTCAGCTTTGGGATTGGTTGGACACAGAATATTGCTCAGTGAGCAAGGTTTGAATATTAGCCTTGTCTGTTTCTGAGCCAGAGTATGTAAACAGCATACTACCCCTTGACAGCAGCTGATATTTATCTCTGAAATCGCACAGGCCTTCTGGCTATTCTCAGACAAGTTTAGTGTCTGTGCTTATGAAGATTTCAGCTATTGATTAGACCAGCCGTAATTTAAATTCCTGTCCAATGCTCCTAAGATACCAGCCAGTGCTGGTTTTGGGTGCTCCAGCCGCTCCAGCTATAGGAGGTGAAGAAGTTAGATGTCTGACCTGTTCGTAAACATCAGACCCCCGTGACAGTATGCTGTATTGCCTTCAAGATGTTATGAATTTTGCTTTGTTGAAATGGTTCAGCAGCTGAATACGGGTTGCAGATGGACAATATGAGGCCTTTTTATTCAATCATTTTAGTTTCGTAAATGATTCAGAACTGTAGTTTACACTGGTTTCTTTGCATGAGGCTTATGTTGGGAGTTAGACATTTTGGATGTCTTGGAACCAGGACAGAAAGCCGACTTTGGTTTGCCATGGTTGGAAGCTGGTTCCCCCGGTTCACCAGATGCTTACAGTGTCCAGCCAGACAAATAGATTATAAAAATAGAGCTGGGTTTGAACAAAACCCAAAAACCTCCAGAAATGTCTTGATCATTTTGTCTGTTCATTTCCCACCTGTTCAGAGCTGACACACTGTGTTTGACTCATGCTGTGTTCAGTTGTTCTCCATCCTGTCTGTCTGTGTCTCTGTTTCGGTAGTGGCACAGATGTGATGATTAATGCTTATCTGTAAACATAAACCAACCAATTCCACTCACAAATCAAAAGTTCTTTTAAGGCTTTAGATAGTGAGGTGAAATGAGTTGAGTGTCTAGGGCTTAGTGTGTTTTTATTCTCGATGTCCAGCTTCCTGATTTAGTAACCGGGTAAGAGGAAGAAGCTGGCAGGAACCGGTGCAGTTCACAAAGAAGAGCCACAAGCTACCAACCAATGCAAACTACCTTTGCATGATAATTAGGGAGTCGCATGAGCTGCCTGCCTGGCTGCCTGGCCTCAAGGAATGGGCATGAGAATAGAAGTCGGCAGGAGAACCTCTCTCTCTCTCTCTCTCTCTCTCTCTCTCTCTCTCTCATCTCTGCAAGATGTTTTTCTCAGAACTTCTGTTTACATGTTTGATTTTATCACGATGAAAGAGTCTCCGGCCTTGATCTTGATTTGAATATTATACAAGTTATTAAGCAGAAGTAAATATTTTAGGTGATGCAATATGTCATCTCTAAAATGTCCTTGGGAATACGACTCAAGGGAAACTATTTATATGCAACACGGATTTGGCTGGCCTTAGTCACAGAGCAGCTCTCTACTTCCTCTTCCCCTTTTTTTTTTTTAGGTCATAATGACCACCAGTTTGAGCTGAACAGGGACTCTCATGAATACTCCCGGAGCTCTCTCCACCTATCAGCTAAGATTCTCGCTGTAGGCGGCCAAGTATCTTCATCATCTACATGACTGCCCTGTTTAAAAATGGATGCCATCCATTTTCCACATCTCTCCCCGTCGTCTTCTGATCAGTCGCATTTGTAGGTCAAAGCGAGGTCTGTTTTATATGCACAGCGAGACAGTATTTGTGTTACCGTGAGATTTAAACCACAAGGCCTTGGGGACCTTTAAATACCGTGGCATCATCCCTTGTTACTGTCAACCCCAGCAGAGCAGGTTGTGTCTGCCATCTTCATTACTCACCACGTCCGTCACTTGCTTGGTAACTAGGCTGCTGCATCGGCACTGAGGAGGGAAGAGATATTATAGCCGGAGCTGCTCTTTCCATCTCTCAGCCGGAATTTCCCCTTAAACTGTTTATTTACAATCCAGAATGAATGGATGGTGGCCAGGGGAAGCAGGCTGTCTCGAGCTGGCACTGTCACTCTGCTGCCTGTCGGCGACAGGAAATTGTCAACTGTATTTCTGTTCCTCATGGATTTCAATCACTCTCTCTCCTTTCGGTCGTTCACACATTCTCTTTTCCTACCTGTCTTTTTTTTCCTTTCTCTTTCTCATCTATTTTTTTATTTTTTAGTAAACGGCAATCTCATGCCTTATTTTTACAACCTTCATTTGCAAGTCTGACACCTGTACACAAACACTCATTTATTCTTGCATGCGATGAATGTATTAGTGTCCAAGTGAATTCAATCTAGTGTTTAGGAATCAAAAGCCTGTTTGTTCTTGTAATTGTTCTGAAACAAAGTGGAAAAAGAACATAATTGTCATTTTGTTCATCAATAATCGGGTCTGTGTTTTAGACGCTGATTCAAAGGCAGGGAAACTGGGGGGTAACTAGAGATGTCTCCATTTGATAAATTCCCTGATAAAGGAAAATTGTGATTAGAAGAACTCTGATGGACTCGAAGGCTTTCATTTGCAGCCCATCGCTACGTTCCAGAAGGTACAATCCCATTCCCCAAACTAAACACTCTTGAGCCATGCTTCTTAAAGAACTGCTGGCCAGCGTTTGCTCCCACAACCAATCCAAGCTAAACCCCAAGAGACGCTCTCTCATCTCAAGGACTTCCTTCAATCTCACCCTATCTCTGCCTCTCCCTCACTCACTCTCACGAGTTTTTTTTTCTTTTTTTCCCCTCACTTATTTTCAAAGCTGACAAATGAAGAGGATAAAGAGTAGTGAGAGGAGCATTGGCAGAGGAGGGTGAAGGGAGAGAGATACAGAGCTGATTAGATTAGAGGAACATGCTGGACTTAACACTCCTAATGAGCACTACAAAGGATTCAAGCTTGGTCTCTGGGGGATTTTGAGGGATGTTCCGCATGATACAGTGCTCAAGTATGCGTGAGCATCTGTATAAAACTCACAAAGGTGAAGTGGAGGTTATCTTGGGACTTCACTGTCCTATCTCTTTAACTGTGGAAACCCGTTTAATTGCCACTGAAGGCAGATAAAGTGAGGCTCTCTGTGGGATTCTTCTGAAGCAGAATCTGAAGAGTGAAAAGGAGAAACTGCCTACGGAGAATTTGTTTTTGGGACATGTGGAAGCATTTTGGAATTATTTTTTTTAGGTGTATGTGTGTGTACAGGGAAGGTCTCTATGTGTTTCTCTAATGGGATCGTTCAGTGGTCTGTGGGTAGTTTAGAAATGTTTCTCTGTCACCATTTTCACCTTTCAATAGTCACGCAGGAGTTGCACAGCGATAAATGTCACTGTGAAAAGATCCACTTAGACCCTGTTTGTCAACTGTGGTAAATGTCAGGTTGAATTCTTCTATCCATCCATTTTTTGAGGGCTTGTCCAAATCAGGTTTCATAGGTCCATCCTTCCTCCCAGTCCTTACCAGGAAGCTAAAATGTTCCTAGGCTAGATGGGATATGTAGTCCCCACGGGGTGCTCTGGGTTCGCCTAGGTCTCCTTAGTTAGTTTATCCCCGTATTTATATGATGATAGTTTTCCCCCATACAAGTTTGACAGTTTGGACCAACGTGGTCAAACAACATAGCATGCAAACTACTTCTCGTTTAGCATAACTTGGCCATTATCAGATGCCCAAACCACCACGACTGACTCCTTTTGGTCTGTCATCCAAGCTCATGACCGTAGAGAGTGGAACCCAGTTTGACCGATTTATCAAACTCAACTCTCACTTCACTGCGTCAGTCCAACATCTGCATTGCTGCTGATGCAGCGCTCATGGCATATTAAGTTTATGTAAATAAGGCTTGGGGGGAAAAAAATGTTCGTGTCAACCTGCCAGCAGAGTTTTTCAGAGCTGCAGATATCTGTCACTTGGTCTCATGAAGTGATGTTATTGCAGCAAAGGTAGCATAGCATAGTTTTATTGACACTGGATCTGTTGGTCTTTTGGAAGAAAATAATTGAAATATTTGATGGTAAAATACTTTAATATGTTAAATATGAATATTTTCACATTGATCCTGATCCAAGTTTTTTAACAATAGGCATCTGCTGATTCCAAGTCTGATCTGACGCATATATTTATATTAAATATTTATTAAATATGTGTCTGACTCATTAAATACCAGCTGTCTACCACTACATTTGGCGCATCTTATTTTTTTTCACAAGCTACTTGATCCAAAAACCGCAGCTCCTTGTTTGAAACTTTGACGTTTACAAGCTTAGATGATTGTGATTCAAAGATTTACCTAGAGACTCTTGAAACTGATGTGACAAGATCCACTGGAGAGAAGATGTACTGTGTCCTCCACAGTTGTACAGTGGTGCAACAGAATGGGGGATCTTCTCTCACAAAGTCAATAAATTGGCAGAGAGCACTTTATCCAGAAATACACAGGTTTAAATTAGGCCTGCCTTCAAGATATTCATTGAATGAATTGAAAATGAGCTGATGTGACCTGCTGTGAAAAGTGTCTTGAGTAGCAGCAGCTAAATACTGTACTGTAGAGTCTGGCTGTTGTAAAAAAGATAGTAATCCTGCAAAAATAGTGGGATGAGGTGGGGAAAATGCTGTTTAGTTCTGTAAAGGAAGGATCAGATTTTGTCTGGATTCATTTTAGCCTATGTGATCCGTTTCCTGGGATAAGGTCACGACCTCTCTGGTTTTATGCTCACAGTTACACAAGATATTACAGTTTACAGTATTTGTAGTGAATGTCATAGTTCACATGCTTAATCCAGCTACTGTAATGTAGCTGGGACGCGTATGTGTGTTGTAGGTTAATTTTAATTACTTCAGCTTAGCTGCCACCTTGTCATAAACTACAGGCCACTGCCTGATCAGCACAGCCCGTCAGGGACAGTACGCGCTCAAGTCACAAATAAAAGGTCCCCACACACTGAAAGTTGTGTAAGTGCTGAAAATTTGTGCGACAGCAACACCCCCCCCCCCCCCCCCCCCCACACACACACACACACACACACACACCCCCAACGCACTGAAGTCTATGTGCAGTCTCCACCGCCAGTCTTTAGAGGGAATCGAGGGAACCGCTTATAGCATTGGACGAGTTCAGCGAGAACCTGCCAGAGTCTCCTGTCAAGGTTTGAAAATCACAGTGTTGCAATCTCATTAAATGAACAAGGCCTTTCAGTCAGAGCTCCAGAGAAGAGGGAGCAGCACTGTGTTATATTTCCATATACCCTACTCAGCATGTATATTCCCAAAGAGGAAAGCAGGATGAGAAAATGTTACTTTAAAATCTTTCATGAGCCTTCATTATGTCCTTTGAGGAATCCCGCAGACGTATTTAACCCTCCGTTGTAACCTAACCTCTAGTCAATTTGAACAATGTTGTTTGGCACTTTAACAATGTTGAAGTGGAAGTGAAGGAAGCCATACTTAACTATAAATGTTACCAGGGAACGTTTGAATGGAATTTTGTGTGAGTAGAGAGTCCAGACTTTCCAGCTTTAGCAAGAACTATGTATCTAAACAACCTACGAATGTTTACCTGACTGGTACTAAAATGGTGTCATGCCTGCAACGTCTTCTCATTAATCCGAAGCAAGCTGTCTCAAATGCAGATTGATGGGAGCGCTGTATGGTTGTAGATTGGTTTGCTCTGTGCAGTGCTGAGGAATGATTCATGGATATTGCCATGTTAGAGAATGGCTGTAGTTCAGGGCAGGCAGCTTCCCTGTCATTGGGTTTGGCTACTAGTGCAACTTTTTTCTTGTTTATTTATCCAAAAATGGTTAAGTGTGCCTCTATGCTCTTGTTGAGCCTCACCCTGCTTCATAGTCCCTCACATTCACACTCCGGTGGTGTCAAGCAGAAAACATTTTCTTGTGCTTTTAGCTCCATTGGAGCGGCTGACAAGGTCAGGTGGCTTGCTAAAGGGCACATTGATGATGTCTAGGAGAGAGTAGTGTGTTTCTCATTCACTATACCTTTATTAAGCTTGTTGAATACTTGGAGACACTGACCCTCGTAAGAAATTAAAGCAAAAATGTTTGTTTGTTTGTTTGGAAACATTTGTGAATAAATGCTTAAGATCCAGTTGTCTGTAACAACAGGGTTGTTTGGGAGCCAGCAGTTGCAACAAATCCCTCAGCATTACAAATAACCTTTGTACCCACTATTCAAAATCCCAGCTTCATTTGAGCTGCTTCCTTTGTTTGTGTATCATTGTATCTATAGGGTTGGGCCTCGTCTGGATTTTAACTGTTCTGATTCCGGTTCTGATTCTGCCTTACGGTTTCGGTTCTTGATGGTTTCTCGATTCTGATTCTTTGGGACCTTCATACAAGCTATTCTGTATAAAGAATGTATAATTCATTCTAAGTGATTTTCTATAAATGTTCTATGTTTATGACATACAGATAATAATTGCTTTAATGAATAGAGGTCATGATTTCATGTAATAAATAAGTTGATGCAATGTTAAAATTTAAAATTTGATTTGATGTACAGTAATTAATTAAGGTTAAAATGCAATAAGGAATAAATGTATGTCCTTAGTAAAGGGGGCACCTTAGTGGGATGGACACTATTGTCTTGGTCAGTCAAGCTGCCAAGCATAGCTTATAAAGCCCTGCTATTAGATATTAAGCTTATAAACGTCAATCTCTGAAGCTGAAGCAGACAAAGAAAGAAACAAAGAACACTTTCTAAGGACTTTCAAGGACGTGTGGACCTCCTTTTAATGACAAGCAGACGAGGTAATTAGCCTGTAGGATGCCTTTTATTTCACGTTAGCGCTACATGCTATTTTGTGTTCCTCTTTGTTTTCATAACGTGTATTGATTTATATGCACTATATTCGTTCACAAATAGAGTTCTCATGGCGTTACTGAGGTGTGGATGCATACAAGATGGTCCCGTTCAAACGGTAAACACCTGTTGTGTCTGTGTTGTGAAGAGAGATTCATTGACTCATTCATATATTCATGTCACATCGTGGGATCACTTAGCGGATCACTCAGCTTAGCAGCAGTAAACTGGCTACTAGTGTTTGCAATCTGCAGACGTTCATCTAGGAAAAAATATATTTCAGTATTTGCATTTGACACAGTTTATAGCAATTTGCTTGAGTATATCTTGTTTGCTGTTGAGAATAAGACAAACATTATTTCATTTCAACTTAACCGATTGCTACAAGGTGCTGCAGGCTGTTGGCTCCGGGTTGACTGAGGAGGAGGCAGAGGCAGGCGTTGGAGGCCGGCGCAGCACGTGGGACCACAGTACACTCGCTGATTTGTGCACCGTTTAGATGAAGGTGTTATGTCATGTTAGCTGTTCATCCTTCCTTGCACGAAATAAGTTTGGCACAGTTGTTGCACTGTGCTGACTCCGCATTATTCAGGGTAAAATAAAGCCTCACTTTTGAGTGCCGTTTGCTGTGGTCCACGGTGGAGCCCTGCTCAAAGTACCCATCGAACCTGTGAGGCGGAAACTATGGGCGCTGCATGTCACCAGCACGGAAAGGGAAACTTAATGTGAGCGCAAGTGAATCTGAGTCATCTAGTCACCAAAGTAGATGTTTAGTAATTTTTGTTTATAATGTTTAGTAAATACACATCACACTCTTTAAACCATTAAGACCACATCTATTTATTGATACCAATGATAAAACTGTAAAACGGTTTAAATTTTCATGGCACAATTAAATTCCTGGATTGAAATGCACAAATTAATTAGTGAAAAATATTAATTGCAGTATCATTATTAAAACCTTTTTATATAAAATGACCAGCGTTCTCTTAAAAGTGTATTTTGTGCATGATTCTTCTCATCTCTGGTAAATAGTTTGTGCACAAAAATGCTAGGCAACCATTGTACAACTCTAATAGCAGCTCCAAGGTGCACCATCTTATTTTCCTCTTTAAGTACTACCTGATGTGAGGAAATCATTATACTGTATATACAAAGAAGTCGTGACTCTCCGAACCGTAATAGGAGTGCAGTAATAAAAGTGTCACATAGGCCCTTTGTTATTTAAAAGCGATTATCTGTCCATCTTTCTATTAGAGTGCATGTGTGCGTTTTATAATGACAATTTGACGTCTGACAGACAAGCTTATTATTGAAAAGAGACGGGTTAAGAGAATGTTTTACCTTTTTAATCTGGATGTGTTTTAAACTCTACACTCTCCCACTCTGACATGCACAAGATGTTCTGTTGGAAAAGTCTCTTATGTAATGAGTCCTATCCAAACATCCAAGGAAACATTTGCTCCAAAAGTAGGCCAGTAAAATAATTGCTCGGAAGAATAAAGAGGGATAGAAGGAGAAGAAGGAATAGCTTAAGACCAGGGGCTGATGGGTTTGTTTGATATACAATCCAAATTATAAAGAGGTCTGAGTCTCACTCATCCTCTGCCCATTACCTATGCTGGATTTGGATTAATTTAGCTAAAAGCAGCCCTTTCCTTTGGGCATGTTTCTCATTTTTATGAACTCAAGGCTTGATAATATAGTGGTCCTGATTTTAATGCCAACAAATGAACACGTTGAAAAGGTCTTGTAAAACCAATAGGCTTGTGTATCTTGTACCATGAACCTGACGAAATGTAGCTCGTACTCAGCTCAGCAGAAAGGTTGATTTTGCTGCGTGGACCAGGGAAGGCTTCCACCAGAACACTACTCATCATGTCAGTAACCATGGTGATATAAAGTCGAGCTGTACAGAACATTGATCATTCTCTGAGCTGTCATCATCATGATCCAAATAATCCCCCTTCCCTTAGGCAGCTCTCTCCTGTAGTAGCCTTCACACGATCAGTTTGACAGTTTTCATCAACAGTCACATACATGTCTCCCTCTGACTCATATCAGTATTGTTGTTTTGGGTTTTTTTGGACATCTGTAACCACCACCTGAAATCTTTTACATTGTGACATGGAGCACCACTTTTCCCTCCAGACAAGCCATTTAGAGAAGCTCAGGAGCGAGACCTGAAGGTGGCCTTGAAGGGGACAGATCCCTCCATCCCTCTGGTGTTTGTCAGTGGGAACCATGACCTGGGCAACACCCCCACCCCCAGGACAGTAGAGCAGTACTGCAGTGCTTGGGGTAATGACTATTTCAGCTTCTGGGTAAGCAGTCAAATAATACATTCAGTAGCGGTAGTAGTAATGTTGTTAGTAGTAGTAGTAGCTGTAGCATGGATGGCTTATTATGAACATGGACATGACTAAGTGAAGTGCCATCACCTGCACGCTCATACACCCTTGCCTTGTTCACATGTTGGTGCTGATTTGCTCTGTATATACTATGTGCAGGTATAATGCTAAGTTATGCATTTTTAACATGTAAATAAAAACAGTATGCAATGATTTGCAAATCATTGCAAAACCCCTTCATTTTTCTTAAATTGATGCCCTATTTCCCAGTGCAGTCTTTCACAGAGCGGTGAACCCCGCCCCATCTTTACTTCAGAAAGACTCAGCCTCTCTGGGATGCTCTTTTTATACCCAGTCATGTTACTAACCTGTTGCCAGTTAATCTAATTGATTTTGAGTTCCACCAGGTGTATTCTGTTAGCATTTCACAACTTTTCCAGTCTTTTGTTGCCACTGTCCCAACTTTTTTTGAAACGTGCTGCCGGCATCAAATTCATATAATGGCACATGATTCTCAAAAAACAATCTCTCATTTTGAACATTTGAAATGTTGCTTTGCGCTATTTTCAATTCAATATGGGGTTTCAATGTTTTGCAAATCATCATAACCTGTTTCTATTTACATTTTACAGAATGTCCCAACCTTTTTGGAAACGGGGTTGTAGTTAGAGGGACTCACAAGAGACATTTAACAAATAATGATTAAAATCAAAGCTGGAGAGGGTGGAATGTCCTGACATTTTGTCTCTAGTGTGGGTCTGCAAAAACACCAGATCCCACATTTCCCATAATGGAACTTTTTCATTAGACCCTCCCCACTTGGTAAATACACACAATTTTTAAACTCCTAACCTCTAGTTTGCAAACTTCCTAACCTGGACAATCACTATAACAGCATCAGGATTTTCTTCTGTTTTTTTATAAAGCTGTCTCCAGAGCAATAGAACATTATTAAACTGTTTTTACAGGCTGAATAGGACTAATCATGACTAATCACACCCTTGTAAGGATGAAAGCAGAAATAAAATGTTAGTATTTATGCTTTAACAAAACATCACCCTACAAACCAGGAAATAAGACATAAGTGATAATTAAATGAGCAGAACCACAGGTTAGACCAAACAGCAAAACATATCTCATAATAACACTAATTAACATGTTCTGTCTAGAGAACAGGCGTCCTCTAACCTTCTGAAATAATGCTCAGCATTGACATGAAGGCCGACGCTCATGTATACATAGTCCTTTTACATATTTCTACCCACTTGAACAAATATTTCAGGCCATTACACCCCCTCAACTCCAGGACCCAGCTCACATGCTCACTTTGCCCATGGGATAATCCTTGTGCAAGAAGTTGTAGTTCATTTTTAAAATAACATGAATCTTCATTGATCTATACTGTGTTGAATTTACATTTCAGACATTGCTGCAGGTGTAGAGGTACAGGCTAACATCTACCATATCTCTGTCTCATCTCTCCTCTGGTGTCTCAGGTGGGCGGAGTCCTCTGCCTGGTCCTGAACTCCCAGTTCTTCCATGACGCCTCAGCCTGCCTTCAGCTGAAGGAAGCCCAAGAGAAGTGGCTGGAAGAGCAGCTGAGCAGAGCCTCCTCAACGGTATAATGCCATGAATTACTTGGTTTTGTCAGAGACTTTTCAGTTAGACGATGTCTTCCTTCGCTTTGTGTGGACATTTGGATATTCGCTGCTGTGTGCAGCCGTTTGACCCCAACCTCTGAATCTTGTCTCAGAAGATGAGTCTTGAACTAATCCCTCACATTTGTCTTTGTTCAGGAACCCAAACCCAAACACATACTGGTGTTTCAGCACATTCCTCTATACCTTAAGAACCCTGACGAGGAGGACGACTACTTCAACCTGCAGAGGGTAGTCAGACAAAACCTGCTAGACAGGTTTAAGAAAGCAGGTAGGACCGCAGGGGAGCACATATTACTGACTTGTTTGTCTATTGTGTTTCCTATTGTTGCTGTGTTTGTACTCTGGCCAGCTTGCATAACTGAGCAGGACACTTCAGCATGACATACATACTGGGTTGTCTTGTCTTGTAAGGGTAGCAGCGGTACAAAATTTGATGGTTATCATACCATGAAAGTAGTCAAAAGGAGAATCTCCATTACTCCTGGACTGCCTGTCAGGAGCCACTGACACATACGCAGCAGAGGAAATGGCAAAAAGAAGATAGTGTAGATGGCCTATTACTGATATCCGTCCCCCCAAAAAGAAAGTAAAATCAGTAGCATGATTGTAAGAGGTGAAAAAAGCGTTTTGCGTTTATTTGGATTACTTCCCCAAAAGGATTACATTTTGTGACTCTGCTAAAAAAAAAAAAGTTTCCATCTAAATGTCGTTCATAAAATGTGTTATCAAAATAATTTTCCTCATCCCCCACAGCAACATCGGTGTTGTCTGTCCTTTCAACAAGCTGTACCTCAAGTTAAATCCTGCTCTACACAGATTACTTTTTCTAAAGATCCTGGTCCTTTTTGTCTCCTAATTTCTTTTCAAACAGGAGATGTACAGCTTTTCTCCTTTATTTACAAAAGGGAGACTTTTTCATCATATTTCCTTTAAAAAAAATAGTTTGATTCCACAATAAAGCATTTGTTCAACCAAAGAAAATGAATGACTTTATGGGTCATTGTAAATATAATACATGACATACTAATACTAATGCTAATACTACTACTAAATATAATACACGGTATGTACACTCTGATACAAGGTCAGTCCATACTTGTGTACATGTTGATTGGGATACACATTTCTAACTTTTAGACGTCACAAAAGAGACAAAGTTTTATTGTGTGAAAAGTCGACCAGCAGCTTCATCCTAAACCTTAAAATATCAGTATTTTCTGTGCTGATGGATTTAGGCTTACGTTTCTCATCTTAATACGTCTTAGTTGATATTTATGTTAAACCTGTTCACTTCTGGCATATCTTCCTAAAGTACATTTAAGATCCAGGCAGGCCCAGAGGATTAATCTGCCATTAGCTACAACCACAGGAGGAGCTCCTGGCACACAAAAGACACACAACACAAGCATAATTGAATTAATTAATGAATTCCCTCCCTATAAGAAGAATAATTCCTTAATCAAAATCCATTGTTGTCGGCTCATAAGATCCAAGGGAAACTCTCACAAGGACAGTAAGTCTTAAAGAAAGCAGTGACTCAACACGCATACTTCTCAGTATCCGACCAATTAGGCCTAAGTGATTGACAAGGGCACTCGTACAGATTTGTGCGTTGCTTCTCAATCATGCATAAAGGTGACTGGCGAGGGATATTATTAATTTCATTATCCAGCCATTATTCCAGCCTGTATTTAACCGTGTTGGGCTGTTTTGGTCTGATGACCGTTCTCTCTCATAATTTATTGCTCTTCTAAGGGAACACTAGTTAAAGATTTAAAGGGCAACCCATACAGGCTTTTATATGCAGGAACGGACGGTATTACTCTACAGTATGTGAACAACATGCTCTGTGGAAGTGTCCTTTCTCATCCACACTCTTGTTCTCACATGTTCTGCAGCCAATTATAAATTCAGACTTCATACAGGGCATGCACTTTATGAACTATGTGCATACACTGTACATGGTTATTAATAATTAATGACAGACAGGATTTTCCTCACTGTAAAGCTGTGAATACTACATGACTTTTTCATGTTGTCATGCACATACATTGACGTGCGTGTGTTACTACAATATATGGTACATACGGTTACAGCAAGAGAAGGGATGTGATTTTTGGCTGTGATTTATTCACAAGCAGTCCTATCCCATACATAACAATGGACTTTGTTAAAATGTCATGCTCTAGTGCTTGAATCTTTCTGGGAATGATGTTTATGCTGCTCAGAAGGAGAATTTCAGTGTGTAGGAAATAGAAAAAAATCTATAGGTAATGAGGAAAAGACTTAAATAGCTTTGAAATATACCACAGCTTTGTCATTGCTAGTAGTTCTTGATAAGTCAGTTAAATGTACAAGAACTGAAACTCAAATAGGATGACTTTAAAGGAAGGAAAAAAACTGAGAATTAAAGCAGTTCTTATTGAATAACACAGGCTTTGTCTCTTAGTTCTCTCTGCTCTCCTCTGATACGCTGGTTTCTCTTTCAAGCTCCTTCTGCTCTCTCCTTCCTTTCACATCTGTAAACCGATCCTCCTGGAATATGTCCTTGAGGCATGATTGTAAAAGAGAATGACTGTGTTTACTATGCTCTCTGTCCGTTTATGATAGAGCTGCCTTGACCAAGATAATGGTCAGAAACCAATTTTTGTTTTATAGCCATGCTAGCGGCTTTGCTCAACGGAGAGAGAGACGGCGGCTGGGTTGTCCACTGCCTTGCTTCAACTTCAGTCCCACCATAATGTTTTCTTTTTAAGTGAAATGCCATAGCAACATTTGGATGGACTGCCATGCCATTTGGTACAGACATTGACATACAGACAGACATTGGTCCCCAGAGAATGAAGCCTGATGATCGCTTGACTTATAATCTACTTCCATCATGAGGTTAAAGTTTTTCCACGTTCAGAGAAATATCTCAACATCTATTAAATGAATCAGCACAAAATTTGCTGGAGATTTCTATTGACATGAGCGTCTATTCATATTATCCAGAGGGTGCATCCTAATGACTGTGGTGATGCCCTTGTGAGTTGCCATAGAATTTCACACTGACATTAACAAACTTTGGCGACCCCTTACTCTTTGGTATTTCGCCATCATCATGGCAAAGTTTTAGTTTGTTCAATACTTCAGTTAATGACAGTATTCTCAGCTTTACTAACTAACATACTAAACTAGTGCCTTCAGCACGACACCTGCACCATAACATTCACAAGCTAGCATTATCCTGTTAGGTATGTGAACACGCTGACTTTAGCGTTTAGCTTAAAGTGCTTATGTATTGCCTCACAGAGCTGCTCACTACAGACTCTTTCTTGTTTTATATTTTAGGCTCATGGATTATCTGTAAATTTCAACATGTATATAAATAATGTACCCACATCTCATGAAAAGCAGAAACATTATTATTAGCACCAGCTGCACCTCTGTTCTCTGGCTGCACAAAAAAACGGTGTATTCCACCTCAAGATAAATCCTGCTTTTACATTAAGGATGTGATACTTCCACCACCACCACATAATGATAATGATAATGATGATGATGATGATAATGATAATAATAAAATACCGGGGTATTTTCTGAATTATCATACCATGAAAATCTCATACGTTTGCAGCCCTAGCCGTACCAGAGACGGCCTCTGTGTTTCTCTGGAGAGCATGTTTGATCGTCAGTAGACGGCAGGGGTGAACATGTGAATGTGAGCTCAGAATATGACTGATTCTTTTGCCCCATAGTTACCAAAGTCAATATTGAACACATTTTTCAAACACTGTCACTAAAATGGCCTTTTTCGCACTGACGAATCAGGAGAAAATTAACTTTGTTGGAGATCTGCGTCTGCCTCAGCAACATATACTCAGGCAAGATCTTTAGATCTGTATTGAGCACTTAAACCTAGAAGGTTAAAATAAGGCTAAAACCTTTCATTTTGATTGTATCTTGTGATATATTGTTTTGACAAAGACGAGCAATAGCTGTCAGGAATGTAAAGTAAAAAATACCCACTAATGATGGGTGGGAGAGGCAACAATTTCCATTTAGGAGAGAGGAAGTGTTTATCATTTCATACCACTGGTGCTGCTTGTAATGGGTCATCTTTGTTTTTAAGAATCCTTGGTGGAGCGAGGGGAGCTTGTTCACTCATTAATCGATTACGGATGGTGCCATTCTCTGGGATCGTTTTTTATATATATTAACACACACATTGTTGTGTGAGAGAGAAAGGAATGAAAAGGAGGAAGAGCACAGCTCCAAAACAGAATATTAAAATGTAGCAGGTTGCCACAAATAAATGAATGTATGGAAAACCCCTACACTGCAGCCTTTTTAGAGCAGAAAATAATTTTAAAAAGTTCAAGGAATTGCAGAAAACAGTTATGAACTGCATATTGAAGAAAAGACAGTGCCAAGGAGAGTCTGTTGTTTTTCTTCCTGGTAGTGTTTTCTCTCATCCATGGTAAATTATGTCTCTTCTGGACATTGGCTAGATTGGCTATGGTAATTTTTTCCCCCTCTTTGCATTGCATTATTCACACATCATCTCTCTCCCATGTTGGTCTGTCCGCACTGCCTCACCCTGTGATCCGAAGCCTCCAGATGTGCTCTTGTACTCTGGTGATCATTACTGTCATTACAGTAAAGGGCAGCATCATTAAACACACACACATACACACACACACACACACATGCACACAGGATCAGTTGAGATGAAGCATTGATGTAATTTTACCACTGAGATTTCCATTAAAGTAAGACGTTGACAGAGATTAGTCTCTGTTTGTGCTCCCTGTTTTCATATAATTTTGCACAGTGGATAAATGTAATTGTCTCAGCAGTTGAAGGACTACATGTTTTGTAGCATAAAATGAATTTTGTTTCAAGATCCCCTAGTGTTTCTTTCTACCAATAACATATGTGCAACTTTTTTTGTTTTTATTCCTCTTAGTTGGCTGCTTCGGTGTTCTTATTTGTTCTTATTTTAGCAAAGAAAAAACGGCAGTCTGGCAACAACAAAGAGGTGAAATCGGACATTAGGAAATTGGTAAAATAATCAATCAAATTATATAGAAAGCAGGCTTGAAATTGAATCCCTTGATGTTAAATAAATCTCTCTTTTGCATCAATTCAGTCGTCACAAGTTAAAAGCTACGATCTGTAACGGAGCTCCATGACCACTGCAAAGGTGTGTTTTTGTGGTGCCAGTTGTCTAACAGCAGCTGGGGATTTGAGACTGTTCCTGCTGCTGCTGGGCTTATGGAGCCCCCACCACTCCTGGGATATGTGGTGGAAATAGAGTGAGAATGTAGTCCCCTGCAGACAAAGAAATACATTTAATTGATTTTTCCTCACTGAGGTATTTCTCATTCCTTTCTCTACTTTTTTCTTTTCCTCATCGGACATGAGTAATTGTGTGTGCATGACTTTAATTTGTACACGTGTGTGCGTGTGCGTGCGTGTTAATGTGTTTTGCATATAAATCGATATGCAGTGATGCATTTTTTTTATGCATGACATATTCTACTGTAGATATCTATATGTTATCTCAGCAGCACAGCTACACATGGGAAAGGTGCGACACCAATTAGTCTTCCTGTGGCTCATCAGAGCGAGCAGTTCCATCCTGGGAACTGTTGACTGCATTCCAACTCACATTAATGGCAGACTGTCTCTGTGATGACCCCTTCTTGGGCAAATAAAGTATTGTGCAGTCCCTTTTTTAATTGCACAAGCAATTACAGTACTTCGGTCGATATTAAATTTCACATTTAATTGTGCACTTGCTCCGGATGTTAAGTCTTTTGAGCACAAACCAAGCCCCTGATTAGGAAAGGACATGCTTCAAATTTACGGATTGATCTGTGAATTATTGGTTGCTTTGCAAACTGTTATGCCAGCAAAGCAACAAGATATTTTGTTTTTAATTCACTTTGTTGTATTTACTACTCGTGAGACAAATCTTCAGTTCGTACAGTCGGTTTGTTCATATCAATTACGCAAAGCCCTAGTATCTCTGAAGGAACTTCTCTACTCTCATTGTGGTTACTTCTGTGCCTCCTCGTCTCTGTCATATCTGTAATCACAGTAAATATGCTCTCCCGGGCTTTATTGCCCCTACCTAAGCCAATTTGTCAGTGCATGAATGCAACCCAGAACTTGGTTACTGCAAGGAGAAGAAGAAAGACACGCCAAAAAAATTGCTCTTTGAGGATGTTGAATTTCGAGAGAGCAGGTTTTACGCACATCCAGAATCTCTTCAGAGAAGATTGAATTTCCATCGCTGGGAATCCGTGAGGGACGAGTGTAGTAGAAGTCATCCCTGCGGTGCTCTCAGCCTCTCCTCTCCTCATAGATGGTAATACTGTAATTAGATTTCTTTGCCGCCCTCCTCCTCCGATGTTTTTATACTGCATTCATTATACCGTAAGCACACATACAAACAAGGGCGAATGAATGCACACACCGATATGCAGACAGATGCACACTTCTATGCTGCCTCCAAACCATGTTTATGTATGTGTGGAAAAAAAACAAGAGTACAGCTGGCAAATTCATTGGAATCCCTAGCATTGCTAGCGGCTATAGCGTTGTACATACAGTAGCTAATTAGCGACAAAGATAAGCCGTGTGCTGCTCGGCATTGTCTCCCAGTCTTTCCTTCTCCGTCTCTCACTCATTCTCTCTCTCTTGCCACCGGTTGTCTTTATCAGCAAGGGTCCTACTCTGTTCAAAAACGAAGACACATTTATCATTCCACTGGGGATTTGATAAGAGGCCACGGTTAAGCCTTTAACCCCATTGTTTTAATGATGAGGCTCAATAATGCTTTTGCTTTTTCTCTATCTCTCTGCTCCTCTTTCTTTTTCACTGTTTCATTCTTTCCTTCATTTGCAAGAAACAGGGGGGGGGGGTTGGTAGGGGCGTGTTCTTTTAGGTACCAATGAGAAGATGTGATCCAGGAAGGCTGGCTTGTCATCAGTTTGATTCCTTCTCAGATGCAGTGCACATTATATTGCATTGGCCAATGTCGTGCCAGGTTTAAACAACGCTTTGTGTTGGCTTCCTTGCTGTTACACATAAGCACTTCTTAGGTTGTAAAAAGATATAAATGTGTTTATGTGTTCAGTGACTTTTTCTGTACTACAACTGTGTGCTGGTTGTTCACAAAAAAAGTTTGTGTTCCCTGGACTTTTGTTCCACTGAATCGTTATACTAGTGTTGTATCGAAGTTTAAAATGATGTGATTTTGACCTTAGTTGCCTCCTTGAAACCTTGAGATGAAGTAAGAGCTGAAGTCTTATTATAATGATCCATTGTATTTCCATGCATGAAAACATCAGGACTGTTAGGGTGAATAATATCCAGGAAGTCATCCTAAGCACTAGGAACGTCCTATTCATTTACTGCTTAATTGCTTGAATTATTGATGAAGGTCTTGCTTTCTTTCTGTTGATTCAAATGATTTTCCATTCTGTAGCAAGTTCAAATTCATTCAGAGTCAATGGGCAATCATAGAATCTTACAAATGTATTGCTCTTATTTATGTTTTTTCAATATAAAAAACACTAGATTGAGACTTTATTCTAGTGTAATTACATAAATATAAAAAAACTGAACATTTACCAGTATTTACAACTGCAATGTTATTCACTTGAACACAGAAAAATACTTGAAAATACAAACGGTGCATTGTCTCGGACATGCTTGTAGACACTTTTGTTTATCGACCTTGTGACAGCAGGTATTGGAAGAACCTGGTTAATTTTCCCCTAGTTGGTTAATCGTCGTAATAATGGAATATTGCAGTCCGTTGAAATTGAGTCACTATCGTGATTTTCATTCTAATGAGCTGATACAAGTTACATTCTTCCTGAACACACCCTGTGGAGACAGTGGTGGAGAACTGAAGATGCTACAGATATAAAGAAACCTTAACTCCACAATTTTTTTTAAGGGGCCTCGCCTGGTTTGGCCCCTGGGTTTGAACTACCAGCCCCCACTTCTACGCCTCTGTACATCTTTGACATCTTAACACTTTTAAGGCATGTCGCACTTAAAGAAACATAAAGGTCATTGCTTGCTGACTTCAGGATGATTAGGTACCACGTTTGGTTCCAAATGGCCAAAAGGCATAGATGACATGCTGACTACTCCCATTTCCCAGTTTCCTTTGAGATTATGCGTATCAATGTGTGTGGTTAACTGGAGGACACAGGGATGGTGCATGGTGACTGATGACAGAGTGATTTATGGGGATCTGGAGCTGCAACATGCCTCACCAGGCTACATCATTTTGTATCCCTCTGTCATGCAAATTATCAACAGCCACTATGTCATGATGAATTATTTCTCAGACCTTCACTTAATGGCAACCGCCCTTCAATACAGCCATACACATTGCAGGTTTCCTCCTACGCAGCCCAGTCTCACAGATGTGCAGATGATGGCTTTGTTCCGAACCACATTAAAACTTCACGTCAAAGAAATGGAGAAAAGGTGTAAAGTTCTGTAGGAAAGCGGCTTCTTCTAAAGGGAATCACTGAATGTGGTGGAGGGGTATGGCAAGATAGGAGCTCATCGTGCAATTAGCAAAATCCAATCAGTGATCAAGAGATGAAAAGGAGATGATGAAGAGTGGGAAGGGAAAGAAGGGGAGGGCAGATTGATTGAACGAGCACAAACATTAGACATGATCAGATGTGTTACGTCCTTTCTTACTTTATTTTGCAGGCTTCATCAGCAGCCACTATTAGCACTTAAGTGGTAAAGGTGTTTCAGATTATTCAAAATCATCCACTAATTGAGTCGAGCGTGGTTCAGATGAATGCAGCATATAAAAATCCTAAACACAATACAGTCGCATATTGAAAGGGACTCCCCTCCTCCATTCTGTGCATTTTTCTGCAACCCTGACCGGAATTCAATTTGATTCCGGGTAATTTTCCTCCGTTAGCATTCAATATGTTTTCATCACTCTGGCTGCTTACTCTGGGTATTTTCTGAGCTCTCCACCCACCCCCCCATCTCCCCTTTCTCTCTCTCTGTCAAGGCAAAGGCCAGTCCCCAGATGGGAGTCTTTATCACAAAGAAAAGCACAAAAGAACCAGGACTGTTTCAAGGCTGACTGGTAAATGGGATTTTTCCAGAGACTTAAACAAGACGTTGAATTATCAGTACAGAGAGTACATGTTTTCACGAGGGCACCCACTCAGCAAGGAAAAAGAGAAATGCAAGAATCCAGCAAAACATTACAAAAGGACAAAAATGTTGCATGGAATAGTGCTGTTTAACACTCTCTGAACACGTACTGTCCTCCGTCTCGTTATAGCTCAGTGGGCAAAGCAAGACACACTTAGCACAGTTTTATGGTCCGTTCTCTGTATGGCTGAATGGGTTTAGTATTTTCAGTAGTCTGAGAAGGATTTGATTCTTCTATGTAGCTCAGTGGCTAGAGCTGTGGCACTAAGATTGCTGCAGTTAAGGGTTTAAGTCCCACCAGGCCTCCCACGCTGATGATAGTGCTTTGGATAACAATGTACAGAAAGAGAGGTGTGCTACTCATCGGAGTGAAGCCAAGTGAAATGAGCTGTGTATCATATTTCCTCGTTGTCAGATCAAGGTCATTTTCCCAGAAGGATGCCAACTATCATTATCCTGGAGGCAGTGGCAGCATACAGTAATAAGTCCGGAAGCTCTCAAGTTTTCCTTTAAAAAAAAAAGAAAGAAAGAAAAAAGAAGTGCAGCGTCTTCAGTTATTGGTTACTTTTTCTTGATAAAAGTGCGCACATCGTGAAATCAGCTGTTAGGTGCGTTGTTTGCACATTGCTATGTTGAGGCAGCAGACAGCAAAAAACCTGATCCAAAGTCAATGGCGCAGTATTTTCCTGGTATTTAAGTGGTGCATTATCCTAAATAGGCAGCTTACCAACTCACTGCTTGTTGCTAACTCGCGATGACTCGTCTCTGACATCATCCAAATCCACATGTACATTTTCATCGACCCATTAACCACCTGCACAAATTATTTCTCCTGTTTACAGACCCACACTTGCATTGACATTTCACTCCCATGTCCAGCTGTGCCTGTAGGCTATAATGCCCTTTGAATTATGTCGAGCAGCACGGGCTGTCCAAGTGATATCTTTATTGTGTGTTGTTTTGATGCATTAGTGTGTTCTTTACATATTTACTTTATTGATTACTTCCTGTATCTGTTTGAGAAGAAAAGCCCTCTACGGTGTCAGTTGACAGAAACCCTCATTTTCTTGACAATTCTATTATTGAGGAATATTTTCGTGAACACACTTGGAAAATAGTCACTGCCCTCTCAGGTTGTGTTAGGCTGACATCTTATTGTATTTATTGTCTTCATGTTAAAATTCAGATGAAAAAATGATAAATGGTTGTTGTGAGATATGAAAACATGATGCGTTTCAGTTGTCCTAATGGATTGTGGGGCAAGTGCCCTCCCATTTATGGGCTCAGTGGGAGCAGCTTCTGAGTCAGATGCAACAGTGGTTATACCAGTCCAGTCTGGTGTTTGGCTTAATGTCAAACCAATTTGAAAGTGTTTACACTGGCCGGTGCAAAGAGTTTTGCATATTAACTATTATGACATCTTCTCAAAGTCACTTTAGTACATAAATTATGAGTCTTGACAACAATGTAAACTGCAGTTCTGGTTTGCTTTTATTTCCCAGGTCTATACAGGCAGTCTCAGCCTCTACCCCTCACTTTAAAGTCTGTTTACCCACATACATTTTCTTGCAGAGAATTTCAGAGGTCAGCTTCATCTTCTGTGCTGCAAAGGGTACAGTTTTCTTAATTCTGTTGTTGTTGTTTTTTTCAATTGTTTATCTTTTATTCATGCAGACACTTTTTTAGAGATTGAAAATGCTTTTCTTTCTCAGACAGGTCATCTTTCCTACCAGAGAGTGTTTTTTTTTTTTGCAGAAAAAGGGCCTAGCTGGAGTGGATTGACTTCTAAGGCCTGAGTAATGATGCATCTGAAAGGAACGTTCTCAAAATGAATTCAGGTCAAGGTGTTATTACTGGGCCTGTTCCAAAGAAATCATTTTTACCCCCTAAGAGTCAGTGGAACAAGTCGGCATTCATTTCCACTTTGGTTCAGTCCACTTCAGGTGTCAGCTATACTTAAATGCACAGTATGTAGTTTCTGCCTCTAGTGGTCTCTCATAAAATCAGAACAGTTATAGTTTTATCTGGTAAAGCCAATGATCAGAGGTCTGAAACGATCTCATCCTATTGTCAAACTGTAAATGGGTGAGAAGCCCAGCTTGATGGCATCATCAGATAATGATAGATAAATCTCATCTGAAATCAGACTATAATGTCAACACTCTACAATAGACTAAAATACTTTTTAAAAAAACAAGATAATGTTAGATGCAATTTAAAAACTAAAGAGGACATTTGACACAGGATTAGGACTAATTTAAAAAAAACTGCTGACAAAATTAACACCACTCTGAAGCTGACTTACATGTTGTGTCGTTTTTATTTACCACAGTTTATTGCTTTTACCCTTTGCTAAGCTAGCTGGTAGACTGGTTCTATCGCTCTACTCCTATAAACCAAGACAGTGATTGTTGCATTTGTTGAGCTATTCTTTCCATTCTGTGTCTCAAACAGTCCTTCCTGCTGTAGCTCTTCTCAAGTCAGTGCCCAGTGGGGTCTTTTGTGGGTTCTTCTTCATTTTTAAACCTCTGACCAATGAGCAGGCAGCACAACTCAGCCACATGGTTGCATCACAAATATATCCCATACATACACCTCACTGCTGCTGCGTGGTGGTGTCATGTGGTGTGTGGGATGGGAACCATCAGAGACGTGACTACGGAGCCCAGACATACTGACACATGTATACATATGCACACTTACACACTCCCACGCACTTTTATTTGGCAGCGCGATTAATCATGGCATCTTTGGGAATTGTACAGGAGGGTCAGAAAAAAACATTACAGCTTCAAAAAGAATTTTTCCTGTTTTTATTACAGGATTAATTCCTGTCTATCACTTCTCTACTCTTGCTGTTCTAGCGTCTTCCCACCACCACCACCACCTCTCTGAGGTGACAAAGAAGTTGCAGTATCATGTGGATACTATAACAAATTGAACATTTCCTCAATCAGCATTGCTAACTGAGTCATCCGGTGATCACATCAAACATTCTCCCTGTTTCACACGTTTTGTTGCTTCTTCACTTTGTTTTCATTCGCAGGGTCTGAATACTTGTAGGTGAGCTGTGCGATTGTTCCTACGGTAGATAAAAACCACTCCAATGTGTGAGGAAGGAGTTCACCACAGAACACGCACACATCTGTACACACACTGTTAAGCCAAATAATGAGTATGCTTTGGCCTTCAAGCGTGGAGGGCATTTGTGGCCTTTTGGCCCTCATCTAGAAACAACATCAAGGATGTACAAAAAAAAAAAAACACAATGCACACTTTGGGACTACACAGCATTGACCCCTGCACAGGTTGCCAACAGTGGCAAGGTTATACAGAGGGCTGTCTCGGCTCCACACACACACAAACACACATCCACACAAACAGATTTATGAAATGCACGGTCCATAATTATTTTGCTGCAGACTCACACCTCACAAGTCACAGGAGAGTGGGCTTCACACAGTGCTGCCCCATGTTTTGATTGTAATTTACTTTAGCCCAGGCTAACACACATACAGGCCTAAATCATCAGTTTCCATCTATGACGGATTCATTATCAAATGGTCCCACATGTGGAACTGGTGTCCTCGCGTAGGTCTGAATATTAAAATACATTAAAAATAGGTCACATTTCTATGCTGGTGCTGTTCCATCATGGAGAATGGCAGACTTGAGAGACAAATTCACCCAATCAGACAACTGCCTCTTTCATATGACGCAAAGCAACATGTTTTGCAACCCTGATTCAAAGAGAGGATTGTTTTAACATGCCATTTTAAATGTGCAGTCACTTCATCTGTAGTGACACAGCGTCACCGCCACAGGGCGAAGGCTTCCCCTTCACCTTCTATTAATGATGCCGTTTGTAATTGAAAATAAATTGAAAATCGTGGCTTCTTCCTAATGAAAGTTCCTCGGGTTGACAAAATGTTCTACAAGTGGAGAGCTCCTGATTATACATCCGTCTGCCTGTCTTTCTTTTTTTTCTTTTTTTTCTGTCTTTCTTTCTTCCTATTAATTCCCTCCTCCTTCATCTCTTTCCTCCCCCACCTCCCTCTTCTGCCCATCAAACATTGTGTTCAGACAGTTTAGGTAGACGGTAATAAATTGGAAACATTCTACAACCCGATTCCAAAAAAGTTGGAATGCTGTATAAAACATTAAAGGTAAACTCCCACTCAGTATTTTCCTGCTCAAGGCGTGTGAAGAATTTTGAAAGTAACCACGATGTTTTGATTCAGTAGGACGAATGCTATTCTACAGCCTGATATAACGGTCATATTTTTAGCACAGCGGAATACGGAGAACAATTCCAATTTTAAGCCCAGTGAAGGGCAAAAAATATGAAGTAAACAAAGCGCCATTTTGAAATTCGGTGACATCACGGAAGTATGTCTTCCCCAAGGGCTTCCCCAGATTTCCAAGCCACGCCCGTGGACGACCTAAAATAACAGATAATGCGAGGAAAAGGCGTCAAGTATCTGAACAAAAGAAACGGAGAGCAAAACTGGTAAATACTGGAGAGCAGAAGGATGATTGGGAGCAACTGAAATCGAAATCTGGACACGCAGGTAGAGGATATCCAAAACAAATCTACCCACGGAATTCCCTTTCGTTAGGCATGTTTTCGTTTGAATTATGCATTGAAACTTGACCAAATATTAAAATGATATTTATTAATTGATATGCCGCATTTCTGGTGGAATGCATCTTGTAAGCCTAGGCTGTTAGTTGAGTGGGAGTATACCTTTAATTAAGAAAATAAAACATTAACTGCAATTGGAGTGCAATGATTTTCTAATTTCAATGTAAATTAAATTGCAAACAATACAAAGACAGTAATGCAAAGCAACTTAAAACTCTATCATGTGAAGCACAATCCATTTTTTTTTTTAACTGGGGTTTTATATTATATGATGTGCAAAAGCATAAATGAGGTTCTGTAAAACTACGGTACATTCATATGTAAGAAATTAAGCAACCGATTCTTCCTTAGCAACACAATAGACTGAAATTGAGTAATTTAAATTCAGAAATCTCCCGATGGAGCACACATTGAGTCAGAAGTTTTAAATGTATATACTGTATTTATTTGGGACAGTATAGAGGGTACAGAGGGGTCAGATGTGGTGTGAATTACATCACACTCTTAAAAGCATGTTGTCTATTCATAATAATATCCCAGTTTATATCAGTGACATTAGCGGTGTGGAAATCAGGCCACCCAAAAAAACAAATGTAAGCATTTTTGTTCAACCCTTCATTGCTTGGATTTTTGTAGATTCTGTGTTGATGAACTAAACCTGTCTCACTTCCACAGGGGTGAAAGCGGTCTTCTCTGGCCATTATCACCGAAACGCTGGTGGTTGCCACGGTGGCCTGGACATGGTTGTGAGTTCAGCCATCGGCTGCCAGCTCGGCGAGGACACCCATGGCGTCAGGGTTGTCATAGTGACTGCCGACGATGTCATCCATCGCTACCACAGCCTGGAGCAGCTGAGCGCGAGAGGCATGGACGAGGATCTTAAGAAGCTCCTGCAGATCTGATCTGATCTGATTTTAAATGAGGGGAAATCAGGGGAAACACACTTTGATTTGCACACAGTCTTGAGTCCCTGTTCTAATATACCATATGGTTTTTGGAGGCTGGTGAATTGGTCGATTCATGTCAGTAGACTGTGAGATATTAAAATCATTCATACTGTATGTTCCCAGTACGTCAATATGTTGCTCCATTTTGATACACTGAAACTTATGATTTACCAGAGACACCAGAAGAAGAAGAAAGCAATGAAGTCAAACTAAATATGTGACTGTATACCAAACCGCACATTTAAAATTTCCTTTATATACTGAATGTTTCCCTAGAAGAATCTTTTGGCAGAGGGGATGTTTTCATCTCTGCCCCTGCTGCCATGAAAGGGGCAAACAAAGATCATTAGCTGTGTTTACATGGACCTTTTTATTCCGATTAAAATCGGTTTAAAAGATCAATCAGAATGAAAATGCTCCATATCAACACCTCATTCGGAATAAAGACGCAGAGGGGTCGCATAAACTTTTTCTTAAACCCGTGGGAAGAACAACCGTACCATGTAAACGGTGCAACGGAATATCTACTGGTAGAGTTCTGTCTGCGCTGCTCAGAGTCAGGACGTATTTGGGTTTCTTTTCTTGTGCTCGCCGTCTCTCTTTCATTGCTTCCAGTATGAGTAAGCCTACGTTATTATCATGCTGCAGTTTTATTAAAAGCACCACAATGCGATCGACATCCATCTTCTGGTAAAACGCCCGAAACATACGTCACTTCCATCACTTCTGCGCTTGTCACACAGCTGTTCTGATTAAATGTGGTGGCGCATGTAAACACCAGATCGCATTGGATCACAACTCGTGTAAACAGTTGAAACGAAAACCTTCAATCGGAACGATTTCAATCAGAAAGAAGAAAAGTGTCCATGTAAACCCAGCTATTGAATGTGTTGTAAATGTAGCACTTCTTTATTGGAGAAGCACAACGATACCACTCAGTCCTGTATCAGAAGACTGACACCTTCTCTGTCTGTGCAGAGTAAAATCCAATTTAAACATTAAAGGAAAATAATCTTATTGAAAACAGCTGCTGGACGGTGTAATTTATTGGTGTGTGGTGCCTTTTCCTTCCCGTTTCAACATAGTGCTAACAGTGCAAACAGAAATTCATCTTGAACGAAGGAGAGAAAGGAGTTCTTGAGAGCTACTGTGCGTGTTTGTTTGCTCAATTCACTTTACCACTGTTTAACTTGCAGGGGAAAGACGGTTGGTTGTCAAATACAGACGCTTTGGGATGGCCTCAAGATAATCTTTATTCACAAAGTTACATAGTGCTGCTTTTAAAAGCATCATGGGAGATGTAGGAAATCATAAAGAAATACAGAAAAGATCAGACAAATTGAGACCAAGTCTGGATCGCACAAAATGCCGCAGGTTGGTGTCACAACAGCGAGATGTTTCCTGTAATGATGCTTGAATATCCAGTAATAGCTTAAATCAGAATTTATGATGCAACACATCCCATTTATTTGTTGGGAACCATGCACATGCACAAGTGCTCATTGCGGGAAATTAATAAAGTGTGAATCTGTTGTTAAATGACAAACTATAGGACTGGTGTCAGGCTGATAAAATGTACCGATCATGATGTAATCTGTGAGTGATTAATGGGAGGAGGGCAGTATTTCCTGAAACAACCCCACAGTGTCGCAGTTTACTAGCGACAGGCTTATTGGGAGCTCACCGCCTTGAAATTGTCTTTAAAATGAACATTACTGCAACAAAATGACTTTCTCTGTCAGCCCAAAATGACTCTACTCTATTACACTTTCCACACACACACACACAGACTCTCAAACTCACCCTGACCGACTGGGAATTTAAGAGAGTTGTCATGGCAACCCTTTAGCAACATATCTGTGTGTCTCAGACTGCGAGTGATGGAGAAAGTGTGTCTGTGTGAGTGTCCCTGGTCTGGTAGTACCACAGGTGAATTTCCATCATCAGCGTGATCACTGACCTCATTTCACACCGACGGATTCTGTCTCTTCCAAAAAGTCAGCATGTGATGGAGGGGGGTGGGGGGTGTCTGGGAGGAATGCATAATGAGTGTGGTGTGTGGAAGTCCATCTCCTTCATTTCCTGTTCAAGAAGAGATCTCATGTCCTTATCTATTTTTATATCCTCATGGTAGCCAAGCTCAAGCACATTGTTCCTTATCTTTTTGGGGCGTGTGAATTTGTTTTGGAGCATGTTTACTCTATGAATGGAGGAACATTCCTGTGTTGAATTCCAATGAATGGACCATGCTGAGCACCATGAATGTGACGTGATTGTAATTTTATAATAAATGTTGATTTTATCTGATCATTTCTGGGGGTTTTTGTGTCCATTATATTGTGTTAGCCATTCGTAGTATTTCTGAAGGTGCATATTTTCCTAAACAAGACAAAACTCATGTCTAAATTTTAACTTCAGTTCACTGAAATCAGTACCTAGAATGCTGCATTTAACTTAAAATGCTTATGTTTTATCAACCTGTTGGGCTGTCATACTTTACACTCGAGGATAATATGAGAGGGGTGTTCTAGGAAAGATCTACCTCTAAATCTGGTTTAGGGTAGTTTTCGGGTACTTTTAAGGCTATCGAGTGGGTTGCAAAGTCTGATACCGTGCGCTCGCCTATAACAGAATGAGACAGTTCCCATCATGCTTTAGGGGATAAAGTAGAACAATAATGTTGCCATGGAGTCAGTGAGGCTACAATTAGAGCCCCGTTTTCTGAAAATGTATATTTGTTTATATTTTGGCAGGCGAGTTGACGTCATTTAAAGTATCCTGAATAAACTATTAGCAGTTTATTATTGCACTTACCCATGGATGTACGGATGACAATGACTGGTTTACTTTGACTTTGAAGAAAACACAAATATAATGAGTTTCTTGCAAGTATGGAAAATTCAGCAAGCATCTTTTCTAGATGGTTGTTTCTGACACCAGAAATATTGATGTCCAGATATATAATACCTGCAAAACCTGTGAGCTTTTTCAGGCAGTCTACTTGGACTGCACTGTTGTATATGACATGCCTCATTGCCCTCATCATCACCAAACACACCCTAATTTGTTGGACTATTTAAGGTACAATTCCCCCTTCTGCCTGTCAGTGTTTTTTCGAGCCTAAACAACTCATCTCTAACCATACTTATGCAGATGACACACCTATATATTACAGTGTCACCATATAACTAAAGTCCCTTACATTCACTGAATAAGCATATTGAAGGAATCAGTGAGTGGATGTGTCAGACTCTCCTACAGCTGAACAAGGAAAAAAACTAATAATGGTGTGTGGGCCCCAAAGAAGATTAAAAGTCAAAGGTCACCTCGTCTCTGTGACACTACATTCTCCAAATCAAGCCAGAAATCTAGAGTGATTATGGATTCAGACCTAAATGTTAACAGCCAGATCAAGACAATTAGTAAATCAGCTTATTACCACCTTAAAAATGAAGCAAGAATTAAAAGATTTCTGTTTCAACAAGATAAAGAAAAACTTGTTTATGCATCTATTCTAGCACCCAGAGTCCTCACCAACACCGAGAACGGGGAGCACACTACTCCGATCCTCAGATCACTACACTGGCTTCCTGTGTGTCAAAGGATAGACTTTAAAATCCTAATACTGGTCTACAAAGGACTTAATGGTCTTGGGCCAAAACGCATACCTGATTTACTTGTATGTTACGAGACATCCAGACCTCTCAGATCCTCTGAGGTGGGTTTACTTAATGTTCCCAGAATCAGAACCAAGCAGGCTGAGCACCGTTGAGTTTCTCCTTTATTATAAGATAAACTACCTGAGTACCTGAGGGACTGTCAGCTCAGCTATTGTTTACTGCAACTTTCCCATGAATTCAAAACACTTCTTATCTACTTTTATTTATCCCTCTTAATTTAATCTCGTTATTTACTCATCTTTGCATTTTGTTTTGTCTTTTATTTGCAATTTTACCATATTCTAATGTCTTGTTTTTCTCTGATGCTCTTATCGTATTATTTCATGTTAATGTCTTCTTTTCAATTCATTCTATGTCTCTGTAAACCACTTTGAATTGACTTGTGTCTGAACTGTGCTATATTAAACTTGCTTTGCCAAACTCTGACTATGTTCTGTCGCTGTGATAAACATTTAAAAAATTTCAAGGGACCTGACTGGAATAGTGTCAGTCTCACCTGGACACCTTACTGTAGTCTCATGTAAGCATTGGAATGTCACTTTAATGTCAGACACCAAAGACATAAACCATGTCTGAAGGTATTCAAACTGTATTTTCCCCATATGGAGGCAGTTATGTCACTTGTGCAAACCAAATAGCAAAGTCCAACTAATAGAGAACTTAAGATCTGAGATTAATGTTTATTTTGTACGTTTATTTTAATATGTATGATACAGAGAATATTCCCATTAAGCTCCCATTATGATTCTCAGGAGCTGTTTGTCAGGATGGTCAAATAGCTTTAAAAAAAAAAAAACACATCAGAAATGGTGACTGATATCTCTGCAACCTCTCAGAGGTGAGAAAGGAGCCAGAGTTTGAACACATCTCTGTGACCTGCTGTCTTACAGTGCAGATATTCTTGCTGCTTGTTCTCCGCTCTCTTTATAATATTTTGCTGGTATTTGTTCTGCAAGAAATTATCGACCGCGGCTCCTGGACCACTCCTAAAATCACTGGGATTTTAATTTTTTAAAAGAGATCATAGTTTATAACAACACTTCTATTACATCAATGCTGCTCAGTTAATACACAAGCAAACTCTCAATAATGATATCTGTTGAGGTCTCTGCCATCTCTGAACCTCTCTGCCCCCGAGCTCTCTGGATCTTGTCTCTCTCCATCTGTGTTCGTTTCTCCTGAGTGAAGGAGGGGCTCGAGCTTCGCCTCTTAAGACTCTGTGGAGCGCATCCTCTTCTTTGTCCCAGGTCTCCACGGAGGAGAGGAGGTGGTGTGACTCAGGTCTGGTTTGGCAGCACCTGAAGTTGTTCTATGCCCTCCTGGATCCATATTCTTCATAGATGTTTATAATTTTGTCATCGTGATTGTCCATGTCTATACTGCGCACATGACATCTATAGCAGGTCTGTCCATGCTCTCTTATCCAAATCAAGGGTTTTAGGATAGAGGAAGTCATATACTGTGCAGCTTGCAAAGCTGTAAATATATAAATATAATAAAAAATAAATAGAATTTGTTTGTTTTTTTTAAAAAAAAGAAAAGATATGTCGAGAGAGACAATTTTAGTTAGCTTGATTTTTTTTTTTGTGTGTGAAAAGAAAGCAAACCAAGGTAAAAACTAAACAGTTTTAGCGTTCATTTAACATTTTGCGTGTTGCCTCCTCAGCCTCCCTGTTTCTGTAAGCTAAATGGATGATGATGAGTCTGACATGTATCCATCATTTTAACTGTAGTCTCATTAAACGCAGACATAAACCTGGAGTTGCAGCCTCAGCTTTATACAGAACAAACAGATGATGTGAAAACAAACGGAGGCTGCTGATGAGATTTGGCATTTTAACGTAAAAAATATCAACACGTTCATCTTTAACTAAACCCAACTCATGCACCACATATTGAATCCCTCTCTCTCTCTCTGTTAAATTAGAGATTAGCTGACTCCAGCACAGCCGGAGGGGAGTGAGCAGGTGGGGATTGCTTGCTCGAGGACGCTACAGTCAAACAAATGGCTGTTATTGGACTCAACAGCGGAGATTGAATGTGGGACCAGCTGCTTACAGTACAGTAATTCTTTCACAAACCCACACACACTCTGGTGTGTGTGTGTGTGTGTTCATAGACACATTTAGAGCTGTTTTGCTATGAAATTGAGGTTTATGCCGTACTTTACTGCTGCAAAATTGGGATTTGGAAAAGTAAAATTGCCACTCCTGTCATTCCTTTGAAAGAACACGTGGGCTCATTTCAGGGGGATTGCAAGGCAAATTGTCGATACTGCAAAAAAAATAAAATGTCGTCACAGGCCGGCAGTTTTCTGGACAGATTGGAGGTCAGCGATGTGACCTTTGCTCTCTGCATCATTCCTTTAGGAGATTTATTCTACTGTGGCAGATGAAAGCTATTTCCTGTTTATTGACCCAAAGCGCTGTTGCAGCGCTACCCATTGCACTCACACACACAAATACATGACACATACGTAAAAGACACATTAATCTCTCTGAGGCACTTTCTTCAGCTGCAAGGCTGTAAATTCCACAACACGAATATTTTTCCTACATATTTGTATCATAGAATTATGGAATTAAAGTGCATAATGAGGGATTCAGGTCAAAGGTGGCCTGCTTTTGAACCTATCTGAGACGCCTACGCACAGCCTGATAGCATAAGGGGGGTGTTAACATGTCAGAGGCGAGCCTGGTAAATCACCAGAGACACTAAAAGGAGCTCATGTTATGTTTTCTTGAGTGTTTTGTTCCTAATGGGATCCTAGAAGTTATCATTACATGGTGGCGAGATCGATTTGGTTGTCAGATATTTTTGACCCCATGCTTGCAGCTGCGTGTGCAAGTCTCTAAGGAATGTTAAAAGACGTGCTGCAGGTGAAGCAACCGGCTTAAAGGCCACACCAAAATACTTGAGCATTCATTCAAAGTTCATCACATGTCAAACTTAGAGTAATGTCAGCTGAGGCAATTGAATTACAAACTCGACTCCCGTTCGTATCGCTGTAGAGAGGAAAATCATTTCACAACACAAATCTTTTCCACTGCCGTATTATCTGAGGACTTAAATCCACTTTTGTTTGGGTGCTTCAAATTACTTTTTGATTGAGTCTAGGAAAAGCTTCTTTTTTTATAGCACCTCTCAACAGCTAGGCAATTCAACGTGCTTTACATAAAAGGCATTAAGGGGAAAAAAAGTATAAAAGACTGTGAAAAAATACACATTTAAAAGGTTTTTGAAACTGTGATATGAAAGAAGAAAGAAAATAAGCTAAAAGAGAATCAGGAAGATAAATCAGGAGGAAAAATTACAGACACAGTGTAGTGGAAGATAAGAATAAGTATCCTAAAGTTTAATTAAGGCAAATAAAGGAAAAGTCCTCATTAAAGCAAGTTAGAGTTGGAGCTGATCTCAAGTTTTCTGGCCTTTTCTTTCGGGTATGAGATGTATTTTTTTGTAGCTCTTTAAATTCAGGTCTCAGTCCATGACTGCAACATTATTTCTGTTCTTGTTCGTGGTTTTTAAGGTTAGCGACAGAAGCTGAGCTCTGATTTTTAATTGTTTGTCTTTGGGTTCAAAAACAGTTGCTTCAGTTTTTACTTTGTGTAACTGGAGAACATTTTGGCACATCCAATTATTGAACCTAATCAGTGATTGTCACCTGGTGATATTCTTATTTAAGTCTGCATGTCGTCGTTTTCCATAATCTATTCTACACCAATGGGAGTGTTGAACTGAAGAGGGCCGAGAAATGAGCTTTGGAGAACTCCACGTTATTTTTCTAAGCTCAGACGCACTTAAAGTACGCTCAAGGTGAAAAACTAAATGTTCACTTTCTAAAAAGGACCTATTCATATATCACCTTAAAGAGTAACACAGCCAAAAGGACATCCAGTGAAAATCAAGTGTTCTCCTTAAGCTGGCGATGAAAATGCAGGCACAAACACACACAGCCAGGCTCCAGTACCACCACCTTCCCATTTCTTCACAGCGTCCACAGGTGTTGGAGGGAAGTAAATGAAAGTTGGTGCACCCAATCATGGCGTGATGTCAGGGTGCCGCCCCTCCTGATGGCGAGCCCACTGACAGAGTGAGCCATCTGGGCAGCAGAGAGCCATCGACAGGCCCATCCATCCCTGTACCCTGCCCTCTGGGCCTGCAGCCAGAGAGACAGCCTGAGAGAGCTGGCGGAGATCAACGCTCCCTTCTTACTTGCCAAGCTGGAGCGTGTTTTGATGATTCTCGCATTCATTGGGGTCAAAATTGTGCATGATTCACCTTATTTAAAGCAGTGGGTTGGTTTCTGTACTGTCTGCTTGGTCACAGATGTATCCCAAGTGTTGCATTAATGTCAAACACGCCTCGTCTGTACAGTTTTGATATCTGTAAATGCAGCATGAAAACACTTTCAAACATGCTAATCAAATATGTCAATAAATTCAAGATTTCTCGCTCCTACTTTTCAGGCTTTTGAGACATTGTCCTCCGTCTCCATCACACCCAACAATCGCAGCAATAAATGGCCAGAGGTGACACTGCTGGTGGAAGGGTAAAACAGCCATTAGAGCAAAGACACAACTTGTAAAAGAGTTTAATACCCTTCGGCGAGGTTAATCATGGTTGACAGGGAAGTATGTGCACATGACTTAGTGAGTTCAGTGAATAATGATTAAGAGGTGATGACCGGGTGTGATGAGAAAATTAAAATTCTAATTGTCTTCCTTATTGAACTAGAACCTCTTCTTTTTCCATTTGAATTCCAGAGAGATGTTTTAAGCTAAAATGCCAAACTTGAAGCAGTACCAGAGAGATGGAAACTGCAGATACAGTTCTTGAGTCCCGTTTCCTGTCTGCTATCCAAGCAAACAAAGTGGTGGACACGCTGAAGGATTTGCTTTCGCTCAATTAGTCAGATATGGAACAGAAGGCTCTCTGTGACATTTACCCACAATACTGTTCTTCACACCACCACCAACTGGACTCCCACTCTTTCGAAGTGAAGATTGTGTCTACAGTTTGTTTGGGCATATAAAACAACCAACAATAAGCCACCTGCTGACTAAAAATGGCCGAATGCAGTTTTTTTTTTAGCAGCACACAGGATGTGAATGTAGTGGCTGAGAGGCGGAGAGAGACAGGAGTGGTTCATCAGGACAACGGGGAGCACCTGCGCCCTCCAAGCTACTGTATGCTGTGTGTGTGTGTGTGTGTGTGTGTGTGTGTGTGTGTTTCCTCTGAATATCTCCAGAGCCTTTCATCCAATCTCCTTCACACTTGCTGTGTGTATTGATGTGGGCACAAGGACACACAGTGCAGAATTTGGTGCTATTTGGACCAGCGACACGTTCAATCTTACTGAACTTTGTGTAACCAAGCGAACAGCTGGGGCGGGGCTCTGGGCTCACCTCAGAGAGTCACACACACACACAGAAGAGACTAGGAAGGCCAAACAGTCTGAGATATACAGTACTTTAAGTACTTTGGAGAAGCAGCTGAATCAGTGTAGGAGTAGAAGGGAATTCATTGCTGTGGACCAGCAGAGCAGCAAAACACATTTTAGGCACCTTTAAGAAAGGCCCACCTAAAAAAACAAAAATCTCAATCAGTGTAAGGGTTTGATACATCGCCCTATAGAAGGACACCAAACTTCAACCCTGTAACGTTACACAATGTGCCATCGAACATTGTTATATTTTCTGTTTACTTTTAAAAAAAAGCTTAAAAATTGTTGTGCTTTCCCGACAATGACGCAAAAAAAGTGCATTTGTCAGTGATTATATTACTTCTTTATTACTCCAGTGCTTAAATAAATGTGTGTCACAGCCCAGGCTTCAATCACCCTTGGTCAGGAGCTATTGGGTGCACCTGTGATTCTCCCTCAGCTGACGGTAATCAGCCTGGATGGGAGTTTATATAAGGAGGTTGGGGTTTTTTTTTTTCCTGCTCAGTTGGTTCCAGAGAGTCAGCAACACCACCGGTTGGTTTTCTGTGTTTCAGTTTTTCAGTGGGAATTTGAGTAGTGAGGGTGTTGGAAGGGTTTTTCTTTTCTTTAGTTAAACTTGTGTGGAGGGATTCCTCTTTCATCCAGCTTTCATTTCATAACATTTTTTTGGGGGGCCAATTTCTTTAGTTCATCTATCATTTTGATAGAATCAGAACCATTCAGAACCCAATCAGCCCATCTTTAACTTGACCCCCATCTACCAGGTTGTTGTTTTTTCTGGGGAAACGTAACAACTGCTGGATGACTAAATTGAAAAATAAAATCAATTATAATTGTTGTATATTGAGGGCTTTACTCAATCTTTTAAACTAGAATATGTGAAACATCTTTAATCAAAGTTTGTAGGGAACCATGAACCAGAAATATTCTGGCTCTATATGTTGGCTCTCTGGCTGGGAAGGCCTTCTATTGAAGAGCCATTTAAGTCCCGTTGAAAATGTCAGTATTTTTTTTTACACATAACAGTATTTAAATCAAGATGAAAAAAGAAGCTTTTACAATGTTCATTTATATCTGCTCATGTTCCATTATAGTACAAGCCTGAAGACAGTTTCAGTTTCAGGGAAAACCACTGCGGCTTCCATTAGGCTCAGAGTATGAATGATCAAACCACTATTTGCATTGCAAAAAGGCACATCAAGCTACTGGCTATATGCTCAAAACGTATTTGAATTACAAGGACATATGCTAATATTTGAGATGGATAATTTCATGAATTATTAACAAGTAAATGTACAATATATGATCATAATTTAAAAAAATATGACTACAATTAAAATAATTAAAATTAAATAAAAACTAGACAGCACTCAGAGAGCTCAACCCTCCCCAGAGACAGCTCAGTTTCCCCATGAAGTTTCCCGTGAAGCTCACTTTTTAATGCAATTTGTGACCACTCTTCAATCTCCCTGTGGCATGCCTTCCTTTTCTAAGCATACCTGTAATGGAGCTCACCTCCACAGGAGCCTGGTGCCCTTCCCTGGTAGCAGAACTGCAGGCACAGCTTTCTTTCACTCATCTCCCTGATGAACACCTTGAGCGGGCAGCGAATCATGAACAGTGTGGATTGTTCCTTGGGCGATACACCTCTCGAAAAAACATCACATCAGAATCTGTACAATTAGATAAGGTAGCTTGGACAGTTTGACCCTGTAGTACTGTCTGACAACAAAGGGGTGTTGATTAGCCATGTGTCAATTAGTCCAAGAAATAAATTGCTCTCCCAGGTAAAAATGATGTGATACAGCAAATAAACTATTCCACGCTTGATCGGACTCTTTCTGCATCTGATGAGGCATCTAAGTTAACGTCACTGTGAATAAGAGATACGGAACAAACACTGTAAACCGACAGAACATCTTTTGGGAATTAACCTGAATCTGATCTGGATGAACTAATGTTCTTGTTAAATGTTCCCAGCATATTTGTTGGTATTTTTGTATCTTCATTTAAGAGTAAAATCAGCCTATTTCTTATGTCTTTTCCTTTTCCCTTTTTCCGGGTATAGCAATAATGGGTCCCTCTTACAGTGTCAGAGGGAGGGATTTTGATTATGAATCAATTTAATGTGAATAAAGGGAGATGACTGTTAACGTTTTCTTATAGAATTATGATGGTAGAGCTTGTGGTCTGGGGGCCTTACCAGTCTTTAACTTACTTATTGCACCCCGTAATGCCCCTTAAGTCAACTCATCGCTAAGTAGAGCCTCATGAGAGATTCTGTAACCCCTAGTGTCGGCCTTTATAGTGTCCTATAATATACTTGGAAAAGGAATTAAGTTGCAACATGCAGGATTAGATAGCAGCAGTGGGTTCAGGCCCCATCTGCAACATCCTGCTCTGACATCCATTAAATTGATGGAAAATGTAAGTCCTGCATGGTCCGGGATGACAATAGTGGGATATTTAACATGCTGGATACATGGCAATAATCTAACACCTAATAGGATATAATCAATTTGACTGTGGGAATTATACACGGGAGGAAACGAGGAAAAAAGCGTAGTCTCTCTCTGGGGGATTAAAAGTCCTCTATATAGTGACTTAATTGGAAATACTCACAGAATTAGTGAGAAAATCTTCTGCTTTAGCCTCTAAAAAGATTTGGAACGTTTTATCTAAACATGAATTAAATACAGGTTGAAGATGTTTAAAAGGAGTGGTCTTTTTAGTAGATGAGAAATAATGTCTTTGATGTGAACATGTTCAGTATTATCTTTAAGATGGGCCTCCTGTAACAGAAGATTTTTAGATTTAGTTTTGACAATAATTCTGGTGTGTAAGATGTCAGCAACACCTCCTGACTGCTCATATCTATGATCCCATTGCATGTTCTGTAGCTTATTGCTGTGTTTACGAGTGCATTATAGAGCCGTTGCTCTCAGAATGTTCTTTTATTTGAATGTATTTATTTATTTTAATATGCATTTATTTATAATTATTTATTTCTCTAGAACATGGAAATAGAAGCAGGTAAATAAGGAGAACAAACACAACAAGAATATAAGTATATTCTTATGAATTCCTTCCTCTTTCTCACTAATCCTCCATTAAATCGTATAACTTTTTTTAAGCTATCCAACATTTATTTACAACCCAAATATTCACCCAGTGTCAAAAAATAAGTGGAACCAACCCATTATCACAACCCTCCATCATCCATACACCGCTTAAAAATATTTTTTCTACATATTTTTGAACTGATTTAAATCTGTAATTTATTCTAACTCCATATCCAGACCATTCCACAGATTGAAATACACATACTTGTCACTCTGGTACAAACACAACATTTTATTTAAATTGAACTCTCCTCTTAAATTATAGCCCTGCTCTCTGTCTGTGAACATTCGTTGTATATTGCCTCATATTTTATTGTGTCAAAAAAACAAAAACAATTCTCTTATAAATTGGTGATGTTCCCAAAGAGTCCAAGGGAGGAGGGACTAACGAATTAAATTTGCAATACCAGGAAATAAATTTAAAAAAGAGGGAAACAAATGGAGACTATGATCAAAATAAGTGGCTTATTTACAATTTAACCAACTTCTTCAAATAAGAGGGAGTCTGCAACAGAAACAAAAGACAAAGTATAAAGTCAACATTAAGCAAAAGTTTCATCAGTATAAGAAAGTATGCATTTAATCATGAGAGCTCACCACACACAGCACAATCACTGCAGTCTGGCCAGCTGACACCTAGGAGCGCTAGGAGCTCTCAGGACTTTTAAACTGCATATACACTGATTAAGAAAGTGGGCTCAAAATGGCAAAAAATATTAAGCTAAGATCATATACTGTAAATACTGTAAATATTTGTCCCCAAGGTTGCATTATTAGCCAGAAAAAAACACGTTATTGCCTTGTCCTGTCTTATTTTCATCAACCTGCCACAACAGAGTCAGGTATATTTCACACGATGATACTTAGCATCTTTTAGTCATGCAAGTGCAATTTATAAGGTTACAATCTCTTCCCTCACTGCTGTGTCACCTCCTTAAGACCTCCGAGGAGGAGCAGAGTGGAACAGCTGAAGAGAAGTGAGCATGTCTCTAAAGCCGTGTGTGCAGGAAGCACACTGTTATTCTCTCTGATGCATGTACACGCTAACATATTAACATACTCATACAACTATGATGACATTCTGAGACACACTTGCAGAGACTTACATGCACTTATTGCAGATTATATATATATATAAATACATATGGATGCTGGCGATTATGGTACATTTTCTTCATACATACACATACAGTATCATGGCAGGTAGACATTTTGCCTTTCCTAATGTCAGTCAACATTCACAAGCCTTAGTTTGCTTTAGCACATAATGACCCATCTGCAGACCATTATTGTGGGTTTAGACACTAATGGAGCCATTTCACCGAGCAATAAACTGTGGAGGAACATTAGCAGCCAAGATGCAGGCTAACAACACCCTAAACTGACAGGTGCTGACGTGCAACACATCCTCCGGGGCGAGGCAATGCAAGGCGAAGCAACCGTCATTCTAAATATTAATATTGTTCAGATTCACAGGGACGAATGAACAGAAGATGATATTACAGATCTTAATATTGGCTTCATAAGAACATCAGCCAATCACACGCATCCCCTCACTTAACAGGAGCTTGTTGAACACATGAGGGGAACACGGGATAGACAGGGACACTTATTTACCTTTACATGTGCTCAGGATCCAAAGTGAACTTTTTGACCTATCTGAAAACATTTTTTTTGTTGTCCCTAAACATGTAATGTTACCACAGCATCCTTCAGAGTTGCGTGAAACGCTACATGAGACTGACAACGTGATTTTTTTTTTCTCTCCAAATGCTGCTTCCAACTTTGCCCACTAGGGAGGACATAAGATATCAGTATGCTTCAACTAAAGTGGTCAAACAGCTTCTGTTGAGCTTCACTCAACACCTTTCTGAACTCTTAGAATTGGGTTGACTGCGTCTGCATCCTCCCATCATGCAGAGGTCATGATTCATATAATAAAATATGAATATAATATGATATGAATGCCTTTGAAGACAGGTTGTCTGGAAGTGTGCGTATACCTTTCCAGTGATTACTGTCTTGCACCCCCTCTGTGATGATAAGCTTTTCATCCCCACCTTTGAGCTTTGCTGTTCAGAACAGCTACGGTATTTAAACACTTGTGACGTCAGACATGGTGTCAAATGAACTGATAAGTCTTAGGCATGCTGGCAGCTAAAACACTCACAACGACAACAGGTTGCTTGCTACACAGGCATATAATGTAGGTATTTTAATTGTTTGAGCGAACAGCCTTTGCAGTCATCTTTCTGGAGAGGACTGGCCGAGGAGACGGGGTTTGAATCCATGTATTGGTCACGGCCTGTTTGAGGCTCTCTGATGAGGAGACCGTGGAGAAGTAAATCCTAAAGATCCCATCTGAGACGAAAGCACAGCTTCACTGGATTTCCTGAAAGACATCTTTGTAAAACCTTTATTTTTTCCTTAACTTCTGGTTTAAAAATAAAATGCAGATGCACATGCATGTCCGTATGCATGCACTCACATAAGCATTGTCCAGGTGAGGCCCACACAAGCACTCACATGTAGTTAATTCATTTCAAATGAAACCTCCAGATTCACCTCTACGTGTTTATGGCAGTGATTACATGCCTTTAGCATTCTGACATTCAAATTTAATCCGTCCTTGTAATTAGCCAGGCCCCACCACCATAAGCAAAAATAGAGGCGGAGTGATTAAAACAGGAAAATCCAATCAAACATGCTTCTTAAGACACTGAACATTCACTGATGTGGTGGCGGCTACACATATAGGATATAATACAGTAACAATTACCCTCTCATGTACTGTCAAACCCACATCCACACATACACACCGTTAAACAAGCACAGTTTAGCACATGCTCACAAATTGCTGTACGATCAAATACACACATACACAACCACAACAATACTAATTAATCCAGATATCTTTTCCCACACAGGATATCCTTGGCTTTCATCCCCTCCTCAATTAGACTGAACTTCCTACTGTTATGTTAGTGTTTGGATTAGGAGGAATTATGGAGGAATGCTAATGTTTGAAATCCTGCTTTGCCTTTGACTTAGTGCATCAGACGCTTGACAGCTATCTGGCTTTCATAAGACGAAGTGTGTACTTCCTTGTGTGCGTGGAGTTAAACCGGTGTTTATGCTGCCTATAAGCGTTTGCTAAATCTTCACTATGTGCCAGCACCTCCTCTGACTGGATACACTTTCCTCACCCCGACCTTGCGTCACTCTTCAAACTGGACTTCTATTCATACGTTTTATACCGGGTCAAAATGAGAGCAAACAATCCTTTAGATGTTTTCCATGCAAACTTTGACCCTGTCTCTTATCTCCGTCGGGACTCTGACAACAAGTCTTGATAATCACAATCAACATTGCATACTTGACATTTTCTCCTTTATCTAGTTATGAAGGCTGAATTCAAATTAGCCACATACTGCAGGTCCATACACTCATTTTAATGAGCAGACCTGCTGAACTTAGCTCTCAATGGTGACTCCTTTATGTAATAGTACCTATACATTAAACAACTGGATTCTTCACAACCACAGTGGCTCTGGCTGATTAGACCTATAGGTTCAGCTGCTCTGGGAATTTAGTATCCATGCTTCATGCACTGATAAGTAGAAGTTGCCATGTTTGACGTTCTAAGCATGTGTAGCACGCATTTTTCTACACTTTCCTGTGCAAACAAACAGGCCAATATGATATACAACTCCACAACACTTAACCCAGTTTGTGAGGGTGACAGTGGCGGGTCAAGTCCAAGTGAAGACTGCTGGGCACGACAACAAAGCTGTAGAATCAACACCAGAGTGGTGTTGAATCGCCAAACAGTATCCCTGAACACAAGCTGTCGTTTAAGTGCAATAAATTGCACAAAACTGACCCCTTTTGCACTTTTTTGTCCGACTCCAGATTATCGAACTCGGCAGCAGATTTATGCAGCGGAGGTACAGCTCCCTGCCCTGCCTTCAATGCCTTTAATAGCCTTCAATTCCCTTAATATTCTGTATTCTAATATATATAAAATTCTGTTAAGTGAAAACATACATGCCTATAACACTATCTCTCCTCCACACCCTCCTCCCCACCACGGATAGATTCACATCTCCAGGACCTCGTTGGTGGAGATTAAATCAGCCTTTGAGCTGCCTTGATCTCTGCCTCTCTCCTTTGGTTCCACCTTGTTCTTCCTCGCGTCTCCATCTCTGATTGAGGAAGTGCAGCATTGCGGGTCTGAGGTCTGCAAATCGTTGCCGGGCCTCGTTCCCCTTCAGGATTTAGGGTTTACTGGCTCAGAGACAGAGGAAATGTGTATCTCCGACATCAAACGGAGAGCTTTGATGCCATGAAAACAGTGGCCGTTCTCCCTGTGATTGCTCATGAGAGGGAGTGAGTGAGATATGCTAATGGGCCCTGAAAACTCTGCATGCGAGTCCCTCTGCAGTGTTCATACCTGCTTCCAGATCTCACAAACACATTATCCCTTCTTCACTTCTTCACTCTGTGTGTTTTTCTCATATTCTCAACACACACACACACACACACACACACACACACACACACACACAGACACACACACCAACAGCAGCCTTTCCCTCTAATGCGTCATTGACTTCGGCTCCATCCTGTAACATGTCTCCCCTGTCACCTACTGACACGATCCTCCAATCCTCCAGTCGGCTATAGCCGCCTTGAATTATTCATCTAATTCGCCCATTTGACTAAACCAGGCCCTTTTCTGCTTCGCCAAACATTACAGGCAGGAAAAAAAAATAGTTTATTTGTCTTTTTGCGCATCCCTCTTTCACATCTTGTTATTGCCTTCTCCTCACCCTCAGCTCTCCCCCCTTGTTCCTCATCTTTTCTCGCAAACTCCACGTTCCATCCTCTTTATTGGCATCCTCTGTCACAGTGATTTGCTAAAATGGATGTGACAGTCAGCCAGCATTGTTCATGCCTCTTATAAAAGCCATATATTAGCTTCAATAGAATGTATCTAATGTGATTTCTTCTGTTTTTTTTCTGCATGTTGTGTTCGACTATATGAGAGTGATTTTTTTTCCCCCCTGCTATAATGTTTACTCCCTTGTTTTGTCACTGATAATACATGCAAATTGCAGCCCTGAAAAAAAAAACGTAGGTCTCTCCCGCCATTATGCAAACAAAGAAATTAATTCTGTGTGTGTCGTTACGGCCGATCATTACAGGGGCTGCTTGACCAAAATGCTCCTCTCTCTCATCAATATTTCAGTGCGCTGAGGGTGGTCTGTAATAATCTCAATTTTTGAACATGCAGCGGTGCCACTCTGCCATTTTCTGCACCGTAATCTTTAGTCACATTCTGCTAAGGTGTTGAGCAACACGGTTCATGACGGCCTAAAATGCTATGCATGTGGTGTCTGCAGCAGCCATGTTCTGTGCTGCTGGAATACTTCTGTTTCCAGTGAAACTCAGCTCAGCTTGCACATTTTGGCCCAGCACATTAATTATGGACATCTGGTGTTATCTTAAAAAATACTCCATTCAGATTTGAATGGAGGGTATTTGTTTCATTTTCCTTTCAAAATATATAAAACCTTTGCAAAAGCCTTTACCCTAAAAAAAAAAATGGGAGGAGGAAGCTGCAGAACCTGGAGAGAACCCATGCAGACAAAGGGGAGAGAACATGTAATCTCCACACAGAAAACTCCCACGTCCTCTGGTGGATTCAAACCCAGGACCTTCTCGCTGTGAGGCAACAGCGCTACACCATGCCAACCCTCTCATCCTTTAAAGAGAGACAAATCTAGGTTGACTGAAGAAGTAAACCAGCCACTATTACTACATCTCATTTTGGGAAACCTGAGCAACAACACAATGAAAAGGATTTTACATTTTAAACTGCTTTGGGTAAAAAGAAATATGACACATGACACAGAAATACAACTGAAATAAAGGTTGGAATACAAAACATCTAGTTTTCAACAAATTAAGTCCAGTTATAATAAAACTCTCTTCACTTCACATTTGTATTCCGAACGGCGTGCTGATCAGCGACCTCTAAACCAGTGTGTCTGCAGGTGTCGTACCACTGATCCCTCGCTATCTGGGCTGAGTATCCCTGAGTGTTCCCTGGCCAAATTTGCACTTTAACAATTTCATGGTGCATCACAAAGCAACAAATAATGGATTGCAATTTGATTCATAGTCAGAATCTAGCACATAATGTCGACTGAGTTTAATTACCATACAGATCTTTCACATCCACGGTGTCGAGGTCAGACAAAAACATTTGTTATTTTTTTCCAGAGGCTGCGATAACCAGTTTCAAACTCTCACATTTACACAAGCTTATTTGGGTCACTGATGGCGACCACCGCAGACTGTGAGGAACTCAATTAACAGGCAGTATCTCTCATTGCCAGTCTATGCATTTAGTTTTAGTTTGTCACCACAGAAAAAGCAGCAAGACTGCATACCGCATAAATCAGATGGCATATTCACCTTTGATATTTTGGGAAATATTCTTATTCAGTTTCTGTCTGTGAATCACATTAGAATATTGATATCTCTTTGACATCTGGACAGTAAATATGAAGCTACTGCCAGCAGCCAGCTTAAACTGGAAACGCGCATCAACATTAGCACCTCCGAAGCTATTAAGCACTTTATACAGTATTGCATTTGTTTGATCCGTGCAAATTCTGAAGGGGGGAAACGGCATGTTAGCTTACAGTGGCGACATGATGGTGTGGTAGTTGGCACTGTCTCCTCAGAGCAGGAAGGTTCTGGGTTCGAATCTCGAAAAACTCTCTATACCACAGTCTAAAAAACATGCAGTGTAGGTGAATTAGTGACTCTAAAATGGCCATAAATGTGAGTGTGAATGATTGTCAGTCTTTCTATATGTTGACCCCCTCCTCTAAATAGTCCTGCACCTACAGTCCTACCTTTTATTAACATTACTTTATTTATTTATTGTTGTGTTATTATTGATTTTAGTGTTTTTAATTAATTATGAATTTACTTACATGTATGCAATCCTTGTTTATTCATTCCCATATCTTTCCATCTGCATTTTGATATTTGGGGTTTGCTGTTTTGAGGGTCTATATGTTATCTCTACGTTTTAACTTTATGATGACGTGATGAATTGTTTGAACCCATTGCTTTAACTTTGTGAAGCACTTTGTAGCTTTGTTTTGAAAAGTGCTATATAAATAAAGTTTATTATTATTATTATTATTCATTATTACTGAGCTTTAGAGGTGCTGGCAGGTGGATTTGTTTTCTAGCTGTCTCCCCTGTTTCTAGTCTTTGTGCTAAGCTAACCGGCTGCCGGCTTCATATTTAACACGCTGACATGAGAGTGGCCTCGATCTTCTCATGTAACTCTCAGCGAGAAGGCTAATAAGCGTATTTGCCAAAATGTCAAGCTCTTCCTTTAAAGAGTGTGTTAACCTCCAGAGGCTTTGAGTTTGGCCCTTGGGGTCTAGTTGGCTCTCAGGCTCAGCCCTCCATTTACAACAAAACCCCGCTGCTTCTCTCTTCTCCTAATGAGGGCTGGAGGGATGTATCGGGCCCTCAGCTGTTTTCTCTTCTTGCTCTTCCTGCTGCAGCCAGGCAGACAAGTGTTCAGTATGTCATCGCATTTTATCCTCCAGCCTGCCGTCATTTTCACGCTGCTCTCCTCTCATTTACGAAGCACCCACCATCCGTGATACCAGGATGCACATCGGTTGTGCTCCTTTACTCAACTTTGTGCAAAGAGGAGGGGATGAACTGTTTTCAGTTCTTCACATGTGCCAACCCACTCAGCACTCCCTCCATGGAGACATGCTGGTTCCTCCAAGCATATTTATGCATCATTTGATTCAATATCCTCTGCTATAGAAACAATAATAGCAGAATCAATTATACGTTGTTTTTTCTTCTTTCTATCTCTTGTCAGTTCTAACAGTGTTACAGCTCTATCCCAAGTGCCTGCCTCGTGTTTGCATCCTGACATGAAGCTGCTGATTGTCTCCTAGAAGAGGCAGGGCTAACATTCTCTCACTCACAGATCACACCAGAGGTAGACTCGTCTGAAGTGGGAACAAAGCGCTCCACTGCTCTCTAAAGGCTTGTTCATGTCAGTGCATTTCTTTAATCCTTCAGGAGTCACGTCTGGGTACATGAGCATTCAGTTGTCCGTCATTTTTGTGCTGTTGCCATTTTGATCGCAGCACAATCCGTGGCACATGTGCTGGAAAGATGTTGTGTTGTGTGCACTTGAATGAAAATGTCACTTCTACAGTCATATTTGCAAGGCAACCATCTCGTGCGACTCTCTCATGCAGAGGTTGAGTTTGATTTTTCTTTCCGAGCTGGGATTCCTCCAGCTTTATACCCTCGCTGCGGTGCTGTCAAAGGTGTCAGTTTCTGTTCAAGGCACCTGTAAACCTCCCCAGTGATGTTACAGAGTTCAGGAGAGGCAGCGTAGGCCTGACATTATGTTTCTGCTGCCTTCAGGGTCACCTTTGACATTGGCTGGAGTGTTTGAACTTTTCAAAGTTTCTCTCTCTACCACTCCTTTGTCAGCATCCCTTTAGTTTGTCACTGTGAGATCAAATGGAAGAACTACTATATAAGACTCAGGCTGGGAATATTACAAATAAATACCAACATGGCGAAGTGAAAATAATCCATTACACTGCAAATTGTTCTCTACTTGTAAAGCTTTAAAAACTTAGATCTGGAAACATGAGATAATTATTTTTGTTTTAAAAGTTATTTATGAGGTTTTTTTTAATCTAGCCTACTTATTTCTAGACTAAACTTATTATTATAGACATTTTCTCTTCAAATTCAGTGTTTATTTCTTTTTTGCAGTCTAAGTAAAAGTCCTGCATTCAAAATCCTACTTTTGTAAAGGAGCAGAAGTATTATCGTCTAAATATACTTGAGGTATAAAAAGTCAAATCACTCGCTCTGCAGACAAATGGCCCCTGTGTCGTTTGAAGGGTAAGAGACTATTTTACTGTTCAGAATAGGACACAGAGAAAAGGAAAAAGAACAGTTTGTGCACATAATTCATTTTAAGGAGTCCCACTCAAGGGTCCATGTGTTGTTTTATATAATCACACAGAGACAACACACCACAGTGGATGAGTGACAGATGTAAACATCAGAGTGGTTAAACTGAAGCCTGAAGTCTCTATGATGATAACTATGATGAGTCATGTCTGTGTGAGTGTGTGTTGTGTTTGGGGAGTCGTGGTGGTGGGTTCAGCATCGTCCTGTCTTTCATGAGCACAGAGCTACTCCGGTTCCCTCAGCCTCCTCTCTTATGGCAGTGAAATGTGGGCTGACACCGAGTTAACAAAGCCCAACTGGCAGCCTTTGTTATGCAAGAATATTATAGCTTTGTTCCTGTCAGTGCGTTACAGGAATAATCCACCACAAACATGTTAATACTGTCGCTAACACAAATATTTGTTTTGCATTCTGCATTTCTGTCCCCATGTTATTGTTTCGATAGCGGATCAATGTTTGACTGGAGTTTTTGTAGGTCTGATACTGATATCATTACACTGATGCATCCAAAAGTCGACTATTTCTGAGAGGTCATAAGCATGAATGACACATAAAAAAAAAAAACTGATTCCCTGTGAAGCATAAATTCTTTGCAAATCCTCTCAATTGAATAAAAACACAATATACTTAATGTTCAAACTGATGAATGTTAAATGTCAAATGACTCATTCTGAATTTGAAGCCAGTTCCAAAACAGGAAAGGAGCAACAAAATAATCTTTTCTTGTTTATGTACTTTAGCTCTCCTTTTTGCTTTTTTGGACTGTTTGATGGGAGAAGTGTTCTCATGTTGCAAGCTCTGAAGATTTCTCCCCTGCCTGTCTGCTCTCAGCCCTGTCATTCTCCATCCACATTCATTTTGTACTTTGCATCATTCATTCAGCATTTCTTTGTACTTTGCATTATTCTGCCAAGATTCAGTGAACCTGTGTTTAAACCTTTCATCTGCCTCTGGGTCTTTGAGTTCTGCATTTTGGCTCCTACAATTCTGAAAAAAACGTAACAGAAATCCTGCTGACTGTTCTGGGCCTGAGCTCATCTGCCATAGACCGGCACATCAGGAGGCTGCAAAGTGGAACAACAAACAATTGATTGACCCACAATTGTTGGCGGAGATAAACATCAGCATAATTGTCATGCGACTCATGCAACCTCAACCTCCACTGGTCAAAGAGACAACAGAGTGCCAGATAGAGGGGACAACAGACACGATAAGGTCACAACTCGAAAATCAGTTTTGAGGCATGCAGGAGGTTTATTGGCCATGAGCTACGTCTGACATGAAGGTTGTGACACAAAACCTCCAACAAGTGACTGAGGTGAGCGGTGTGGAAATTTGGCATGATGGGCATGATGGGCATGATGGGGACCTGCAGCCACAACTCAACCTTTATCTCGAATGGGACACCGGCTCTCTTTACAGAGCCACAGAGCCATCGTGCAAGAATAGTTACACAGACTGGATGAGACGGCCAAAAACAAGATGGACTTGAGGAAGATCGCATCCTGCAAACAGAAGCCTGATAAAGTCCATCTCAGGTGTCCTAATTCACCTGACCAGGGCTCATAGTGACAGCAGCGTACCGCCTGGTGACCAAACAACATGGGTTATGATGCGAGTCCTTGGGAGGCTCATTTGTGAGACAGATTCATCCATGCCATATACGAAGAAATTCAGATGAACCGAAGACGAGAGAGAGAGAGAGAGAGACAAGTAAAAGGAAGACTGTAACACATAGAGAACCGGCAGTGAGGCAGAGGATTCAGGACATTCGGGGGACGTATCAGAGGATGAAGATGACGGGGAAGAAGACGCAGTGTTGGTTGTTTCATTTGTGGACCATGAAAGTAGAAATAAAGTATGAAAACTGAGTAGAGGACAAGGAGTGAGCCTTCATCCTACACATAAAAGTGTAAGAGCACCTCTACACAGACTCAAAGACGCACAGAAACAGGCAAATACCTCAGAGCTGTAGCTCATTTACAGCAAAAACAACAAAGAATCAGAATCAGCTTTATTGGCCAAGTATGTGAACACATACAAGAAATTTGACTCCGGTTTTTGCATTGCAATCAAAGTATTTCCACAGGAATAGAAAACTGGATAATAAGTTTAAAAAAAATACGCAGGACTACTATGTACACTTCATCTGTGTATATGCACAGGTTATACAGACTTTGAATCTGTGTGTGTATGTGCATCATATACAGTGTGCAGGATTTAATTAAATTGACAGTGCAGGATGGTATGTACAGTATGTTCTACAGGGGTATACAGTATCACTGTTCATCAGAGTGATGGCCTGCAGGAAGAAGCTCATTTTGTGTCTTGTTGTTTTGGCTTGCAGTGCTCTGCAGCACCTACCAGAGGGGAGAAGTTGGAACCTTTTGTGTCCGGGGTGTGATGGAGCTGCAGTGATGTTTCTTGCCCTTTTCCTGGTTCTGGACATGTATAAATCCTGAGTGAAGGGCAGGTTGCCACTGATGTCCGTTGCAGTCTATTCCTGTCCTGTTTGGTCGCCGACCCAAACCAGACGGTGATAGACGAGCAGAGAACAGGCTGGATTGTTGCAGTGAAGAGCCGTGGCAGGTTGAACTTCCTGAGCTGGCACAGGAACAGGAACAGTAAACTTTTTCCAGGCAGCCGCCAAGCTTATGGGGTTCCTTCATTTTGTGACTGAAATTCTGGGTGCTGTTCTGTTATGCAAAGGCAGCGACAAAATGCCCCTTAACCATACCACAGCTGACTTCTGCTCCTTTAACTAATGCAAATGACACTCTGCCTCCCATGAATGATTTACAGGAACGACAGAACAGAGCGACACATGGAGGAGAACGCTCTCAGGAAGAAATCACAGGCTAACATCAATGATGCTGTTTGGTTTTGGGCCGAATCATAAACCATTCTTGCCTAAGTATCTGCTCAAGTTTAATGCTAAGGAGACACATGACCAATGGATGTGTTCAGAGAAGGGATGCAATCAGAAATCAACAGACATTGTTTTGAGAATTGCTTGGTTTATGCTACACACACAATGCTGGAGGGGTACAGCAGATGCCATAAAGTGCACATCCCCACCTGATGAACCTTTAGGATTTTTTTTGCAAGTGGATTTCATTTAATGAACAAAGAGTGAGGGGGTAAAATAAGATCTGGTTATTGTTGACCATTTTGCTAAGTGGGTTGAACCTTTTCCAACTTCCAAAGCAGATGCAGGTGCTGTGGCCAAGGCTTCGGTAAGAGAAGTAATTCCAATGTGAGGAATTCCATGAAATATCTGCTGTGAAAACGGTGCACATTTTGGGAATAAAATGTCGCTGGTAAAACCGTAGAGACTCTGTGTTAACGGCACTGTTTGAAAGGGGAAGACAGCTAATATACAAGGGGAAAGTGGTGATTACATACAAAGTTGGCTGATGCATTTGAGTCACCAGTATGAGCACACTTGATTAACTATCACTTATCATACATTTTTCCTAATGCTACATGGTTCATTCTATCTGACAGACTCCATTACTATACCACAGCTACCCCGCAAAGAGCTACAGCAGGCATTATTAAGGGCTGAAGATAATTGTTGTCCAACGTCGTCAACACATTCGAACAAAGTGCAATGTCGCCTCCTGATCGGACCATCTCAGAGGCAACTGATGACCGTCCTCAGGTAAACCAAGACCAGGCAGAGTAAGCGTCAGTGTCATGTCTCATCTCTCTGTGGGGAAATACAAGAAAGAGAGTGGGGTGTGCCAATTTAGAGGCACTCATTAATACATCCCCTGGGAGAAGAGACCAACAGATCCAAGAGAATAGGGGACAAAACCTGTTGCCTGCAGGGCTGGTAACTCCAAAGATGGAAGCTCCATGACCATGGCATCTCTTCAGGAATGTGAGATGTAGCATATGTATTATGCTTTTCCTAAGCCTCATTATTGTCTTGCTTGTCTAGTAGGCATTAGAGTAAAAGCAACCTGACTGAGGCAACAGCAGAGACTCCTCACTTCCACCTGTGAAAACTGGGCCAAGAGCTGCAGCAGGTACCACCTCTGCGAGACACAGGGGGTCTGCTGCATAGTGGAACATGCCTGAGGATTTGCAGGTGCCCACACTATGGTCGATATGTGGTAAAAATGTGGTATCATTAGGTTGTAGCTTAGGGCCATGCACAATTTCCTCATTCCTCTTTTCTACAGTCTCTCTGTAAGGAAGACAAATTACCCTTGGATGGGATACCAGCCAGCAAAGATGAGACCATCTGTGTGATCACAGTTGTGTGTGTTGCTGTGGAGACTGGCAGGCATGTGAAGTTTGACAAAAGAATGTGTAAGACAATTGTAAGGGAGAACAGAGCTTCGGATCCAAAATACATCTAGAGTCTGCAGACTCATGGATGGCCTTCCTTTTAAATAATACTCTAATACCGTATAGTATGAATATAATAATACCAGAATATAAATGTTATGTTTTTTGCAAAAAAATTACAAGGTTTTATTGTAAAAGATGTTCTTTTTGTTAGGAAAAATATTACTAAAACAGAATTTAAAGGTATCATATTTAATCAAATTAATCATAAATTTTATTCCTAAGCATTCCACAAAGTTGCAAGATTTAAGTTGAGTATGTTGTAAAATCAACTTGACATTATTATTATTATTATTATGTTGTTGTTGTTGTTGTTGTTGTTATTGTTTTTGGTTTTTGTTTGAATGTATTTTGAAGTTACAGAGAAATAAAACAGGTAATACACTAAAATTACTGTTTGAATGTTGAATAAAGCCATAAAGCATCAACAATCACATTGGTTGCAAAACAGGACGCAGAACAGTGAGATATTAATCAATATTAGCTGCTACCGTCCTCCGTGTCAGTAGGGGGAGCTCTTGAGATTAAATGTTACTCTAAATATCTCTTCTTTGTTCGTTGAAGTGTCATGTGACCGGAAGTGCAGTTTAAAAACATTGAATAACAAACGGGAGCAGACATTCATGAGTCCCGTGGCTGTTTCACAATGATATTTGTCGCTTTTAGTTGACATGTATGACTAGAAGTGAGGGGTAACCTTGTCTTTTTCGCTTCCGGAGGTCTGTGCCTGTAGCTCCAACATGGCGGGGCCTCTGCTGGAGTTTGAGACTGAGATGTTTCTGAGTCTGTTCGGCTGTGATGGGCTGCTGGTGGTGGCGGAGGGCATGGGAATAGACCGCATCCTACTGCAGTTCATGCGGGTTTACTCGGAGCAGGGGAGCTTGGTCCTTCTGCTCAACACAACTACACCTGAACAGGTGAGGAACACGTAGCATAACGATATTTATGTTTCCTACGAACGCTTCATGGCACACCTGATACTAAGTAGTTAGCGTGCTATGGCTAATGGGGACGTATGTAAATTGCTTATTGATACAACCATATGAAGTGTTTTTGTGTGTGTTTTGTGTCTTCTTCTCTATTTTAAAACTGCCATACGTAGGGCAGGTTTTACGATAATTCTCACCAGGCAAGGTTTGGACACACTTTACTGATTATTGTGAGGGGTCGTCAGTCTGAAAACAAGTAATTCCAAGTGATCACTCCCTTATTAAACCAACCCACTGCTTTAATAAGGCTCAAAGATTGGAGAGAGGAGTATACCTGTAAGAATGCCACAGCTGGGGCTACATGACTGCGATCATGCCATTGGCCTGCTGGAGGTGGGACAGTCCACCAGACAATTCACTAGGGCGGTGAATGCTCACTATTTCACACTAGTGTGGCTACGTGCCAGAGGGACAATGACAGACTGCCCAGTTGGCCTGTACATGACCAAACAAGAAGAAATCATCTTAGGCATGATGGACTTTGAGCCAGACAACCTCACACTGGTGCTGTAATGATGGGGCAACATTGCGGGAATTGTGTGTTTTCCCATTTTATGGAGTGACGTCTCAGTTCTGGATTAGCCATCGATGCGTCCTGACCTAAACAGAATTGAACACCTTTCTGGTTGGTTGAGAGAGCGTGTGCAACAGCATGAACATCCTTATAATAATCACTGATGTGTTTTTAAATCCATTGAGTGTAGATTGTAAGTGATGTATTTCTGAAGTTTGTTTGAAAACATTCAAATAGGGTGGATTTTTTTTTTAAAAGCCTCGTCCTACTAGTCCAACCAACAACATAAAGAAAACAATACATTCTTTCCAAAGCAGACAGTTTAACTTTTCAGACAAGCACAGTACTTAATAACATTAAGGATTGCTGCATCACATTCCCACTGTCATGGCCTAGTTGAACATTTAATGGACTGGAGCCATTTTGACATTATTGCTTCGATCTCTCAGTTTCCTGCTTTATCATGTCGAACGTCTAACGTGAAAAGTGTCTGTAAAAGTCACACATCTTACTTGTCATCATTAAGTACTCTAATACATCTCACATCAATCTAAATTGGGCTTCCTTCTTGTGCAATGGCAGAGCAGGTTTAAGAAAGTACTTATTTTCCTATCCTTCCCCCTCAGGAGTATTTCACGGAGCAGTTGCGACTGGAGGGTGTGACCCACCTGCCCAGGACAGTCACCAGCGATGTCCAGAGCACTGAGCGTTACAATGTTTACACTGAGGGAGGAGTCCTGTTTGTCACCAGCAGAATCCTGGTGGTCGACTTCCTCACCGACCGCATCCCTGCCCATCTCATATCAGGTCAGACATGCTGCCTGGTCATGGCTCAAATGAGAGCCAAGTGTGATTTCTTACAAAATGTGATCTTATTTATCAAAAATACTTATTAGTCTCTGTTACTTTAGAAGCAATATTTCTTTGTGTATCAGTTTTACAGTTAAATATATTTTGTATTTGCCTTAATGTAGGATTTATTACTAATACAGTACAACTAAATGTTTAACCATTGATTAGTTGGCTTGGACCTGTTTAGGGCAACGGCATTTCATCGCTAACCGCACTCTCCATTTGAGTTATAAATGAACACCCGTAGTCTTACAGGCACAAACCAGATCCAAATGTAAAATACAAGGAGAACTCAATCCACCAATTCAAATAATTGGAGCATGCTGTCACTTAGAAATTGATTGACGGGTCTATTTATATGAGGGCAAGAGAGCTAACAGCTAAAGCAAAGTTAGTAATGATTTGTGATGTTGCTAACAGAATAAATTGGCCAATATCTTCAATTAAAATCAGCTGAGAAACACAAAATACTGATTATTTTTATGCAAAAGTCAAACTCTTAGGTTGTATATGTGATTATACCTGTAAATTACATATGTTAGAAAATAACAGGTAATGTTTAAGGTACAATGTGTAGAGTAAACCTGCAGTAACATCTTCTTCATCACCCCCTCAGGCATCCTGGTGTATCGTGCTCATAAAATCATTGAGTCTTGTCAAGAGGCCTTCATCCTCCGTCTGTTCAGACAGAAGAACAAGACGGGCTTCATTAAAGCCTTCACTGACAAGGCCACGGCCTTCTCCTCAGGCTTCTGCCAGGTGGAGCGTGTGATGAGGAACCTTTTCGTCAGGAAGCTCTACCTGTGGCCCAGGTACAACGGAACCAGTTTCATTACATGTTAGACAGATGTAATTGATAACATTAAGGAAGACTGCAGGCTTCCCTCATCCGTCTTTATCGTTGTTCTTTTGACGTCTTTATTCAACAGGTTTCAAGCATCCGTAAACACGGCACTGGACAGGCACAAGCCAGACGTGGTGGAGCTCCATGTGTCTTTGACACCGGCTATGAGGGCCATCCAGAGCTCCATCCTGGATATAATGAATGCCTGTCTGAAGGAGCTGAAACACTACAACCCCACCCTGGAGGCAGAGGACCTCTCGCTGGAGAACACACTATTAAACACCTTTGATAAGGTCTGTCACTGTGTGTGTAATGAGACGACCTAATGTACTGAGAACATGAAAAAAACCATCTCATGATGGATTTGAACTATCTTTTTTCTCTGAATGGGTGTCACTTGCGGTGTAATGAGATGAGACTATTAAATGCTCTTATTAATAACCTCCAGTGCAGAGCAGGTTACATCACTCTCCTCGGAGAAGTGGAATAAAAATTGTCAAAAAAACAAGGAATTTTCTCAACAGAAAAAAAACTACCTCAAGCAGTATTTACAGGTCATTTTAGGTAGTGTACGGATGTGCTATATTCACATGGAGACAGAGGATATTTGGAAGCTTTACAAGTAGCTGGTAAACCACGCTAATCCTCAGTCTTGAAAAAATATTTGTTACAACCCATCTTCTGTTGTCTAAACACTGTAATTGTCATGACTTGTATGTGAGTTGAATTTTAATTTTTGAGGCTGTGTTGTGTCTTACTTCTATCTAGACCATCCGTCATTACCTGGACCCCCTGTGGCACCAGCTGGGAGCAAAGACCAAGGGCCTGGTCCAGGACCTGAAAGTGCTGAGGGTTCTCTTGCTCTACCTCACCCAGTATGACTGTGTGACCTTCCTTAATCTGCTCGAGTCACTGCGCTCAAACCAAAAGATCTTCGGATCCAATTCGGGTAATCTTGACGCATTTTGCTACTCTGTATATTTACCTGGAAGAACTTTGGGGAAATGAACTTAAGTTTGTCATTAATCACCTTTATCCTTGTTCACTTTCAAGTCTGTGTTCTTGTAACTGTCAGGGTGGTTGTTCCTGGACTCCAGTACCTCCATGTTTGTGAATGCAAGAGGTAGAGTGTACCGCATCCCTGAGAGCAAGAAGAAACTCAAAGTGGGAGCAGAGGCTGAGAAACAAAAGTCATCTTCTGTCTTAGGTAACTGACCAATGCACAGATCCCTAGTTTGTTCCTCAGAGCAGATATCAACAAAGACTCTGTGTGTTTGCTTCAGGGGTGAAGCGGGAACTGGTGCTGGAGAAGAGCCCAAAGTGGGAGGCTCTGACTGAGGTTCTGCAGGAGATTGAGAGGGAGAACAAGAGTTCTCAACATGAGCCGGGTGAGAGCTCAGTTCTTTCAATGTGTTATAAATGTCTGTTATAAATGTCAGCAATAATAACATAAATAACATAAACGATGGCTGCATTCCATTTAGGTGTGCCAGGAGTACTTGTACCACAAAGGCCACTTCTTCAGTTTCTTGGGGTCCATGGATTGGTTGTGCAGTTAGCTTAAAGTCATTTTAAAAAAGGTGAAATAGAAAAAGTGACTAATAAATTAGTGTTATATCTTCCCGTTGCATTCTTTGTTGGGAGTTCATGCCTACCAGCTGCCAGAGCTCCATACAGCAAGGCTCCTCTGTGTCATGACAGGGGCTCTTCTAATAATGGAACATAAAGCATGAGGCTCTTTGTTTTTCTCTGAACTGAGACTAACTGTATCCATCCAATGTCACCCGCAGGCCGTGTGCTGATCTGCGCCAGTGATGACAGGACTTGTGCCCAGCTGCAGCAGTACATCAGGCACAGCTCTGACGAGCTGCTGAACCGACTATATGCCCGGACCATCGGTAAACGGGATCCTGCTGCGGCTGCTGCCTTAGAACTGGACTCGCACAAAAGTGCCAAACGTTGGACTAAAAAGGGAGCCAAGGGGAAGGAGCCTGCACAGAAAAACCCCACAAAATCCACAAAGAGTAAAAAAAGGCCATCTTTGACCCTGACCCAGATGGTGGGGAAAGAGGAGACAGATGAAGTAGTGATGATGGGCAGCAGTGGAGATGAGGATGAACTGATGGAGGAGGATGAAAGGGAGGAAGAACAGCTGAAGCTGGATTTGTCATCAGATTCCTACTACGGTGTCCTAAAGGAGCCTCTGACTGTCCTTCATCCACTGAAAGGCCTCACTGACCCCCACAGCTTGACGCGGGTTCTGCATGAAGTGGAGCCCAGTTTCGTGGTGCTCTACGACGCTGAAGTCAGTTTCGTCCGCCAGCTGGAGATCTACAAAGCTAACCGTCCCGGAAAGCCACTTAGGGTGTATTTCCTGATTTATGGAGGCTCGACAGAAGAACAGAAATACCTGACTGCACTGTCTAAGGAGAAGAAAGCCTTTGAACACTTGATCAGGTCGGGTCAAAACAGATTTTGTGGATTAATATATGTTAATCTTTTAAATTCTTAATGGCAATTAATTGATTAATCATTAACGCCCCTTGTCAGAATCATTTCTTCCATTTCTCTTTATTAATATCACCTTGGGAGCATCTGATAATTTGTGCCTAGTGCACGTGTCTGCCTCTAATTGGTTCTTGTGTATTCATGTGCAGGGAAAAGGCTACTATGGTTGTCCCAGAGGAGAGGGAGGGACGAGAAGACACCAACTTGGATCTTGCAAGAAATTTGGAACCTGCCAATGCCACCACCAACACCCGCAAAGCAGGCATGTCTGGTTCAGTTGTTTTATCTTTGAAAGGTTTAGATTTGATCTTTTTTTTATTTCCTGCATGATATCCTTTGTCGTCATAAAAGTCCCAGGTTTTCCTGAATAAGTGTCTCATTATTTCATATTTCCATTTCCTGTCCTATAACCAGGAGGGCAGGAGCAGCCCAAAGAGCCATCACGAGTCATTGTGGACATGCGTGAGTTTCGCAGTGAACTGCCCTCCTTGTTGCACCGCCGTGGATTAGACATTGAGCCTGTCACCCTAGAAGTAGGTGACTACATCCTGACCCCAGACACATGCGTTGAGCGCAAGAGCGTCAGTGATCTGATTGGCTCGTTGCTGAGCGGCCGACTCTACACCCAGTGTCTTTCAATGACCCGCTACTACAGGAAACCAGTGCTTCTCATTGAGTTTGACTCGACAAAGCCGTTTTCCTTAATGGCCCGATCAAATTTCCGCCATGAGATATCATCTAATGACATTTCTTCAAAACTCACCTTACTCACCTTGCATTTCCCACGGCTCCGTATAATCTGGTGCCCCTCTCCACATGCCACAGCTGACCTGTTCCTGGATCTTAAGCAAGGTCACAGTGAACCTGATGCTGCAGCAGCTCAGGCAGTCACAGTCGAGTCAGACACCGTGACTGAATCAGCAGGCCTCTACAACCCGGGACCTTATGACTTCCTGTTAAAAATGCCTGGTGTCAATGCAAAAAACTACAGGGCTCTTATACAAAATGCAGACAGCCTGGCAGATTTAGCTAAACTCAGCCAGGACAAGCTAGCAGAAATTCTTGGGAATGCCAAGAATGCTAAGTTGTTGTACGAGTTTCTGCATAACGTTGCTGATGTGCCTGCTCCTGTGCAGAAGGTCAGACAGACATAATAGACACTAAGAGACTAATGTATATACATATTTTTACTGGCTTCACGGTTACATTTTGTATCATAAAACTGCATCAAGTTCTTAATGTAGAACAATTTAAACTGAATTCACACCTTTTATCTGTAAAGTATGAGTCCTAGTCATAATAATGTGAAATATGTGATATATGAATGTACAGAATGAACTGAAATAATACAGGTTTTTAGAAAATGAACATTTATTTTTTAACTAATTTTGCAAGAAATGTTTTGCATTTTGGAAAAAAATAAAATCCTTAAACATTCTGTAATGGCTTTGTATATCCTTTCTTTTAAAATTACATTTTATATAACAGTACAGTGCACAAAAAATATATATTTAACATAATTTATTTTTCATTTGTTTTGTCATCAATTTTTGCCATGGAAAGGAATTTCAAAGTGAATGTATGGCAATGCCTCTGGCCAATTATAAAAAGATTTAGAAGTCAGTGGTGTGAAATTGACAACCAAGTTTTGAATCTTATGTGTTTATTTCTTTTTTTCATGAAGTTTTTGTTTTTCAATTTTTGTTTTTATATTATAGGTATTAGGGTTAGGGGCCTCAGACTCTGATCACAGTCAGCAGGGGAGGAGGTTGTCTTACTGACCTTGCAATTTTAGTTGAATTCCCCTGGTATATAACATTAATTTAATCAAATAATCTCATAGAGATCTCTTGCAAGAGAGACCTGACCAGATGTGAGAGAATGGAAAACAAACTGACATAACACAAATATACATAAGTGCAAACACCATCATGGACAATTACAGACACAAACATCACACAAAAGATTTTAAGATAAAATTGTACAGTGGGATTTCATTCTGTCTTTAAGGTGCAAAACAATGGAAGATAGTCTCTACAAGTTAAAGGTATATTTCCCTTTATACCTCTAATCCTTTACAGGTTGAAGTTTTGCTAAATGAAACCACATATACTAACGCTTCATCATTGTGTAAACTCTACTGTAATTGACTTTTTGCCTGTACTGTAGTCCTTTTTCCTCTTTAAATCATCAATTCCAGTGCATGCTCTCCCTCTTCTGATGCAGTCTTTACCTTTCTTGATGTCTTTACCTTGTAAATTTACACTTTTATAAATAAACTCTAACAGATAAAAAAAAATAGATCACAATACATGTACATTTAGCTTTAGTTTAGTTTTAATAATGGGGAAATTTGGAGAGGGGAGTTTTGCAGCTGAGGATTTATTTAGTTTTATAACAAAGCAAAATGAGACTGAATGAAGATGGTTGTTTTTACTGTCCTCTGTGGAGATCTACCAGCTTCACTGTAGCAAGTTATGTAACACCACCAAATAATACCACAAAAAAACAGACGTGGTTCCTCAGTTATTTTAATCAGAAGCCTGTGGTGTTGTTGTGATGGAGTAATGTATCACAGAGAATCACGGGTGGGGGTCATGGGTGGTTCATCACTGCTGACCAGTGAAGAAGACAGGATCCCTTCGCTAGTCCCCCCCGACTGTTCCTGTCTGACTGCGTCATTACGTCACTCTGCATCCGAACCCAGACTAGTAGCAGCCATTTTACTCCGCGAAATAAACTTCTCTCTCCTAGCTAGAGGGAACAACTAAATACACAAGATATATTCGTTGGCATCAATGGATACCTTGCTGTGAACCAGACCTCTTACAAACTCGGGCTTCAAGTCTTCGAATTGGGTAAGACCACGGACCCGGTGCGCCGCTGCCTTGTTTTTAGCATGTTAGCCTGTGCTAACTAACCCGAGCTGACTAGCCAAACTGTGAAGAGGTTGTTGGTGAGGAGCGTTCGTGATAAGCAGACAGAGACAGCAGGCGAGGCTATGTAAGACTACACAGAAAATAATGGGCAGTGAGCATCTGACTGTAACCTGTCTTGAGATATGTGTTCTAGTCCCTGGCACAATGACTTAGCAAGCATTGAGGCAAGGATCGGGCACTGTGCAACTAACTCACCTGTCAGATTTGAGTAACTACCCAACGTTAGCTTATCCCACACTCACCCGCCTCCACTACTGCGATAACCGTAGCTGAATGTGGAGCCGACAGCCCTGTCAGCCAGTAATACCTCACAGGGCAAGTAGGAAAATATCTTCTTAAACTAGCTAGTTTTCAATATATTATTTTGTATGCATGGTGTTGATGCTTGTATGTTTATTTCAGCCATTTACTCCTGAGCTAGGGTGATCTCTGAATGCCGTGGCATGGCATAATTCTGGTTTCAGTGTGAGTTGGCAGCTCTCAAGTTATACATAAACACCCACGCCGTGTGATTTAAGCCTCTGTCTCATGCACAGACCCGATGATGTCATCCCATTGCCCTCCAATCGATTGTGAAAAATGAGGTAGTGATGCAGCAAATCCTAACAGGTCGCAGTCTGCGTGAGTCATACAGAGACAAGATGTGGTGGTCTCAGAAGCAGCCCTATCCATCCAAAGTCTGTCACTGAAAAGTGTGAATTGCTAGCGTTAGCTTAAACACTATGCACATAATTGAATGGTCAAGTGATCCCAAAGTTGTTAGCCATATCCTTGTGTGTTTGTCTTATTTCAACCTCCCTGTATGAAAGGATTGGACAAACAGAACAATGTCTCGATGGCTGGAAGCCTAATGTATGAAGGAAGACTGTCTTCTCACATCTCTCCATGTCTCTCAATGGCAGGCCAGTGAATTTGCAATTTATGGTGTAGTGCTTGATTTTTGTCCACATTTAGGCTACTTGTACAGTGTTTCTAATATTGGACGCATCCTTACGGCAAATCTTGTTATTTCCCCGAAACTGCTGAACATGACTAAAATATGACGTCTGTAATGGTCCTTTTTTCCCCTCAGATGTGACAGTCATATGGTTTTAGGCTACCAGCCATTGAGACATTGTTTTCTTTGTCCAATCCTTTTTTTTTTACTGTTTTAGTCCACAGAGGCAGCCAGGAAGGAAATGACACCACACGTGTGTATGTGGGAACAGAGCAGAACAGGGACTGTGGTGAATGAGCCAACAGTGATGACATCATTTCTGTTTTATCTCGGGATTGAAGAAGACATTTTTGTTGGACTAGATGTGGCCTATTTAAGGATCAGAAAGCTGCAGACTGAAACTGTGGTTTTGCACTATGTGGCTCTCATGCTGAGTGCATGTGTGTGCTTGTATGAGGAATAGTGAGGAAACCCCAAGACTATTCATTTTGATGTGTACCCTTATTACAAAGTTTAACAAGCTAAAGCTTTTTCAATATGACAAGGTTAATTGCCTTGAAATGCATGACAATATATGCTATAATAATGCTGTTTTTCATCAGCATTCCCCATAATATTTCATATTTCATTATTTGGGATTTTAAACAGCAGGTCTTACTTTTTTTTTAAAGATTTCCAGTAATCCAGAGCTTAAGATGTATAGTTTAGAAAATGCTTTGACTTAATATTTCTAGATGGTAGACCCAGTGTCAGTGTTTCACCACATGTTCTTTTTTCATAGATTGTTGGTGATATGTTTAACTCCTTTAACAGAAACCACACCTCCATTACTGTTAGTGGTTTCGACAGAAGCTGCAGTTTATTATCTCATGCTGTCATCGGAGTGAATGTGTGTGTGCATGTGCGTGCATGAGCTTGTGGGTTCATACCCAGGCCCATTTGTTGTAAAGTTAACCCATTATGAAGAATAGGAAGGTTCCCAGTTTTTGCCAGCGTGATCTGGTGAATGAGTTAAAACTGTTTCACTTTCACGGACACCAACTGAGCCAGCATTTGTCAGGTGTAGGTGGAGACAGCTAGCAACATGCTACTAGGAGGAAGAAGGTGGGGACAGCCGATTAGCTCATTTCCTCAGGGTGCTCCTTCCCCCACTGTAGTTCGCCGTGGTGTACTTGAGTCGATGGAATGCGCACTGTGCCGCTAAAAACCTACGATCAACATCCACAAGTGAGAGCGCTTGTCAGTCATGAGTTGATGCAGGTTATGCTGTCTAATGTTATGATACATGCTACACTACATTAGTACAAATTCTTTTTTTTAATCCACTATTAGGCAGTGGCAGTGTTAGTATCCTGTTAGTAAAACATCTCAGTCACAAGTCTCTTAATAAGGATGTATTTTTTAGCACTGGAATCAGAAGATGATTTTTAGTTATTCTGTAAGTGTCATACAGGCTTGTCCAGTTTCGGCGACTTCCCAAAGCTGACGTTATTTGACCAATACGACAAGCTGGTCTTGTGGGCTCCAAGTGCTCGGCAAACTCTTTTCTGTCTTCTTCATTTGCTGTACGAATAGTTATTCAGTTATTGAAGATGAACTATTGTTGCCTCTGCCAATGATTGTCTGTATACTCCATTACCAGTGTTATTGTGTTTCAAGGATTATGCTCAAATGCAATAAGGCTGCTCTTCTCTGATGCCGTGTTGATGAGTTTTTCTCCATGGTGATGACTTTATTCATTCACTGGTCTCAATGACATGCTGTTTACACCATATTGCAGGTTGTTGGCAACACGTTAAGCAAGAAAGCAGTATCTCTGTGGTTGCACGCTACAGTGTTGATGATTGACATACATGGGCCACTGCAATTACCCTGCAACACCCCCTGGGTTGATTTTGTAAAATATTAAACATAACCATTGGCAGAAGAAGAATATAGTAGTGCTCTGACTGGTGACAGGATACATCAGTTGGCTGCCCAAACATTTTCAGAGCCATGAACAGTCATTCTTTGTTGAAACCTGCGTGGAAAAGCAATTCTATGTCACAATTTAGCAAAATCTCGAGTATCAGATGCCTTATTTCTCTCTCACCCTCTTGTTTTGACCCAACCTTTGACATAAGTGTGTGTGTTTACTTGTTCTTTATTATTATTTTATTAACCTTTATTTTTACCAGGTGAATCCCATTGAGATTGCAAGATCTTTTTCGAGGGAGCCCTGGCTCGTGTGTACATTATGTCTGCACATATATTCCCCATTGATGAAACACATGTTGCTTGTTGCCCTGTGCCATTAAAAGATCAGTCTGAGCCAGAGCAACACGCACCACCTGCCATCTGGATCCAATCTTTGATTCTGCTGCGGCAGCGCCGATGTTTATCCCACGATGCCTCATCATTTGCCGTGACAGTCATTTGCCCCCCCCCCAACAAACAAACTCACAGCATGCCATGCTCCAACTTTTTTTTTCATACCTGCAGTGTTGATTCCCCCCAGGGCTTACTAAAAAAAGAAAAGTGTTGAATTACTTGTGAAAATGTTTTAAAACAGCTTCAGAACATAAAGACCTAAAGAAGTTTAACTGTTTTTATGATGCTTTGGCCATTGTGTAACCCGCATAAACAAATATATATGTAGCAAATGCCATATATGTAGTAATAAGACCATTATTTGCCATTAGACGCTAATCTGGTTATCTAGATTGTGCACTAAGCTCATGTTCTCTTGAATAGCCCTGAAAGCTTCTCTGTGTGCAGTTACTTGAGTCTTACTCTGAGAGTCTCCCCCTCAGACTGCAGTGTGATGCTACATGACATGTAGCATCACATTCAGTCATAAGCACGGACTTCCATATTGTCCCTGCTCCGAGGGTCTGCTTCCAGTGCCATAGAGACCACTGCAGGTTTTCCTAGCAACCGGTGAATATTAATTTTCAGGCCTCGATGCACTCTTGAGTGTCGGGTAGTTTCATTCAGCCATCTTGAAGTGGCACTCGTCTATTTCATTCTCTGCTTATCATCAAACACACCTCAAGTAGGATCAGTGTCTGGTTTGGTTCTGTGTTTTGATGTATTATTGTTTTTATGTGTTCTTCTTCGTGGTCCTCTTTAAAACTCGCTTTCTTATGTAATAGAGATCCTGTTGTTAGGTTTCGCTGATATGTATTTTGAATGTTCATTGACAAAAGTTGCGTTTTGACATAAACACTGGAAGAGGGACCAGCATTGCCAACTTGACTGAACGGAGACAGAAGCCTACAGAAACTGAGTTTAGGGCACAGAGCATCACATTTGAAAAGACATTACTGGACTGAACATGCTCTTTAATCTCCCTTTAAATGCTCATTCATCGATTTGATTTTTTTGAAAGACTGATGCATTAGTGATGTTCATTTTTGCTGCCTCCCTGTCTCTTTCAAGGTTTGACTCCATGGCATTGATTTATTCTTAACAGCGACTAGCTCGGACATCTTTCATCTTCCCCTTGCTGTCCTCTGCTACTGCAGGTATGAAAGAGTATTATTTTTGATTGATCAAGAATTACAATACAATTGCCAACCAAGCCTTTGGTTTGCCTTTGTTTATTAGGGAGTAGTCACATGAAGCTACACCATTGAGCTAAGGATATTAGCTTTGCATTGAGGGCCAGATTCTTAAAATGGAATCTGAGTATTCATCTTTCCAACTCTTTTGTCCTCCTACTCTCACTGAAAGACAACCTGATCCAGATGAATGGCACTTGACAAATGTAAATGCATGAAGAATCCTTTCTTAGACAGCTTTTATTTGACCCATAGAATTCGAAGCGAAAGGCCTGAAACCACAGAATGCACAGTGTGATTATAATCGATAGGAAGTTCTTACATGCTACAGAGCAGAGACTGGTTAATCACTATAGAGGCTGTGACTGTTTCTGTTCTGTAACAGAAAACCACTGAGGTTAAATTGTTGAACTTCAAGGCCTTTATTTTGGCTGTAACCTGATGTTTTATTGGCACTCCATCATCATTAAGGGCCAGAAATAGGCTGTGGCTCAGAAGTGTGGGGTAATTTTGATGTGTTGGCCAGATTCAAAATGCACAAATCCAGATTGCTGGTAAATGAATAGTGAACTGGAATTAACTCCTATCATAAGACTTGATATCTGATCAGTGAGGCTGAATGCACACTTCTAAAATGTCACAGGTATTGCAACAGCTATTATAAAGTACAGGCACAACAGAAAGTCTTAAAGTAGGGTTTCTACAGGGCCATAAAATGTCTTTAAAAAAATCCAATAAAATGTTTACGCCTTAAAGTGTCTTAAAATGACTTAAACACAATTTTTTGACAGGTCTTAAAAGTTAATTTGATTATGAAGTAAATGTTACTTTTAGAAAGTTGTATTAACTTCAGTCTCACTCAGTGTTTTTGGATTTAATTAGCTAACATTAGAGCCTGTTGCAGTGGACTTCTGCCACAGCAGCATAACAAGATAAAAAATGAACTTCAGTCCAGCCCTAGCTGTGTTTGAGGCTCAGAGCAGACGACCTGTCTCTGGCCCTTCACCTCCAACACCTCCTCCCCACACCACAACGGTGTCAGAGTTGAAATTGAAAAGCAGTGATAAAAAATACTGACGGCACAATAGAAATGTCATTGAAAAAGACAAGACATGATGAAGAATTATAATCATTATAGAAATTATAGGATTAATCATGTTTGTCTTATGGGTCTTAATGTACAGGGCTTGACATTTATCTGTAGAAATTAATATAAAAAGGAAATTACCCTCAGCATTTACTGAAAATTAGGTAGGTTTATGCATTGTTCTAAGCTAAGCTAACCTCCCACCGCACCCTCTCTCCCTCTCTCTACTGTCCTCTTTGCTTCTCTTTCCTCCCTCACCTGCACTACCAGTCTTTTCTTTTCTTTTCTTCCTGTAACACACTTGAGCCACTTAGATAGGCAACATGTAACCAGCATTTTATAATTGAAATATAATTGAACTATCCAGATGTATGCGTACAGGACAACTTGTCCTGTGTAGAATGAGGAGAGGGTCTGGGAAGATTTGATGCTCTGGTGGATGACTTAAAAACGGCTCCGAGATAGCGTTCGGTGTTGTCGTGTTCACACAGTTGTGCGAGTGAAAATCAGTAGTAGCTCGTTGATCTAGCGATCTAGCAGCGGCGGGAAACACTGTGACATCAGTATTCAGCAACCAGAATGGACAACTCTTAGTCGTGTTCCTCCATACTCTCCCTGAGCCGTCTTATGCCTTTGGCACTTAAAGGGCCTACAGGGAGAAATAAAAGCAGCCGTAAGAGCACAGTGGTTCTCAGGCAAACACATCAAGACGATGAGTAAAGAGCGATTAGGTCCTGGAATGAATACGCATGGGTGCAATAAATAGCATACATATTAGGACAGAGCAGTCTGTCATCTGCTGGTTAAAAGGCTGTTGGGAAGCCATGGATACTAAACTGTTTGTTTTGCTCCCCAAAATGTTTCTGTTCCCTTTTTTTTTCTCTTTTTTTTTTTAACCGCTACAGCGACGTCATGGTCCAGATTATGAAGCCTGTCTGAACAGAGAGAACATTCATGCACAAACTGGCGTTGTTTCTCATGAGCAGCGGGTTGAAGTGATTATTCAACATAATAGCCAACCCGGCTCGTTTAATGAATAATTTGAGGTGCGACTGAGCTCTTCCAGATGGCTTAAATGAAATGCCACCCTTAGAATTTACACAGTTGGGTGAAGCAGTCATACCCACAGGATGACGATGATTATTACTCTGACATTGCACGAGGAGCCCACAAAGTATTCTCGAGTGATGTATTCCTCCTGTGAAGGAGCTGCGTTTCCCCTCTAACCCCTCGTTCTCTCTTCTCGTTTCTTGTGTCCACAGAGGTAGCATCGAAAGTTAACCAAAGGGAAGTTGTTGCTCGCCTGGGACCCTCCCCGATCGTGTCTCGAGGCAGGATGGAGCCCCGGGCCTCTCAAGGCCACCTAGGAGCAGAGGGGGACTGTGAGATGTTGAGTCTGCTGTTGCCCAGTCCCCAGAGCGAGGCGGTGACCCATGAGATGGAGGAGCTGTCACTGCAGCCCACCCAGAGTCTGCCCCCACTCAATGAACGCAAAAATGGTGAGGAGCTGCTGCCGTACAGGCCTGTCAGGACACATATATACACATATTATACTATGTGACACGTTGGCTACTGTAACTGCTCAAGAGTCCCTTTTACAGTCTGTTTAAGGCGAGACTAATCCACGTTTATTGCATCTCACCGTTCTGTATAAAAGATAGGCATAAAGACGAGTCATTGGTGTTCAGCCTCTGAGCTGGCAGTGGACGTAGTAACAGCGTCAGATTGACATCTTTAACACGTCATTGGCTTATGGAACAGCGGCATGTTATCTAAAATGACACACTGGGTTGGTGTTGTGCTGCTATTGTTTGGGTTTTTTCGGTGTAAACAAAGGCGACGTAGAAAAGAGTCTTAGTTGTGATGCTATTACTTGAATTCTGGGTCAGAGGGGCCAATGCAACACAAATGAGTTAGTATAGGTGATAAAAAATTTTAAAAAAAGATCAGTTACTTTCTCCATGCTTACTGTGGAGAGAAAAACCATCACAGAAAAAATCACACTTTAGCCAACCTTGGTCCAAAGACACTATAAACGTTTCAGAGAAAAACAACAGTAAAAACAATAAAAACTAGAAGGGAGTTAAGGGTATTTGAAAGAACACAAAGTATCATAGACTATATAATTTGGTACCAAATGAATGCACATAGATAGATGGATTCACAGGAATTAAATGCCATATAAATTAACACTCAAACTTCACAGGTGATATTTGTAATAACATGATGTTCTTTGCCTTTATTGCAACTCAGTCATCATGGTTCTGCAAATGGAAGCTGCCTTTGTCCTTAAATAATCTCATTTACCCAAACGCTAGCTCAACACACAGTCCCTGAATCAACTCACATGTTCCAACTGAGTGTGAAAAATGATTCCTCAACTCTTCAGCTTTTCTACAGTAACTGTCCACATTGTCTTCATGCTAGATAGCTGCATGTTAGCTTCTCACCGCCCTGGCGATATTGGTGTTATTTTGAAGGCCACGTGCCACACAGACACTGATGGATGGATATGTGACTACCAGGCTGTGTGGCTTAGATTCACTCCTGCCTTTGCCAGTTCCTAATTGCGGCTTAGATGGTGTATGGAGATCAGTCCGATGCAATCACTGCAATATGATCAGTATGCTTAGAAAAATGTCATTTGTCAGATGCAGTTTCTAAATGCAGAGCATTAGCCTGAGCTGTCTAGGCTGGATTTAACATGTTTCTGATCAGTGAAAGAGTTTTGTGGTTTTGTGTCATTGTGCACGGTAGCTGCAGGAGAGCACAGTAAGATGTCTTGGCGGTGGAAAAAATGTTTGTGGAATGTCAACAGCCGTAGCTCCCACTCCTCATTTCCCCTCCGCTGAGAACACACACCTCATACTTTCCACCCTCTGAGCTATCCCCAGTACTTAGCCAACCACAAAGCCCCTTCTCTCATATTGGTTTTAACATGCAGGTGTTAATCTGTCTACCATCATGACAGGTCTGAGTGTCTAAAACCACGTCAGTTTTTTTTTGGCGGGGGGGGCAAGAGGTTATAACTCAGACAGTCTGAAGATCTGGAGAGCTGCAGTGTCAGCAGACTGGGACATCAGGACTCAGGGCAGTGAGTTTGTTATGACAGGGAGTCAGAGTCTGGGCCTGTAAGTGGCAGGCAATGAAATGAGATCAGTAATATTATTGGTCACCAAAAAAGCCTGCCAAGAGGATAACCAAGTGCACAACTACACACAAAAGAAATGATTTAAGTACCTCTTTCTCTTGTACAAATCCCTCACTGCTGTAGCGTTGTATTTCTAATTCAAAGCCAGCCTTTTAGTCAGATGTACAAAAAACGGGTCAATGGGTGGATGGACGTACTCTCCCCGTTGGGTTCAGCAACACATTTAACACTCAGTCAGTCAGTCTTATCACATATCCACATCACAGGCTAACCCAGTGTGAGGTCTGTTGTTGTGTGTGCATTATTGATATAGAGGTTATGTCAGATATTGTATTTTCATTAACAGAGACATGCAGAGTGAGAATACCCAAAATGATTGGGACAGGAGTGTCAATTTAGTTTTCTTTCTTTGTACTCTGTCACTGTAAAAAAAAAAAAAAATAGTGCAACATTTTTGGGAATAGGCTTATTTGCTTTCATGCCGAGAGTCAGGGGAGAAGATTGATACCACTCACCGTTAAATAGAAAGAGCTAGAGCTATCTTACTGTTAGCTTCGAATTTAAACCAGGAAACAAGGGGGAAAACACCTCAGCCAATGTCCAAAGGTTTCATCAGATGTTTGGCCAGCTTGTCACTTCATTGACTGCCGGGACAACAGACGCATTTCTATGCAAGCCTGGGTTTCCTCTGTTGACCTTCCGTGTAGCCGTGCGTGCGTGTCTGTCTCTGTGTGCATAAACATCTTAGTCATGTCATATCCACCTCTCTCCTCAGCCTGCTCAGGTTCACAGGTCAGCGCATGTTTGTCAGACTGATCAGCATTTCCCGGAGGAGTTCAGGACAGAGCCACTGACTGGATAACCTTAAACAAACATATCCCCACTGCAGACCTTCCCCCAAGTATTTACTGAGTGTGGTTTTGGATGTGAATTGTTCATTTCTGTCAGGGATGTCCAGCTCCTGTGCAACAACCCCTATGAAATCTCTGTACAGACAGGAGCTAAAGTTAAATGTCTGCTGTTTTTACCACAGCAGACATTTACTTTTAACAACAGATGTCAAGTTGGTGGCCAGCAAGAGGTTTTGATCCTTGTTGTGAATGAAGACGTGTCTGTACTCATGGTCATTTTTTCAATTCCCTACTTCTTCCTTGTTATTGTGGCATTTTGAGTCATCTTTTCAGTTGTTATTGTCCTTTTTCCTTAGTGCTTACATTATTTTGACTGTTCTTCAGTAGTTCCAAGGAACCAGCTTAGTTCTCCACATCAGGCCATGTTGTGATCACCCACAGCCAGAACAGGTCCAAACAGGCTAAGTGAGAGAGAGAGAGAGCAAAGATGGGGAGGAGGATTGTAGCCCCTGCAATAATAAAAAAAAAAAAAAGAGTCAGGGAGGGGGAGATGAATGCAAGTCTTTGGAGCCTTAACTCTATGGGTTCGTATAGTTTGGTTAATCATGTTGCACTGCAGCTGACAGGATGACTAAGCTACATTTTTGGAGCTTTAATAGAAGGGCTCTTACCTTTGGATGAAACAGTTCACTCCCTGAGTTGAGTATTGGACTGAGTGTGAAACAATGACCTGTATGGAGGCAGAGAAGCCCGGAGACAGCTGCACTGGGTTCAGAGCAGGTGAGCTCTCCTCTCTCTCTCTCTTGTTGTTGTTATTGCCGTGCTTGTTGCTCGACCCAAGTGAGCTCATGTTTGGAGCAATGTCCAGGATCTCTGGAGGTAACGAGGGTTAATAAAACATTGTTTAGTGGAGACGCCAGCTTGATACTCTCTACCTACGCTTTAACAGATGCACATAAAGACGAGGTGTGAATGATGTTAAAATCATATCTAGCATTGTGGCCGTGGAAGTCCGTCTTTGTCTCTCCTGACTGTCCTGTACAACCTTTTTTATTTTTGTGTAGCAATCTTTAAAGTACATAATAATAGCCTGGGATATGTTATACCCTGGTAAAGTCAGGCTTAGTGGGGGCAACAGATTGAAACATCCCATCCATAAATGGCTACTGAGGACTGAAGTTGAACTCTGTAGGTCTCAGGACTTAAGGATCAACTGGATCAACTGTGTCAGACTTAGGTCTCCTCTGCAGGGCTTTAATGTCAGCATGGAAGTAAGTGGAGTAATGTCACCACAATGCCACTTCTGATTGTAAACATTTTCATTACAGTGTGATTGACTGGATAACTTAAGACCTGAATCCTGAGTACAAAATGTTTCTTATAGCTATTGTATGCTGTCCGTGTGTTTAATCTGGCTTTTGTGTTTTAGTATTTTATTTTAATGTTTATACTTATTTATCACAACATTTTACAATTACTATTTGTTTGATATTATTATTATTATTATTATTATTATTATTATCAGTAGCAGTACTAGTATAAAAAATATTATGTGTAGTATCTCATTATTTAATTAATTTTCTTTCTTTACTCTCTAAACGTTTTCGTCTCTAAATGGCATTAGTCTATACATCCTTTAAAGTTCTTTTTTTTTTGATGGCTCACTTTTAAAGGACTTTTAAACAGCATGCAACTAGTTTGAGAGGTGCTATATGAATAAAATGTGATTGATTGATTCTTGGAATCCAATGACTAAACCTGTGATCTCATTTTCTTGGCCTTTTTATTTTCCCTTTTTTATTTTATGAACTACCTCATCTGTTTATTGTTGTTTCTGGTCTCCATCATGTCTTTCGTCTCATGTTTTGCCCATTTTTTCCCCCCTTCTCAACACTGCAGTAAAAACACAGTGTTTTTTTATTAATAGCATTTTGTTTCCCTTTTGTTTTCAGTCCTGCAGCTGAGGCTTCAGCAAAGGCGAACTCGGGAGCAGTTGGTGGAGCAGGGCATCATGCCACGTGAGTACCAGCACTACCGGTTGCCTATCACTCACCGAAAAGGCTAATGTGATGTGTGGGAATATGATTAAAAACTCTGACCCCAATAGCTGATGTAATAAACCTTAACATTTGCACAAATGAAAATGTTCTGTGTTGCAGCTCTGAAGAGCCCGGCCGCTTTCCATGGGCAGATTCGCAGTTTGGAGAGAGCTAGGGTGAGGCACCCAGTTTGGAAATAAAGTTCTAATTGTACACTTTAAAAGCAGAACAAATGCACTTCTGGACTGTTGTGTTATTCCATGCAGCAGAAAGTCGTGATTTACTGACTGTTCTGTGTCTGTCCTTTTTCTTTAGACTGAGAATTTCCTCAAGCACAAGATTTGCAGTCGTCCAGAGAGAGCAGAGCTGGTCAGGATGCACATCCTGAAAGGTGCTGGTGATTCTTTTGTTCAGTACTTACACTTATTGTATCATCACTGTAGACTTTCAGTTAAAGCTTTTGGGGAAAAAAAGACTGTCTTTAGCATAAGAAGGAATAAGAAGCCATATGACTTTCAGAAATGTTTATTGCAGAACTGAATAGAATTCAAATTGATACCAGACACACTGCTGTGTGCAAGTATTTCCCCAACAAGAAACCTACTAGTGGACATAATACAAAGTATGATGTATTCTCTATGTATGACTTTTTTGTTTCTCAGAGACTGGAGCAGAACCGTCACTGCAGGCGACCCAGATGAGACTTAAGAGGGCCCGACTGGCTGACAACCTGAATGAGAAGATCGCTCAGAGACCTGGCCCTATGGAGCTGGTGGAGAAGAACATCCTGCCAGTGGACTCCACACTTAAACAGGCCATTATCGGTGAGAATCTGCAGTGATGCAATGACTAACGTGGCTATTTTAGACAACCAGGGCTTTTAAAGCATTTCTGGTGTAATGGACACAATCAGGAAGAGGTTTTTGTTTGATGGAACACGCTGGGAGAAATGATGACAAAATCTGTGCATTACTGGCAAAGAGAGTGGTTAATTACTGGACTTCGTTATCTCTTAGTGGGGCAAGTGAACTATCCAAAGGTGTTGGATGAAGACAGCGGCGATGCCCTGTCCCCAGAGCAGCCGGCCAGTCAGGAGTCTCAGAGTTCTGTTCCCTCTCCAGCAGAGACTAAAATGTCAGAGACTCCCTCTCCAGCCCCAGCTCCACCAGCACCACCCACCACCATGCTGCAGGTCAGATACAGAACTAAGACACTAAGACGCACTCCAGATTTTTGAATTCAGCTTTGCAGTTATAATTGTGTTTTTGCTATCCTTCTTCTTTAGGCCTTCCCAGTTGTTACACAAGCAATGACAGACTTTGTGAAAGTAATCTCTACCAATGAGCTGCCTGCCAGCCGCCTCGCTGTCACTCCCACACAGCCGGTCACCACTGCTGCTTCTTCAAAACCAGGCCCAACACTGGTGAAAGTAAGAGCATTTTGTCAGCTCAAAATACACTGCAAGGATTTAAAAACACACCACTGTGTTTATTTGCCAAGTTGCTGGGGTCATTTGTGTGGTATGAAAAATAATGTCATATTTTGTACCTTATTAACTTCCAATTATTATCTTTTATTTAACCAGTAACAAAAACGACACCAAAATATAAACACCAGAAATTTCTCAGGTGACACAACTGGAGTATACTGTACAACATTCACAATCATTAATCAGTTTGATTACAGCAGTAATCCTCCTCCTTATGGATTGACACAACGCCAGATGTCATCCTGTAGGATGGCGGCTCACTCTTCAGTCAGAGCTGCTGCCGAGTCTGTGGAGGATGTTCACACAGACACAATCACTCTCTCAACCAACCCCTTAGGTTTTCAATGGGGTTTAGGTCGGGGCTCGTCACTGGCCAGACCAGAACTGTGATCCTGTCGGTGACAAACTCTCAGCACAGCACCAGTGTAGGTCGACAGACTCCATCATGCCTCAGACAATTCCTTATAATTTAGTCATGCACAGGTATATTATGTGTGCCAGGTGTCTCTGCTGCTGTAGCGGTGGCCGGTCTGAACCTGTTTCTGAGGTGCAGCTGGCAGATTTTTCCATCCTGGTTCTGGATCATTGCATATGATTGACCAGGGCGTGGTAAACATAACGTGTCTACATAATGCTTGCGTAGAAGCACTATTGTGGAACGGTGAACATTCACCACTCTGGTGACTTGTGTGGTGAACTGCCCAGCCTCCTATATGCCAATGACACGTTCCCAGTAATGTTCCCCGAGCCATGTTAATCTTGCAGGTGTTATTTTCTCACCAATCCTCAGGCCTTTTTATAGGGGTGTGTTAGGTTAACAAGGAAGTGGTCATTTAGGTTAAGTTGGATAAAGGCAACTTTATTTATTCAGACTTAAGACTTTTCACAAAAATCAATCAAGTGTATTTCATGCTGAGAATTCTTACAAAAGCTGCTTTACTGGACTATAACATTTTAACGTTGTTGGACAAAAACTGTGTGTTCCCCCTCAACAGCAAAGCCAGCAGAAGACGCCCACGGAGAAGAGCCGCAGTAAGAAGGGTAAAGAGCCCAAGCCCAGGGTGAAGAAGCTCAAGTATCACCAGTACGTCCCACCAGACCAGAAGCAGGAGGCCAGTGAAGCACCCATGGACTCCTCTTATGCTCGACTACTGCAGCAGCAGCAGCTGTTCCTCCAGCTGCAGATCATCAGCCAGCAACAACAGCACTACAACTACCAGACTATATTACCTGCACCACTCAAGTATGCCTATAAATCATTAGAAACAATAAGATAATACATACTAATTTTATAGTTGTATTTCTACCTGTATCACATTAGAGTTTTGTCGTTAATGTTTTTCAGTTCTTTACAACTATTGTTTGTACTGTAAAATGTTTTTCCCTCTGAACTAGTTTGGCTCGTCTCCATAATCCTTTATCTCAAAATGCCTGAAAACAACCCAAATATTGTTGTTTCCAACTGCCCAGAGCACCATTAGCTAGTTTCCAATAACAACTCTGTGTCTAATCATATGAATAACAAACAGGATGTTGTTTCACCAGCTGTTGCTTTTCATGAAGGTCCTCACAGCATCGGTATAGCCAAACTCGCTTTGAACTGTTTACTGTGGTTTGGTTGACTGGCTTTGTTAATGTGAGGCTCAGGGCACAGGATGGATGTTCTGTTCATAATGGGAACAGATTTCCTCTTTCTTTCCTGCCTTTCTCTGTGCTCTCTTTAATGGTCTCTCTCAATAATACCCCTTTGTCCACCTCTGCTTCCTTTTCTTTTCTTCTTAATGTGATTCAGAAGTAGTGTGATTTCCTGAAATATCAATGACGTCATCTTTTTAATGTCTCCTTCTCTCTGTAGACCTGTGGCAGAGGGTCAGACCAGCAGCACCAGCAGCCTTCCAGCCTCCATCATGGTGTCTTTACCCACCGCACCTCCACCTCCACCGGTGGCTCCGGCTCGTCCGAACAACTCCCTCTCGAACCGCAAGCCAGGAATCTTGCCTGCCAACCTGGAGGAGATGAAGGTAACCATTTGTACCTGCAAACCCTGTATCCTTGTATCTCAGAACAGCCTAGCAGCCTATCCTCCAGCAGCTTAGATATCAAAGTTATGATGGTAGGCTAAAGGGAGAAATAACTGTGTATCAATCAAGATATGTCAAAGCCAGCAGGAAAGTGTTCTCCCAGAAATATGACAACATTAAGATCTAACAAGGTTTAGTCTAGTCCTTTAGGAAGTTTCATAAAGCCTCAGTGCACTCTGTTTTTTTTTTATATAAATCAACCTCAATTATCTTGTGCTTAAAATTCCATTGGTTTGGCAAATTCCATTAATACATATTAAAATTCAGGGGCCATATTGGATGACTGTCATACGACACATTTTTAGAAAGTATTTACAAACCAGAACTTGAAGGAATAGCTGGTAAATATGAAGCGACACCCTGAAGCCGAATAGCTTGTCATTAAGAGTGACACCAGCGGAAGCAGTACTTCTAAAGCTCACTATTTATTATGTTATTCAGTATCTTGTGGTATTTGCATTTATTCATTTTATTCGTGGTTTTCTGTAGGACTATTTCTTTGCCGAGATCTTTTTTTCTCCTCAAACAGAGCCAATCTATCCGGTTCCCCCTCCTTCTTTGTTCTAAGCTAATCGCCAGCTGTCTGTAGCTTCATATTTAACAAACATAAGAGAGTAGTATAATTTTTTATCATCTTAATCTCAACTAATTTATTTAATTCAAAATCTGCTGCATTCCTCCCCCACCAGAGTCCGAAATTGATGATTTGATCATATTTGCATTTGTCCAGGTGGCAGAGCTAAAACTGGAACTAAAGCTGCGTGGCCTTCCGGTGTCGGGAACAAAGACTGATCTGATAGAAAGGCTGAAGCCTTTCCAGGACAATCCCAGCACATCTGCTCCTGCCACCATTCCTGCTACAGCTTGTACCACCCTCTCCTCTGTTCCCATGGTGGTTACCAGCACCACTACCACCCCTGCTATAGTCCTTCCAGTCCAACAGGTGGCTCCAGAGACCATGAACCCCACACCACCGGTGTCACCCATTCCCACTGATCCATCCACTGTCCAGCAGGATTCGAGCATGTCTGAGCCTCCTTCTGAAACAACAATTGTGAGCTGTGGTTGGGCAGGTCCTCAGTCCTCACCTTTCCAGTCTATCCAAGTCCCAGAGGAAAAGGACAGGAGGCTCCATGAGAAGGAGAGGCAGATAGAAGAGTTGATGAGGAAGCTGGAGCAGGAACAGAGGCTGGTGGAGGCGCTGAAGATGCAGCTGGAAGTGGAGAAGAGGGCCAGCACCGTAGAGTCTGCCCCTGTATCTCCCAAAGTCGCCTCTGTACCCACCATTAACTCTGTTCCTGCTGCCCTGAACTCCAATGTAGTTAAGATGGAAGGTGCAATCCTGTCAAACTGTTCATCCACTAGCACTACAATCCCCAACTCTCTCCTGAGCTCCCAGGCGCTCTCCTCCCTGCCAACGGTGGTCAAGTTGGAGGATGTCACTGTTTCCTGTGGAAAACCGATCCAGCTCCAGACCCAAACACAGCTCATCACCCAGATCCAGCCCCAAGCACAGCCCCAAGTAACCACCAGCCCACAGCTATTCCCCCAGTCACAGAGAAGCCCTAAGATCCAGAACCAGCCCCAGTCCCAACCCACAGCCCCCAGTCTGCAGCAGTTCTTCATCAGCCACACAAGTGGGGTGCTGGGTCAGCCTCAGACCTTGTTAACCACATCTGGTCAGCCTCAGACTCTGCTGACCACGTCAGGCCAGACTGGTACTCAGATCCTCCTCCCAGTCTCACTACCCAACAGTGCTTCTGCAATCCAGCTGCCAAGCACCACTGTCAGCCTGCAGGTGAGATTGCAATAGAGTGACATTATGCATTATGGTGTCGAACTGGAAGAGTACGTTAACCTGCTTCAGGGGGTTACAAATTCAACATTGTGTTACAGGTGATGTTTGGGTCTGCACAGCTAGTTGTCTGAGTCGTCTTTAAAACTATGTTCTAACACCTCTCCCATATCTCAGCCTGTTTTTCAGGCCACAGTCTCAAGTCCAGGCCGGGTTCAGGCCCCAGTTCCTCACCTGCAAACCACTAAGATGGAGATGGCACCCAGCCGGCAGTTAGCCAACAACAACCAAATGCTACAAGTTAGTCACACCATATGACTAGTTGTCTGTTTACCTTGTCTAAAGAAACGATGTTTATAAGTCACTATGTCCCCGAGTTGTATAAAACAAACCCAAACTCTTCTAAGGTTCTCTTGATTTTTGTTCTACTAAATGATTAATAAATTTTGTTCTGTAGAATGTCAGAAAATATTGGAAAACATTAATAACAATTTCCAAGTGACCAAGGTCGTTTTATCCCATTAATATCCCAGAACCCAAAGATATTTCATTGACCGTTAAAGAAAAATATTTCCTCATATTTAAGAAACTGGAACCAGGGAGGGTTATTTTTATATTTTATATTTTATATTTTTTGCAAGATGTCAATCCCTTGATAAATGATGGACTAACATGACATTCTCACTTGTGTCTTGACAGACTCTGACTATGTGCAATAACATCAATGTATTAGAGAACCAGACTAGACCTGAGATGAATCAGTGTTTCCTGAAAAGCTCCCCTGAGAACAGGGTCTCTCCACGGGCTTCGCCCAAACACCAAATCTCCAGTGGACCCTTCAATAAGGTATGACTTATTAATGGTGGGGAGGGCTTTTTGTTAATGTTCCCAACTTAAGATGTAGTGTTTGCTTCATCATGAGGTTCTCAATTCTGTCTTTCTTTTCTCCATCTTTAAAAAAAAAAAATCTTATTCCTCCAGTCTTCTCCTCCTCAACCTGCCTTCATCCTTCAGTCCACGTCCCTTCTTACTCAGCCTCCCAAGACAAGAGAGCCTCCCCGCTATGAGGAGGCCGTCAAACAGAGCCGCAACTTCCACATCAACAATGTCTCACAGGTTAGATGCACACCACCCACAGCACAAACACAAACACGCCACTGGGCTTCACTCCAACCATGCAGTACAGTAATCAGCTACTCATATCCTTCAGAATACAACATAGCATTAAAACCTACTGCTCATTTTTTTTAGTTTTCCAGCTTTGAGGAATTCTTTAGCTTTTAACGAACCATCTTCAAGTCTTTTAACCACATTGTCTGTCCTTTCAGGCTACCACAGCATCGAGCCAGCAAATGGATGACCTGTTCGACATTCTCATAGAGAGTGGAGGTAAGTACCAACCCAGAGTACTGCGTTCACTGCTGTGTAAGCAGTGTTTTGGTGACCAGGATACCTCTGGATCCTTTAAAAAGTCTTCACAAATGAAATCTGAAAAGCACCAGCGCTATGCTGGCTCTCAGGAACACGATTCCCATCTGCATGCGCTTTGGCAAAGCCTTCAGGGACCAACACTTCATATTGTATTCTAGTTCGACAGTTTCTTTTGCCACAGTAATGGATTTATGGATTTATTTGTTTATTTGCTGTATTTTAGAGGTATTGAAAATGTCTAAAAGTCATGTAATCTGTACTTCAAAAATGTGCAGATACCCTTGTGACATAATTGGACTGATTATGATATTTATCTTATCCGTGTTGCCAATATGGCAGAGGCTCCTTGTCAACCACACCATCATGTAGTCTACTGAAATAGTTAGCGGAGACTAATTGAGACAAGATAAGATGGTTTGTTAAGAACATTATTGTAACAATATACCCCCTACCCCCCTCTCTCTCTCTCCAGAAATCACACCATTTATCCAGCAGGAGCCTTCAGTGTCTCTCACTAAGACCCTCCCAGTCACAGCAAACATCACCACCCTGCCAGTCAGCACTGCTCTCTCCAGGCCTCCTCCACAAATCCACGTGGCCCCTCCGTCCACCCTGAGTCCTGTCATGGACCACAGCCTCCCCAGCCTCTCCTCTCTGGCCACGGACAATCAGCTGGAAGCCTTTCTGGAGCACACACTGGCTGACGCACCATCAGAGTCAGACCCACGCACGCGGGGCCTGATGGATGAGCTGCAGGCCCAGCTGATGGACCAGCAACCTTACTCACCCATGGACACATCAGACTTGTCCTTCTGTGATTCCTCCTCACCCCCCTCCTCGCTCAACATGGGCTTGACTGACCCAGGCCTGGATAATATGGAGTGGCTGGACCTCACCATGCCACCAGGTCCCGCGGGGGCACTCACACCACTCGGGATCCCAACGGACTTTCTGGATTCACATGACCTGCAGCTGCACTGGGACTGATAGAGGGATGGCCGATGGAAAAAGAGAGGCAGAGAGTTGTTAGAGCAGCTGAGCCAGAAGCAAGAGCTGGATGGATCAAGAGGAAAGGGACTGATGGCAACAAAGAGGTCAACATTTTTAGATAAGGAAGCAAAAGGAGAAGAAAACATGGCATTTCTGTGCCATAGCACTCTTACCACTACATCCGTACCATCTGTAATATTCCCATTATACAACAGGTAAGGGGTGTGTACAGGCGGTGCACTGATTCAAGTTGAACTACAAGCAGGAGTTTGCACAGCTTTAAAGGAGACTCCGTTATGGCTGAACAGCCAGAATAATGTCACTGAGGTGATCGTGGTCACCTGTAGTATTAGTGATGAAGGGATTTTAAACCGACTTAGACTTAGTCTTTACACTATTTCTGTGTCTAATGTCATGATTTTAATATTCAGAGAAGAGGAGTCAGAGCCAAATGAATACCGGACTGTTTGTAAATACTCTTTAATTTACGACTTAATGTTCTCTCAGACAAGAGAGCCTGAATAGTTTGATTGTTTGGCTGATTGTTTCTACTGGAGGTAGGTTTGGCTGTCAGTGAACACTGCATGTGCTTTACTGTGTGAGCACAGTCATTAAATGTAAAGGCGTTCATAAATACTTGTGTTCTGACGTGAAGGCCTTCAATCCGCTGAAGTGTACTGTAGATTACATGTTAACTGACTAATCTGATATGGTGTATCAGATGTGACTGTTCTCCTCCGACCTATCACGACCCCTGCAGTCAAACTGATGAACCAATGACTCTAAAGAACAAAGACTCAACCTCAGTGAGATGACAAGAGGAGCAAACTCCTCCATCCATGTGGGAGCTATGCACTAAAGAGGCGCGTCGATCCGACGACGCACCTCCTTTCACCTCAGAACAAGGAAATGTGAACTTTGCATACCCAAGGCGATTGTTCATTTGAAGCGATCGATATGGCTGTGATCAGCATCAAGATCATGTGGCCAAAATGCTCTCGAGATACTGCAGTTGTCCAAGTATCTCATTTTGAATGTAATTTTGAAGAGATCAGAACATGGGACGTAAGTTGGCAGCTTTTTTTCTTCCAATGGTAAACAGAGACAAAAAAAAGAAAGGGAAAGGGAACAAATATCCATTTTGGACACATGAAGACAGTCACATAATGGATGTGAACAGGCTGTGTGCTGCAGAGTAGACCAAGGAATGAAGATGTCTTTGGAGAAGAAGAGCTTTATATCTAGCTTTTCCTGCGGTATCGTTGCACTCTTTTGTCTCTGTGTGTGTGTCTGTCAGGGTGGGATATACTGCATCACCAGCCAACAAGCATTCAGAATACTACTATCTGTAGCTGATGAGTTGGAGTGTCCGACCATCACGTGGAGGGATCGTAATATGAAGAACGTTAGACTTGTGCTACATCAGCTACTGTGACCTGTGGACAAAGTCAGTTTCCTGACTGTCTGGGAAAGAAGAAGCAAGAGAGCATGTTGACTTGTGTGCGTGTTGATTCGTCCTCCTGTCTTTTGCATGTCCACCTGTGTCTTTACGTGCATGATTGTATTCATGTTTAATCTCGGGCCGTTGTCTCCCAAAAATTGTCCGGCGAATATGTGTAAGAGCAGATCATTTATTATTCGGTCGACATATTCGAGCCTTTACGGTTCAGAAGACTGTTTATCGTTTTTATCTGTGGGGCTCAGTTGGTGTCCTGCACTCACAGATACAAACACAGTTGGGTGTCAGTACAGAGGATTTAGCTTCTTATGATGTAAAGTTAATGTTTATTTTATTGGATTGGACCATATCTCACTCAGTTTCTTTTTAATCCTAAACATTAAGTCACTGATTCAGTATCTCAGTTTAAATATTATTTTGTCATTAATACATTCTTTCTGTAGGGCACTTTGAAATAGCTTAAATAGCATATCTTCTTTTCTTTCTTTTTTTTAAACAGTCATGTCCAGTAAACAAACACACTTTTATTCTGTCATTACATACATGGGCACTAGAGGGCGACGTCTTCTCTTCTGGCTTCACGGCACATTTTCAGTGACGACTGTTGATTCTTTCGAAGTCATTTCTAGAAGGAAAAAAGCTCAATGGAGCTGGGGGTTTTTTGCGTTTTATATAAACCTCTTCCCTTCCTCTGTTATGCTGGTTTTCTGTTCACATCAGCAATAATGTGGTGACCTGAACAAACTGACTGACAGCCCTTTTTTTATCAAAGGGATCAAACACATCACGCTGTCTTGTCAAAGAGGCGTGATGCTCTTACTGCTGCACTATACACATATTTATATTTGACCACCTGAAAGAGTTGCACCAAATACTGCACAGACCTGCTACAAGCTTTGTTTTATTTAATTCTTTGTCTACAAATAAACCTCCTGTTTAAGAGGCTTGATTGTCCTGGTCACCTCTGGTTGGTGCACCTTTGTTTCAGTTGCATGAAGGTGCTTGGACCCTGGTTTACCTGTTCACGGGTCTACTTGTATTTCTTTCTTTTTTTTCCACTTCCACCCTTGTTCATGTGTATCCTAGAAGAAATGATGTGTTGTTAAGTTTTCTTCAGTCTGTCAGCTTTAAGTTTATCAGATTTGATCTTTTGTTGCCAAGAAGGCAGTGGAACATATTATTACATTTTGTTAATTTTCTCACATTTTGTGTATTTATCACATTTTTTTTAGAGTGTTTGTGTGTATATTTTTGTTTTGTATTTGAGTTTTCATATCAGACATGTGTAAACCTCTTGGCTGCAGTGAACCTGCACATACATGTGATTTACACTCAATGTGACACCACTTACCATTGGCAATTGTGGTCACTGAATGGCCAGGTGGGGACAGCTAAAAGCAATAATGGCTGCTTTCCCTTGATCTACTGTACTGTATGTCAGATCCTGCCTTGATTTTATCGATGTTAGAGCTTTTATGACAGAGTAATAAAGTTTAAAAGTTCAAAAGCACTTCTATCTAAGTGGCTAAACGGGGCTTTGTTTGGATAACCCTGTTATTATCTCCGAAGAATCCCTAAAGGTTCCTGTTGGCTTCTTTACTTTAATTACTGTCTCAGGCTTCCCCCATTATCAACTTCAACTCTCCCACTTGTGTCAATCACCTACGCAATTTATCACCATGTAAACGTTGGAACACTTTTCAGTGGAGAAGCTGAACGTCAGAACAGCTCTGTGAAAGACGTTTCATTAAAATACAAGTGTTTTTGGTGACATCAGTGGCAGCGAGTTTCTCTCGTCAGATGAGTTTGCATCCTTCATTATAGCCTTGTGTCCGTTCTATCTACGTCAGCCATGGCATGCCTCTTGTTTGTATGCCATATGTTTTGCACATTGTGTACATATTTATATAAATGTAATGCATATTTTTATACATGTGTAACATCCATGGGTTCTCTATTTTGTAAATACTCAAAATATGTATATAAGTACTGTATGCCTTTGTGTCAATAAATTTGATGTAATGTGACCCCCTCTGCCTGAGTCAGTATATTTGAACTGTTGTGGTTTATTAAAAATGGTTCTTTCTCACATACAGCCCATGTTTACGTATTCTCAGAAATGAAATCTAAAATTTCCTTCCAGGTTATGGTTATTCCCAACTAGATTTTCCTTGTACCAAATCAAACTGGTCACTAAAGTTATTAGTGATGACAAACTGTAAATCTAAAAAGGGCTCGATCCTTTTTTCTTTTTTTTTAAATTCAGTCATCAGTTTGGTGATTTTGGTTAACCTGACATATTAACTAGACTTTATTAAAGCTCTGCTTTGAATGACAGGGTTCACATCTCTAAACTGAGAGCTTTAATTCATGTTGTAAAAGTGAAGTCCATGTCGTGTAGGTAGTATTCTGGTTAATTATCAGTAGTTCATGAGTTATCAACGAAAGTGGAATTTTCCATAACAGTGGTGGATTTCTTATTATAGAGTTTCTGTATCTTTTTACCATTCACAGATACATGACAGCCATTTGAATGAGATGTCTGAGACCTGTGATTAAAAATCACAGGTCCCAGACCTATGTTCATTTTACACACATAGTGTTTCTGTCACTTAAAAAGGTTAAAGATGATGCAGAAAGAAGAATAAGAAGATTGGAATGAGAATAAAGAATTCAGAATAAGAATTTAGAAATAAGAACTTAGAATAAGAATGAGAATTAGAATAAGAATTTCAAAATCTATCTCACTAAGTTTTGAAGATAGGTCAAATTTGACACTAACAGCATCAGATTAGGAACGTTTCAATAACAATTTGATCTTAGCTGCCAGTCTGTAGCATGAATTTAATTTTTTTTCCAAAGAAACATAAGTACAACATGAATAAATCCACCGGAGGAAAAATTGACGCCATCACCATGGTGATGCGTGTATGTCTTGTGGTGGTTCCATTATCTCGCCTGAATAGGGGTGTTTGTTTTAGCCAAAGGCGACTTTTACCTGTGAGCTGCGCATAAACACCGTAGTAGTATATTCAAGCGTCAATAAATACTTTGAAAGATTTAAAACTGCCATTTTTGTCAAATCCTTGAAAAGCGCTTGATAGTGAAGCCTTGCAATATTACGCTTCTTGTCTCTCTAAGATAAATGGAACTTTCGCGCATGCGCCATGGCAAGCATGTTTTTGTTATGAGAGAAAAGGCACCCACAACGCTAAGAATTTAAATAAATACCTATATGGAGGTAAATATATTGGCTATATTTTTTTCAGAGACACAACAACTAGTAATTCACCCGTGAGGCAGTCGACATTTTCAATTATATTACAGGTATGAGTAGTACTCGCGTCTAGCTAGCGTTAGCCACCTAGCATTCATAGCTTCATGTAGCTGTTAGCAACCATAAACACACACTGAAGCTACGTGATATTGTTATCCATAACATATTAATGCAAACCATTGGTGTGATGTCTTTTACACAGGACTTTAAAAAATCATTCAAGATGCCATTCTTTGGAAACACGTTCAGTCCGAAGAAGACTCCACCTCGGAAATCTGCATCTCTGTCCAGCCTTCACACGGTGGGTTTCGAAAACTCTCTTAATTGGCAGCATCATTATGCTCAAGAGACATGTAGCAGGAAGTACACTGATAATCAATACCTATATCTGTCACTGATCCCTGATTTAATCTACACTGATCACCAAAGTCGATACACCCATGTTTCACTTGTAATAAATGAATAGTTTAAAGAGCGGTTTGAGAGACAGCTGGGGGCTGTTTTTATCTTTGTTTTGTTGCCTCTTAGTTGGATCGCTCGATAAGAGAAGCAGAGCTGGGCCTTGAGTATGGCCCTCCTGTGATGAACATTGGAGGTCAGAGCTGGACATTTGAAGACGGACAGTGGATAACAGGTGATGACTGTTGAATAGCTCAACATAGAACAATGCAGTGGCTGCTTCCATAGTTTACATGCAGAGCACCTCACCTTTGTCTTGCTCTTGCATGTGTGGCTATATCTGTTGTATCACCGCCGGCTAGCAAAACATAAATTCATGTTTCATTCGAATTTTTTGTCTAACCTAGAAACTGGTGGGAATGTGTCCAGTCGGGAATTGCAAAGACTTAAGAAAAGAAATGTACAACTGGAGGATGAGAACAACCTCCTGAAACTTAAGATTGAAATTCTCGTGGACATGGTAAGAACTGAGCACCTTCGATTTATGTCCTTACATTCTCAATAACATTAGGATGCAACATACATCTTTATACACCGAGGTAAGAACGTTTGACTCAATGACAGATGCAGTGAGCTTAATAAAGCTGTCATGTGTGAAAGGGCCAATACAGATTATCACCCTAGAACTCCATAACAATGATTGTGAAATAGGTTTAGCACAGGTCTAACTGCTTGGCTTAGTTATAAAAGCTTGCCTAATACAATTTCAATTGTTGATGTATTTTAGTGTCTTACCAAACCTGTTAAATAACTGATATTTACTCTTCGACCTCTAGTTAACAGAGACTACCGTTGAGTACCACCTGATGGAGAAAGAAGTAGAAGATATAAAGACTCAGCATCATCGGAAGAAATGACAAATCCGATGCCTTCCACGTAGAACGTGTTCTGCATCCACAAAGAGTTTGAAGTTGTTAATGAAGTTAAAAAGTTAATAAGAAGTTGTTGTGTTTTGGGTGGGCTTTAATAAGAACAGATATGATATAAATTCTCAGTCCAGCTTGTATTTATTGGAAAAACACACATGCTGAATCAGAGGTAGTGACTCGCGTTAATTGATCTTTCTTTAATCAATGTAAATCTGAAACGACTGTTCAATATGCAACCTGTTTTCTACATGTTTTACATTTGTATCGCAAGCACAGGCTGGCATGTTCTTTCTTAGATTCTTTGTATTTACTGTATTCTATTTTCTAATTAAAGGTTGTATTCCAGCCACTCATTGGATTAATTCTTCACTGATCTGTAACTACTAACACTTTCACAAGAAGACATGAATGACAAACTATACACATCTAAAGCTGAGTTTTTAACATAGAATAGCATTTTGTTATTATCATAAGCAGTAGTGGATGCACTTATTATATTGAGCAACAGTAGAAATGCATTTTTTTAATGTCATGCCATCCTGTTCATATTAAATATCAAAGGCAAATTATGGTTCACACAGCTTTATTCACACTTTAGCCATACAGAATAATCATTTTTGTACAAATTAGTGGCTGTTGCCTTAGTGTTTTCAAGTTAGAAAGTGTGGATGGTGAGACAGATAACAACAGACAGTACTGCGTGTGACCACCTCCAGCATTTATCACTACTTTACACCTGAATGGATAAAACGGTTAATCTGGACTTGAGGGATGACATGCCATTCTTCCTGCAATGGATCTCTCCGTCTCACCTGGTGATCCAGAACATGCCACAGATGCTCTATTGGGTTGAGATCTGGTGAATATGCTGGTCAAGGAAGGACAGCGACATTGTTCTGGTCCAGGTAGGCAACTCCTGACAGACATGAGCCACATGTGGTCAAATGTTGTCATGCATTTTATTTTTATTAATTTAACCTTTATTTAACCAGCTTAGTTCCATTGAGATCAGGGATCTCTTTTACAAGGAAGACCTGGCCAAGAGTAGCAGCAACATAGTTTCAATACGAAAAACAATTAACATATAAACAGGCACCTGGAAACAAAGATTCAAAACATCATGTAAAACACTGGCATACAGACAACGTGGATTCAAGAGATTTCACCGAACCTTTAAATTCATTTAAGGTCACAAAGGCTTGAAGATGGAGATTAGTTTGCCATTTATTCCATGAATTAGAATTCAGAATAATATTTAATTGAAAATTGAAATGACTGAAATGTCTGTTTCTTGCTGTACATCAAATAAAAAACACACATACTAACATATTTGTTGATTTGACTCATTCTGCTGAAGGGGTTTAGCTTCAGTTTAAGCCACCAGAAACCATTCATAAGAATTTAGATGCATGTTATTCCAATAAAGTTGTATTCAGTGGTTATAGCCATGCAGTATATACTGTCTCAGTAAATTGTTGTTCTAAAAATACCATGAACCTTGTGGTGTTTGGTAGCACAGTGTACCAGCCTGTTCAGCTGTGAAATGTGGCAGTTGGCCCCATGTGATAGTAGCCGACCACCGTAGCATCAATAAAGCCTGGAGCCAGTTTAGAACATCAGCAGAGCACATGATGTGTGACCTATATTCCACACAAAATCACTCCATAAATATATATGGGTCTGTTGAAATAACTGGCAACAGACTCCAATTAAATGTGCTCTCAGATAAGGAGTGTATTCCATAATCCTTATCGGTGACCTCCTTTAATTTCTGATCTGTCCTTTTACACCATGTTACAGTTTGATTATATGTTGTAACCTGGTGTTTGATGGTGTTTCTATGGCACTGCGGAAGTTATCTGGGACATTGAGCACAGGCCGAGCAAACACAGAGGTAACACAAAGAGGTGAACAAGACATCAGGATTACACATTTGTGCATTTTCGAGAGTGTAAAGAATTAAAGAAGAGAGCAAAACCTCAACATTGTTCCCCCGTCTGACCAGAAGATGTCAGTGTCTTACACTAAAGGAGCAGGTCGGACCTAGACAGGATTATGTCCTTAGTTTTATGGGATGACGTCATCAGTCCTGCAGTGGCAGATCTCCATCAATCCATTCATCCACCCATCCACCCTTTCATTCATCCCTCAGTGCATGCACCAACCTGACAAAGCTTAAGACAAGCCTTATACTTATTGCTCTTTCACTTGGTCTAGTTTTAAAACTCACTCATCTCCACTCCTGCACACACACATACTCACAGACCTAATGTTTGATGGAGTATGTGTGTGTGTTTGTGAGATGCATACAGCTCAAATAACAGTAAAGTATGTGTGTGCACCACCTGTCGGGGTATTAGTCACCCTAGGAAGGATATATGTTGCCATTAAGGGTTAAAGAGCTTCATTATTTAGCAACAAAAAGCTCTCATGTATCTTTGGACAATAGCGTTTCTGTAATAGAATAAAGACTTGGACCAGCGTTACCTCCTTACCTTGACACAATCTAAAAGAGTGTTTGAAGTGCTATTTCCTGTGTCATTTTAGGGCCTTTTGCACAACTCCCACACTCCACTTCCCAGGAGTCAATTCACCCTAAATAATTTTTTTCTTCTGTCCCTTCAACAATTTCTTTGTATCTGATAAACAAATTCTGGGGGCTATTCTAAACACACACCATTTACATTTTTTTTAAAAAAGCACAAAAACAGTCTGCAACAATTATTACCACAGGAAGAAAAAGGGGAAAAAAAGCTAACCTGGTAAAATGATGGTTAATAACTGTTCAATTATTTGAAACATTTAACTCTGTTATTTAAAGTTGTTCTAGTCAGATGGTTGTACAAATATTGATTAGAACAAACAGGAAACTTAAGTTCAAAATGGAATCAAGGTCCTATAATAACTCAACCCTGATTTTTAGAAACAATACATTTAGACATGCTGTGACATTGGAACAGCTCACTGAAACTCCCAGGCACAACAGTTACATAACCAATACACAGAGGCCATCTATCAACATCATCTTGAACTAAAAATACTCCAATACCTCAGTGATGTGAGTCAGTCTGCGCTTACTAGCTGCACTGTACTGTGGGAAGAGACAGGGTTTTAACACAGTCTGCTGTCCGGTGTGTCCATTAGGCAGCATGTAGCTCTGGACCGCTCCCTCCCAGAGGACGTCTCGCTGATGATGACACACAGTCGCTCCGAGGGTTGCCTCATGCCCAGATTAGTTTCTGTGTGTGTGTTTGTGTTGACAAATGGGGACCAAACTGGAACACATGTCAGTCGAGGAAGCCTTTTAAATACTAATTTTAAACATACTTTTACTATAATTCCTGGCTGATATTAGTCTTTCATTCATTTTTTCCCTTACGGTAAGGTTTACTTCTTTATTTTTTACATTTTTATTTGTTATTTACTATGTTTACTCTCTGTCTTCACCAGGAGAAATGTACTGTCATTTCCTTTGCAGCAGTATTGCATCTGGCACAGACAATGGTGTCATCACAAAGGATAATCATGAGTGTGGTATGACAGTGTGGGTGAGTGATTGTGTATAGACGTTCCTGTTCTCTTGTCTGAACAAAACCATTGTAAGAACCACTTCCTGTGCAACAGATTGCAGCTGGACCCATTCTGACTAATAGGAGGAGAATTTGAATACACAAACACTCTCACACTCGCAGCAGTTGTTTCCACTAGTGGTTTCGAACATGTTGGCTGAGCATGAGTGGCAGTAATGATGCCATCAAACTGGGACACTATCAGGCAGAGGAGACGGTCAACAACACTGCAGCACTGGTGCTGATCAGAGACAAGAAGGGGTAGGAGGAGAGGACTGTTTGCATAAGTGAGAGAGGAGAGAGGAGGTGAGAAGGGGAGAGAAAGGAGAAGAAATCAGGACGAGAGTAGATGTCAGGCACGGTGCCAGGATGCAGGTCTTATATGAAAAACGATGTCTGCGGCTGCAGCGACAGGCGAGTGAGGATGGACCCAGTTCTGCATCAGACACACTATCGGCACTAAAGTTCTGTTCGTACACATATGGCTACCATAAATCATATGTTGCAACTGGCAGACTATGTCACAGTGATCAACAACAGTGATCGTCAGAGATTTAAACCACACAGCGCCTCATTGTTATGCCTTCAGTGCACAACAACAAAGATAAATCACTAGAATTTCTGGTGCTACCACAAGCACACCTCTTTGCGAGGTGCACACTCATTTTTCTCAGGTGGATTGACTTGTCAACAGATCTGCACTTACTTGTGTTCACATGATTGTCTGCAGACTCTGTTAAAAAAAGACATGTTACTGGTTATTTTGAGTTGTACTCCTCACCTACAATGAGCAAGACAAACAAAGTGCTTTGTGACATAGAGCAGGTTCTGTTCCTCAAATGTAAATGACTTCAGGCAAAAGATGCACTATTGTGTATTTGTAGCCATGCTAGCAGCATTTCTTTAGTGATGGTAATGTCGGATGGTTGGTATCACTTGACCCTTTTACACAACCTGTTTAAATGTTGTTCCTTTGTTGCGCCTCACGACTCTATATAAACTTTACAAAGTAATGAGGGGGTCATTCTTTCACCTCTGAGTAGTAACAACACCAAATTTCCATTTGTATAAATGGAGCGAGCTGGCGACGTGATTGGACAGTACGGAGGTGTCACATTTTGACTATATATTTGTGTGCAGCCCACAACCAGCTGCTTACCCTCCTAACTGGGAAGGTAAATGATTCCCGATGTCATGTTATTTCATTGTTTACAAAGTGCAGCTTGACATACTGTATAAAACGTCACATTAGAAACCAGTGCTGCTGTGATATACATCAAGCTTCTTTTGCTTACGGAACGCCGGCATGCTATCTAAAATCCCACACTGTAGCGGTGTTACGATGTGGTTGGTTTGTTCAGTGTAAGTAAAAAAAGGGGTACCAAAATATCGACATCTAGTCGATGGATTAGTGCATTTTGTACAGACAATCGTGGTTCCCAGATGATGAATAATGACTGTAGTTATCCCATGACTTTTCCTCTAGCGCCATCATGAGGTTGATATTTGTGCTTTTTAATTAAATGTCTCAACAACTATTGGATAAATTGCAATGAAATTTGGTGCAATTCATAAAAAACTTTGGCAATTGTTTAACATTTCATCAAGGGGGTATCAAGAGGCGATAATTTCCATTTTGTGCATTGTGTTTGATTTTAATCGACAAATGTTAGCATGCTAACATGCTAAACTAAGACGGTAAACATGGTATAAGTTATAGAGGGCATGCACTGACAACACGCCCCCTTATTTAGACATCCAGCAGCAACATCAGTGTTTGTGGTTGTGTTTCTAGCCAACTCACAAAGTCCAATATTCCTTCTCCTTTTAGCTCAGTTTTGGTCTCTACCAGCTGCTGAGATAAACACCTTATTCTTACACTGCTATTCTAACTTTGTCTCTAGCATTTTGTGCAGGGAAGGTAGTGTGCCGTGTTTTCCACTGAAAACAGCTGCCTGCTGTGTGTGAAAGTGATACAGATCAGAGCCGTGAGAATGAACAGAAAATTGGGCGACTGTATGACCAAATATTTGAACACGCTAACAAACCGTAGGGAAGCTGCTAACTCTGGTGATTAGGCTTAGTGGGGGATACTCCCTCTATTGCTGCTAATTTATACATAGTTATGCAAATATTTATATCTGTAAGGGTTGGAACTGTTAGCTGCTGTGCACACACACGCCCTTTATGCTGTCTTGTTATTGGCATCCTATTTTTCTTTGATGTAAACTGTCAGTGTGTGTTTGCTGCAATGGCCTGATTCCCCACAGGGATCATTAATGTTTCATCTAATCTAATCGAACCCCTGCTGTCACCACAGAGCCGCCTCACAGTCAGGACAACTGAGCAGAGCTACAGAGCGGGATTGTAACAGAAAATCCTCTGTGACGTAAAGCAGACAGCAATAAACTCGTTCGGGATCATAAAAATTTAAGTGAATGTAAGGGAGGAGCATAAAGATAGGACCATGTAGTAGGACTGCTGATGATTAACTGGGTTACTGTGCATAAATACTGGATGGCATCTGCAGAGACAACAGATCTGTGGCACAAAGGTTTAACAGCCACAGTCGCTGCTCCTGTGTGAAAATCGGTGGCTGTCGTGTCCTGCAGTGTGACAACCTTCCCCTGTGAACAGGTCTTATGGTTCATTTCTCCTTCTGAAAATCTCTACCTCCACATTACAAGCTCTGCATCTCTGTGAGAAGTGAGTGAGAGACAAAAAGAGAGAGAGAGATGTGCATGGAGGAGTGTCTGTGGCATACACAAAGGCAGAAAGAGGAGGAGGAGGAGGGGTATTGAGGAGAAAGAAGGAAGTGAAAAAGACACAGCAAGGAACACTTTGATGCAGATTGTTATTATAAGGCCAGTCTGACCTGTTTGGTCAGTCCACACACACACACACACACACACACACACACACACACACACACACACACACACACACACACACACACACACACACACACACACACACACACACACACACCTACCTAATAAACACATTGCAGTTATAATGACATACACATGTCTACATACTGTACAAACATACATCATGTTAAATAGACAGAAACAGCCCGTCTGACTCTGTCACTTCCCCCAGTGGTCGGGGCTCTCCTTATGTTCACACACATTCACATATACACACAACTGTGATGTATTGTTTCAGTGCTGGTGTGTGTGAGGCTGCTAAGTCCAGTGCTAACGCTCCAGCCAGGCAGCACTGATACAACAGTGAGAGCGGTGATAATGTCGGCTTTGTATCCAACTCAGGATCTCGACCACAGAGTGGCTGAAATGGCACGCAGCCATTGTCACAGGTTCACTGCGGCCATGCAAACACACACACACACACACACACACACACACACACACACACACACACACACACACACACACACACACACACACACACACAGAGGACACAGAGGAGAGCTGGTGACATCACCAGTGACTGAAACCACATACATTAAAAAGTGCAGTTGCTGCATCAGTGAATTATTGCCATATTATTTTTGAGACATTGATATGATGTCTGTAAAAAAAACGACATCATCCGGGCTGACTTCTAGGCTGCAATGTGCATGACTGAATAATAAAATACACAAAGTATTGTTTTTCCAGTGAGAATCATACTTAAAAGCTATAAAGAATGGATTTAAAAATGCACCACCGTATGAAAATAATAACCTGTAATTTGTTCCTTATTAACTTTTAATAATTATCTCAATTTAATCAGTAACAAAAACAAACAGAAAGAAAAAACAACACCATAAACATAAGCACCGTAAATTTCTCAAGTGACACAACTGGATTAAACAACATTTTACACAGTAAGTAATTTATATGAGCATTAATTACAGCGGTAATCCTCCTCCTCATGGACTGGCATGACCTCCACATGTCATCCTATGGAGGATGTTCATGTTGTCGTACTCACTCAACCAACCCCATAGGTTTTCAATGAGGTTTAGGTTGGAGCTCATCACTGGCCAGTCCAGACCTCCAGAACTGCCTCCAGGACGCCGGTGGCATGATGCCAGTCATGTTGCCCCAGCCGTGGCATTTATTGCAGATGTCATTTTTCCCCAACCCTCATGCCTTTTTTGATATGGGTGGGTTGGTTTAGCAAGAGAGTGGTCATATCACAAAATCTGTCATACATATAGATGCAAAGCACTTTTAAAATAGAGAAAAGGTTTCCTCAAATTGGGCCAAAACATGAGTGATTTATTTTTAGATCTCTTGGGTGAACATTAACTATTTTTCAGGCCAACTGAGGGCAGATCAGGCAACAAACTGTAAAAACAACATTGAAATCTGATCCCTGTGTGAAGTTGATAAGGCAACAAACTGTATTTACACATCCAGCAGCAACATCTGTTTGTGGTTGCATTTCAGGCCAATATCTCTTCTCCTTTTAGCTCAGTTTTGGTCTCCACCAACTCCTGAGCTAAATACAGTTGCTGGTTGCTGTCCTGCAATTTAACAAAGTTTCAAATTGAAAATGTAAGTTGCTGTAGAGTGACCTAGATTAGTTATTAAAGTTATTTATTAGCCTCAAACTTGAATAACAAGCTAGGTCAAGCAACATTTTAGTGGTTTTAGGGAACGGTGCAGCAACAAGTGTGGGACAAAATAAACTTTTGATATAAAGCTTTGACCTTCAAACAACTATTAAGATGTTTAAAAGCTCCGAGCAATAAAACACATCTTTGTAGCTTCCACATTGTTTCCCCATTATAACTTAAAAGCTCACGAACACGTCATAGTAAGAAGAATGGCTTCCAAACTGGGATATTGGGACCATCCAAGGAGCACAGCACTATTGAACCCTGGGTAATTCAAAAATACCTGTGTATATGTGGACTAAGTTATATTGTTTCTGGCCACAAACCGATGGTTGACTTTTATATTTGTTAAAATAACAAAGTTTTCAGGTTTCCAAGTCAATTTCATGATACAAATGAGAAAAACTAATCAGTATCACATGACATCTTTTCAGAAAGAGCAATGAAAGCTAGCAAAATAAGCTACCCTGACTTTAGGCTATTAGCTTTCAGTGTTTAAATGCGACATGTTGCCCCTTTAAGCATTATGATAGAGAATTTAAAGCCAAAATAAACTGTTTAATGGTGGTATAACTCGACAATAGCAGGCTGCTTTATTCTCCGTGTCGTGTTGTCAGTGCTGTGTTTTCTCAGTGTCATGTCTAATAACTTGTGACATTATAATATATGAAATTCGCAGCCAGATGGAACAATTTAAAGGTGACTTTCAAATCCAATAATGCCTCAAGTTGATAGCATCCCTTATTTGTCTCAGACAGAATCCGAGAACACAGAACCCACAGCTTGAGACGGGTTCGGTGATTGATGTGACATCATCAGGAGACACAGCTGCTCATTTTCCGAGTCATTTCTACTCTTTACCACTGACCGGACATGATGCATCATTGTGTCAATGAGTCTCTCTCATTCATTTTTGTCTCCCAAGTCATGCCCGACACCCCTTTTAAAAATATCTTTATTCTCAGGTTTTCTTTTGGCTTTGAAACATCTGCTGATATTTCAGTTGATCACATTTTTCTAGGATAAAACACCTTCATTCGTTTGCCCTGTTAGTGTCATTATGTATTGCTGGTGTTTGATTTCTCACTTAAGTTTTCTCACTCTATCTCTCACCACCTGATGTCTGATTGTGTGTGTGTGTGTGTGTGTGTGTGTGTGTGTCTGTGTGTGTGTATGTGTGTGTGTGTTGTCACCTTTCTCCTACTTCCTGCTATTATGCAGTTTCACTGGTGCCGAGACGGAGCCTCTCCACCTGTAGAGAGAACAGGGTAAGCTGAGGTGCTGGGTTACAAACGCACCCAATGTCACTCTGTCCGTTCTGCTCCCCCTCCCACCTCCACACAGTGTCCTCTATCTTCCACCTGCCTGCATACCTTACCAGCACCATGTCTATTTCTACAGATCTTTTCACTAATAGTGCCCCTGTTACTCTAATGCCTATAAGCATTGTGTTTCCTCATCCTGGTGATTTGCAAACCTAGTTGTTTACTCACTGAGAATGAGGTCCAAAACCATTCATAAATTTAGACTGACATGCTCTAATGGCTTCTGCGGTTCATTTTACACGGCGTTCATTGGCCCTATTTAAGTTATTCAACCCCCATTGTGTATTAGATTTATTGGCAAATATATTATTTATTAGCTGTTTGCAATAACCAAATAAAACAAGGAGTTTTTTTTCCACATTCATAACAAAATGCTACATTTACTGACTACTGCAGTGTCAAAATTATTCAGCTCCCTGAATATCATCCCTCATAAGAGACACATTTATAAATCAGATGTTGTTAAAACACTCTATCAACCTTAATTCTTACTTTAGCAGTAGAGTCCCAAAGTTTCCTCTGCTAAGTTTACATAAGGACTCTACGCCAACTCCAAGACTTTCACCACTGCTGACCCAAAAGTACAAGAAAAGTAGCTCAAAACCATCTAGATGAGACACAGATGTTTTGGATGCTGGTCTGTAGAGCGATTAAACAAAACTGTGACTGTTCGGGTCTATGGATCAGCTGCATGTCTGGAGGAGGAAGAATGAAGCCTTTACTGGAAAGGACACCCTACCTACAGTGAAGCATGGCGGTGGGTCGGTGATGCTCTGGGGCTGCTTTGCTTCCTCGGTCACTGGAAACCTGCAGCGTGTCGAGGGTAAGACGGATTCCATCAAGTATCAGGAAATCCGGGAAGAAAACTGTGAATCTGTGAGGAAGACGAAGCTTTGGCATCACTGGACATTCCTAAAGGACAATGATCCCAAGCGGACCTCAAAGTCCGGCAAGGCAGAAGAAGTCCTGGATCATTCTAGAGTGGCCGTCACAGTCGCCTGGTGGGATTTGAAGGTTGCCGTGATATGTTTCCATTCTTAATATAAGAGTAAAGATGTCTGTTATAAATGATATTAGCCCACTGGACTACTTGAGCTTTATTGATATGAAAATGATTGGTTATTGATACAGCCATGAGGGCATCCATATTGTTTTCCAGGTTGATCATGCGAACGCACGATTTTCAGATGTCATAAATTCCAAAACTGGGTTTATCGTCATCTCGAACACAGAATTAGTGACGGCCAAAGTGCAGCCAGACAAATTAAGACAATATCGAACTGAAAGTGGACCGTATTTCTTCTTGTGAAAAGCATCACTTGTATTCTTTGACATATTCTAAATCGTGCATTGTTGAAATTCTTTGCTTGCTAGCTGTTTTCTTCTTCACTACTTTATGTTATTGAATTGCGACACATTACTGCCACCAATCAGGTACAGCATGATCCGCGTGGTTCAACCTCGTGGCCCCACAAATTTAAAAAAAACTCCACAGGGAACCTTTAGGTGAAATCTAAACCATGTTCTGTCTTGTGATGCAATATCATTTGTGCTGTAGACCACTTTACGTTTGATTTGATCAGATCGAATTTAAAAGCTGGGAATCCAAGTAGCTGCAGAGGCCAAATGAGGCTGGAAATGTTTTCAAGTGAAAATAAAGTCAACCTAAAAATTAAGGTCAAACTAATTCACCTGTGTTGAACACCAAGTGCCCTACAGTGACTGACTAATATAGTGATGTTTACACATGAAGCGAGACAGGTGCACCGATGCTGGTGTGCCATCTGTGAGGCTGTGTTGTGTCCACACCATCCAGTGACCCAGAAAACAAGTGTCCTGGTTTTGTGTGGAGGATAGATCAACTGAACAGAGCAGTATCGCTCTACAACAGCCTCTAAAATAATCATAGCAGGCACACGAATTAATAATAAATGCCGCATTCTTTCAATCTCTCGTAAACGCAAGGCCTGTCAGGACATCTGACGGATTAAAGGTCGACATTTCTTGTGAGAGCTCTTCCCGGAGAAGAGTTGAGGTCGGACTATGATGGGATTTATGCCTTGTTTACTTAAGCAGTATGTTTGGTGTAAATAGAAGAACTGGGAACTTTGTGCCACCAGTTAAACAATAACCATAGTAACAGCACACACATGCATGCTTTCTAAGAAAATCACGATGCGAAGACGTCGCCGAAATCGAGGCGAGGCGCTCAGATTGTCGATTTAAACTATTCTATGCAGCGAGGTTAGGAATAAAAATAGGAGAAATACTCTTTAAGTCAAGTGACATCAAGACCTTGTTGGCTGCGTTCATGTACCAGGTCAAGTTTTGCATCTGTTAGACCAGCCCTACGTGTTAATTGCTATTCCTGTTGCCACAATCTCAGATGCCCTTCAGTTCCCCGATGCCAAGGTGTCAGCATTCACCTGACCTCGCTGAGACACTCAGAGCGGCTCATAAATTGGCGCAGTGGCACACAGAATCAGCAGTCTCTTCTATTTCCTGCAGAACAGGAAGCAGCGAGGTGAGCTGAGGAGATGGAGAACTCTGTGACCTTCATCGCCGGTCCTCCTCTCCTCAAAACATCACACATTTCTTAGCTCTCAGGGACGGACAGAAAAAGAGGTTTGTGACTTTGTAGCCTGACTGGGTGACTGTATTAAATCCACCTGGCTGAGGGGGAGTCAAGGGTGAGATCACGATGCATCCGTCTTCCTACTGATTATTTAACACACTGCTCTAATGTATCTGGTTCTGTGTCACACTCCTATAAGTCTTAATAAAGATGCCAAACAGCAATTCATAAAGGCTCCTCCCTTACTGCAGTGCAAACATTCACACAGTGCTGATTAGGTTGACATACAATATTTATTTAGGTTCACAAAAATGATAAGTTAATTATCAGGTAGTCCACAAATATTGTGGGAATGGTCTCATACAGTCATAGTGGGGAAACATACATGAGAAACCATTAAGGAACAGGCCCACCCAGTAACGCTCTGATTTCAACAAATAAAGTATGAAGCATGGAAAAAGGATCAACTCAAACATTAGTTTAGTCTAAAAAAAAAAAAAAGAAAGTTGCTTCTTATTCATTATTATATTTATGATTTCCCAAATTATCATTTCATATTTAAAAAAAAGACCTTCAGCTATTCAAAATATCTCTTCTTACTCTCTTCTTTTATCAAAAAAAAAAAAAAAAAAATCCCAACAGGAGAAACTAAAAAAGGGGGCAGACCCTGCTTTTAAAATATTGCGGTATATCAGGGTCATCCCTGACCTCTGAGAAACTAGAGACCTAAATGTAAAACCCCTCTGGAGTACAGTATCCGAGGATATATATATACTGTATAACTGAAAGTATTCTTTAGTGTCCCAAATACCCTGTGGTGGGCGTCCCGAAGCTGTCCCACACCCAGTTTCTCCTTTTCGTTTCTCAAATCTAACAAGACATCCTGTCGACTTCTGCCTCCACAGTGAGGCACTGCTGATTTGAGCACAGCTTTGCAGAGAAACGCTCATCTGTAGCATTTCTATTAGCTTTGGGAGCGAGACCCACCACCCCACCCTCATCTCCATCCCCACACCCCTCCCATAAAACATGTCGGAACCTCATGTATGTTTGCTACAAAAGATGTTACGCCTTATGAACACATCATGCAAAGTGGCATTTCTGTTTACAAAGATGGAGTAGTCGTGTTTTTTGTTTGTTTGTTTGTTTTTTTTTACATTTGTAGCCATTTTTTTTTAGCTGCGCTTGATTCAAAAGATCAACGTTAAGAAGTCCCACCCATTTTCAAAGCCACCTCCCTAAACCTTTCAACAAAAACAGAACAATTTGCATTTATAAAGGATTTTATATTAAACCATGATTTCTCTTTTTTTTTTTTTTTTTTGTAATAACCCAAATCTCCAGAAAAAGTATAGAGTGGACAGCTGTAGTCTGAGTCCAGGTTTAAACTGTCAGGAAAAGCCATTGCAGCAAGGATCAGTTAGCATAAACCAGAGTAGCCGCTGCCTTTAAGAAAAAACCTTTAAAAACAAGTCCTCTGGCGGCAGCAACGGTTGGTTTACGAAGAATCCCTGATTGGCTGAAACAAGTCAGGTGACCACCAGGTGAGGTAAGAAAAGTCCCACCTTCCACGATGGGGATGACAGTATGGAGGTGTTTCCTCTAAACTCTAATGTCTGTGTAATCGTGTGTGTGTGTGTGTGTGTGTGTGTGTGTATGAATATATATATATATATATATGTGTGTATATTTTTGATTACAAACTGACCACCCGCTCACATGCGAACACACTCACACTGAAGTGCGTGTTGATTTTTGAGTCAATCTCAAACACTGCATTACAAGTCCCTCTCTCCTCATGCAGTTGCAGAACACCAGTGGCAAAAAAAAACAAAAAACAAAACACTGGTTGAAACGATGGATGAAAAAAAAGTAACTAAATGAAAGAGTGAAAATTAAATTTGCTGCCTTGAACGTCATTGAACATCACATAGAATCCTTGGACGTGACAATTTTATTCGTTGATGAAATTTTCAGATTTTTTTAATTCAATGATTTTTCTCTTATCTATGTATTTACTTAGGAAAAACTAACAAAGATTTTAGTTGCTCTCTTATTACTATGTGTGCGTATCAGTTTTTTTTTCTATTTTTGTATTGATATTTGCATTGGTTTTCTCTTCTTCTTAAATTGTCCATGTTTGAGTTTTCCTTGGTTTGCGTAGTTTCCATCTTTTTCCACATCCTTTAATCCTTTTGGGGGAAAAAAGACCAAAACCCACATCTACCCATTATCAACTCCCACCCTCCCAGCTTCCCTCCCTCCTTGGGATGGAAGGGGGGCTTTTCAGTCCTGTGCTGCCCTTCATCTCTCAGCCTCCATTGCTACACTAGCTTTCTGCTCAGCGCCAGCATGGCGGTTTACGCCAATGGGCCAGGCAGGGCAGGGCTGCGTAGGGGGTTGCCCCTGAGTCCAGAGTCCCTGTGGAGGTTGCGGCACATTAGGTACATTTGGCGAGACCCCCCAGCCGCCGACCTGGGGGGGTGGGGGTGAAGTGGCCATGGAAGCAGCCATGGGACTACCACCGCTGCTGCTGTTGAAGCTCTCAGACGCCTTCAGCCTGGAGAACATGGTCAATGCATCCGGGAAGTTGGGGGGCGTCGCTGGTGTGTTGGCTGGGGTGCACATCTGAGAATGAGGAGGCAAAGAGAATAATTAATACAGGAAGAAACAGTTTTAAAACACACATAAAAAAATAAATGTATAGAAAAAGGTTCTTTTTCAAGCCTAAATGCAAAAAAAAAGAGAGACTGGTTTCAGCTTTTTAAATGTAAATACTGAGTAGCTTTCTTTGTTCAGGCTATTAATCAGACAAAACAAGCAATATGAAGCTGTCACCTTGGGCTCAGGGAAAACGTGATTTTACTCATTAAGTTTTACTTCACTACTTTCTGTCTTTAAACTTTAAACAAGACAGTAATCAGCTGGTTAATAAATAACAATATTAAAAGTAAGTTGGTAACTTTTGATGGCCGTTATGTTGCAGTATGTCAGGGCACATGTAGATGAACTGATTTCAAAATAGAGCAGTACCTGCACCAGAATCTGTGTAATTTAGACTACTATGACCATCAGTGGAGAAACTGGCTTGTATAATGGATTTTTCCGAGCATGACTGTTGACTTTGACTGTAAACTGTGAGGCTGTAAAGATGTTTTTACTCTCATTACAATGGAATGACAAACTAATACTGCTGCAGTGGAGAAAAAAAAAACATGTTGTCCTGTCTACTCTGCATACTCATCTTCCAGAAACATTTGCATGCACCGACAAACAGCAACGTACATGAGGGGGGTAACATCTCAAAAAGAAATGATCAGCAGCAGATAATCACAAATAGCTCTGTATAACTAACGGGAAAGTTAGGGGAATCCCAGGCCCTGTATCCCTCCACAGAGGGTCCTCATGATGACACAGTTCTTTCTTCACATCCACTTCCTGTTTAAAGTGTAATACGGCGTTGTCCAGTCTGATTTAGCAAACTAAATAAACTTGGTCAGACTGAGAGTAACAGCTCATTTTAATCTGTGTGGACACACATCCCTCTTTGGCCTTGATATATCCCCCTGCGCTCTAACCTGCTGTGACCCTCCTTTGTGGCACCACTGTTATTGTTCTGCTGCCAGGAGATCCTTTACTGGCGCAACTCAAGCACACACTTTACCCGCATGTGCCAAAAACAACACTGAACCTACCACCTTGCGTCTATCTCGCCATGAGAACAATATGTTTGTATGCTCAGAAATAGCGGCCCTTCGTCATCGTCTTCCTCGCTAACACGGCTTCTGACACACTGCTCTAGAGCCAGCTTCCTGCTCAAACCCCAGTCCTTTTGTGACCAGGAAAACAACAGAGATCTGCTGTATTCCACTGGGAAGCAGAGGTGGAGCCATGATTGGGCAGGGGGCTTCAGAAATAAAGCCTTGGGCTGACAGGCTCACGGGGCAGGCACCTCCGTGACAAAATGACCCTAAATCAGTCCTCAACAATGGAAGAAAACAACCCTGCAACTCCCACGATTAGCATTATGTCAACTGGAACTGACTCGTGATTCAAGTAAAACCGCCATGACAGAGTATGAGCTTACAGTAACAATTAAACACATTTCAATACCTGTGATTATGCCTCTTGGTTTCATCAGGTTTAAAGTTAAACGCTTTTCATCTACGTAACATTCTCTGCAGGGCAAATGATCGGCTGTTTGTTTAAGGGGGGGGGGGGGGGGGGGGGGGGGGTGAGTTTTCTGGAAGTGGTTGACTCAATGAATCAACTATAGGGAACAGCAGCTGCACCCACATGAATAGTGGATAAGGAATGTTTAAAAAAGAAAAAAAAAAGAAAAGGAAAGAACTCCGGCTGACCCATAGTTTCTAATCTAGCTTGGCATCATCATCGTCCAGGATGCTCAGATTGTGATACAGAGCATCAGCACAGAAGCAGCCCTCAGAAAAACAAACAGGGTGACAGGAACGCTGCTGCTCCTCCCTTGGTGGTGTAATTGGACCACTTTGCCCCCTAAAAGTGCTGCAGCTTGCAGGTTAGCCCTGTGAATGTAGAGTCTGGGGCCAGGTCGGGGCCGAGTTAGAGGCTCTCAGAGTGGCATACTGTTATGAAAGGTGAGTGTGTGCGCGCTCTGGCAGGAAACGCTGGCTCATGTCTCTGAGGCTGTTTCCTGCAGTAAAGAGACACCCCTGGAATGCTGAAGTAACCCCCGTGATCCTTCCTGTTCTCGGCGGTGGAAGCTTCTGTTTTGATTTGTTAAAACTCGTGATCACTGAAGGGTCTGTCTACTCGCCCTCGCACAGAAAACAATGACGAGGCCTCCTCAGTTCTTGCTTACTGACCAGAAAATGAGACAGAAATGCTGACACATGACCTTTCAGGTTTTCCACTGAGACCTTTGCATCAGACTTACTCATCTATGAAGTCATACACAGATGAGTATGTATAAATATACACCTGCAGGCAGATCACAGGCTATACATTTCAGTCATGGATATTGTATTATATATGCTTCATACTGAACAGTAGATTTAAACAAGGCAGATGGGAGAGTGAGGCTGATCCCAAAACCGACCTCAACCACCATGTTAGTGTCCGACAACTGCCCACCTCACACTCATAGAGTTAACACACCTTTGAGTGTCATGAACGTGCGTGTCTGCCGTTGCAGGGGGACATTGGGCGGAATCAGAGCCGCAGACGGTATCGACCCACAGGGGAAGAGGATCTGGAGCGAAGACACAGCAGCAGTCTTTATCTGCCTTGCTTTTCTGAGTGTAGATCTGACTGCTTATCAGACTCTCTCTCTCTCTCTCTCACTGATAAAAGCTTCAATGCAGCCCAGACCTGTCAGCATGTATTTACCCATCCACATACTTGACAAAGAAACGACATTATACCTTCACAAATGGTGGAAGGTATGCCACAAAACCGATTTATTGTCATAGAAGAGAGAGAGCGAGCTCTACCAGAAGTAAGAGAGGTTAAAACCATTGCTCTGGTGCAGCTTACTGTGGAAGCAGGTTACTGTGTTTCCCTTTGGTGTGTGTTGAGCAGCCTAGTGGCAGATTAACGCTCACTGCACTGAGGCAAGGGGAGTAAAATGCTGCAAGAGCTGCCGTTGTGTGGAGACTGACATTCAAATGCAATTGGCTCTTTGACAACTGATGGGGCACATGGGCTGCAGCAACAGGGTTAATGTTTATCTGACAAACACTACAGGTGTGCACATATACATATACACATACACATGTTGACGGAAATAGTGACTACAAACTGATAGGGGAGGCAATATATATATATATATATATATATATATATATATATATATATATATATATATATACACACAGCTCAGGTATGGATTGAGTTTTTTTTATATGAAGCGAAAGATATTTATATTTATCTATTTTTAAATAGATTACTGGATAGATGAATGGAACAGCACTGATGTAGCGCACTGTAAAAGGCTGTCTTATGAAGACAAACAAGTGAAAAGCTATCCCATAATAAAAATGTACCCTGCACACAGACAAAGTATACAATATTGTGTAACACTGCAGCTTATTTTATTTATGATAAATCACGTTTGTGTGTATAACAAGCTAAAATCTTAATGGTGTTTTACCAGTTAATAATGCTGAAACTACACAGCATATCTGTACTACTGTACTGTACTACTGTATTCTGTGGGTGCATGTAAGTTCAGCAGACAACATGAGCAGTCTGGTGAGGTTAATGTGACATTTGATTGTCTGTCTCCTCTCAGAAACACTACGAGTTGTAATATGAGTCAAGTCAACTCGGCTAACCCAAACAAACGGCCGTCTGAAGGCTTCCTTAGCTCTCGAGCGAGACGCGGAAATTTACTGGCCTGTTGTTCCTGTTGATAGAGCCAAAACTATGTGTTTTACAGACCACAGGCAGGTGAAAACGCTGTTGTATCAAGGAGTAAGTGCATGCCGCAGGACAAACAAATGTGTGTTACGGCGAGGAGGTCTCGCCATTTATTAAAGATGTACAGATGGAGAGACAGGGGGGGTTTGAAGTAGCAGACAGTCAGAGCAAGTTTGTGTTCAAAACAGAGCCAACAGAGCGTTTGCCATGGGAACGGTTGTTAAGAGGAAGCAGTGCAGACCTGTCGTTGACGGGACGGGCTGAGACAGCGGCCCTGGCCGCCTCCACCCGGCTCTTTGAGAGCGTCTGCCCACGCCTCACTCTAAACGCGCCGGGCCCAAGGTCTGTGGCGGGGCTCCACGAACCTTAAACGCTCCTCTGTTTGTGTAAACACACGTGTGCATGTCCACAAACAGAGATGAGCCGGAGTTGTTTTACTCTGACGGACCACATTCCTCAGTTAAATCGACGGTGCGTTTTCACCAGGCTCAAAAGAGACGCTTCCTGTCTTCTTGCGTACTTGTTGTGCAGAGGGTCGACTTTACATCTCACAACAAGCTCAGTGCTTCTACACCACACACTCACATTCATCTCATTTTAAACTGAATGTTTATGTCCAGCTGTTAAATACATTAGAAGCCATGTTTTTGTTTTTTGTTTTTTTCTTGTGACAAATCAAATGTGATCTGCTTGTGCTCATTAACTCGGTTAGAGCAAATAAACAGCTTATTATTGATCATAAATACTGCACAGATCCAGCTGATAATGTCTTTGAAAAGTGAACAACAACAACAACAACAACAACAACAAAAAAGGACCTAAGCTTGGTAGAATTACAGGTTTGATAATGGATATTTTTAGATTTCTTCTTTCACTGATTTTTAAATGTGTTAATATTTCACAATATCCAGAGCAGAATCTGATCAAACCCGCATCAATAATTAGATTTATCCACCACAATTTGCCATTAGTACATCGTTCCCTCTGCTGCGAACATTAACATAGACCTGTGACATGTCTGTTTTCTCTCCCGCCTTTATCTTTCTCTCCCTCCCTACTCCCCGTCTTCCTCTCCCTTCAGTCTGTGCTTTGTTGCATTCACTTCACACACTGTGTGTCAGAGCTCGCAGCAAACTGTGCTGAGAGATCTGTGAGAAGCGAGAATCTCTATTTAAGCATGCAGCCTGACATCTCCATCCACAGGCCCGCAGTCTTATCATCTTAGCATGTTCTGACTACATTATAACTTGCTGTTTAGAAATAACTATACATCAAGTACCTCTGCTGTAAACTGACACATTACTCAGGCAACATTTAAAACGACACTTGTCATGCATTGGAAAATATGAAAAATAGTTTTCAAGCAATTTGTGGTAATTACTTGGTAATTTGTTGAACCCTGAGGCATTGTATGGTTTTGTGATGAGCCAAAAATGTTGGGAACAGATAGTAGAGTATAGATGATAGGAATCCTGGTATCACAGCTCCACATATGTTATACATTAGCACATTCCTCTCTTGGTTACACAGTGACAGGCCGTGTTGTAACCCTTAACTCGGGGAGCGAGGTTTGTTAGTGTTGACCTCGTAACACTGGGCAAAGTCAAAAAACATGACCATAATCTGCTAAACCATTATTCTCCTGTAACGACAACACGGCCCACGGTAAAGGGTTTGTAATGGTCAGTTCAGAGGTGTAAAGCTGTACAGTGTACAAAAATAACATGGAGTCTCTGAATCAATTAAGGCTGAGAAGACTAGACTAGTCATGGACAGGGTACACGAAATGTTGGCTGCACCTCTTTTAACTGGTGAGGCTTAGGTTCCACCTGCATCAGGTCAGGACTAGTCTTGGGTGCATTCATATTGTGCATATTTGGAGACGTTTATGTGCATTCTGAAACATCCACTCCTTTAGTTTGGTTTGTTTGGGCATGTGGAAAACGATGCCATTCAAACCTGGCAACACGGACAACGCAGGTCTCTGTCCACTTGGAAGAGGGCTGCAGAATAGCATGTTGACCAAGTCGAGATTCATCACATAAACAGAGGTCAAACTTGGCCACCAGATGATATGAAATGCCTCCTCAAAATGTCAAGTTACTGCCAAGGGCCGCTGACAAACCCATCCTGTTTTGTTAAGGTTACGAGAGCTGGAATTGGATATTTTGAGAACATGCTTCCCAAATATGTAACCTCACAGAGACGACCAAAACAATGGTCGATAAACAAGCCGAGTGGTTCCATGTGACATCCGAGGCCTGGTTTACTTCAATTCTGACAGTGAAAACCTCAATAAAACACAAAGATGCCATATAATAAACTTGAAAATATACTGCTGTGACCGCAGTCTAATGTTACTGTTGTGGCAGTCATAAATGTAATGATGAGGCCAATTCTGATTGATGCACCGTGAGGACTGTGGAAATTGGGCCTGAATGGGGAGGCAAGGCGAATTAAAGTGAAGAGAATGGTGGTGAAATTAAACCCAATGACAGGCAAATGGGAGAATAAAGGATAAAGGAGATAAAAGCAAATTGCTGCATTAACTGTGCATGATTCTGATTCTGCCTGTTAAATTTTTAAATAGATGAGTGGTATGTAGCTGTATGCATTCGGGTTCAGTGCAAACATGACCTACTGTACTAACAAGCATGAAATCTATGGAAACCATAACCAGGATAATATGTCACCAGTAATAATACGTAGATATACATAATAATTACTTGTTTAATGAGCATTTGTCTGCTTGAGAAATCAGAAAAAAAATATTTAGTTGTATGCCTGCGAATTTACTGGTCCAGCAGCTGATTAGAACACTTGGAATAGAGCATTAGATGTTATTGGGGAAAGACAAAACAAAAACAAAAACAAACAAAACCGTTATGAGCATGATATTCTTGCCAAATTGGAAATACTTCTACAAATGCTCCAAATAATTTCACACATTCAGAGATACCAAGTGGTAAATTGCAGTTGCTGACTGTAGGAAAAACAACATCACCTTCATTCATCTGTTTGCCAACATCCTTGACAAGTTGCGTTGAACCCACACAAGCCACCCTCTCTGTGTTTTTATTACCCCATCACATGCTTCCTCAACAGGAGGCGAGACTCAGGGTTTTACGGGAGTAGTAGGATGTCAGAACTACAGATATTTCTCTCCCAAACTAAATAAAGGAGGCTGACAGGTGCTGCTGAATATTTCAAGTGACGGTAGCCTCCCCTCCTCACCCATGACCCCCTCACTCCTTCAAGCTCACCCGTCTTGTGTGTGGGTTAATATTATATATACACAGAGGGACACTGTTGATCATTAGCCAGTCTGTGTTGTGTTTAAATGTGCATTATGTCAGCGTATCATATAGGAAGGAGAATGACAAAGAGCAGACAGACAGATAAAACAAACGGACACAAAAAGGAAGCAGCAACTGACAGAAGACAGTGGAGCATGTGCTCTGTTCTCACCGCCTGCACACTGAACTGCTCACAACAATAGCTAACAGGCTAACAATACGTGTTCAGTGGTTCGCTCTGATCTAGAAAAAGTGGTTTGGCCTGTTGACTGGCAGCAGTCTGGCAGCTGAAACTGCTCGGCCAAAGGTCATCCTCAGGGAGAGCGAAACACCATGAAACGCTCAGCTTCAACTTGCCGGAAGATATTTTCCTTAAGGATGTGCTTACATTGTGTATCAAACTCAGCTTTTCCTCTCTACTCGCATCCAATTCATATATTAGGCTTTCTAATCAGCATCAGCTTCCACTTTTTTTCTGCACCACTGAGCACAATTATATTCAAAAACACAAATCAAAACTTCTGAGCGCTGCCTTCACAAAACGGAAATTGTGTTACTGCTTGGCTAAAAGCCCCAGATGACAAAGAAAAATTCCCTTCTCACTTGGTTGTTCCGGGAGATTAGATAACACTGATATGAAAAGAAGTTATCCTGGGAATAAAGTAGATAACTAGGCATAGAGGTGAATGCATACAGATTAAACATAGCTTTTAACATCTGAATCTGAAAACTGAGATTGGCAGCTCCTGATTTGAACAGTCTGTTCACTTCTGAAACAGTCAAATTAATGCGATTTTATAATGGGGGTACTTTAAATTACTTGAGTTCCTTGGGTGTCACTAAAAGTGAACTGTACTAAATATAGATCTAACATAGGAATTGAAGGGCATAGCTAAGAGAGAGGAGGTTCGAACAGCGACTGGTGAATGTCAACCAGGAACGCAGGAAATGGACAGACAAGGGTAAAGGAGGATGACAGCACAGGAATAGTAGTGGTGGTGGATGAGGGAGCAGTGGACTGGTGCAGAGAAGCCCTCTAATCTGGGTCTGGCTGCAGTTCAACAGCAAAACCTGAGAAAACAGGCCAGGGAGACGCAATGTGACAAAACTCCCTTTATGTAGCAGACAAGGGTCCCATGTGCTCCTTGTGTTTCCTCTGCGATAAGTATATGTGTGTGTGTGTGTGTGTGTGTGTGTGTGTGTGTGTGTGTGTGTGTGTGTGTGTGTGTGTGTGTGTGTGTGGTTAGGGTTCCAGGAAGTCGTGCTCCTGGAAACATGCAGGGCAACATGCTGGAACATGCACAGCACAGGCCAAGCCTCTTCAGATGTGGCTTACTGCTTGGCATGGCTGTACAACACACCAACCCACTCAAGTATTCATTCATACCCCATTTGTCATATTAACAGATATATAACATGATGAACTTTGACATGTGAGACACACTGTCTAATACCCAGCCCAAGTGAAAACTAGGTCTGGGTACAGGTCATCAATACATTGAGGTATCAACTGAAATATTCCAGTACCAAGTAGAATGGAAACTTCTCCACTAGTACGATGACTGCATTCACTTTTTTCTGGAAGCACAGCTCGAAAAAAAAACAAAGATTGGGTTTTGCTCATAGCCAATCACCACCAGTGTTCCTCTATTAAATGTAATGCAGCAGCTACAATCCACAGTCTGTGGTGAAGTGGAGCAGAGATAGTTAAGTAAGTACTGTACTGGTATGTCTATCATTTTACCAGTACTGGTATGGGTACTGGTACCATATTGTTTTTAACCATGCCCTATTGCACACACACAAATGGAATCACATTTGCCGTGTTTTCATACATCGTTCAGTGCCGTTTCGAAACTGGGAAGGTTTCTGCCCCGGAGATTGTTTTGTTTGGTCATGTCTGAACAAAGCAATCGTACCTGGGTGTCGCCAAGATTGTTTGTGGTGGTAAAGCAAATGAAAATAAGCACTTTATGATAGCAGATATGGGATTTTAGCTTGATCTCAAAAGCCTAACTACTAATAATTCCATCTGATGATTGCTTCCTTAACAGATTTCACATTCTTACAATTGATCTGTCGACGCCACGTATAAATTTATGCATTTGACTTGGTAATTATGACAAGATGCATGCACATTAGTACGGGTATTTCCCCTGACTAATAGTCAGATTGCTGTTAAAACAGCTGTGCTTGTATCCTCCTTTGTATACTTGTGTCCGACATTGTATACTTTGTATGTTTGTATCCTACTTTGTATACTTTGTCAGTTCCTGTCTATAAGTGCGTGACACTGATCGGTCCTGATGATATGCTGATGATGCAGGATGACAATCACCAAATTTGTCCACATTACTAGAGAGCCGTCAGTCTGTGTGACTTCTCTTGGTTCATTTGTAAAAAAAAAAAAAAAAAGCAATGGGAAAATGAATCGGAACAGAACTAAAACGCAACAATGCATCTTTTTTTTTTTTTGCCCCTGGAACATATGAACTGAAACACGTGTGTGAAAACATACATAAACAATGGATTTCGGCTCATTCTGCCTTAAATAATTCTGTAAGTAATGCAGCTGCAGCTGGACAGAGAACACCTTGTTTCTGCTGTGGCAGAGACACAAACCACCTCTGTGTTATTGTGTCTACCACCAACATACCTGGCACTGCCTTACTATGAGCCGAATTCCCCTTGCATTCTAGCCAAACATCCTCCCTCAATTGTTTTCACTGATTCCGCGCTGCTATTTAAGAATAAATCCAAGCACCCCTTATATACTTCAGTTAGCATTCTTCGTTCTCTAGCGGTGTGACGGCAAATGGACAGAGGCTGAGACAGAGAGAGAAATAGCAGCAGACAGCAGTCCGTGTTGTCACTTTGTGATTTACGGAGGTAATTATACCTCTGCTCTTCTGCATGGGCAAAACCACACACTTCAAAACTGATGATGAGAAAAGTAAGAAAAATCCGCTTTTTAAGCCACACCCGCACACCAAAACCAAATGTTAGTAGTTACCAGAAACACTGCTTCAAACACACACACACACACACACACACACACACACACACACACACACACACACACACACACACACACACACACACACACACACACACACACACACGTCAAACCCTCCTCTTTCCTCCTACTGGGTGTTTATATTGCCAGGAAACGGCCGTTAAACAACCTAACGCCCATTTTATCACAGTCCTGCAGTGCCCAATACTGTTCTGCTACATCACTGCACCCACTCAGCTGGCACTGAACATTACCTGCCATAAAATCCTAGCTTCACTTGCCTTGTGCGTGATCCTAGTGACGAACAATAATTACAGCTAAATAAAAAGAAGTTGATCATTCAAACCAAGTACCTGTCTGTCCATGACTCATGGTTGCAGTGCAAAGACCAAGCTGGGTTTGTTAAGCAGTAGAAGGAAACAGCCGAAGATTACTTACGGCTTATATGTTTACCTAATACGCTCATTTAATTAAAAAGGAATGGAGAAAGTCTGACCCACAGAACGTAGAGAATATTCTCTGAAGTGCAAAATTACTTTGCAGGAGAGCTTTAAAAAAAATGGAAAAAGAAACAGGAGCTAGAAGAAGAACTGGAGGCAATTCCTTGTTTTAACATTAATATGAAAGCATATCAGAGTAAGAACAGGGGCGGCACATACTCCAAGAGTGAATATGAGTCATAAGGAAAAGGAGAATGTGAAATATCATTTTTATTAGCCTGGCCTACTAAAGACGGCATACTTTTCAAGAGCACTCCTGACTCCACTGCAGGGCTGCTACACAAGGAACTCACTCCATTATTTTAACAACCATGGCTCTGGCAGAAATTACACACATGTGAGGCAGGCTTTGTGGCTTAAGTTCGTTTGTTTCCTTGCTTAGTCACATGATGGGGTCACATGTTCCCAGACAGCAGCAGAATCATCCAGCTGAGCTACTTCCTCCTCTGTGGTCACATGAGGATTCATTCATTCAATTTCTTGTGGCTATATGTGCCCCAAATGTAGAGACATTAATCATGGAAACTCTGATATAACTGCGATCACACGGTCGAGCATCAGCGTTTCCTTTACAAACTCATAGAGACACGCAGTGAGCAACACAACGGAAAGCCAGTTGTTACACTGTCCAGACTAGGTCATTCTGCCGCACTACTTCCCAAAGTTGCTCATGTGCACAAGAAACTTGTCTTTTTTTTTCCAATGAGAGCTTTCTCTTCCACACCATCTGTGTAGTTTTGCCAACATACGAACAATGATCGTCTGTCTCTTACTCTGCATTTAGGTGGAAGAGCGTTTTTGAAAGCCGGTGCTCTAACTGTGTATCTGTGTAAGTAAGTATCAGACTTTACAAAGGGAATGCATTTAAAATCCCCTTAAGATTTGTTTGGAACATCTCTAGAATATGTATGAATACACAAAAAAAAGGCGTAGAGGATGAGAATAAGTGCACAATATTTTATTTTTTAAAAAGGGCTTACCATCAAATAGCCAAAAGCAACATAAATACAACTCTGACACCATGCATTCCAAGTGTGAGCGAACATGCTGGTACATCATTGCGGGGGAGGAAACTACTTTGAGAGAGATGCTGAAAGAACGAAACACAAACGACTTATTAAATTCTAGAGTCGAATGCATTTGTGAACAGAAAAAGGACGTAGCTATCAAGGGAGGGAGGCAGGGAGAATGAGAGAGTATAAATAAAGAGAGAAACAGGGTGCTATGCTGGTAGTTATAACGACCCCCTCCTGCTATAAAAGAGTCCATTTTAGGCCAGTGTGAGCGCTGCATCCTGTAGGAATGTTTTGCGGTGACAGTGTTTGTAAAGGCAGGGTGTGTGTAGAGAAGACTGGGGGTAGACTGGGAGGGGCTGGATAAAAGCTTAGGGCCTTGGGTGTACATGATGGGACATAGATCGAAGCTTTGAACTTTAATTCAAAAACACACCAGACCAATGGACAATCCCTTTAAGACTCATCATGTGGCTGCATGACTGTCACAGAGACAGGCTTTACACAAACACGTGCACACAACAACAAACAGACTTTAATGTATGCCTGTGCAGAGATTACAGCTTTTTTTCCCAAAATGTGTCAAAGCACTCCTCTGTGTCTAGGATTGATAGTAAAAGGAAATAATGACAGGAGCTTAAGCTAAATCCTCCATCATTCACGCCGTTATACAAGACTGTGTGGATGAGTAGTCTAACTCAACCTCACTATTTGAGATTTGATACAGGGTATAAACCTCTGGCATACGATACACAAATGACGCATTAGCAGAGCACACGTAAACAAAATCAGACTTGGCATACCTCACAAGCTGAGTGCTAAAACTCCTCATTAGGCAATAAGTACATGTGTATTTACTAAACAACAGTGTTTTGTACCCACGATGGTTTCGCTCCATGATGCTAAATTTTGATGCAGGCATGATTTTGCGCAGCGTATTCAGCCAAAGACATTGTTTCAAGGCCTCAGAAACAATAGCATAAACCAGCCCACTGAACATTATCCATAAACTCGTGAACTCAGATGACGGCCAAACCTGCCCAACAATGCCAAAAACTGCATGTTTATGAGCTATCTGTTGGGGCCATCAGGGGTGAGGCTTCAAGCCAAAATAGCAATCTCATGGATGAGTTCAGGTTGTGTTGTAACACAGAACACTGACGCAACGGCATGTGCAGCAGAAATGTAACTTAACGTTGTTTTGTGTTCACTTTAAAGTGAAGAGCGAGAGACGGGGAGTTAAGAGTGAGAGCAAAGTGGATTAGATTTGTATTCCAAACGAACACTGTGGCCCGATAAGCTGCAGGAACGTTCGGACATGCTGCCCTACTGTAGTGCCTCACATACACAAAGACCCGTTCTGTGCATGCATCAAACACAAACACATACATGTAATACGGTACGTGAGCACATACAGAGAAACATGGACACGACATGGCTGCTGTATGCGCAGGGGGAATGCGAACTTGTGATTATGCAAGACCGTGTCTGTTAGAACACCTCAAACACACGTAGGTGCTCTGTATTCTGACTTTAACCATCCAGTGTCTGCAGCAATCGGGCTCAGCCCTATTTGACAGACAGAACAGGAAGGCTCTTGGCAGACTGTTTACTCTCTAAATTAGAGTAAGACATTTCATGAGCTAAATAGAGGAGCAAGATCCTCTTATTTACTGATCAGATGATAAGGGGAGGTCTGGCTTTTCTTTTGTACAGTAAAACTCTGATAGATATGATTCAGCTATGTGTGAGGCTTTTCAATGCAGACTTGTGATACTGCATTACTCTTGAGGCTGTAAATGCACATGCAATGGAAATAAAAACAAACCCTCTTTCATCCAATCCCTCTTTCTTCGAGAAATGCAATGCTAAAATCGTCAGCAGTTTGAGGACACACAAAGAGAGACTGAGCTTAAATATGATTTACAGTTTTATCCAGTCTCTCCAACATCCATGTCAGGCTTCAAGAAGGCAGCTGTTGCGAGCTGCTGCCATCCATGGAGCTGCAAACAAAGGCTTGTAAGCTGCCAAAGTGGGTTGCTGCTAAAAGCCAAATACTGTTAGTGTTTCATAATGTTCAACCTCTGTGAGTGCATGTGCGGAGTCTCCTACTGCCCTAATGCCTTCCAATTTACTCTGCTCCAATTTGTCTCTCCAAATGTCTGCAATGTGTGTTGCGTCGGGTTAGCAGCAACCCAATCAGAATAAGAAACAGCCGAATTACCTGAGGCAAATGAAACTGCACAAGGGTCTATTTGTGAGAGGCAGCTGTCCTCTTCCTGGAAAGACAGTTTCTTCTGTCTTACCCAGAAACTGAGGGCCCTTTCCTGTTATTATGCACCTCAACCCATACAATGAAAAATCAGGAGTTTCATATATCCACATCTATCTCCTTCGCTCACTCTTTCTCCCATGCATACTCTCTCTCTCTCTCTCTCCCCCCCTCGGTGTAGCTGCTGCGGCTGCATGCCTGCCTCTGTGTTTATTTCTGGAAGCTCACAACATGGCCGACATGTGCTTTGTTATTGTTAGTACAACATCATCCCTCTTGGCCTATAAGGACTATTCATCGGCCCACATCCCACCCAAAACAACACAGCAGCCTTAAAGACATACTGGTATGAAATCAGGAGTGTAGTAATTATACAACATGATAATAAAGGTATAAAATATAACATGATGACCACCTTCCTCCTTCTTGAACTCACCATTTGATGATGATGATGACCATATGGAATATTTGTTTCTTGAAAAAAGGCACTGAGCGCAGTCTACAATAAAAGCAAAACAGGAAATTAATGATATATTTGAGACATTGTTAGATCAGAGATACAATTTAAAAAAAATAGCTGGGAGCACAAACTTCATCGTAACACCTCTCAGTTCTAGGTTGTAAGATTAAAACACAATATAAGGAGATTTCGGTTCACCACAGACTGAACTACTCTTCAGTAGGCTAGTCGACACAACACGACGGTCATCTTTATTGCGTAATAGCCATCGCTGGCCTCGCCTGTACACGGCTGTCATGTGTCGGATTATAGTATTTAATCTAGAGTAAAGTCTAATTGGATATGCAAAGCGGTACGCTTTACTCCGCTGTGTTACAGTGTATATTCCACACTTTTACAAGGGCTAAAGCACGAATAAATGTACTTTAAACACAGTAAAACTTTTGTTTTTAAAGTGTTCCAACTATTGTCCGTCTAAAATGCACAGATAGGTTACACTAGCGCTTTGTTTGGTGTTTCAAGAGCCTAAAAAGTGACCGAAGCAACGAGCTCTAGTCAAAACTAGCGGGTGTTCAGACATAAACATTAGCCGTGCGGCTAACATTACATTCGGACTCAAATATTTGAGCCGTTCACATTTGCTATTTTTCTTTACCTCGAACTGCCAATGTGCCGCTTGCAAAAGCTGCTTCGCCTGGTCTGCCGCACAACCCGCCGTCAGGACGAACTGGTTAATCATGACTTGATGTTTAAGTTCATCCATTTTCGACGAAGCCCGTGTCCTACTCGCGGCGACTGGCTCTGAAACAGACTTTCGACCGTTTTCCTATCTTTCTTCACTCTAGTTGTATTCCGTTCCTCCGCCTCAGTCGTCCACCATTACAGCCGGTTGAGCAAACACAAATATTTACTGTAGGAGCACTAGTGGTAGAGGCATTGCGTGATTGACAGAAGGAGACAGCCAATCAAATAAGACCATCGCTGGTGGGATTTGCATGCTGCAAGTGGAGGGTCTAGCATCAGCGTGTTTTCGAGAGTCTCATAGGGCTTTAATTTCGTACTTAAATTAATCTTAAATGAAAATTGTTCATCACAGTAAGTTTATTTTAAATTACGGTACATGTGTGGTATTGAAATCAAAGAAGAGGAGGTATATCCCCACTCGATTAATCGCAAAAAGGGTTTGTTTTGGACTACAAGTCCCATAAGCACGCGCTTTGTTTGTAAAGCTCAAGAAGGCAGACTTTTGTGAATGACGGCCGCTCTCGTCCAATTCCCAGGCGCTCTGTGTCACTATCTTGCCAAATATGGTAAACAAACCCTCCATCGCCAATTACATCGCTCGGAGTTAAGTCGGGGACAGCCGACAGTCATTTGTGCATATGTAGACACGTTATGTTCACCCTGCGCTCCTGTGTGTGTATCACATCACTGCCGCAGTGCATTTCCTGTACATTTCCATCTCCTGTGCTTTTATAATAGAATGAGCATGGGTTTTCATCTAGGGACATTTATGCTTGCTCAAGGAGACTACAAGATAAAATGTAAGGTGTCAGAGGGTTTGGAACAGGGTTATAATAAAGATAAATGGTACATTTAAACACCCTGTATCATCCAGATGCCCATAACGACGCATAATAACGACCTAATTACCCTGAAACATACATTTCTGGAATTAATGAGCATATAATGAGCCACTGGAAAAAAAATATGGCCATTTATCACATTGAATGGCAAGCCTATGTGATGAAAGGAAAGAGAACGGAGTCATGACTTCAAACAAAGGTTGAGACAATAAATGAATGATAGAATCCAGTAAAGTTTCATTGAAACTTTGCAATTCTTGAAATACCCCATTGGCTTTTTACGTTTGACAATTCTCTTGCCATTCATGACAAACAATAAATCCCCTGCTTGTACTGATATGGATGGATTGGAGTCAAGAAGCTACTAAAGCAGCAGTTTTAGTGCAGACTGTGTGTAAAACAAGCCCTCTGATATCAACACATATCGCTCAGAATTGTGGGTAACTGTAAACTGTAAACACTCTTTCATCAATGGCATGTTTGTAGCAGCTGTGTGAGAGAGAATGGAGAAAAGATGGAACACCCTGACACCTGCTGGTGAAAGAAATGATTGCACCTGAAATTTCACTGAAAGGGGTAAAGCTGAGGTAGTTGACATCCATCCATCTTCTGTAATCACTTATCTTGGATGGTCGCAGGGGGCTGGAGCCTATCCCAGCTGACACTGGACGAGAGACACAAACAACCACTCACACCTATTTAGACTCACAAATTCACCTTTATTGCATGTTTTTGGACTGTGGGAGGCAGACAGAGCACCCGGGAGGGAACCCACACTGACACGCAAAGAACATGCAAACTCTACACTGAAAGGTCTGGATTCAAACCCTTAACCTTGCTGTGAGACGACACTGCCAACCATTGCACCACATTGGAAATATATATACGTTTTTAAATTGCACAAAAGCTTTTCAGTATATACTTATATTCCAGTGTGACCTTTTATGTTCTAACTCTGATTAACAATCTACAGCACTTTGTGACTTGCACTTCTTTTTGTGTCATTTATGGGCACTTAAGTTGTTTCACTTGAATGCAGAACACATTGGTGGGCCTCAAAAAACCAAATCAAACTGGAAACTGGAAAAAAAAAAAAACTGACAGCATCGCACATTAAACTTTTGAAGATTACACCTCCAAATGAGTAAACTGCATTTGTCAAATTCCACTGTTAACCAAATGAAACCACAGGACAAAATTCAGGTTTGTTCCAAATTATGAAAATAGTACAAATGTGCAGGCAAAGAGCCACTGCAAGGGTAAATTTAAAGGAATAGTTTCAAAAGTTTGGGGAATATGCTTCTTTTTCTTTTCTTTCACCCTGATAGTTAGATGAAGCTATCACCAGTAGCTTAAGACAAAAACAGCTCTTTCCAAAAGTAACAAAACTCACATGCATCCTGTTGATTAAATAAAGTTTAGCAACATTTTAATTTGTGAGTTTGAAAGTCTGACAAAAGCTAGCTCATTCCCTGCTTCTTCTTTCATTGCTAGGCTAACCCGGCTCGACTGCAGGTGGTAGCTTCACATTTACCACACCAACATGAGAGTGATGTGTCAGACTATTCGTTTGGATATAATTTAGGTTCAACCTTTTTTTTAAAGACGTCAAAACTATTCTGTTGAGTTTTAGAGTTTTAGAGAAACTAAATAAAATGTAATGTGGTAAAATTTTAAACAAAGAAGGGGAGTCATCAAGACCAATCTTTCCACAGGTTCATTTTGTGACCCATGTCTAGTTTATTTAAATATATCCTGCTCAGATGGTCTCCCACTTTTCCCAAAAATGGAGACAGGAGCTTCATTTTGTAGCCAGAGGAATAAAGGGGCGGCCATATTTTAGGGGTTTTCTGAGTTAAAACTCCTAAAATGGTTGGCAGTGTTATTAAGACATACATTACCGGTATAATACATTAACATACATATATAATACTTTAGCAATCCTCCTCAGCAACCTCTTCAACCCTTGGCATATTGCATGTGTGCTTAGTTCCTGCTGTGGGAAAGCCTGGCAACAATAAGAACAGCTGTCCAAACATTTGCCTGTCTCACCAGCAAGCCCTTTGTCAAGAACCTGAACAAATCTTGAGACATTTTAAAAATCAAGACTCCTTGACGGGCTGCAACAGCTGGCCTGACGTATCTGCGTTCTTCAAGTGCTGCAGCATTGATTTTGCCACTCATCCATCCTCAGTGCTCTGCACTGAATGCCAGCCCTTGTCATTCTCTGACTCTTTAACCTCAGCAGATTTGTTGACAAAATCTGTTTGGAGAGGAAGAGAGATGGTTGGCACTGCATACTGTATGAAATATCCTCAGGCTTATTTGCAGGAGCCATCATTAATGCATGCAGGCCACAGCTCTTGTAAAATTCCTCCTGTAAGGCTTTCTCCCTCGAGGCTGTGATTGTTTAATATCTGTGGCAGCATTGTGTAAACATGTATAGAAGGCAGGGATCATTGAAAACCAGATGTGATTATAAGGCCATAAATCCATATATTTTCAACCAGATGCCTGGTGCAGTGGTGGCATCTATGTTAATGACTAGGCATACAATATGGGTGTAGTTAGAGGTGGTACCAATAGTATGGCGCTGTAACAAAGGACTTCTGTTCTTCTGTGGTTAGTTGCATTTCTTCTTCAGTCAGAAAATAGAACACACATATAAGGAATATGATGGAAAAGCTTGATTTGACATTTGAAGAAGCCCAGAAACTTAGTAGCCAAAGAATTGGGAGTGAGGCTAATGCTACCCCGTTTCCTTTACACACTACATTCACTGTTTCCATACCACTGTGCCATCTGTGCTTGTCACAGTTAAATTAAAAATTCTGGTAGTAGCGCTTAACAAAATACATAATAAAATGTCATTATAGTAAGAGGTTTAATTCAACTACAAATATTATACACTCCAGGGCTACACAGATCATTACGGTAGGAGTTTAATGCACTTGTTGAATACAAGGTGAGACTAGTCAGTAGCTGTAGGGGCATGCATGGTACATCCCTTGTATGAAAAGCTGTAGGTTGAAATATTATAAGGGACACTATTTCCCATTTGACATGCAGTCTGATTTGCTTACCCCTATATAAACTAATAAGTGCTTTGTGCAGCCTATTAGGCCAATAGATCACTGTTTTAATTTGGCAGTCTAGTGTAGCTGCAATTCACTATTAATCCACTAGGTGGCAGGGCTTCCCCATACTTCACATTGCCTCACATGCACGCATGCGCAGAATGTTGGCCTGCAATCTGTTTTGGGTGAAGCCATGTATAACTTGACACTCATATTTACTAATTAAATGTTGGTGTATTCCAAATATGGAACCGTGAATGGCTTTTAGTCTTACTTATTTTCTTCAAAAGTATCAAATTTGATTATGTTGCTGCCCTACCAGCATGGTACACCCCACCGTCAGGGTCATATGTACATTTGACAAGCTTGATGAAACACCTATGGAAGCTCAAGCTGGAAAGAAAAAAATTATAAAATGATCAGTGGGGCCTTTGTCTGGTGTGTGACAGATTAATGTTCACCTCTACTCAAAATGTCTTTCGTCTTGTTCCTTCTGGTGAATGTTTGAGCCTCACGGTGTAGTAATCATACATGCGCCCTGACACTAGAAGGCTGTCCTCAGAATCATCTGCTGAAAGTGGAAAGCTGTGCTAACTGTGCCAACTGAAAATGCAATTATAAAGACGTGGGCCAATGAGCATGAACTGTGACATCACGAATAGCGGAGAACCCAGTCCTGGTCCAGTGCTGAACTTGCACAACTCTTTTGTTATGTGTTGTGTGGAAAACTTAATGGCCTTACTTACCTAATGCAATCTGCAGCCACACCATTAGATGCCACTACACCACACACATTAGGCCTTTGATTCATGTCTGAAGGGGACTATGTGTTGACACACTAAATTCTCCCTAGTTGATAAATGTAGGCCTATTATTTAATTATTTGCTTTGATTACATCTTCGATTCATTTGCTATATTTTACACAATATCACTCAACTGACATGTTATTGCCAGGGGTTATAAAATAGCATAAGCGTCAAACTAATAGTATCATGAGCATTTCAACTTTCTAAAAGCTCTACTTTCGCTACCACTATAGGTATATTGTATGTTCAACCTCAGGTTTACATTTACAAGTATTTGCTGTTTTACAAATGCGCGTGTGAAAAACGATCAGGTTGGAATCTACTGACTGGTGAATCATCTTCAGTGAAAATACATCGTAAATAGAGGCTTATCAGTTAACGTAGGCTGCTCTCCTTGCAGGTGCAATAGTGCGCTGCAAGCGGGATCTGTGGCGCGTCATTTTCAGCGCCAGCGGGGATGGGGGGGGCGTGACGCGCGCCACAGAGGTCACAATTCAGTCTGTTTCCGGGATGAAGACAAAGGCAGAGATACTAGGAACTGATTGTTCTTATTGCAGTGACCATGTAATTCACTCATATTCTACGGTGACACCCTCACCTTTTGTGTGTGTGAGAGAGTTGGTGGGGAGAGAGAGTGAGAGAGAGAGAGAGAGAGAGAGAGAGACTTGTTGTGAAACATGGAGAAGCAAGGCTATTCAGCCAATCAGAAATCCCCTCGGACGTTTAAAGGGACGGTGGGCAGTCCATCTGGCTTATTTAGCGACTTATTTTACATCCTCCACACATTCTCACGTCTTGACCTCCTACAAACTCACAAACTAAACCTATAGCGTTTGGATGAGTAACAGTCTAAGTCGGCATGGATCTGCCCTGAGAGGCTTTTCCCCCTCTTTTTCCTCCATATGAGCTCTTGCTGGATGCTACTCACCCTCCCCCCGCCGCACTTGTTGCGCAGAGACTGGATGTGCCGCTGCGTCCTTTGAGAGGAGAGGCAGAACAGACCGCAACAGGTGCACACATAGAATCTCCTCCAGAACGGCCGGAGGTAGGGAAATGACGCATCATTGGTGGGATCAGTACATTTAATGTTTGGGATACTTTGGTTTATTTGACAGGTTGCTGATTCATTTATTAAACAGTGTTTTTCTTTAACTTTTCCCTTTATCCTCAAGATAAAGAAAACTTTAGATGCCTATTTGAAGATCTTTTGGTCATCTTCAGCTCTCATCACGCGCACAAAGTCAGTATGCCGGTTCTGACAAGCCCCGACATTACCAACAAGTTTAAGGAGAAATGGCTGTCTGTGTATCCGGAGGATCAGGTAACCGGGTCCGACTCTGCCCCCATGGACGACAGCCTCACCAGCCTCCACTGGCTCCAGAATTTCTCCATCCTCAGCGCGGACCCGGAGCGACCTAACGGTGCTGGAACAGGTTGCCCGTCCTCCCAGCATCACCTCTGTTTCAAGCGGTTCGGCTTCCCGAGAGGTGGCAACGATTCTCCGTCCAGCCCGCCGGCCGGGGACACCGCCGCCACCGGGATGCCTCCCTACCTCGGGAGCCCCGTTACCTCCGGCAGTGACTCCACCGCCGCGCCACGGTTCGTCAGTTGTGCACATCCAGGGAACGGCTGCCAGCAGATCCCCATCCAGGCCATCCCGCCGGTGGAGGTCGACTACAAAACCAACTCTAAGGTCAAGCCGCCCTACTCCTATGCTTCTCTCATCTGCATGGCAATGCAGGCCAGCAAACAGCCTAAAGTGACTCTGTCCACCATCTATAACTGGATAACGGAGAATTTCTGCTACTACAGGCACGCGGAGCCCAGCTGGCAGGTAACCGAGACCGGCTAACTTTCCTTCTATTATTGATGAGTCAGATAAATGGTGAGATGAGGGAGAGAAGGGTGAGCAACTGATCCCAGTGTCACCCTCAGAGGCCACATCTTTGTACCAGGACATCAGACAAGGCCTTCTTTTACCAGATGTAGAGTAAATGTGAAAACCTCCTGCATCATGTCTACAAGATTAGAGACTAATTTCAGCCATTGATCATTTACTAGATAAATGTTTTTGAATGCAGGAGGGACAAAGATTTATCCATAAACCAAGAGAGTGCTTGTGCAGGGTTATTGTCAGAGGGGAAAAGTGATGCATTGAAGAAAGCACCATAAAGAGTGTGTGTGTGTGAGAGTGTGTGTGTGTGTGTGTGTGAGAGTGTGTGTGTGTGTGCACGCATGTGTGCATGTGTTAATGAGGGCTCCTGAGAGAGCAAAGCACAGATGATCATGTTTGAAATGCCCAGAGCTGCCTGCTACTAGAAAGCCTCATTAGGTACATTTGCTTTTATACAAACAAAAACAATGCCCCCCCCTCCTTTCTTCTTGCCTCCCTTTTGCATGACTAACTCAAATTTGTTTAAAACCAGTGGGATCCTGTTAATTATTATTACATTATTATTATTATTATTATAAATTATTATAAATGATTAATTATTATATTTTTGTCTCTGCCACAGAACTCAATTCGTCACAACCTGTCCCTCAACAAGTGTTTCAGGAAGGTCCCCCGGCAGAAAGATGAGCCAGGGAAGGGAGGCTTCTGGCAGATCGATCCACAGTATGCAGACATGTTCGTCAATGGCATCTTCAAACGCAGGAGGATGTCTGCGACCCACTACAACAGCAGCAGTACCAGCAGTGGCGCCCACAGACAGAGCAAACTGGTTCAGGGTTATCACAGCACCCAAAACGGGTCGCCTTACCAAGGTGCGGGCAGCAAACGGAAGCACCTACCCTCTAAGAATAACAGCAAGGTGATGAGGGCGACTGAGTCTCCTCTTTTGGCGGCAGAGGCCCGCAAAGCAGACATCTTGAGGGGAGACTTTGACCTGGCATCCGTCTTCGATGACGTTCTCAGCGGGAACTGTAGCACCTTTGAGGATCTGGACATCAACACGGCGCTGAGCTCCCTCGGCTGCGAGATGGAGGTGTCCATGCAGGGGAGGCAGCCCTCGTTAGGGCTTGGAAGTTGGTGCGGTGGAGGGGACATCATGAGTCAGAGCCAACACCTGAACCACCATCAGTCATACAGTTACATGGAGCTGAGCGCCTCTTCCACGGATTGCAAGGCAAACACCGGAGAGCTCCACATGCCGCAGCTACATCTGCAGCAGCAGCTGGACCAGCTGCTCCAGAGCCACAGCCACCTGCAGCAGTTCGACGAGCACTCCTCGCTGTTCCAGGAGCAGCCCGTGCTGCAGCCCTGGGAGGAGATCAAAGAAGAGCCACAGGAGATTCCTCTGACTCTGGATCAGGGCTTTGGTCTGTACGAGGGCTTCTTCACAGAGATGCAGTCATGGGAACGAGTGGAGGCCTATCTGTGACCTTTGACCCCAAACCGCATTGACTTCTCATTATTACATCTCTGATTACTGGTACCAACACTATATTAGCCCAAAAGAATAACACAGGTTAGAACCACAGCCTGCTTACTGCATTCCCTCCAATCATTCACTAATACACTGCACTTGTAATATTTTTGTAACATTTAGTTGCCGTTTTTGTTAAAATGCAACCATGATAATGTCCAACCTGTCTTGAACTGGAACACAGCGAACCAAGATTCCTTTTAAAACAGACATTGATCAGACTATAAAGTCTGGTGGGCAACATGATAAGAGATTATTTCCTAGCATAGAGTCCCATTTCTTGTGGGTAAGATGACAGATATATCAGGCACAATGAACAGACAACAGAAAAAAACCCATTTAGAAACCAAATCAAAAGCTTCATGCGGACTGCGAGGGGTTATAGCTCTGAAGAATGAATGGCAGCAATGGTTTCTTCAGACGTAAAAAGGAAGCAAAAGAGACTGTGAGCGGGAAACAGGATAAATTATTATCCTTTAACCTGGATTTTCTGGAACTGTAACAGCTCAAACGTCAGGCCGCTGATAGAGAGAATGAGTTCAGATGAGTGCTGAACTGATGTGAACTGTAGCTATTTGTCACTCGGGGGTTTTTGGTGAAATGATGACAATGATAGAAGAAAACCTAACCACACTTTCCACTAACAATCCCTGTCACTATGAGACAGAGAAGACACACAGGATTCTATTTTGCTACATTAGCATTACACGTTTTTTACTAACCAGCAGTGAAAGCCGCCATTCCAGCAGTCTGTGTGATGAGGAAAGACGAAATCAGAGCAGGATGGACATCGGGAAAACTTTAAATTCATAGTCTGAAATTAGAAATCAGTCATATATGACTTTGTTATATAGACAGTTTAATATATATTCACTAAAGTATATAGCGTGAAGGTAGGGAGAAAGCAACTGCTGTTTATCTGCAGTTGTGTATCGCAAAGCTAAAAGAGGAGCAGATCTGGAATCGATCACCTTGTCAGTTCATGAAAATCGAACATTATGCACTTTGATAGGCAGCAGTTTTAGGAAAGCAAGACAGCTTTGTTTTTCGGGATGTTTTATTTTTCATTGTAATAAAATGATGTTTTCTAAACCTTACTGACCATTAATGAAAGTGATTCATATGCCGTAATTGTGCATAAAAGATTGTTTTTGAACACTGAATTCAACACTGCAATAAGTAGGATTAAATGTAATGTTTTTCACCCCGGTCCGGCTCTGTGGGGTCGGAAATTTGTTGATTATATTTCGCCAAATTTGTTGTTAAGGAATATGCAGTTCATTGGGGTTTATGTGTTGATTAATAAGAAAAAAAGTTGTGTTTTCTGTCACTGGGTGATGGATTTCCCTTTGTCCTTATGGATTACTTCTGTGTCTTTTTCATTTGTATGGTTTGTTTTCACAAATCTGAATTTCCAAGTATGTTTGAGAACATACTAACTGTTGGTTTAAGGGGGCAAATGATGAGCAGGTACATATAAAGTCAACTCTTTAATGCCAGATTTTCTTCTTGTATCATGATGATGAAGTTTGATACAAACTCTTTAATCTCACCGTTTCATTTTTGATTTGTACTTTTTTAAGCTGTTTAAAAATGCAATCTTGCCTCGATGCAATAAATGGTGTCAATTAAAGAAAGAACAATAACAGAACTGGTTTCATTGACTTGTCATTGTGAAAGGCCTGGACATGTTGGAGTGCAATATACAGCTGTAGTCAGGATTTTTGTTTGAGTTAGAGCTCTGTGTGTCTATGCAATCAAGAGATTTTAAAAAAGAGGTCTATTAAGGTTTATCATTAATCAGCACCAGCAGGTCTGGACTGGTTTGGTATTTGAAACATACAGGGGGTAGATATGATGGTATAAACAGCTGTACATTAAAAGATCACCACATACTTTAGAAATCAGGACAAGAGTCAACTCTGGTAATGTTTGATACAATATTCAAAACTGCACCCAGGACCCTGACTCACCTTGAGTTTCTGATGTCGCAGTGGTTTTTGGTCAGCTGAAGAGGAAAAAGTCACAAAGGACTTCACAGACAACAACCTGAACAAGACGTGATCGTAGGCACGGCAGTGCTTTTAGCTAAATGCTAACACAAATGCAAAATATCCTAAATGTCCTACTTTGCAAGACACTTAAGCTTTTTATCTCGTTCTGGTGTTTCATGTTTCCCTTTCTATTGTTCTAATTTTATATGTTGTGTGTTTGATTGTTGTGATAATGGATGATTTGACATCTAAGCAAGGGACACCAGTTGAAAAGTAGTTTTGTCAAACACTAACACATTTACAGTGATGTTAATCAATATATATTGTCCCTGAAAATTAAACAACAAATAATAATAATAATAATAATAATAATAATAATAATAGTAATAATAAAACTGGAATCCTTGCTTGAAAGAGGAAGGTCAAGGGAACAATGTTATTACTATTCATCCTCTGGGGACCATGAATGTTTGTATAAATTTCATGGTAATCCTTCCAATAGTTGTTAAAACATTTTACTCTCAAGCTCAAATGTCAACTTCATGGTGGCACAAGAGAAAAAGACAGGGGACAACCAAAGTCATGATATTAACCCTCTGTGGACAATGAATGTTTGCACAAAGTTTCATATGTATCCAACAGTTGTCGTGATATTTCACTCCTAAACAAAGTATTTAGCTGACATTGCCATGCCTACAGCCACACTGCTAGAATGGCTAAAAACAACATGACGAAACATACTGAAGGCAAAGGAGCAAAAAGGTTTCATGGATAAAGAAACAGAATAAATACATGAACAGATAAGAAGCCGCCATAAATGAAAGCCAAAGATCACAAAGGCTCTATATTAAAACTTCATTTAAGAACGGTATGAATGATTATCCTTAGTCCGTAGTTCGGAAATATTCAGGAGATTTCTGCCTGAGGAACCCGAGGATCACTAGGATCACAGAGGTTAAAAAGATAACAGGGCCAGGCCGTGCAGAGAAGTTCACGTTCTTTAGAGCTAATTAGAAGTTTTATTGTGAGTTCCAGGGCCTCACTGCGCTTTAATCAATACTTTCAACACAAAATTACTGTTACAGATAAAAAGTATACTGCATAACTACTGTAGATATCATTGGTCGACAGGTCATTTTAGAAAATCACTGTATATAAGATCCACGTGGAATCTGTATGGAGTATGAAGAGTGCAGGTTTAGCTGCAGTGAAACCTCACAGATGTAAGACAGTGGTATTGTTGCATTGATGCAGTAAAATATGATTCTTTCTTTCTCTCCATCAGCTCGTTTAAGGCTGTGCATCCATGTGGGCGGCCCCCTCCACATGTTGACCCCGCATCTATCAGAGCAACCTCCACAAAAAAGAGATCTAATAGCTGTTAGATAACGCCTTCACAACTTACCACTGATTATTTTCTCACCCTTTAGCAGGATTTTGGTGGCATGCCCTGTATGAAAATGTGCTTTTCCACCTCAAATCTCTTTTTAATTGAAATTGTTGGGGAAAAAAAAGGGGAGAAATGCGGCTTATCCCCGTCCCTCTGGTTTGCAGCTCCCAGCAGCGGCAGGTCATGTGTGGAGATCTCCAGAAATGGGTGGAATAACTCAGATTCCTAAACACAGCAGGGACTACAGCCAGATTTGAGGCCGAGACGTGTGACCACTGACCGCCCTGCGACTCAGACGCTGTGTCAGCGACAGGGAGTTTCATACCAGTCATGAGCAGAGGTCACTTCTATCTGCAGAAGAACGTCAAAGAAGAAACATCAGGGTCACTGTCATGCTCAGGTTGAAGGGCAAAGAGGCGTTCATGGCACCCAGGTGTGTGTGAACTTTCACATTTGTCTCTGTTTGTCTGTGGCTGTGCGCACATGTGCTTGTGTGCGGAAACATTATATGCCCATAATGTTTGTGTTCATCCACATGTTTCTTTGTCTGCGCTCACGCTGATGTGTGCGCTGCCCACTGAGCGTTTGTGTACATGGCTGCGTTCGGAGCCCCGTGGCGACCCAGATAACACTATCTCTGTGGAGCCAGAGCCCCGCGGTTCCATTCAGCATGGTGGATGAGAGGCAGGGACTGCCCAGCACGCGGACCTGCTCAAAGAAGGAGGAACAAGCTGCGCTGTCACTGTAGACTAACCTGGTTTATAATGGTTTATAACCTCCTTCTTGGTGCCCCTCTGGGGGGGCTCTGCATCATGTTTGTGTGTTCGCCCCATAGAGTTACATGCAGGAGGGCAAAGGCAGAGACAGAGACAAGAGGGGGGTGTATTCAGCGGTTTATTGCCATCATGGCACCCTCTGGACTGCTCCTGATTAGAGTCAGGCATAAACAGGGTCAACCAGATTTGCTAAAGAAGTGCCATCCCACCGTGACACAGACAGACGGTTCAACTCCTCATTTATTGGGGATAACCACAGAGCTATTCTTTGTGGGAAACAGCTAATAGATGACACATGATGGGGGTATCTCACTAATTAATCCTTTCTTCGGGGCACAAAGCAAAAAGTGGCCGAGGGAAAACGCCCTAAGACTGTTTTATAGCCCCTCGGGGAACCCCTGAGTGTAAGTGATTATATGTTCAAACAGGGGTTAGATGACACAGATAAATGCAATTTCCTCAGTGGTGCGTGATCGAAGCAAGGAATCACATATATCAGGGAAGGAGCGAGAGCAGGAGTAGCCTTCACCCCTCTGAACTGGCGGGAAATTGTCGTCCATCTCTGGTTTCCAAGCCCTCATCACATATTGATAAGGGAAAAAGACTGGGAAGATATTCAGTGGTCTGGCCATCCATTAATGCCAGACGGGCCTGACACAAGAGGAGGGACTTCAACAGGAAATACACCTAAATAGTCTTTCCAAAAGGCTGTTGTTTATGTATGAAATGGTAATGAGGTTTCCATTTAGATTGCCTGTTCCATTTTGAAAGGAATTGCGGATGGTAAATTAGAATAAAAGGGGAGGGGTTTTTCTTTTATCTACAGAGATTAGGGTTTTACATGTGATCATAAACGGTCAAAGTGTTCATGGCCATGTTTACATACAATAAAGAGCAGGATTATTACTGTAAGAACTGTATGTGTCCAAGCTTTATCCTTCAACAAAAGCCTTATTGGTGGAGCCTTTATTCCTCTGAATGTGGTGATCACTAATGAAGACTGGATCTACAATCTGCCAACACCACACAAACCCACATAGAGACCCTCTGGATTTTGTTTCAGTTTTGATGTGCTAATTTTATTTATCCAGGGCATGTAGTGCAGACAAATGCAGGTGTGCAAATGAGCGCAAACAAACTGCACACACACAGATGGCAATTATAAATACGTATAGAGGCTTTTTGAGGCCAAAGAGGCTCTATTAACCCTTATAAGAGTGTTAATGGCTTACAGGTCACTTTATGCACTAGTTTTCTTCTTGCCCAGTTTCTGTAACGATTCTAGCCGGAGCTTGAAGTTGTGGAGCCCATTTTGCTGCAGCGTGCTGCAACATCAGAACCATTTCTATTACATCTGCCATGCTCTTAAGTGGAACACCTATCCCATGTGGGCCTTGACCTTCACATATTCCATGTCTTTTACTGACTGCCTCAGAGTGATGCTGCTCCTGTTGGATAGAGAACTCGAGTGGGGTCAACCTCATGGAAGACTCTGCCCATGCTGTCCACTTCCCATCAGAGGGTCATTTGACTGTGAACATTGGCCACTCTTGCATGCTGCTGCTTTTTGTGTTGGCGTCATGACATCAATTTCCATTAAGAAGATGAAAGGTGTCATTTGTCATATTGTTTCCCACTAGCTCTTAACAGGTGATACCGGCACATATACTTGTTTATTATGGTACTGTGCATTCAGTACAAGACATATAATGTTGCATTACACCAGTGTGTGCCAACTCTCTTATTACCTCAACCAAGGAGGTTATGTTGTCGCCCGTTTCCGGTCGTTTGTTGGATCGTCAGCAGGATTACGCAAAAGATACTTGATTGATTTCCATGAAACTTGGTGCAAGGATGGGTCTTGGGCCAAAATAGATATCATATAATTTTTTTGCAGATCCTTTTTTCTTTTCTTTTTTTAACTTTCTTTAACATTGTGAGATAGGGTGTTTGTTTTTTTCTTTAATTTTGTTTGATTCATGGATCCTGATGGACAATGATCAGGCATATTTAGGGGGTTAGGAGTGTGTGCAATTTGATGCAGATCCAAATAAAAATCTGGATGTACCAGATTTAAATAGTTTTTCGGGGGAGTCTGCCCTCTAAATGATGGTTGCAGGACTATGAGTTTGATTTTAAATAAGGCTCAACTGCATTAAAGGGGACTGTTGGTGGAGGCATGTGCTCTACTGAGTGTCATTCTGGTTTCATATAAAATGGCATCACATGTAATTGTAGTTTCATTGCATCATATATTGTGGTCTCATTGTTTTCTGCAGAGAATTTGAAATTCATAAAGTAAGTCATTTAAAATGGACTCTTAGCTTTCTCCAGGTTTTAACTCTGGCGCTCCTTCCTCAGGTCAGTGATGTTGAGACAGCTTGCCATTGGTCAATGGTGTGAAGTTGCATCTCAAAGTTCAACAAAGAAAAAGAAATTGCTTTGAAATTTTGCTGTTATAAATGATGGTGCAACCAGGCCTTAAGGGTACTGTATGCATCCTCCGTTACAGCTGCCTGGAAAAATGAAACGTTCGAAATAAAGTACATACATATACTTATATTGATGAATTATTCATAATAAAACGATATGGATAATAATAATAACACTTGTACATATCGTCATACATGTGTGTTCCTTTGTCTTGTGTGTGTGTATGTTTGCGTCTTGGCATCCACCACTTGGTCAGTGAAAGACATTCTTGCCGTGTGCCTTCGGTCTCTGTGGTCACAGGGAGCGGCTGATTGTCCTACAGGCGGACAGGAGGAGGGCACACAGCTGCCACACACACACACAAAACACACGCAGCATAGACACAATTACACAAACACCCACCCCCAAGCCAGTCACAGATTACTCAGGCAACAGATACAACTGCATGGACCCTCAGTCCTGTCAAAGGCTTGCACACACTCATGCCCACACAAGGAGGGCTTGCCAGAGGGCAGCGTGTCAGGAGGGTGAGCATGGATGGGAGTGTAGAGATGGTGCCAGGAGAGCGCTGGAGCTCTGCCACTCATACAGCGTCAATATCGGTGCCAGAGCAGAAAACAAGTCTGGGCCAACCTCCTCAATCTGGCCTGTTGCTCTCCTGATTTCTCAGCCAGGAAACTCCTGGCTAGATCCACGTTGAGCTCCACTTTTCATGCTCACGACAAATCTCGCCAGGTTCACGTAACAATAATAATTTCCTTAAAAACTACATCCCTATCAAATGAATTCAAGTCCCCCTTCCTCAACACCAGCCATCGTGTTCCAAATCGGTTTATTTCCATTGACTGAAGTGGATGAAATAATTACATAAGAATTTATATTTTTACAAGATACATTCTCACACCTGAATTATCAATGTTTCGGTGAGTGTGGTTCATTTTGTATTTTATTCATTCTTAATTATCCAGAACTTTTTCCTGATTATTTTGACTGTTATGCCATTAATTTAGTTAACTTTTCCAACCATTATCTGTTACTTTTAGTTAACTATTTCACCTGAGTATAAACCAATTTTAGGTAATTATATTCTTGCTAGTTTCCATGCAGTCTCTGCTGCAACACCAGCTGGTCCTCACCAGAAAAACAGCTGCATACTGCAGGTCATCTTTGCAGCCAACTAAGTACGGTCCATATTCACATCTTTAGTCAGGTCATGAACTCATTGACCATAGCAATTGGGGTGGCTGTGGCTCAGAGGCAGAGCGGTCTACCTACCAAACGGAAGGTTGGTGGCTCAATCCCCAGCCCCAGCAATCTACAAGTTGAAGTGTCCTGGGGCAAGAGAGTGTGTCAGTGATTGTGTGAATGGTTACCCCTCCTGATGAGCAGGTTGCACCTTGCACCACTGCATGAATGAATGGGTGAATGCTGGCTTTAGTTGACTAGAAAAGTTCCATATAAACACAGCTCATTTACCATTTAGGAGAAAAAAAGAGGTGACAGTATAAGAACCACAGTTTGCACAAGAAGACATTGGGGTAGAACTATCAAGCAGGGAAATGCTGTTCATGCGCCGTGTGAAACCAAAAGTCAACAGTGATTATTTTTATGAATTATTTTACATCATGGCCAAACCTTTACTTAGCTATCATTTTAATTCTCACCCAAACAATCATCTTTTCCTGGCCAAGTAGTCAAAAATGTTCTTATAAGTTATTTAAGGGGCCAAGAGCAAACCTATCCAGTTGTTTAGGTATGAGGACGTGTTGCATTAACATGACAGTAAGGTGTTACATCTGGCTAATGTTGGTGGGAGGAGTGTACTGTACTGTGTATCCCCTTGCAATTACAGAAATACCATTGGCTGTGCCAAGTAAAATATGACCTGGCCATGTTTTAACCACAAATTGAATTTATTTTATTGGTTGGAACATCAAAACGCAATCTGCTGGCAGCCATACATGGATTCAGTAAAGTCGTCTCTTTCATCATCAGCGTTTTATTCTTCTCCCTCAAGGTCACTGATGAAACGCAGAGAAAGTGAAGGAGATTTAGTGAAAAGCAAAGAAACAGAGAAATGAGGAGAAATGATTCTACATGTGTTTATATGTGTTTATGTTTGACCGTTTCATTTATTTACATGATGTTTATCTATCTGTGCATGTGTGTGATACATTAATTCGTGCATCCATCCACATTTGTGCCTCTGACATCAATACAAGGTAGTGCAGGTGTGCGTGTGTCCTTCCACCCCCACCTTCTATCCAGGACCTCTTCAAACCACTAGACTGCCTCCACCACCCCCTTCTCCAGACACACACACACACACACACACACAGTGTTACACACACTGTTCCTCCTTTTCTTCTCCCTATGTCTGCACACTGCTGAGGGCTCTTATTTGATTAGCTGCGATTTGCTTTGTGAAGCATTGGAGCATTTGGCTCACCGGGGGAGCTGTGCACAGCACACATGCACTTTCACAGTCGAATGCAGACAAAACACACACAAAGACACATGCAGGATACATGCATGTATGTATATTTCAAATCCTGCTTTTCCACAAGATGAGCCCAAACCTGATTTGTTCCTATATCTGTGCAGCGACGTGATGAACAGATGTCATAACAGAAGAATGCACGATTGTTAATGTTGACAAGCGATTATTTTGTTGTTATATATAATGACAAGAGAAAAACATTCATCTGAAAACATCTGAACCAAGAAGTGAGAATCACAATCTTCACAGTAAACTCAGCAAACAGTTTGGTACCATGCAAACATTTATTTAGAGTACATCATCAGAAAAATCCATGTCTGTTTACAGGCCATGACCTCATCCCTGCCTTCTCAGGAAATCACCTCTGATTACATAAGGATGACTGCAGAGCGACACCCTATCTACCGGGCCTTGGTTGCACTAACCACCAAGCCTTCAATAATGGATGGGTTGGTGAGGGTGCGTGTCTTTAAGGTGTCTGAAAAACACACAACACAAACACCGGCTGTCATTGTGTCAATGTCAGACTCTCTGTGCCTTTGTGTTCATTCATCAGGGACGGAGCACAAGGCTGACAGATTAAAAGAAACCAACAGAACGTGTTTTATTAAGGTGTTGAACCACCACAAGCTGCTGGAACAGTTTCGCTGATGTTAGTGGAAAAGCACTAACACCCCTGTCCAAAATCTCCTACAGGTGTTTAATCGACTTCGGGTTATACGTTTCGCACAAAGCCCCTTGTGCACTTTTTGGAAGCGTCTCCATCTTTTTAAGTGTTTCTAGTCAATTATTCAAAAATTTCCTTTACTTTCCTTTACTTTTTAATTTCCCCATGAAGGGGGAGAAATAGAGGGAGGTCATTTTTTAAAACCTATTCCACATTTTTAATTTAACTTGATTAATTCAAATTATTTGTCGCTAAATATACATATATGTCTAGTGATACGGTTTACCTTCAACTAATACTAATATTGGTGTGTCATAGAGGAATGGGCTGTAGTCATTTCATTGATATGGATGAATTTGTTCTACTGTTAAATATTTTTTCATATGTCTTAAAATCACATTGCCAAAGAATGCGTCAAAGCCTTTATATCTGAAAATATAAACATACTTCCTAAGAAGTGAACTGCAGGTCAATGTCACTCAAAAACACTCGTTTACGACTTCGCTGTCACGTGAGAAAAATGACCGATCCGCTGTTGTGACGTCATTGACCTATTGCGATACACATGATACCATTGACAGATTGTGATAAAAATCATTGTCACGTTAAGCACCTTTGCAAAAGCTATGGTTACATTTTTGCATATGATGAGAATATTTATGGATAATAAGGATTTTGGAGATTGAGACCACAGGTGGAGCCAAAATTGGATTGACATAAATGAAATTAATTAATAAGTTGTATTAATATTAATCTTAAAGAGGAACCCCACTGATTTTACACATCAGCATCTGTTTAGAGGTCTTGAGGAGTACCATGAATGTGAGAAAAGGTTGTCTAAAGTCTTTTGTGGCTCCAGAGGGAGCTGCATGACGTCGGATTAAATGGATTAAGGGAGGTCATTTGAGTCAGCGTCGGTTGGGGCTGAAGACTAAAGGTTTAAAAATGAAACAAAAATCAGTGAGTGTGGACAGAAGTGAGCTTAGCAGACCTCAGTAGCCCTCTCCTCATCTCTGGAGACGAGCAGCTTGAGGCTACATTAGCCACTACTAGCCTGACACACCCAAATCTCAGACTGAACAGTCAGCTGTCAAGTTGTATTGTGGGAAATGTAACCGCCAGCTTTTGACAAGGAATAAAAATGATAATATCTCTGGTTCCGCTGCATCAATTTTGATCTCTTTGTTACAGAAGAGCAACGCCTAATTTGTGGCGTATCCTTTTAAACACTCATTTGGTTTAAAACTTTTCAGCTCAACGTTTGAAAAAGAAAGGATGAGAAGACCAGAGGATTTAGTACCTATACCAATGAAACACTTCCCCCCTTGCCCCTCCCTTTCCAAACATGTAGAAGAAATTAGTTTCCAGTAAAAACATGAAAAACACACAAGGCCCTCTCTAAGTGTCCAGCAGCAAAACCAATGCCAAAAACACATCAACATCCTGCAGAGCAACAATTTGTTATTTTGTTGAAGGATAAAGGAACAGGATGATTTTGATACAAAGAAAAATGTGGCCAAGAGATTGAGAAGGGTTCCAAAAGCTGGTTCCATTTTGGATCCTGCTCCAAGTCGGTGATGGTGCATACACAAAATAAATATACTTTGAATTGCAGCACAGTCCCCAGAAAAAAACACAGTTTTCTGCTCAGTGCAGGAGGAGAAACAAGTCAGGAGTGAAGGGCAGTGACTAAATATGTGGTGAAGGCCTAACACCCTTTGAGCACCGTAGAATCTGTGGTTAAGTTATGATAGTGAGTGAAATACATCTAATTCATTCAGTAAAGAAATTACTGCTAAAGATTTGATAAGGAATTTAGATTTGATGAGGAATTTTGATAAGCTGATCTGGAGCTGGATTCAGATTCATGAAAGGCTATAATGCTATAATGCTAAATGCTACGGTCCACATTTTGCCTGACATTTACATTGTAACCCTTAAATTCTAAATTATGTTTTATAAACCTTCCCTTTCAGCCTCGACTAAATACCCGATGGCCTAAAAGCTGCACAGTAAATCATCCAGGTATCCTCCTCTAAAAACATCTTTCAAGCAGTGGTGATTGTTTTTGCCTTTTTTTTTTAGCTAATTCCCATCCCTCACCCATGTCTCCTGCAATGACAAGCAGAAATTTTCCCTTGCTTGTCTTGTTCTCTTCTTCGCTTGTCTCTCTCCCTCCGCCCTCCCCCCGCTCCACCATCCACCACAAGGGGTTAATTAAAACTGATTGGTTCCTCGGAGACCACACCTGCCTCTGACAGGTAAGGTATCACATGAGCCATGTGTGTTTGTGTATGTGTGTGACACTGTGTGGATATGTGCTTTGCAGATCAGTCTGTTAGCACATCATGTGCTCTGCTGCTCTGCACCAGTCCCATTAGATCACAATGAGAGCTGTGTGTCTGTGGTACATATGCATTTATGTGTGGCCTCCAGTATTTAACTGTGCATTTGCATGTGATTTGTCATATATATGCATTTCCTTTGTGTACATCCCCTCTCTTCAGAACCACTTAAGGACCTCACACTTGATGTGCTGATTACATTCTGCTTCCTGGAACCAATCGCTGCTTTGCTTTAACTTCACGCCCGTCCGCCTATCTGTCATGTTGAGAGCCACTGGAGCAGGAGACGTATATATAAACACTGACCTCAGATCAGCATCATTATTGTCACATATCACACAAACAACATTAAGTATCACTGGTTAAAGTATTATTTCAGTTCACATTATGATGCTGATTGAGTAAAAGCCTGCACACGTCCATGTAAAGAGTCAAATGCATGAAAGAAAGATAGAAAACATGAAGTGTGTGTGTGTATTTGCTGGCAAGCGAGGTGTTTGTGTGTAGAGGCAAGGACTAGTGTTGTATAACAGCAGCTGGCAGGGGGGAAGAGCAGTATGCATACACACAAACACACACAAAGCTCCTGCCGCTAGGTTGGCAAGTAGAACAGTCAAATTAGCCACTGGAGAACAGACCAATTCAAAAACTCTGCTGGGAAAAGGTGAAGGGAAAAAGCAAAGAGAGACTAAGATGGAGACGAGGGACGATGTGAAGAAATAACAGCACGGACATGACAAGGAGGAGGAGGATGAGCAGGAGCACTGTGGGATGAAGACAGAGTTTTAAATGAGTCGGGAAACGTAAGAGCAGGCAGAAATGAGAGAGGTAGAAAAGGTACTTTAGAGAAGGGAAGATACGGGAAAGACCAATAATGGAAGTAAAGTGAGCCAGTATGAGCGTAGAAGAAGGGAAGAGGTGGTGTAACGAGGGCAGATGTGCATATGACACTGAACAGAGCAAAGAGTGAACCATTTTCATGGTGTAAACCTCAGGTTAAGTTACTCTGACGTAGTTAAGATAAGCTTACAACACAAAATATGATGAACTACATTGACTGTCAATAGATCAGATCAGATCAGATTCAACTTTATTGTCATTGTTATTGTTATTTATTATTTGTTATTTGTTATATTATTGTTATTGTCAATAGTATAAGAAAAGAAAAGAAAAGACAGATTCAAATTTACTGATGCAATTCCACACTTAGGAAGCCTAATGAAAGTTCACTCAGGAAGACCATCTCTTGGTGTATGTCCAGCAAGCAGTTCCCTCACTATCTTTACGCCTCACTAGCTCATTCTCCTCGTCATCCAATCACAACCTGCCATGTTCTCCTTTAGCCAATCGTTTGCAAGCAATCGAATTTTGAATATGCTCTCTCTGCTGTCATTCAGCCGCCATTTCAGCATGTCAAAGATTCACAACTCACCTCCACCCCTTCACCGCCTCAACCCGGGACACCCATCTCCAGTCAAATCCTGCGATCAGAGGGTTTCCTTTCATGATGTCATCCCAACATCAAGCTCTATTTCTCATCACTACCACCAGTGTCTAGGCTCTGGGGAAGTCTCCTTCATAATGGGACAACCTAATTCGTTGGATGGCTGATCTACCTCCTGCGAGGTCCAAGCACCCAAGTCTATCTGTTCACAATAAATTTGATCTTATTTTGATCCTCCCTTTGTTGTTGTTTTCTCTTGTTTGTTTCTACTGATTGAAATTAAAGTAATTATGTATATAACAGATATAAGAGAATGTTATCAACAGAATAAACCTGTTGTCTCTAATGGTGAATTATGTCCTTCAAGGCCAATCAGTGGCCAAACAAAAGGTAGCCTAGGCGTTTCCTTAAACTGTCAATTGTTCTATTTTTGAACATGCAGCAGTGACTTGCATTACTCATGAAAATGTAATTCAAATTTAGAAGTTTGTGTTTAAAATTTTAAAAGAAAATAATAATAATATTTTTTGATGTTCAGCAGGTATAATGTTTACAGTTTAATCATTTTAGTTTAGTGCACTGGCATAATAACATTTGCTATCTAGCACTAAAAACAAAATACAGCTGCGGCTGATGGGAATGTAAATAATTCTGCAGGTATTTTGGTCATATTTAAAAATGAGATATTCAGACTCACTGATGATGCTAATGGAAAGAGATTGTGCTACATTTCACCCTGAGGTAAATATGAGCATTTGTACCAAATGTCACGGCAACGCATAGAATAGTTGTCGAGACAATTCAGGGGAAAAAAACAAATGGCAAATGCATTACGGAAATAAAAATGATCACCGATGTCATCAGGATGCGTCATCTGTGTGTGCAAAATTTTAAGACCATCAATGGGATGGATTTTGAAATATCTAACTAGATAGGCCTGTGTGAAAAATGTGACATGCTGTTGTGGAAGGTCAAACTATCACCAAAATCAATCCATCTAATAGGACTAGTATGGCCAAAAACATGAAAGGGCACTATATTCTGATCTTAGAGACTTTTTTGACATGTTGTATGACATACAGTCTTCCCTCTTACTCACTGAGTCATCACATATCACATAAATAGATTTTTCAGATGCAGCTTTTTGCACATCTTTGACTATTTACCTCTTAATAGATCAACAGCAATGTGAGCTTAGAAATTTAACTTACAGATAAAATACACATGCAAATGCAAATGCAAATAAAATAAATTACATTTACTTATACTTAGTCCTTCATATTCACACTGTAGTCTGATATAGGCCACATTTTAAAAGTAATGTGAACAGCTACACACACACAAAACAAATCTGATCTGAGAAAAAAATCGGAATTGTGCATTAAGGCTGGCAGTGCGAACGCAGCCTTAGAAACGTTGCCCCTTCAGCAGATGCATATGGAAACAGGCTTCAGGGGGTCAAACTCACATCATTCTGCACAGTGAGCTACAGGAGAAAACAAGTTTGAGTGGAGGAGGGCTTGAATCTGTAAAGGTTAAATACACCATAAAAATAAGTTCACCTGTTTGGAACAAACTTCATTTAGACAGTTTAACCGACCTGTCATTGTCTGACGAGTTCTCCTTCTCCTCCGAGCCTTATCATTTTCCAGACTGATGGAACACTGAGACAATGGAGCCACAGCGGAATCATCTCTATTCATGTTATTCCTGTACATTGTGTTTGCTCTGTTTGTAAGGTTCACTTGTAATTTAGATATAATTAATCGTCATGTGAGGTATAATTACATAGCGACATGGTATAATCGACATGCTGACAGTCAGAGGTGAGCAGTTCTGAATGAAGAGACTGGTGAGGTCTATTTTGTGCCAGTCTGGCCTCCTTAACACGACACGACATGAATGAGGCAAAGTTCACTGTGGTGTGGCATCATGAAAAAGACACAGCTGTTATTTCTCAGTCTGTATCAAAGCCCTCCATGCATGGCTGGACCCTTTGTAGAGAAAAGGTCAGGAATAGAATTTACAAAATCCTTTCAGTTACACTCAAGTCTGCTAGAAGTGTTATAGACAGTCAATGTACCTCCAACACAACCTTTAACGGCCATGTGATGCTTGGCTTTGGGAGTATTGCTGCATTAGTGTTATTACTGAAAGCAATAAGATGGTTAGATGAACACTGTGATGTTTGAATCCACACCATCATCCAAAGCCTATTGTGGAAAGCACAAGAGTAGTATTAGATTTTTTTTTTTTTTTGCCGTTTGACTCTTTCTCCAACTGGTTTCAAACTTTGTGGGATCTGTTGCAGCAGCAAGCAAGATTACTTTTGCTTCCTTTCAATTGTTGTTGTTGCTGAAAAGTTTTTCTTGTCTCACTGCTTGAGCTCATGTTTATGTATCTATATGCATGTGTGCTCTCCTTCAAAAGACCAAACATCTAGGTCATATATAGATGTCAGAAAAGACACAGTCTCGTAGCAAATGTCTGTGTTCGACTCTTGGTCGTTTCTTTTCACCATTTGAATCCACACGCTCTCCTCGTACAGACCCAGAGAGTAATGGGAGGCAGAGGAGGAGGCGGGACGGATAGACATATTCTCTGTAATGAGCCGGGTTGAGCGTGAGCCACACCTGCCCCGGACCCACAGCCACTCGGTCCAGCTAATTATGCAAGGCTGCAGACAGCTCTGGCAGAGAGAGGGGGACAGCGAGAGAAGGGAGGAGAGGATGGAATGAGAGAAAGTGAGAGAAACGAAGGGAGGGAAGATGCAGGCAGAGAATTTTACACATCTTAAGGCAACAGGTGGAGGACGTGGATATGTGACGGATGAGGAGGATCAGAGCAGGGAGGGGAGATGTGCACAAAGAGAGGATGAGAAGGAGCGGGGGGAGGAAAGCCGCAGAAGGGCTGAGGTCTGTCCTTTGGCTGATGGTCAATTAGTGTTAAGGAGAGTAACAGGCCACAGCGATCTGTGTCTGCGGCTGCAGAGAGCTCTCAGCTTGTTTACTCTTCTGCTGAAGGAGGCAGCTGGGGCACCAGGGCGTTATCAGTGAAAATATTGATGAGGTGAATGTGAGACGTTTCCTGGGTTTTCTTGGATGAAACAAATGAGGCTGGTCTAGATTAGATATCCAGTGTCTGGAAAACGTGAAATATGGTTACAACAGAGGCAAAATGACAAATGATCTGTTTAATGTAGCGGTTTATTAAATGTGTGGGACATAATCATTTTGTAGAAGTATCTTAGGATCAGTGATATTCAAAGGCACTACCGTATGGCTGTCAGTGGCACTTCTTACAGAGAGATTGTGCAACAAAGACGCTTCTCTTTGTTTTACACTTAAAAACAACGGCGGCGGCATAAGGCCGCTCCATCATGTGTCTGTAAGCGTGCCAGCGTTCCCCAGGCAAAAAGGGCGTGACATACGACCCCATCGTTGGCGTCTAGTGTGATGTTTTAGGGGCTGTTTACACGACAAGTTTCAAACAAAACGGAAACCTTTGCGTTTACATTTTACGCTTCCTGCCAGCCTTATTTGCGTAAATAGACAGAAAACAGCCTACTACGGCCAGAAAATCCACAAAAACACAACGTCGGACCAGTTTTGTTCGTGCTGCAGACTCTGTTGAGTTTATTAACGCTGCTCCAGTGTAGATTTGCTGAACCATCGCTGTTTTCAGTTAACACATTGTCGTGTAAACGGGGCCTTACAGGCATCAAGCTGAGCTTTATAAGCAACAAAATAACACAGCAAAAACATCATTTATCCACATTGGTTTGCTGACTGATGTTAAACTTGATCTGTAAAGAGTGCTTTTACTGTTGTGATGAAAAAATGATCTGAAGTTCAACTCTGATGCTGTTCTGTAGCAAAGTGCATAAAAAAGAATGGTTGTTTCTCTCTGTATGTGTTGGTCCTGTGATGAACTGGTGACCTGGGTGTGATCGCCTAATATCCCCCCTGTGACCCTGCAAGGATGAGCAGCTGTGGATGGACGGATGGATGGATGGATGGATGATAAAGGTTTTAGGAAAAGACTAAAAGTAGTAGACAGATGGTTGAAAATTGCAGCGGAGAAATGGTTGAAACTGATAAAAGTAATGCTGTAGGGTAAAAACAGAAACACAGCCTTATTTTCCTCTCGCATGCTAAATACTGTACCTGTAAAAATGTAAATGTAATTTAAGTTCAAGCTGTGGATAAGTGTCAGACACTAGTTGATGTTCCACCAGATTTTCTTTCAGACTTAAGAGTCAGACAACGACAGAGAAAAGAAGTGAATCCCTATTTAACTGTTTTACTCCTAAAAAGCCAGTTTACGCATTCCTGGTCAATCTCTATTCAGGGCTGGCTGATGTGGGCAGACGTACGGTTTGCACCATCCTCTCCACAGCATTCCTATATTTGTCTGCACTTCTATTAAGGATGTGTTGTCTGTGTTTGTGTGTCTGGCAGGCTGGCTGGCTGGCTGGCATGGGCTGGGCAAATGAGATGTGTGGGCAGAATACTAACTCAGGTCGATTATAGTCGTATCAAAGCGTGTGAAGGTGTGTGTGTGTGTGTGCGTGTGTGGAAGACTGTAGGCATTGGAAACCAAGGTCAGGATCATAACATATAATTATTTTAGAAAAATAATTTAAAACCCTCTTTGTACAATACTGCAAGTTCCCATGTTGCCTCATTTTGTTTTACTGCTGCCTGTTTGGAAGCCCATATTCTACGTTTAATGGATAAAAGACGCAAACACAAATGAGGCAAAGACAAATAAAGCTTTTCAAGCTTTTCGGGAAGAGATGAAAGGATGATGTCAGTGGACTATACGGGAGAAACTGTTGGGGGGAAAAAAATAAGAAAAAGCAGACAAACATGGAGTAAAAAGAGAAACACAATCAAATGACAGGGACACTGTGATTTATCTAAAAAATGTAGGTCTGTATAGCAGCTTTGTTAAAAGAAGGGCATCTCATCAATATGTACCCTCATATAATACATATGTTTGAATTCAGGTCTGATCCTCTGTGTTCTCTGCATGGTTATTTTACACCCTTACTTTGTGCTGCTGGACGGGATGGTCTGATTTTATGCTGAGATAATAAATCATATGAAATTTATCGCAATGGTCTAGTGTCTTTTACTTGAAACCAGGTGATATAAATGTGTGCAAAATAACAGAAAACTTAAATTTGCATGCACTATGATGAGCATGTTAGAGACCCAGCAGACATGGGAGAGCTCTTTGTGCTCAGCGGCACGGTACATTTACTCGGTGAAACGCAGCACATTTCATTTTCTCAATTTCCTGTCAGCAAACAAAGGAGAAACCTCCTTTGTCGAAGCTCCAATTCCTGCGCTACGCCCCTTCTGTGCTTCCCTGTGATTAGGTTCAAAGCACATCATGGGGGTGAGGGGCGTGAAATCATTTGTGGTTGTAATTATGGGCTCCCCTCTCCAGAGTAATCATGAGCTATTAAAAACCACCCTCAGCTCAGCCCCCCAACAATGCCAGTTAACATCTATGTTCCTCTGGGAGGTGGTGGAGAAGAGGCCAACTACCCACAAACTGCAGTGGGCACAGAGCAGCGTGTGTGGTATTAAAATGTGCCACAGACCATAATACTAATGTTGAAGCCTTTTTTCACATTTATCTCCCAGTAAATAACTTTTTTAAGTACTTCTGGTGATTTTCTTTTTACTGTTACAACTACAGCAACTACAGTATATGTTTAGATTTCCATCTTGCACCTTTGAACACATGCCAATGGAGGAATAGATGAGGGAACGGACACTCAGTGTTTTTACTCGTGGATGTCATCTGCCATAAATCTCAACAGAAGAAGAAGGTGGGGAAAGGCGGGACGTCCGTATATGTCTCAGTGACACCTCTGATTGTTTGCAGGAACATGCAGAACAAGGAACAGTTTCTATCCAGAACCAACATTCTTGTAATAAACATATTCAACAAGTTTGAAAGACTAGTGTATATTTTTTCATAATTGAATTAGAAACATGCATTAGGTAGGCTACATTAAAAGGAGTCTCGTAATGGGTTTCCTCCCTCCCTGTGAAAGCGTCCTTTGTCAAACTGACATAACCTGTTACATGCCTGTCCCTGTATTGTTCCTGGTTTCAGTCAGTTGTCCTGGCATTTCCCCCGAAATGTTATTAGGTGCTGACGTGGGATGTTAGCAGCGCAGATGTCCCTGCAGATTGATCCCTGCTCTTACAACCCCCATGTAAGAGATGTTCTTGTTCTGTATGTGTGAATGGGGCTTCGCTTATGTGGTGTCCACCATGAGCTTAAAGCTGCGATGATGCTACAGCAAAATCCTTTACTTCAGCAAAAATAATAATAATAATGTTTGATCATTTTAAAATAATAATTTTCACGCAGTCCCTAACTCAGAGTGCTGAAGCCTCGCGTTAGCTTCAGTTGAATTCCGTCCTTTACAGTTTTGTTTTAGGGAAGAATCAATCAACATCTATTTTCTATGATGGAACGATAACAGCAAACATACAGTAGACTCTCTCAAAGTACATTATGAAATAGGATTCAATTCAAATTCAAACAACTTTATTTATCCCACCAGGGATAATTCATCAGCTCACACAAAAGAAATCATAGTCACACAAAAACAACATACAGATTAATACACAAGGAGCTAAAAAAAAAAAAAAAAAAAAAAAAAAAAAGGAAAACTATTTTTAGGAGAATTAAGTTAAGATGAAAATTTTCCAGCACAAAGGTGATCCCTAAACATCTCCACAGACCAATGCTACTAAGAGCCTAAATTGCTTAAACACTTACTGTGGCATCCATCCCATAGAAGGACACAGGGTCAATATCTCCCCTACCCCCACGCCCTCCCTCTTGCTAACAGGTTCATAGGCTTTACGCCAATCGTCGTAGCACCCTGGTTGAATGAACACAATCCCATTATCAGTGACAGTCAATTAAACATCTAAATGCCAAATTTTGAATGCTTGATGCGGCACAGAGGGCAATTGAAGAGCATTGGCCAAGGTCTGTTTCACCTGTCCAAGCCAGGAAGGTGAGAATTATTGTTTTAACAATTTCTGAGTGGATATGTGTAGTATATTGAATTCCCTTGGGGGGGGAAACAGCAATAATATAAAGGGAAAGATTGATAGGCATGGCAAGATATAGCTTCTATTCTTAAGAATAAAACTCCTAAGTGTTGCCCCCATATGACCGTATAAATAAAGATTGTGTCGTCTACATGAGCGACAAAAGAAAGAGTTTGAGGTGATGAATTAGATCTGACATTTGTGTGAAAGTGTTTTCCTAAAGACTGTTTCTCCCAACGTTCTCTCAAAATTACACCATCGATCAAAACTGCTGTCCTAGTGTGGGACAGAAAAGGTGAGTAATCTTGTTAGCGTGGCTGTGATAGTGAGACACGGAGAGTGTTGTGTCTCATAAGGTGGCCTCACAAGAGGACAAGAGGGGAAGACAAGACTGGAAGAAGGGCAAAGGGACATATCACTGCTTTATGGAGAGGGAACTCTGGTGAACATTTCTGGCACATTGTATTGGCACAGCAGGGAGTGAGAGATAGAAGAAGAGGAGAAAGGAGCAAAGTGAAAAAGGGGAAGAGAAAAAGAGAGAGGAGGAGTGTTTATTTTCTCTTCCTTCCCTCCTCTGCCCAGTCTTTTCCCTCCCTTTTTGTCCATTCAGTGGTGTATGTGCTCGTCTGTGTGTGTAAACCCAGTCCTCTGGCACACTTGAATCTTTTACTGATTACCTCACACACGTCACGTCTTTCTGGAGGGCTTTTAACGGTTGAGGATTACGAGGCAGCCGGAGCCTTTTAACCCTTTTTCTGCCCTGCCTGCTCCGACCAGACAGCTGACAAAGCTGAGAACCCCTCATGTCATATGGATACAGCTGCATTGCATTCTGTTTGGGCCATGTCTCTGCATCCCCGTCTAGTTTCAATATCCACTGGGAGTGTAACAGAGGCATCTTCAAGCTGTCACCTCTCCATTATTTCCTGCATTTACAAGCATATAGAATACTTGTTTTAATCACATTATTTGCTTAACTTCAGTTTTGTCCCCTGTCATGAAGAAAGTGATTTTGATCCTTTTTATTTCAGCCACAGAAGGAAAATAGTAGCTTTCACGCTTTCCTCCTTTACAGACAAAAAAATGACATAAATGAAAAGACAAACTAATTTGTCAACAACAAATGAACTGTCAATAAATAGGTGATTATAGTTTACACTTGAGAGAATTGTCTACATTTTTAATTTGAATATAATATACAGATTGTACTGGTTAAATTGTCGTCCTGGTTATATGGCCATCACTGTTATTTCATTTTTATCAGCCACATTGTAACAGAAGTCAGCCTTAGTTGCTGTCCATCACTAAACTAGTAATCTTTAATAGCAGCTTCTTTCATGAGCCAGGTTGCAGGTGGAAGTAGAAATAGGCTTTATGGATAATATATGTTAGATTTCATGATCTCTAAAGTTTGTTGAAGAAAAGATTTGTGAACCAACCAAGTATAAATACATTCCCTTTCACTAGTGTATTTGTCCCAGCTCTACATTATAGTTAATGCCTCCTGAGGCCATAATGCCTCCTTAATGTGCATAATTTCCATTGAGCCTTTATAATTTGATGTATTAAAATGTATAACAGTAATAATAACATAGTTAGCTTTGATTTGTCCTATTGGGTGAGTTTTCTAAAGATTTTCCTCGACATGTTTTCATTTCTTAGTAATAATAACTTGTTGCGTTCAATGTCAAGGGTCACTGGCAAAAATTGCTTGTGTAGATGTGAGGATGTTTTCACAAAACCAGGGTTGGTTTTGTTTACCTTCGCCTTTAGAATAAGAGTTCAATGTTGTACCTTGGGTTTCAGCAGGTTAATCTTAGAAGGAGTTTATTTTAAGTATAAACCAGTCATAGCAGAATGAATATATACTGTTCATTATATCTGAAGTAACTCATAAAGGTAGGTACACAAGGCCTCCGCTAGCCTCTGTGCCATCTCTGAGGTGGTCGGGTGTTTGTCTCCTCTCTCTCCCTCCCCTTCTCATGTTTTCCTCTGTTTTATGTGTGCGTCTTGCCCATCCTCTTCCATTCAATCCCCCGTTTACCATGACAATAGCTGCCTGCTGAGACCCTCTCATATGGACAGCCCCGACCACCGCTGGCTGCTGGCAGGGGCCCATTCACTGTTGCAAGCCACCCTGAACCATAAAGAGCCTGGCAGGACAGGCTAGGCCCCCCTGTAAACAGCCAACAGCACACTTGTTGTGTCTGCCGTCTGCACTATGAGGGAAGGAGGCAGGAGAGCTGCCGGGTTTATGTACTTGGTTTTGTCAAGGGTGAAAGAGGAGGGATTTAGTTTTATGTACCCAGTAGCATAGAGGAGAAGTTTCAATGGACAGGAAAACTGTTAAGGACAAATTGTTCGGCATTTAACTTGAAAGGAAGAATAAGGGAAACGGTGGATGACCAGATTGTTTCAAAGGTAATAGCAGGCAGAGTTTTAAATACCAGCCTGTCCTGTCCTTTCTGTTTCGAAGCTGGGCTGAAATTCAAATGCATCTGGGTCAAATGTACACACAAAAAAAAAAAAAACATTTCCACTACGTGCTACCAGTTCTATTCTACTCACCTTTTTTTGGTTTTCCATTAGGTAAAAAGTACCTATGACCTACCTGGTACCTACTTTTTTGGTATCACCTCCGTCGAGGTTCTACAAAAGTGCAGTAGGTACTAAAAGGTGACGTGAAAACACTGCAGACCACTGATTGGTCAGAGAGAATCCTCACTGCATCAATGCGTCATAAATGCCCGGCACACACGGAATATCCTGCACAGCACAAACCCACCATGGCCGCCATTTTTAAACAGCCGAGCTACTTTCTTAGCCGTAATTTTTTCATTATGGCTGCCATATTGAGGAGGTGCAGACGCTCCTGTTTTTACAGCTGATGAGAGGACGTAAGGTGTGAGTCACGTTGAAAATTACTCCAGGACAGTTTTGTGCAGTTTTGTCAATATAACGACCAGCTACACTGAGGCGGTACTACTGTCTAATGGAAAAGCTCTTCCTTAATCAATGTTTTTGTTGTCATTGATGCTGGTTCTGTTCTAAACGGGGGTCTCTGCAGGCTGCTCTCCCTGCTCATAGCCTTTCCATGATGGCTCATGGAAGGGCAGGAAGGAGTGCCTCTTAAAGGCCTGAAGCTTAGCGTTGATTCCACAAGTTTAAAAAAAACAAACTCTAAAACTTCAGTTTTATTTCATGCACAATCATTATAGTTAGTTTGTTTGTTAGTTCATTGTAGTTTGGAGAAAAAAGTGAGGAGAAAAATAATTCAGTTCAACTGAAACACCACATCACTTTATAACAATAATGAGGAATCCACAACTAGACAATCCCCAGTTTCTGGAGATGATTCTGTCTGGTGCTGATGATTGCCAAATTAGGAGAGAGAGAAAAAAAAAACACTGCAATAAAATGTTTCACCCTCTCCTTGACGATGACTGGAGGTCAGACGGGCGACTGTAGCCTCTTTAGCAGAAGCCACACATGATTGGCCTCGTCTGAAGTGCTGTGCTCTCGCCAAAATCAGCAATTTAGTACTGGGGCATTCACAAGGTCTCAATTTGATTGGAGGAGAGGTTGTGTGTGTGTGTGTGTGTGTGTGTGTGTGTGTGTGTGTGTGTGTGTGTGTGTGTGTGTGTGTGTGTGTGTGTGTGTGTGTGTGTGTGTGTGTGTGTGTGTGTGTGTGCATGCCTCAGACCTTGGGAGGGCTGACTGAGCAAGCCCAGGCTTGCCCCAGCGATGCCACAAAGCCTGTCAGAAATGAAAGATGATGGCCGCACAGACCCAAGAAGCAAAGAAGGAAATTCACCTGTGATTCTTTCGAGAACAAATAGACACCTAACCGCCACGCAAAGCCGTGATATACGATACAACCACGCTTATTGGCATGTTCTGTGACAAAATCTGCATTTAAATCGCTCGACCGCACACAGAGAGAGAGAGAGAGAGAGAGAGAGAGAGAGATGAGGAGACAAAGCAAAGGTGCTTATCTCGAGGAAGAGCTGCATCCAACTGTTATTGACGCAGGTGACCCGCAGTAAACAGATTGGGCTGTTTAAGATAAAACAGTTGACTAGTGCAGGTTGTGTATGCAGAGTGTGTGTGTGTTCTGTCTGGCTCACAAAAGCAGATCTCCCAGTAGGAAAAACTGATTGAACAACAAACTGAAGTGGAGTTTTACTGATAAGCAATGAGAGGAAAGCTGTTGATTCAACCACAATCCTTTCAAACGTATTGACTGTTGCAGAGGTAGTGATCTATTGGAGGTGTGGGGTCGCCTGTGGAAATCCCCACTGGTTTACCGCAGCAAACACAAGACTTTTCCTCTCATGCAACATCCTTCTACAGGCTGGTCGGCACTTGAGGCCGATTCATCTCAGTTATCAGAGAGTGATTGCTGAAGTTCAAGATCAATTTAAAACTCCCTTCCACAAAAGAGGGGGACCAATCAATACCGCGGCATTATTTTCAAGCAAGTTTCAGAAATGGAAAGAGAGGGAGAAAATTGCGCTTTATACGGGGTTTTGAAGATTTAAGTGATACGCTTGATGATAGTGTTCAGTCTGAGCTCGTCGTATGGAGCGCGATGCTAAAAATATTCATGAGACATTGATTTGGTTTTTAAATTGTATCTCAGACTGGAACGGCTCTGATTTGCTGCTCTAGAGGACAGAGATGGGATGTTAAGACATTTAGGGAACCGAACTATTGAGGGTCATTTGCATTGTGATCAGCACAAATATACACGATGCTTTTCTCTTTGCATAAACGTGTTTCATATGAGTTGAAACAAACATACAGTATCTGATTTTATGAGGTTTCACAATCTGATCCTATTTCATGGTTGTCTGATTATGGATATCACTGATGATTGACTAACAAAAATGTCCCTCAGCCATGCACAGGGAAGTGGAACACCCTGTCCTGCTGTGAGACATGAAGTTCTGTGGAAATTGTAGTAAATGTAATTAGGTATGAGGGGAGAGGATTTGTTAGAATCTATGTGTTTGACATCATCTCCTTGAGTTTGTCTCATAATGTTGACAACATAAAATTCCATTGCTGTATTTGGTTTAGTTTATTCCCTTTACTGTGTGCTTTCTTCACCTAAATTCTTCACATGTGCAGTTACATTAATGAAGACGTTTTCTCCACTTTCTTGTGTTTTCATTTTTTTGGCAGCTGTTTTCTTAAGATGTAGTACATTGAGGTTTCCCAGCCACTGTGCATTACAGCCAATCACGTATTCTCAATGGATCTGCTGTGAAGTGGCTTTATTAGCACAAAAAGAAGCATTACGGAGGGTTAACATGCTGAAATAAAGCAAAAGTGCCCAATAACATTTGTCACAGTTCTCAGTCAGTTTAAGTTTCTTTATTTTCTGTACTACTTTTACAAGAAAAACCATATAGCCAGATAAGATTTGAGAGAGAGTTGAAACAATTAAAGTCAAGGATAAAAATACAAAATACACAGCGGGTGATATAAAACCAAAAGATGGGGGGAAGTCAAGGTAATGGTCAAAGAATACAAGAGAGAATGACTATGATGACAAAATAAAAGTAAATCTTTACAACAAAGTAATAAATAATAGACAAATAGAAGATAGTAAAAGGTAATAAAACATAATAGGAAGACGACACCACATCCCAAGGGTAAAAATCACAAAACAAGACTAAAACAAAGAGGTATAAATAATAAAGGAAGGAGAGAAGAGAATCAAGAAAGATAAAGGACAATTAAAAGAGAATAAAAACACAATTAAAAATAAAAGATGACATCTTGGACCAAGAATAGGACTAGAATAAGAAACTAGAATAAAGAATAAGCAACTTAAGCATTAAATACTCATAATGCTCCTGTAAGTCTTACTTTATAATAGCCTACTGTATGTGGTTATTATTTCTAGTGCTGCAGTTTGTAAATTCCATTTTGCTGTTGTAGTTGGTCAGGGTGGAGCTGTCACATGGGACGACAGGTGAACATTACTGTAGATTACTCATATGGAAATCCACGGCCTTTGCGTTTTAGACAGATTTAACCTAAACACTCAACAGAAGAGTCAAATACTCGACTCTATAGTTTCAAGGATACCAACTGCAAAGGACCTGTGAGTTCACCTTTACTCTGTTTGCATCTCCTTCTCGTCCACCTGTGCTGAGTCATGATGGCCCATAACCCCATCCTGACTGATTTGTGACAGCCAGCAGCCGCTTCTCTGTCCAGGCAGGCCCGGGCTTGCCTTGTACAATGATTAGTCCTGCTTGTATTACACTTTACACAATGGTCCCCTCCTCATACCTATGCATTGCTATTTACCAATCACTAACTAATGGGAACAGAATGAGACGAAGACGGTAAACCAGACCATTTCATTTAGAACAATAAGAGAAATGTGGAAGAGCCACATTCAGAGGCTGTGATCATCCACTCCCACTTTACAAGGTACAAGCTATCAGTGGGATCATCTTATGCTCACATTAAAAATGTAGTTATAGTTGTTTTGAATGCAGTTATTGAATCCCCAAAAACAAAAATGACCTATTAGGACTATTTCAACCTGTGCATACATTTGACAGACAACTCATAAGCTGGCAAACAGAAAAGATAAATAAAAGAAATAAGCTCCTCGCTCCAGGCCTGGTCGACGCCTGGTTGAAAAAAGCTTCGCTCTAACTGTGCAGAAAATAATTTAAGGTGACAATTATCAATAGTTGGACTCACAAAGTCCTCATGTTGCACCTTTAACCATACTGGGATTCACTGGCAGGCTGCTGGCTGGCCGTAGAGAACCCTCAGGGTTCTCCCTCGTTTTCAGAGCAGCTACCTGGCTTTATTCTGGTCACCTGGGTCACTGTCTTCAATAACAGCTAGCCAGGCTAGCTCAAAAGGCTAATGACACAGTATCAAACATGTTGTCAGATTTTAAAGTTGCTGAGCTTCTCACAGCACACACACGCACAGCTTTTCACTGGTCTGCAGTCTTTGCACTTTATTTTACATTAACTCAATTTACACCAAACAGTTTCTAAATCAAAACCATTCTCATCAAATTCTGCTCGTCCTGCCCCTCCCTCACCTGCCCCACAGCCAATCACAATCCAGGAAAGGTGACAAGACTCATAAACAACCTATTGCACATAGAAAAACAAAACAGCATGGGTTTGCTCTATTTACACCACATGCTTACCTATTTAAAGACACAGAATATATAGTTTATATGTTACTGTACGTATATATAAAACATATTTACCCTGAACCAAACACATGTATTCTAATTAGGACATCTATGAAAGTGGTGTTAGACAAGAAAACCAGTGGTAAGGATATTAAGAGAAACCTTAAAAGCCCTGAGGCAACATGCATAAATATCATGGCTGCATCTATGGGGAGTTATTCTAAAAAGTTGCATTGAATTGATTTAACCATTCTCTGATGTATTTTTAAAAAATGGAGATTTGGATCCATTATTTCACCATCAGATTTAAATTAGTTAATATATCAATCGTGTCACCCTTGAGGAGAACGTTGCGTGTAACATACAGAGAGAAGAGAATTACCAACCATCAGAGATTCTCAAAGGGCTTTCAAGGAAAGAGTATTGTTAGACTGATCACTAATGAGATGAGTGTGTGTAGGTGCACCTGTGTGTGTTTCCTGCCTGTGTGTGTGTGTGTGTGTGTGTGTGTGTGTGTGTGTGTGTGTGTGTGTGTGTGTGTGTGTGTGTGTGTGTGTGTGTGTGTGTGTGTGTGTGTCTGTGTGTAATTAGGAACCGGGAGCCAGTGAGTGGAGGATAAGAGGCAGGCCTTCAGCACGGCTGGAGGACACATGGCGAGGAGTAGGAGGACTGTCCTCTGGAGATGACAGGGAGATATGTGTGTGTGGAGGGAAGGGGAACTCAGGAAGTAAATCATGAAACAGAGATGTCTGTTTCCCTGGCTTTACCCTTGATAACACACATTCTCAAAATAATTCACATGATGCTGGTTTACTTATGACAGACATAGCTACTTTATGTCAAACCACCCTGAACATCCAGGTCTGAAAAGTTAAGTATAATATGGAAATGCCTTGAACATATACTGGCCAACATTGTGCGGCTCAGTTGGTTGCAAAAAAAGCATTATTGTATGCAAGCTTATGAGAAAATGACCCTCCTTCACTTGATTTTTTTTACTTCAGTTAACCATTTTCTCAAGACTTTGTGGCCTCCATCGTTAGTTTCAAGTCTTCTACAAAAAAACATCATGTTAATTTTGGGAATTTTTGATGATATTTCTGATGAAATAGTTGATAAGACAATGGATGCTTTAGGGGTCTGGCTATCTTTGGATTGACGAGACCTCAGCATGTCCTTGGGCTCTCAGTCAAATCCAATCAGGATAGAGGTGTTGCAGTGGATATCCTCCAGTCCCAGCCTCTCATCCACATACGGTCATTTCTAGCTCCAAAACACAAGATGTTGACAACCATAATGACAAATTTGAGGCATCAAATTTGACATTATGGCTGAATTTAAACAGGGGATTACATTCTAAACTTTTAATATCCATGACAGGATCAATTATGTTGTATTGCAGCAGGACAAACCAAAACTTTTAATTAATTTGCCTGCTGAGGAATATGAAGCAAACTATGTTAATACCCTAAATTGTAAAAATGATGACATTTGACGCTCATGATAACACAGACACACACATTTCATGTTGGTCCGTGTCGGTCCAGGTGGTGTATAGGACCATGTGGTTTAAAGGGGGACTATAACATTACTCTCTGCCATAGGAGGGATCATCAGACAGGTGCATGCTTAGCCTACCTACCCCCCCTCCCCCATCACTCTTCCACACACACAAACACAACCCCATACCTTTTGGTGGCCTCCTTCACCTGATGGCCTGGGTGCTGAGTCTGAGGAGATTGTGTGTGTGTGTGTGTGTGTGTGTGTGTGTGTGTGTGTGTGTGTGTGTGTGTGTGTGTGTGTGTGTGTGTGTGTGTGTGTGTGTGTGTGTGTGTGTGTGTGTGTGTGTGTGTGTGTCTGTGTGTGTGTGTGTGTGTGTGTGTGTGTGTGTCCTGGTTGTTCCATGCACAATGAAGAGAGAGGGTCTGTCAATGGCCACCTGTTGGCCAGCTGTCGGGGTCCCATTTCAGTGTTGCCTTTCTGTGCAGACACAACAGCATCAATCTATCTATCTATTCTCTATCTATCTATCCATCTATCCATCTATCCATCTATCTATCTATCATCTATCTATCTATCTATCGTAAACACTGATGAGGAAACCCGATTTTTAATTTGCTCCCAAAAAGCCACCATCCATTAAAAGATGAGATGAGGTGAGGAGGAGTTGAAGGAAGAGGGGGAGATCTAGGAAGGAGGCACCTAAGTGTGTCTCATTAGATGCTGATCAATGGCTCGTAGATACCATCCTCTTCATGTCACATTACCATCTCTATAGGAGCGTGATGGAGAGTCTGGGGTGCGGCAGAAAAAACCAAGTGATGAATGAGTGATGGAAATTGGAAGGCATGAAATGGACAGGAGGAGGACGTGAGGGGATGGAGCTGGACTGGAAAAGGGAGAAGTGTGTGGCTGTGGGTGGGGGAAGGGCGTCTAATCGCTGCTGCCTCCATTAGTCCAAGAACCCACTAGATGACAGAATCAGACAAGCTCTGAGATGATTTTTCAGGATCTGTATGTCGGCAGGGTCATTAATTTGTCACTATTAGCTGCTCCGCCACAGGTGAAAAAGAGGAGGTGGACAGAGAAGATTGCAAGCATTACATTACACATGGCGCTATATGTGATTATATGACAGGTAGATCATGCATAAAGCTGCTTCAAGTGGTATTTTTATAAAAGTGTATCAAATGAATATGAGTAGTGGCGCATTTAGCAGCTAAACCGACAGATATTCACTTCTACAGTCGAGTTCAGACCAAAAACTGAAAAATATTATATGAATATTAGACATATATTCACCACTTCACTGTAAACACGACTCCAAATAAATTCTAAAACTGTCAACAGCACACACCAATGACAGGACTTATGAAAAACGTTGCTGCAAAAGCTCGACAGAAACTCCCCCTCTGCCCTCAAACAACCTGATGAATCGAATTTTGAATTTATTTATTTATTTCGAACAAGGAACTAAAAGCAGATTTTTTTTAAAAAGGAGCACAAACAAAACAATAATAGCAATAACAACTATCTAAATTGTATTAACGAACAAAATATTCACCTTGCTTGCTGTAACAAAAGGACCATCTCTATTTCTGTGTGCAGAAACAAAAAGAAACTCTGCAGCTTTCTTATAATGTTAAGCATCACCCAAAATGTTTACTTCCTGTGTTTTTATTAAAACCCTTTTGAACGTGTGAACTCTGACCTCTCTGTGTAGGAGGCATCCTCACAAAAACAGAGTCAACATAAAGCAGCATTAAAAGAAACGGAGTAAGTTCTACTGTTGTGTTTAGTATGCAGACCAGTGACGACTGTGTTTGTGCTCTCAGAGCTCCTCTCTAAACATGAGTACACTCTTATTTAGACTCAATTACAGAGAGGAATTAATGAATGCCAGAGCAATCCCGTGTGTGCAAGTGTGGGTGTGTGTGTTTGTTTGTGTGTGTGTGTCATACTCACAGAGGGAGGAAGGGGCAGAATGAACAAGCCCATTGGTAGAATGCACAGGCAGCATCAGGGAGCACCGGTAAGAGTCCTGCACGCTAATAAACCTTCTGCTCGAATTAATGACATTCAAATCCCAAAGAACAGCAATGTTCAATGGAGTAATTCAAGCTGCATACTCTCAGCAGCAGTCATGATGTGGCCTTGATGCCAGGTTCAACAAAGTTATAGGTCTTGGGGTGCCATCTAGTGGACATTCACTAAACAAACCTTAGCTTCTGACTGACACTGATGGAGGGTTGACAGAGATTCTAGGAGAGCATCTTCATCAGGCTCTTTGGAGAACCATGGTTGAGTGTTATGGATGAAATAGTCCTATGAGAGGTTAAGGTTTCAGATGTGCGCAAGGTAAGCTTTGGTTATACACAATTTGCACGTTCAATCTTTGCATGTAGTTGGTGCTACTAGAAGGAAAGAGACAAACAGGAAATAAAAGTTTGACTGCAGCCGCTGCTGTGAATTTAGGGTGAAAGTGCCTGAGCAATCGTTCTCACTCACATGCACCACTGGAGCTCATCTATGACATTTCACTATCTTGATTAACTGTTGAAGGTCTGCTGAAAATAATGCTTGAGTCATTAGATTTCACCAACAAACCACTGATTGAAGCATTATGCAATAGAGCTGCTGTAATGTATTGGGCAGGTTTGGAATCAAAAACTAAAACTTGTTGCATTTTGTAACATCACCAACTGCAGAGATTTCAATGTGAGACGTCTAACTAAAAACCAGAGGTCAGCATACATAGCAGGTACATGCAGCCTTTTTTTTGTTTCCGAAGTCGTTCAATCAGGATTTTTTTTATTACTTATTGGCCAATCGGTGATTTGGGTTGTGTTGGATGAGCTGTCAATCAGCCAGCATGGTGACACTGAGCTGATTGCACTCACAGCCTTGGCATCACTGTTCAGCATCTCTATTGAATATATAAAATGTGACTTGAAGCTAGTTAGTTGTTAATGTAATATGATTACAGAGAGAATCTGTTTTAGTTTGAAGGTGAACATCAACAGTAGTCTGAACTCACACACACAGCTTTAACTAAGAGAGCTGCTGCATGAAGGACAAGGCCTGTAGTTAGTCATGAGTCACGTGATTATGAGGATTTATTAGTTTATGACTTGAACATTAGCCTTATGATCAATGTAGAGGAGGTGTATTTTTGATAGAATTATTCCCAACTCAACCACCATAGTAGAAAATCTGTTGCTCCAAGTGAGGCTCAAACTAACAACCTCTCCTCTCTGCAGGTTTCCTGTCTTATAAATATCTCACACTGCAGGTCACTGGATCTGAGATTGAACTCAAACCTGCTTCAGATGTGATCAAACTGAGGTCAACTGGGACTCTCTGACCTCAGTGTAGACTTCTTCTCCAGTCTCTGGCCTCGACCCACTGGTATCCAGGCTTTAGTTTATTATAAACACTTCATTAAAAAAAAAAACATTTAACTGTGAATATGTTCTCGGTATATTAACAAGTCTGAAATTAATACATCTTATTTCATCATTAGCATTCATTCCTCTTTAATAACAAGAAGAAGGAGAGGATGAAATGAAGAAATACTGCAAAGAGACATCCAGCAGGAGAAGAAGAAACTGATGCAGCAGGTCAACTAGTAACCATCTGACCAGTCTGACCAGTTTGACCACAGAGTGTGAACTGTGACTGGGTATACTGTAGTGTACATGTTTCCTCAAGTATTGTATTTGGTACAGGTTTGAGGTTCTCGTCTTTTACTCGACTGTTTCCATTCTATGCTACTTTATAAGACAGTAACCTCCTGAATGATGCTGAGAATGTAAGTTTAAAATTTTGTGAGTTCGAGCCCCATCTGGAGCAGAGAAGTTTAGCTTTTTGGACATATTCCTCCATGATCAGGTGACAGACATTAAATAAATACTGTCTTGTCAGGCAGCTAAAACACCTTGTACATCTTACAGAAGCAAACAATGAAGAGTGTTGAAGTTTACTGTAATCAAGGCAGGCGCTGCATGAAGGTCATGGCCTGCAGTCTAATGTAATTCAGCTAAATAATATTAGGACATAAAGGTCTAAGTCAGCAGAAATATAATGATCCTTATTCTGCCACTATAGTAAAGTTTCAGTGCTCCAGGTGAGGCTCGAACTCACAACCTCAGCATCACTCTGCAGGATACTGTCTTATAAGTACCGCACGCTGACCAATTGCGCCACTGGACCTCTTCTATCCCATCTCACTATCTTGATTTCCTGTTAAAAGTCTGTTAAAAATACTGCTTGTGTCATTAAGTCTCACTGATACGCCACTGATTAACTCGACTGAAGCTGTTGTAATGTATCTGGCAGGTTTGCACTCAAAACATAAAGATTGTTGCATGTTTCACCATTCAGCAGTTGTTCAATCAGGATTTAACAGTTTATTACTCAACTATCAGTGATTTGGATTTCGCTACCACCACAGCAAAACTCTGCTGCTCCAGGTGAGGCTCGAACTCACAACCTCGGCATCTCTCTGCAGGTTACTGTCTTATAAGTACCGCGCGCTGACCGATTGCGCCACTGGAGCTCTACAGCACATCCTGACTGTCTTGATCAACCACACACTGTTGAAGGTTTATTGAAACGAATGCTTCTGTCATTAGATCTCACCGACAAACCACTGATTAACACGATTGTGCATTAGAGCTGATGTATCGGGCAAGTTTGAACTCAAAACCTAAAACCTTCTGCATCTTTTAACTCTTGTAAAATGAAAATCAAAAACGTTGTTGTAACGTAGTAATGTGATGTTCAGGATTAAGGTTTATTACTTCTACTTCTAGTATATCATAGTAAAACTGAGCTGATTGAACTCACAGCCTCGGCTTCACTCTGCATGTTACTGATTTTACTACTACTATACTGCATGTATACTACATAACATGAAACTGGGACTGTGGAAGTAGAAATCTAAATGTTCTTGTTTTATAAGGCAAGTCAAACATGTACAATATGAGCTCCAGAGGTGTGATCAGTCAGTATGTGGTACTTAATAAGACTGTAACCTGCCGAGAGATGGCGAGGTTGTGAGTTCCAGACTCACCTGGAGCGTCTGCTAAGCTTTCCGGATACATACTCCCTCCATGAACAGGCGACAATCAGACATTTACTCTTGTTGTATTTATTGTCTGGTAGCTAAAACGCCACCACTTTGAATGAAAATACACACATTCACCACAGTAACAGCTTCATAACGGAACATAGATGAGTGTTGTAACTTAGGGTGACGATAAAAAAAATAATCCATAAGTAATTGAAGTGCGTAAAGAGGCTGTGATGCAAAGATGGCAGACTCTGACTCTGCTGACACAAACTGATACATGGCACAAATTCACATGGCGTGTGCTTGTGGGTCAATAAGGCACATTTAAGTATCATAAAGCCTCATTTCTTGGTGAGTTTTAACCCCAACGACATCCAGCAATTTGGAGAAAATTTTCCCGACACTAATAAAAAAGTAGAAAAAGATCCATTGTATCTGTCCACCATGGGATGCTTTTCCATTTTAGATTGTGGCAGGATACGACTGGTGACTGGTCATTATTAGTCCAGCTAGAGATCAGTCACACATGAATCAGCTGATAGTTCATCATAGTCAACTTTACACTGTTAGTTTGGTTCTTGTGCATGTTTTTTTTTTTTTAATCAAATGCTACAAGGCTTTCATGCATAGCCTTAAAAACAAGTAAGTCCAACATGAAATCCTGAACTCATAATTATTCCTGGTGAAATGTTCCTGCTCAGTCACAACTTCATTATCATCCAACATTTATAAGTGTTCTGACGAATCCGGCATCAGTGTTATCAGTGTCCAGCTGACATTGTAAAGGCTGACGCTCAGAGGATGTGCGCGTTCAGGTCGTACTTCTCGCAGAACTTGTCCGTGATGGGGATGCAGGTGAGGTACTCGCACCAGTCACACTTCACCGGGTAGACGTAGAAGAGGACGGCCAGGGCGGAGAGGAGACCGAGGAAGACCAGCAGGAAGACGCAGATCTGGACCCGCTTCCGGTACATGTCAGAACGGCCAAAGCTGAGGAGGGAAAACCTGCATTAGGTGTTTTGCCATTGATTTGGACGAGAATAACTTAGATGTCGACCCCCACAAGATCAACACATCGATGATGAATTATTCAATTTCTACATTGATAATAAGTAAAAGAATAAAGCTTGAATACAGTATGATTGTATTGACTTTTAAGGGGATAATAAGCTTATTCACAGAGAGTTGGATGAGAGGATTGATACCGTTCCCACATATAGTCATTAAAAATCAAGCTACAGTCAGGAGATGCTCAGCTTTGTTTAACATAAAGGTAATAGGAAAAAGCTTTTAAAACATGAAACATATTTTGATCTAATTCTAATTATTCATTTAATTATACCATCTTTAACTGGAGCACATTAATTATTGACTGGTGCCTTTTTACCTTCACAAAGGAGGTTATTTTTTCACCAGGCCAGGAACAAATCCATTCAGTTTTAGTATGGATCAGGATCCAGATCCAGGATTGTCTGTGGAAGAATTTTTTTTCTCCACTTTTTCCTTAATTACACAAAAACTACTTAACTAATTTCCACAAACCTGAGTGGAAAACCTGGGCATGTAAACAAGAATCCATCAAAAGTTGGTGTGGATCCAGTTAAAAAGAGGCAGATCCAGGAAATGTTTATAACTTTCCATTACATTGCAAGATGGAACATTCTAGATATTTTGTCTAATTTTTACGGTGGCTGACAAGGACAAACGCGCTTGCAAAAGCCACAACACAACACATAAAGAAAAACGCACTGATTTATTGTATGATTTGTGGTGGGGGTCCAGATCTGGTGATGTAAGACACATAGGATGGTTGGGCCTTGGCAGAGATATACCCTCTATTGACAGCCATTCTAGTTCTATGTAATGTCAAACGACAAACACCCCCATCTACGCCTACCTGATGTACGGCAGGAAGGCAAAGGAGAGGAAGAAACCCGACACAAAGCCGCAAATGTGGGCAAAGTTGTCGATCCAAGGAAGCAAACCGAAGGAGAAGAAGAAGACCGAGATGGCCAGCAGCTTGGCAAAAGCCCGCCACGGTCTCTCGAGGATCTGCCAGCTCTGAAACAGCTCCACAAAGAGACATGCCAGGATGCCGAACTGGCTGCCTGCAGGACCCACCTGAGATGAAACAGAAGAAACAGGTTTGAGATGTGTGCTTTACAACACATCCAGGGTTCAGATCTGGCTCATGGCGGCGTCGTTTAGTCTCAGATACATTGTACCTCTGCTCTGTAGGGCAGGAAGATGGATGAGGCCAAGTTTCCTGTGATGCCACTCAGAATGTAGATGATGGAGATTCTCAGCCAGCCAGCCAGCTTCTCTATGTCCCTCAGCACCGTCATCTGGAAGAACACTGACACCAGGCAGTGCAGGATCCTGCAGGAACAAACATACAGATATTTCTATGATGACCAAACTCCACCTGATAGCCTATAATTCACTCGTTTAACACGTTTGTGGTTTTAAAACAGTTGTATTTTCCCATCTGTCTCTCACCCTGCGTGGAGAAAAAGGGACAGCCAGAGTCTGGAGAACTGGTCTGGGATCTCCGGGTTGAGGAAAGGCAGCAATCCACAGACGTCGTCCATGCAGGCCACCTGGAAGAGAGAGGGAGTATAAATACAACGGTCTAATGTTATAGTATTTGTGAAATATTTTTGAGACGCTTTACCCCCCTCCTTTATTGTATTGTATTTTTTATATTATTTACCCTTCCCCACTGTGTTTCTGTACACTGTGCTGCTGCAATACTGTGAATTTCCCCACTGTGGGACTAATAAAGGGATATCTTATCTTATCTCTTATCTCTTAAACCTTCCATCAGGGAGCCTGAAGATCCTGTTCCACCATGGGAAGGAAAATAAGAATTCAGTTAAAAGTCATTTTAATTGTCAGGGTTCCAACAAGCTCCAGTGGCGCAATCGGTCAGCGCGCGGTACTTATAAGACAGTGACCTGCAGAGCAATGCCGAGGTTGTGAGTTCGAGCCTCACCTGGAGCAGCCATGTTTTAAATACGTTTTGTTTACTACACCTTTGAAATACTCCTGGAGCAGAAACACTGACTGTTGTGTAGCGTCGATGAATGAAAGGCAGCAGTGAGTTTGATTGGTGAGAAGATGAAGGTTATAAATGTAGAGATTGGTGTGTGTCTGTTGGTCCTACCTGTGAGCAGAGAGTAGCCTCCCCATGGAAGTAGCCATGCATGAAGTCACAGTACTCTCTGGAAGTGATTTCACATCTACGACAGGAAACAGTTCATTAGCGCCCAGAAAAAATGAAAATGAAATCAATATGTCATTTGTTAGCTTTAAATTAGCCGGATAAAAAAGTCCACTTCTGCACATCCTTCTCATGTGATATTCTTCTGAGGTTATAATTCATTAAAAAGACAAATAAACATCAGCTCTTCTACTGTCTATGAATGGCATTAGTACTGGACCTAAATACTACATTACAGATAATACTGCACTAGCTGAGCCCTAGTTGTTATAAATACAGCTGGTCAGACTTGACTCCTGACCGTGGCGTTCAGCGACGCTGATTCTTACCGTCCTTTGGTTCCGATGCAGCAGGGCCGGCCTGTGATGGTGCAGTCTATGTGAGGGAGGTTGGTGTGATTCCCAGAGTTGTACCTCGTACAAACCTACAGATCATAGCCAGAAAAAAAAAAACGTTCACTAACCTTCACTTGTTGTGTTTTCCCTGTTTATTCTAAAAGGTAGTCGAACTAAAAGCTGATAAACAAATCAATGAATAATATCCTGTCCATGTCTTCCATAGTTCCTGTGTAGGTCAGCTGGCGGCTGGAGTTTCCATCATCTGAGTGTGTAACGCTTCAACTGTAAACATGCAATGTGTTGTACTCACTGGCCACTTGGTGATGTCATCAGGCCACTCATGAGGAGAAACTGAGGCTGGCTCCAGACAAGTTCTACAAAATCAGAGGCAAACGTTCAAAAATACGTAAAAGAAACATAAAATAATGAACATCCACGTCTTCTATTGACAGCGACACGATCCGGATGTGGACTGAAAATGATGAAGTCTGTTGTGTTTTAACACGAGTGTGTGTCAGCAGCTGTTGATTGTGCCCTCCAATACTAGTGCACTCCGTGAAAACACAAGGATAGCAGTCACACAGAGACGTGTTTTTATGTTACCTGGGGTCTTGATGGCAGACTGAACCATGATGGCGAAGCGTACCATTCAGATAGGGAGCACTGTGGTGCTGAGGCCACTTCACCCAGACCGCCAGGGTACTCTGCAGGAGAAGAAAGATGTACGGGGGACAGAGATGAAGAAGATTCTGTTGTACTGGGTTCATTTTACCTGCACAGTGGCGACGACAACTAAATAAAGCTGCCAAAAAAATCTATACCTACATGTAACATTTCAATTCCCTGTTTGATCAAATGTTTAAATCTTGCATGATACTGTATACAGTATTTGGCATCAACAAACTATGGCCGATGCACCCATGATTTCACTGACCGAACACTCCTCTTGTAACGTCTGCAGGCAGCCGGAGCGATCATTCCTCACACAGCAGCCTGACTCTCTCTCTCTCGCTTTTTTCACCTGGATCAGTCTGTGGATCTCTTGGTCTTGACGCATGCAAGGGGAAAACTTGGCTCCCAGGTGGATCAGCGCCTCCTGCAGGACAGCAGAGGATCACATTGGGCTCTGTGAGGTTCTCAGCCTTTTTTTTTTTTTTATCTAAACTACCCCAACAACCAGTCAGGTCATGTTCTGGATGTGTTCACGAACAGAATGAATTACATTAAAAAATGACGCTGTTGCAATCTTTTTTTCGTTGTGTTTTTTTATCCAGTCCTTTTATTACTTTTAATATTAATTACTTTACGTTATCTGAATCTTTTGATTAATTACTTATAGATGTCTTTTATATCTTCTTACACTGTTTATCCAGCTTATTGCTAGTTTACTTTTTATTTAGTTAGCATTATCTCTATTGCATTAGCTTATACCTATATTTATTGTTTAGCATTGTATATTTGAATGATTAATCAGTTAACCTTACCTAATTATTTTGACCTATCTGATTACTTGCTAACTGCAATAATTACAGTTGACTTAATGTGCTAATTTCCTCATATCGTTTATTTCAAAGCAGTTGAGCAAATCACCAATTCTTAAATAATAATTATTATTATTATTATTATTATAATAAAAAGAATAATAAAATAATTCTTTATACACCTTTAAACTGCAACACTACCTCCAGGTTCACGTGGATCAGAATCACAGATATAGAAAATCAGACTTTTAATACATTGGAGCTTTTCTGATTTCCACCACCACACTTGGGTAAAGCTGAGTAAAGAACAGTCATACATAGAAGTGCACGGATGATAGAAAATACTTACTGAGCTTGGACCCACCCAGAAGTTTTGCTGTTGTACAAACTTAACATTTTCATAAACTCCCTTGTTCCTTAACACCTACAAATAAAATTCAGAAAGCAGTGTTACTAATTCTGTTAATATGCATATGTTATACCAATCTAATGGGAATAAACACTGTAAAATATACTCACTGAGTCGACCGTTTCGTGTTGAGAGAAGCCCACAGGGGCTATGCCATAGATAGTGACAGCCAGAATAGTGATGAGCAAATGGACAAATGTGATCCAGTAGGTAAAAAACGGTCTAAAGAGGACAGAGGGATATTTTTTTTTTGGTCTCTTTGCTTGAGTAATAGCAAAAACTCTTTAATTTCACATCAGAGGACAGTCTAATGAAAATAGGATCAGCTGTCTTACCTGTGATCATCCATGTCCTCAATCTGTCTCTTGACAAAGCTGTCAATGCGCTTGCGGTACGTCCTGTTTGTGAGACGACCAACCATGCCGAGCCCGTAGGGCCTCTTCTCTTTGGCAAAGAGCTTCTTAACGGGAACCACGATCCTTTGTCCCCGCTGCTGGTGGCTGCTGACACTCACCACTTCCTGTTTCAGACGCACCTTCGGTTGGACCAGAGAAGCATCTTTTGCCTTCCTCCATCCTCGCTCTAAGGGCCTGGAATGAGAAAGCGTCTTAAATTGATGTGTCAGTAGGAGAATGTCTGAGTCCGATCATGACAGGATAATGCTGTACTCTCTCCCCAGCAAGCATGTGAGAGGTTCACGTGTCAACAAAATCAACCAACAGCATGAAGTGACTCCTTTCCAGTTCGTTCTTGTCCAGCGCACTTCCTGTGAGCTCGCTGTCATCCAGCTGTTTGAGGGCAGCCTCTGAGGGTGTCTCAAAAACGTCGTCAGCGTAGCTGGACAAATCATCCTGCAGGCCATCCTGCAAAGACAAAAACTGAGTAGGTAGGAATGCAAAGCTGAATATTACAAATAACCTTGCAAGTTTTCCGTTTCTATCAAGCTGCAAAAAAGTTGCAACACAACATGTTCGAGTTACTTCTTTGACACTGCATGCCCTGCAATGTGACTACTGCACATGGGCACGTTGCAATGTTGATGATCCAATATATTGTGCAGCCCTAAAGTGGACTGCATGCTCAGACCATGAGAGAGATCAACACCTCAGCTGACTGGATCACTTTGTGTCCTTTGCTTTGCCCTAACAAGAAGTGAATACTTTACAGGAAGCGTTTACAACATTCTGTGTGGCTGCAGGCTGTAGAATATAAAGAGTGGCTGCTCAATGAGTGCTTTAAGCGAAATTGGAGATCCAGTTGAAAATGATAATCAAGTTAATTCGCGTGACAATAAATTGTGTGGACTTGTGTGTCCACTGCTCACTCTGGTGAAGAAGGAAGTGTCCAGATCATCAGGGAAGTCCACAGTGTCATCTTCAAAGAAACTTGGAGGCATGAAGCTCCGTTTGCGACCTCGCCCGGCTGTGCTGTCTCTTAATGTCCGGCCCTGACAAACACAGACATGTTCATTGTTATCATCAGTGCTGGTATTGTAGTGGGCTGAGGATGCCAAACACATGCATATCCTGGGTCTGACCGTTTATCTAGAGGAATCTCTGAAAGCACTTTCTTAATAATTGTCTGATGGTTACACAGCAGCATGACCTTTGTGCATCAGTGGATTAGCTCCGCACCTCTGGAATATTCTGACTGCAATACAGCACATAGCTGAGCATTCACCGAGTATTATCATGAACCATCTGCTGGTAAAACTCCCCCAGTAACCCCTGCCCAACACACAGCAGCTGATGCTCTCGCTGAAAACATTCATTCATCCCTTCATATGTGTGAGTCTGCAGCCAGTGGGCCACATAGAGAGACTCATCTGTTCTCCACTGAGGTTAATCTGCAAGACGAGATGATCTCATGTTTTATATAACAGACCTACACATATATGAGTAAACAGATAAATAAAACCCATACATTCATATGTGTATGAGACACATAAGAACATAATAGAAATTATAGGCTGACGATACTCTGAGCTCATAATCCTTTTCCACACTCTGACTGGAGATAGTGATCCACCGCTGTTTGCTCTACTGGAACCATTTAAAAGCATTAGTGGGACACAGCTGACCCTTATGTGCATTCACATTGTGCAGAAAAAAGCGAATATTTTGCCAAGCACGGATTATTAGGCAAGTGAAATAAAATTGAAAATAAAAATAAAAATAAAAGAATGAATCAAAAAATTAAAAAATGAAATAAATAAATAAATGAAAATACAAAAATTAAATTGAAAATTAAATCTACACCAAAACTAAACACCTTCATTAATGCTGCTGCAGCTTTGAGACTCATGACGGCGACAGACTCCCGTTTGCGTCGTCGTGGCAATCGGTTGAGGGCGGAGCGGGAGCTGGAAAAGGAGCAGAGGGAGGCAGTGCCGGGCGTGACGGGAGTTTGCGGGACACTGAAGCCGTCTAAGTCTTCCACTACGCGGAAGGCACGACCCCGGGCCAGAGGGTCTACGATCTGCACACACACACACACACACACAGAGTACGTAAGTGACTCCAGCTTTTTATCACACTCAATTTTCAAGCCACAGATGACATTAAGCACACAGCAACAGAATAGGGAGCAGCAAGCAGGGATGCACACATGTAAACTAGGGTTAGACTGATGTAGCAGAAAGAAATATGCTCTTTAAAAATTTTTTTTAAAAATCAGTAGATTTTAAATGAAGAGTATTGATCTTTTACAAATGTTATTTGATCATTTTAAAGATATAGTAGTAAACCTTATTTCCTCCATGAGGGAGTTTGTTTGTTTGTTATCTTGTCAGCAGGAATATTTCAAAAAGTTCAGAGTGAATTTCAATTAAATTTCATAGAGTTGGTGCTTGGAAGCTTCCAAGTTGTGGATCCAAGAAAAAGAAAAACAAGAAAGCGCAGATATGCACTCTCCGAAGAACTTCCGGTTGTTTAGTGGTTTTGTAATGCTTCACAATAGCAGCAGAGATTTGCCCACTTAAAATTTAAAATTTGTCCAGTAACGCTCATTCAAGAAGGAAATCAAAAGGAAAAATGATTTCTTGAATGACCACACTTCTTTCAAAATTATTATAATAGGCTGCGTTCAAATTATAAGCCTTATTGTTCAATTCTGATTATTTGCTTGTATCAGATTTGGTTATCTTGACATTCATAATCACCTGTAATGACCTGTATTCTAGCTCTAATGTAAACACATCTGTCCTCCAAAACAGAAGGCATGGACACATTAATACGTTTCTGCAGGAGTCATCTGCGTCACCACCAACAAAAAACATCACATTAGTGACACAACTCATGGTATTCAGACTGAAATGGAAGCGCCGGTAGCGAATCATGACATTTTGCTCTAAAGGATGGTTAACACCTCTGATTTCATTTTGCCACGCTGCTGGCTGATGATGACATCACTCACAAGAATTTTAAGTTCACGCAGGCCCGAAAAAAATCGGATTTGTGTCACATGAAGGCAAAAAAATCCAATTCTTGGACTACTACTGATGAGTGGCCCATGTTAGCATGCTGTAAGCTAAAACAGAGTTTAGAGAAAACTGTAACTACTTAAATAACTACTTATTTAGATGTATAACCAGTTCAAATGTCCACAGTGTAACTCAATGTGTCAGAATCCTATTTTGCGCCTCCAGGTATCATTACATTTCATAAAAATGCAAACGCAAATGGAGCAAGCTTGACATATTGATCAGAACTGATTTTAATCATTTTAACTAAATAACATTAAGTATTATGTATTGATACTAATAAAACTAACAGTGCCACGGTAGTTGTGGCAATGCCTGTGTAGCATTGTTATAGTTTTTTCTTCATGCATTTGTCTTCAAACAGCCATCAATTGAACCCTATAGAGAAGATGACAAAGCAAAGAGGTGAAGCAAGCACCAGAAATCTAACGCAAAACAAAGGATGGGTGTGAAAGAGTGATGGAAAAATGTGAAAGGTAAAATGATCATTCCATCTCCTCCTCCATCCTTGTTAGGTGCTCCAGGCGCTAGCCTACCCTCTGCATGCCATAGTGGTGGTGACTGGGGTGGTGGGGTGGGAGGTAGAGGGGAGGAGGGGTCTCAGTGCTGGCCAGGGAGAGGTTGTCCTGGCTGTGTAGCTCCATCTCCCGCATCACCTGTGCCTTTAGACCCCCGTACAGATGGCTGCAGTGCTGCAGACTCTTCCTCCTCCATCGTTGTGTGCTGTCGCTGTCTTTGCTCACCCCAAACCAGTCAGCCGTACCCCTGAAGGAAAGACACACTCTGGTGGGTAAATGGGTGAAAACTGAAGATTCCAACATGTTTTCTTGATTTAAGAGGGTTAAATGAGAAATTAGAAAAGCTCATTAGAAATTAGAAAGCAGCAGCAATTCATGATTTCAGATTGTAATTTTGAACTTGTGTACCAAGCCATGGGCTCTTTCAGGGGTCATCTGAGGATGAAAAATCACCCCGACCTCTGCAAAAAATTGTCCAATAAATTCTTCAGTTTGAAAAAACAGAAAGAGCATAAAATATTGACATCGTCACCTTCAGACCATATTCACTCCAGATCATCCTGTGATTGGACCAGTATGTATTGCAAAAGGGACAACTATGTTGAACCTAAAGTAGTGTTGGTTTATGCTATGGAGATTGCGGTTTTTCTGCAAGTCCTAACATCTATAAAAGAATGAAATGATAAAAGAAATGCTGTCCTGATTGTCATCATTCTATTTGTATTCTGGCCCACGCCGAGCCGTACGTCCCTAAGGACTAGCAGAACAATATGCTGATTACTGGATGGATTGCAGCTGGTTGATGGGGATTAGTTGATGGGTTAATTGGATCATTAGTTGATTGCTTTCTTATCTATAGTGATGAAGAGAACCATACAAAGACAGAACATCTGGTTTTGCAATCTTTAAATGTGGAGTCTTACACATTTTCTCTGGATCCTTAAATAGGCGTACGACATAGAAAGGGCATGTAGAGTGAATGGAAAATATTCTCTGGTTCCAACATGAAGAAAATCCCCCAAATTCAATTTATTTCAGTAGCATAAATCAGCTCAAACATGTTCCAGATGAAGGTTAAGAGACTGGATAGTGAAAATCTACATCAAACCTGGACCAGCATCTCTCCAGCTGCAGCACACAGTGAGGACGATGATCAGGCTGCAGCAGGTCAGTGGAAATGATGGTCTGTTATGCAACATGCCAACATATTAGACTAAGAAATCCTTATAAATTCAGCTCCCCTGTCATATTTTTCTCTTTCCTGTATCTTTATATTTCTCAGTGAACGTGTGCATCTGCGGGAAGAATCCTACTCATCCAACACGGCCTGCTGCATTCTCTTCTGTCAGCAGCAAAGAAACAGATGTTGTCTGGTAGTTCTGCAGCTGATGATCTGACATGGCCATGTGTGTTTGTGTATGTTCCACATTTAAAATCGATAAACGTGAATTCGGTGTGTGCATCCAGGTCTTTTTTTTCCCCCCATGAAACAGTGCTTGCGTGCCAGGCTGCGTGTTCAGGAAGAGGAGGCCACTCTGGGAAGACTGTTTGGAGAGCAGAACGCTCAGTAATAAACACTCAGGCCTCATCATCAAGAAGGACACCATCTGGGGAAGCCTTTTAAGGCTGCACAGGGGCAGGGAAGGGGGTGGCGCAGGCCTGATTGTTGTCCCTCCAGAGAGGAATGTAAAAGAAAGAGGACAGGTTTGGGTTCAGACTGGACCCCTCTGAGCAGGAGGGCTAACAGAGACAGACAGAGATATGAAAATAACTGAATAACTCATTACAGATAAGTTGCAAAAAATCATTTGCTGATGTAAAACCCATTCAAACACTCCCCTACACTGTGAGTCAAGACCTGTTTTTACAGATACTGTAGATCAAATGTGTTTATAAGTGGATACATGCGCTGACAAGGATGCAGGTCATATTTGCCCACAGAAATCCATCAATAAAACATTTCATGACTGGTTGACGACAGCAAAAACCCTCAACTATCAAACATTGCAGCCACATTAAGCTGCATGAATTAGCTTTCTTATCCTCAAGGTAAGACTGGTACACACAAAGCAGCAATCCTGTGTAATTATAGGCTCGGATAGCTTCAATTTCATGAGGGAGAAAAAGCCAAGGGGGCAAATCTCCAGTCTCCAGGGGAACTTAAGTCTCATCGTGGTCTAAATGCTGTTTGAAATGAGAAAAGGAACGTCTGAGGTAAGACAGAATGTTTGTCTTTTTGACACAATATTTATCTCAAGTAAAAATAATGATATTCTGTATTGGCTAGTGATGACTTCAGCCCGAATCTGTCTGTTGATGGTTGAAACGTACACTGTGTGAATAGTTCAAATGTGTTCTACCTTGACTATAGCTGCACCATTGTGTAACACTAACAGTAGCGGTACTTTTACTGATGATACTTGTACGTTTTGCTGCTCTGCTAATTCTGTTAAAACTCATATGTATCTTTACTTGGATGAAATTTTAAAAAATGCAGGACATTTACCTTTAGAGTATATCTACAGTGCTGTATTGCAACTTTTACTTAAAGCGATATTCAATTCAAACTTTATGTCAGATTCACATGCAGAAATAGCAGATATCTGAATACACATCTCTGAATACGCATCTCTGTCTAAAGGTTGCACAATCCACCAACCAACATGTAAACTTTGTTTTTTGTGCAGATAAAACAGTCAAGCTGTAACATAATAATCAGTGAGTTTTACAGCTGCTGGTAGGCAGATCTCAGGTTTGATGTTTGCCCCCATTTTCCGGTCTCTATCCAAGATAAGCTTAAAGCTACACTGTTGGCTATAAATTCACATTTATTTAACAGTAAAGAGAGTGATATCAATGCTCTCATCTAACCCTTGGTGAATGTCATTCTGTTCCTTTAAGCATCTGAATACTACCTTCACTGCAAAAAGAAAAGACCTGCAGTTTTACTTGTATTACATGTAGATAATGATAAAAATATTCAGTGAAAGTAAAGTCTAAAGGCTATTATAATATACATTTTATACTTTATTTTAAGAAAATATTAATCCCTCCACAACAATGAAAAACATCATTGAGGGCTAGATTTCAAGGAAGTTCCAATCCTCTGGCCAAAGCACCTCAAGCTGACTCTGACAACATATACATAACAGTATCTTCAGCTCTGGTTTGCCCTATCCTGAAAATCCACAGCACACTCACCTGTCCAGAGAGCTCCAGGAAGGGTTCAGAGTCAGGGTCATGCCTGAGGGGGGTAGGGACTGTGGAGCTGTAGAGCCTCCACCACCAACATCATTAAGATACTGTCCTTGTTTACCCCCACACTAGTGCTAAACCCTGATCTGCTGAATGCAAACTGATCCTCTGCAGGCCACACATCCAGCGTTCCATAAGGGGATTTCCTGGTATACAGGCCAGCAGTACCTTGTAATGCTCTCTGTTACGCAAAGATAGGATGATCACTACGAGTCCAGACTCTGCAAAACACCCCGGTCCCGTTCAGCGAGCTCCCGTTTAATCAAGGGTCAGAGGAAAAGCTGGTCTGATCGCCTCGATGATCTCATCACGATGTTCAGAGATCCACAGAGGACTTCAGTCTTCCACCAGCTGGACTCACTCATTCAGGGAACTGATGAGCGGAAGGCTCTTAAATTTTCTGACCCTGTGTCCTCAGCACACAATATAAGTTTCCATATGCCTGTATGTGTGAGAGAGTGTGTGAATGTGTCAGCGGCTGGCAGGCCTCCCAGTATCCCTCCTCAAGACTTCGCGTAAAAGGGTGGCCTACTGGGCAAACAGGACAGCAGCTCTGGTCCTTGTCAAACTGAATGTTTCCCCCATCCAGAGCCCCGACGAGCTCCATCAATGAGGTCCCTCTCTCTCTGTGGAGTATGTGTAAACACCAGTCCTCCCTTAAACACAACAGTGCACCACCGGAAATGGGAGATTTGAAAGAGGGAGAGATGAGACATCATACACATTTGGGAAGGAAGAGAGGGGAGGGAGGGCAACAAGACATGCCTGGACATGACACACACACATACGCACTCATATACTGGAGTGGTAGAGGCAGAGATATTCTAAGAGTATAGAGATATGACACTCTCAGAACCTCTGGGTATGCAGGAGGTCCAAAATGAATGGAGCTCTATGGAGCAGAAGCCCCAAAATGAATGTTTTCGATATAATGGGTTGATACAATAATTATCAGTCTATTAGATATTTTTTTGCTGCTTCAATTGTTGTGAAATACTGTTATTTAAGTAGTAGCACTGGTAGCACTCTCCAGTAGCCCCACAAGCCACTTTATGACACTATACTTTATGGCATTAATAGTCGGAGGAACATCTCTGCTGTTAAATTAACCAGATGTAGATCTCAAAATGTTGAGATGTAGATCTCAAAATGCTAGTGGTTTGTGGGCAAAATCTCCTTCCTTGTAAGAAAAACGAAAGTTCTGATATATAATCGATACTATATTTGTACAAACTAAAATAAAATTTGGGCTTTTTTGTCTAGAAGTGAGTGAAAATAATTATTTTAGCTGTTTAGCTCCATTCACTCCCATTCATGGACTCCTTCGTGAGCGCCCTCTAGGTGAATTGAAGCCGATTTTGGCGCAACGGAGTTAATAGGGAGTGAACGGGCTGTATGTAGAATGGCTGTGGTAGTGGTACAAAGGTTCACATTGAACCTGACCTCGCTTTGCAGCAGTATATTCATGTGAAGTCCCACTGAGCATGTGAAGTTCAGTTCAAACACCTATCATTAATATAAATCCTATTTATAATATAACCTATTGAATATAAATGCAAATCTGCGGTCTGATCTGTTAAAATTTAAGGCTCATTGAAGTGAAAAATTACTAATAAGGAGCTTTTTCTGTTGTCCTGCAGATCAACAAACATTAGGACGTCCTCCAGTTACCCTCCAAGGCACGAGTCTGCAGCACATCAGACACTGGCATGCACCTTGTTTGAAGAGTAAAGATTTATCCAGTATTTCTGCACTCTTTTGAGGCGAAGATACCTCAGCTAACCTCCAAGAGGCCGAACACAAAACAAAACAAACCTCTCAGTCCTATTAAGTCTCTCATCAACATCAAACGCATATACGATTCTGTTTCTCTCTCATGTACACATTCCAGGTTATTAAAGCGCAGCATGAAAAAGTTAAGGCATTGAACTTTTTTGAACTGCTTTGAAGAAGTGTCTCAAGGTTTTAGATTTCGACTCAAACATTTACACTCAATTAATCACTGCGGGAGGGGCTGATGTGACGTAGCCACAAGCTGTATGAAGCACATAGAAAGTCTATGTGAGTAATTGTATTATTATGTCTGCATGAAACCACGTTGTCCTGTCTGCCACCATAGACTGATGCTGATACACTGTGAGTATGAGAGTTTATGTGCTGTCCTCTTGTGTCACAGTTGCACAAAGAGTCTAAGGAGGACGAGTAGAAGTAAAAATTCAGTCAAGATAGACATCAATAGGGAAAAGATGTTGTAAAAAGCTAGATTTCTTGTGTATTGTTCTATAAACGGATTCCCAAAAATAAGCCTCACAAATCTGATATCTTGGCTCGTCACTAAATTTTGAAATAAAGCACGACTAGCTCACCATTTGGTCAGCATTGCCTTTCAACACCTTCAAATTGCTACTCCCTCCCTCCTCCACCTCGCCTGTACCTGATGATCTGTTTGGGTATGGATGAACGTCGTCGGGTCAGTATTTTGGGGATGCAGGACCGCCTTCGGACAGTTGATACCCTCCTGGGGCCCCTCTGGCCCTTTGGGGGAACTGTGTTGACTCGCTCAAAGCGCACCCTTTTCCCACTTAACACACATTGCGGCATGAAGAGAAGAGGACAGGGAAGCAGCGAGGAACAGCAGATTGTAAATAAGGCAACAAAAAAAAAAATCAAAGGAAAGGGAGGACAAGAGAGAAAAAAAAGAGAGGAGGATTAATTTGTGCAAAATGAAAAAGGAGGAAGCAGCTTAAATTAGTTTTGTCAGAGATTTATTAGTGGAGAAATAATATGCTGGAGGAAATCTGCAGAGAGGAGAGATGAGAAACAAGTGTGTGTGTGTGTGTGTGTGTGTGTGTGTGTGTGTGTGTGTGTGTGTGTGTGTGTGTGTGTGTGTGTGTGTGTGTGTGTGTGTGTGTCTGTGTGTGTGCGTGCGTGTGTGTGTGTGTGTGTGTGTGTGTGTGTCTGACCTCTTGATGGATTGTGTGAAGGATGGTAGTCTCTCCAGAGGAGGTCTGAGGTAGTTGTTGGAGGATTCCACAACAGTGATGCAGGTCTGAGGGTTTTCTCCTGGCATGCTGACACTGCGTAGGCGCTTTACCGGCTGTAACACACAAACACACCACACACAGATAGATGATGCACGTCCTTAACCATCTATCGTCATGGGGTTCCTGAGCCTTCCCAGCAGACATTGGGTGAGAGGAACTCCCGCAGACGCGGGGGAGAACATGTAAACTCTGGGCAGAAAGTCCCGATGTTGAGATTCGAACCCTGAACCTCGTAGCTGTGAGGTGACAGTGCTACCCATTGCAACACCGTGCCGCCTAACATGAACAATGCCATGAATTTTTAGTCGCACACTGAATTTTTAAATTCTAGTATTTCTTCTACATGTTGAAACAAATATTGTGAATATTCTATTTATATTTGTGTATTCGACTCCTCTGTTTTTACCTGGATGAATGTGGGCGTGTCTTCCGGCGTCAGCTGGATGGTCGGGATGTCCAGGTTGAGCCATGGTGGCTTTCTCCTCTGCAGGCTGCTGTTACTGCTGCCTGGCTCATCCATGCTCGCTAGCTCCCCCTACGCCTGCCAGCTGGACGACACAACCAAAGGGCAGTCAAAATACGTTCACAGACACAAAGGCAAAAGATATGCACCTGTCGAAGGACAAAAAAAAAAAATGAGCAGCTTTGTTGATTTATTACAGGCACTGCAAAGAATGTGTTCAAAATTAAGCGTAATCCATGTTCCTGCATGGTGCAGGCTCAGACAGATGCAGTGTGGAGGCAAATGCCTGGAACCGCTAAATCCACATGTTTAAAGCTGTTGGGCAGCCTCAGCATCTTTCAAATAACCTGCATCACAATACAGAGTGACCTCATTCGTGCCTATTAATGATCCAATCCTGCAGCTTTGTTGTATTCTCCTTAATAAATAAAGTTTTGTGTCTCTAACTCTAATTTGATCACTTTTAATGGTTGTTGTATTTGTATAAAAGCACTTTTTACTGTATTTTATTGTGTGTTTAATCCTCAAATGTCCGTGACTGCGACATTTTTAGTGTTTCAAAGAGTGAGCAGGGGTTCACTGCGTTCTTTAAATCCAATTTCATTGTCCTCTCTATAACAGTCAGTAAACTAAATTCATAAGAGTTTTGCATGACTGTAGAACTGGGCAGGAAATCTCCTGGGAGATTTACGAATGACTGCCGATACAGTCAGGCTGGCAGTTTGGCGCTGTCTGCTTTCACATCTCCACTACAGACTAAATGAATGAATCCTTTGTCCTGTGTTGTTGGTCGCTGTTACTCAAAGGAAAACAGAGAGAAATGCTGTTATCTTTGCAACAGCAGCTCCAACAATTTATGCTGGAATCAATGTTGTGTAACAAGCAACAGAAGAGCACTGATTAATGACGAGTTCTGTCTGCTCTGATTCGGGCAGAATGTCATATTTCTTCTCCTTGCTGTTGACATGTTTTACTGTGGCTGCTTAAAACCTCTCTGCTCCAGATGAGGCTCAAACCCCACAACCTCTGCATCACTCTGCTGTATTTGTACGGTGCATTGATGGACTGCACCACTGGAGCCTCTGTAGCACAGTCTAACAGTGTTTTGGAAGGGCACCTATGGCACCATCTACCACAAGATGGTGTTAGACTTCTCATACGCAAGCATCTCCTCTCATACTAGGAAAGGCAAACACAGCAGAGCCAGGCAGAAGAGAAAGGATAAAGTGGTCTGAGAGCAGCTGGCAGACAATGTGGGACAGAGAAAACCTGATAGATCGAACATCTCAGCTACACAAACAGAGGGAAAGCCACAGACTAGTGAGCCAAAACCTCCACTTTATCCTGTTGTGGCTAGTAGATGGGTTTATGGGTAGTAGAAGCCATATGGAGAGACAAAGGGGTTTTCCTGCTTAACTGTTTCAGTGGATGGTGTATTGGATTAAAAAAGAAAGTCGAGGAGCCAAGAGACGATTTTTACATACATGTAAAGGTCCATGTACAGGTCCAGAGAAGCCCAAACCTCCCTCTCCCAAGCCACCTCCTCCAGCTCCTCTGGGGGTACACCAAGGTATTCCCAGCCAGCTGAGAGATATAATCCTTCCAGTGCATCCTGGGTCTATCCCTGGGCCTCCTCCCAGTGGGACATGCCCGGAATACCTCCCCAGGGAGGCGTCCAGGAGCCATAACCAAATGCCTGAACCACGTTGGCACTAATATCTGGTGGACTAGAGAGGGTGTGGACTTTTGTAACACCATCTGAGATAATATGTTGTAAATCAAATAAAGAGCAGCGCGGAGCAACTAAGGTTATCCTAAATGTTTGCTGATATATCGGCTCTGTTGACTTAGGCTGAGGACAAATGATGAACGTAGGAAATTCAATAAATCTAATAGAGGGCATATTCGGTATCATGGACCAATCAAAACAAATTTTGGCCAGCCTATAATAAAGGCCTGTTGTTGGGGTGAATTAAGGCCGTGATTGGTAGCCTGCTTCTCTCTATCATCTGTCTGCAAAACTGGTCTTTTCCACATTTATTTCCATGTTCACTTTAGTAAAATGTTTCTCGGTCCAAGAGGAAGTCATTGAACAGGAGTGGAGTATTACTGGATAGATAATCGGACACCTGCATGGGGCTCTGGTGAGAGGTAATGAGCGGCAACCAATGAGGAGCTCTTGTAGATCTCGGCTGTGACTCATTCATGTGATTCATGTGTTGTGAGTGAAATTACAGTCTCCCCTCTCTATTCCCATTAACCCATTAGACAAAAGAAAATTCAATATCATCATCATAGGCGGTGCTGGAGAGATAATTATTCTTCTGACCAAAGCCAAGTCTGACGAGCTGAAAGATCTGCAGCTGTTGGACTTCTTGATTCCAAAGATCAGAACAGACAAAAGCAATCACAAGAGCACTTCATGCTCAAGGGGAAAAAAATCTCCCATTTAGATATTCTTTGTTGTTGAATACAATCAGTTTAAGCCCATGGTATCCTTCTGTTTTCTGGTATATCCGCTCTCGTCTGGTTTGAAAGTGTTCTCCTACAATTCCCAGGTGTCTGTTGCAGCAAAGCCTACAGAACAGGTGTGAACATGTAGCTCTCAATAAAAGGCGGGTGTTTGGAAAAGTAAAGAGAGTGATTAGTCAGCAATAAATGAGAGTATTAATGCAACAAGAGCATCAGTTGCGTGTGTGTTCCCATGTAGTTCAAACATCACGTCTTCTTCCATTAAATACTGATCTACTGAGGTTAACAGGGAGTGGATGTTTTTACTTCTCTCTTCTACAACGGATTTGACACTATATCTCAAGATCTTTCAAATTTTATAATATATAAATATATATAATAATAACTCTCCAATACTGAGAGGTGTTAGAGTTAATTCGAAAAGGTACCTAAGTTATTAAAGTGTCACAACTGACATAGACATGCATAAATTTCAACCAGGACTTCAGGACTTAACATGCAATAAGTGAGCCAGACAGAAATGTGTCAAAAATGATTGAATGGATTAACACGAAACAATTGAAAATTGTCCCGACTTGTGCTGATATGGATGAAATCTTTGATTTGGCTATAAATGTCTCGACAAGTGTTGGATAAATTAACGTGAAGATGAATCCTATATGAATTTGGCATTCCCTTATCTTTTCCTCTCGCGCCCCATGAGGCCATGAGTATATGTCTCTACAACTATTGGATGGATTGTGAAGAAATACAGACATCCATGGAGAATGACTCTTATTTTGGTGATTGCTTAACTTTCCCTCTGTCGTCATTATCGGGTCAGAATTGTATTTTTTTTAAAAGCAACACTTTGATTTACAACCAAAGTTTGATATATGACCAAACTGCAAAACTAATGACATTCCCATCAGCCGAAGACTTTGCATATATCGCATATTATCAAGTGTTATGCTAACTAGCTACACAACATTGTGTGAGTCACAGGTGAGCTTTCGTTCTGGGATTTTGTCCTCAGTTTCTGGACCCTCTACAGTTCTTGAAACTTCAGCCTTATCTCTGGGTAAGTTAACATCTACAGTATAGGCTATGTAAGGGATAAAGTTACCGAACAACAGGAAAGATATAGGCCCCAAAGTGGAAGCTATTTTAAATCCGTAATAAAATATTTAATAAGAAACCAGTTTTCCATGGATGCGACACCCTGTATCTCCATTTTCCACATGCCTGCTAACCAAAACATGGCTCTGTGCTGCATCAGAGTAATTAATTCTATGGATATGATTTGGATTGTAATAATAAAAGTTAAATAATGATAATATAATAATTAAGATGATGATGATATGTTGTCAATATGACATATGAACTTTGAAGAGAGGAGATATTTCTATCAAATATATGTTTTTAATGTTTAAATAAACCGTTAACACTCTTTTGTACGTGTTTATTCATGTAAGTTGCAGAACACTTGAAGATTTGATTATTTCTAAGCTCTGTCAGAAGCTGAGCCCCATTCAATGTGATTATTCAACCTCTGCATGTCCGTCAATGCAACACATCTTTAAATATAGTCTACAGAGAGACAGTTATATCCTTAGGCTCACCTTTTGGCATCTGTGTAAAACTAAGTACATCCTCAAATACAAGATCCTAACTTTCCTTTGACACTCAAACGTGGACTTTAACTTATACGCTCTATGACTCATTTTACTGTTGAAGGGCTGCACAAACCTTGCATAAAAAAAAACCTAAAAAATATGTTGTATTTTTGCATTTATAAAATGGTGCGTAAGCAAAACAAAACAGGTGACACGCAGCTCTCATGCCTGTGTAGAAAGTGGCATCGTTGGTTACAGTGTATGAACGGTGTTACAGCAGCTACATACGTTACATGTTCAATGTAAAACAAGCTAGAGGGTAAGATGATGGTACACATAATACCTACTTAACATTATTATTATTATTCTAAAACAAACCCCTCAAAAAATGACCTCAGAAGTACAATGATTAAAAACCACACAACGGTGAGCCCTTAGGAGAGGCAGAGTTGAAATTACCCTCCACATTTGTCATTATTTAGGATGTGGATACAGTCTACATAATATTTAGATATGAAGGCTAGTTGACTTCTTCTCCTTCCTTCTCTTGCCTCTCAGATGCTCGTGCCAGTGTTTTGGCCTTACTGTGGTCAAATTTGGAAGCCTCCGCTTCTCTTACGGTCACAGAGGATAAACACACCCCTGCAAATAGAAACCTCCACCAGAACAATCAATGACCACATCCTTTGCTTATTCTGTGCATGTGATGCTGAATGTGTGTCTGTGTGCATGCTGACAGACTCCGATGCACTTACACCGTGAAGCATCCAATGCACGCACTCTCACATGCATACAGTACATGAACACTCACTGGACGGCCTTCGCTTCAGCGTCAGGTTTTTGCAGCTCTCCATACAGCTGAAGGAGAAATGCCGTGTGATCCAAAATCGATCTCCTCTTTTTCCATGTTGCATCCGCCATTTGTTACTCCATGATCATGATCTCTGTTTTTTTTTCTCTAGTTGGGTTTTCATGACAGGCAGATTAGGGGCTATAATCCCTATGCTGTACACCACATGACATTACCCTGCTGTCAGCCCACAGAGGCCCCTGATTGGACAGTGATATCTGCCCTCAGCAGGAAGTAGCATCTAAGACACAAAGTATCATTTTTCAGAGTGGAAGAACTGATCATGACTTTGTGAAATTGTCTCACTGGGAGTCACATACTACATCTAAACAATGTTATTTTTTATTCGACTTCATGCATGACAATAAAAGAAAATGTCATGCAGATGTTTGAGGCTCACATCCTGGCCTTTCCTCTCAGGTTTATATCTGGAAGCTGCAACATGTATGAAAGATGTGGCCACTTAAAAAAAAAAAACTGACAGGAAAATACAATATTCTTGACCTATGCTGTCAAGTGATAGCTGGTACCATTTGAGAAGTATCATAGGAAATCTTTTGTGCTGCAGCCTGAAGTGCCTATAGGGGAATTCAATGGAACAGTGGTGCAATTGGATCCTTTTCGCGTATGGTGACATTTCCGGACGTGCCGAGACAGAATAAAACAAAGGCATCCCCTCTGCACCCAAGCAAGACTTGTCCTGACACTGCTCCCTGATTCCAGCCTGTGAGGCTGAGGCAACCAGTCACTGTGGCATGGAAACATACTGTGACTGAATGCCAATACACTCTCTTATTCAATGAATCTTTATTTTAAGCAGCCCAAACCCCTCTTTTTACTCTCTAAACCTCCCCCACTCTCATCTGTTTCTTTCTTCCTTCTCTTTTTGTCTCGAATCTCATTTCATATAATCTGCAGCTTTGCATTTCATTTCCTGCCAGAAGTACGACCGACATATCTGAGCTTTTGCAGGGTAGTATTAGTACTTTGAACGCAACCTGCTATGTTAAGAGTTCCTCAGAGGTCAGTGAGGCAGAGCAGAGAGTAGTAGTGAAATTAATTGGTGCATGTTTGGGTGATATTTAGTTGCAGAAACTTGATGGTTGATGCAAACGGCATGTTAGCACACTGTTATGTCTCTTGCATGACAGATTAGTGCTAGTCTGTCATAATCTGTCTTTTCTATTGTCTCTTTTCTCGTCTGTTTATTAACATTAAAGGTACATTTCGTAGAGTTGGCCCTTGAAATGGGGAGGAAGTGTTTACATTTTGAGGTGGAGCCGGATCAAGGTGCAGATCCAGGAAAATGATACTGCACCCTTGGCAAGAGGTATGCGTTCTCTGAGTGCCCTTCTGGTTCACCATAGTACGTCATTTCATTCAATAAAGAGCGAAGAGAGAAAATAAAGCAAAAGCAAACAAGCTTGCTTACATTCAGTCACAAAGATTGACATCTTTTCTCAGTTGCCAATAGAATGAGTTCACACAGCTGTCTCACAACTGGAAACCAGTGCTCTTTTGTTGGGCACAACATCAATGCATCGCCCACAATAATCTGCAACAGTGTCCTAAATGTTGGATTCTCCAGCTCTTTGCCTCAAAGATTAGCAGTGATGGTTTGCTACTGGTCTGCGGTGTAAATATGAGGGTCAAATTTAGGTTAGACTCAAAAAGAAACAAACCATATCTGGATATTGCTTTTTACAAACACTGAGTTTACTACATTATACAATATGTTTTTGTATTTATCCTTATCTCAGAATCGTCCCACGTAGCCACGGTGGAGTTTAGCCTTGCTTTAACCCACAGTTTGATATTTCTGCACTTAGGATTTTGTGTGAATTAGACAAAACAAGACATGTAATAATTACACATTAGTGACCTTTAAAGAGGCTCTTAGGCAGATTTTCTTACTTTCATACAGAGCGATAGGCTAGTTGTTTCCCCTGTCTTTTGTCTTTATGCTATAAACTAAGATAATCAGCTGCTGGCTGTGGCTTCATATTCATTGTGCAGATGTAGAGAGAGTGTTATTGATCCTCTCTTTAACTCTCAGCAAGAATCAGTACATTTTCCCAAATTAAATTAAATGTTACCGTAATTCAACTTCAAATACTGAGAAATCCCGCAGTGTGATGCCAGTAAACTGATACAGTAACACACTGATATATTCTGCTGATGTTGCCATTGATACGTAAAGATTTAATTTTGCTGAGGCGGGCGTTTAGACTTTTTATTTTCCTCTTAAATTTGGATGCTTTACTTCCTGTGGGCAGGAAGTGACCAGACGTTAAAAAAACAAATCCCCTGGAAGCTTCTAAAAAATGTACATCTCATATATTTCTCCATCATCCTATTTGCTCTGATGTAACAAAGCATGAGTAGGTCACATAGATTAGCTTTGACTTAAGCTGTGTGCATTAACCATCCACCCCCACCATACTACCATGTACTGTACATTCTGGGCCCCCATCGGTGCCAGATGTTACAGTAGATCATATCCTCTATGTTGGCAGAGTCCTGTTGTATGATTGAACGTGTGCGTGTATGTGTAAGCTGCTGCAAACAAACACTAAATGATTGAACATCTGCCACAACAGTAGCTCAGTTATGGGAATCCTCATCTCAGAGAGCAAAACAATAAATGATAAATGTGATCAATAGAGAAAAGAAGGGATTTACCTTTTTATAATATCATCAGCTGTTTTTTTTTGTAATCATGCAAACATAATCTAAAGAGAAAAGTAAAATCTTCTCATGTCTGCAGTCATAATGGAAGAAATCAACAAGGCATCCGACCTGAATCCATACTGGGAAAGTGAGGGTGGAATGTGGGAATAGTCAAAGGGCACAATTATATATTATCTCTCCAGCATAAGAAGTGATCCCTTAGTTTAAGCGTAACAACCACAGACTCAGACCCCACACTATGGGCGGACCCCGGGGGGGTCGGGCCCAACCATCCGAGGATTTGGCTCTGCTAGAAGAAATCTGCATCACCTCTGTTTTCATGCACAGACCCAATAATGTGAAGGGGAACCTGAGGCTTGTGGGGGAAAAGTCAAATGAAATCCATACAAAGATTTTTTTTAATTAAAAAATAAAAACTCCTACTTGGTTTCTATGGGTTTTTGTCCATTTGTAGTGTCTGGACTTCATCCAGCTGATGTTTGTCAGTCTGTGATGCCACAGCGGACAGTGTGATGTGATGGAATAGAATAGAATAGAATAGACTTTATTGTCTACTTTTGATGACAAAAGGCAGAAATTTGTCTTTGGCTGCAAGTTCAAGAGACATAAATAACAATACAACAGTACATAAGAAAAACACTCTGTATATCTCACAGTCAGATAAACCTGATCACACTACAATAATAAAAGGCACAATAAAAGCTACATTAAAAGGAGCAGTAAGTGTTCGGCTGTGAGGACAAAAATCAGGGATAAGTAGTGACATTTGTTAATGGTTAAGATGTTTAATAGCAATAGGAATAAACAATGTTTTATAGATGTTCTCCCCTGCACAGGGCACACTATACCTTTTCCCAGAGGGCAGGAGCTGAAATTGCAGCTATCTCAGCTTAGCACGTCGGCTAATGATCTAAACAAGTTAAATTAAACAGAATCATGGTTGACTTAATATGCTATTGGAAAGTGACATCACAGCCCCTGCATTTACCGCTCCAGTCAAGGACTATGCCACATGTAAAAATGGAGGAAGACGTTTTAAAGACAGACTTCAGTACCTGCAGTGATAGATTTACTCATGCAAAATTCTTCTGCTTGCACCATTGGTGAGTGATGGACAGGAGAATGCCTTCAAAAGTCGATTGCCGATGTTGTGTGAGTTTTGTTTCTGGACATTAGCAGTATCCGGCTATTAAAACAAAATTCCAGTCAGTCATTTTCCTCTGGCGCTGGGACTGCACTGACTGTACATTCTAGGACACTAATTCAAAATGCTAACACCGGTCTGCAAAGGGTTTGAAGGGTTTGATTACTCTCCAAAATCCACTGACAGGCTCACACTTGAAGCCCGTGAAGCCATCTGTGCAAACATGGCAGCGATTGTCTCATGTAGCGTGTCTGTCTTTCATTTTGATGCCACAGATTAAATAAGAGTGAGCAATTTACTGGTGAAGCAGCCACCGCGCTGCTACGCCTCAACTCACACTGCTGCATAGGGGTGCTGAAACGAGTCCCACTTAACACAAACGATGTTATGTTGATTTCTAGCATCATAAAAAACCAGTATCTCTGCTCACGTTTCTAAAAATTAAGACTGTATTTCCTCAAAAACCCTCTTTTACCTCCTATAATAAAACACAACAGGCCTTTGAAGCCTTGTATCGCCTATACCCTCTTCCTGGTGAGCCTGAGGAGGATGAACATATTCAAACCATGTGCCATTGTGAGAAACTCTCAAAAGCTTCACATTTTTTCATTGTTGGTATCTTTTGTTTACAGTAAACATGAATTAAATGGTTTTATCAATGCTTAAAATATGCATAAGCTGCAACCAAACAAAACTAAAATGCTCTCTGCTGTTCGGTGCTTCTATGCCACAACTGGTCTGTGTGCGCTGTATTAAAATCTCACCAACCTGGGCCCAATCTGCCGCACACTGTGGCGTCACTGCAGGCAAGGAAATACCTCACATTCCTGTGAAGCGCCAAAGAACCTTGCATCTCTCTTCACCTCAGCCCCTCCTTGTCTGCCACAGGATGACAGACATGAGAACCGTGATCATGGAGGTGTTTTATCATCTACCCTGCAGCACATGCTCCCGCACCAAACCTGCACAATCCTAGCATTTACTGCGGTGTAGCACGCTGTGTGAGGTCCCTGTGCTCCAGCACTGACTAATGCATGATGAGAAGTAAATGAAATATTTACACCATAAGGGGCAAAGCTAATATTAAATATAGGTAAGCAGCACAGTACATGTACAAATATTTGCAAACGGCTGCCTAAGAAACGTTCATGCATAATTTAGTTAATCTGGTTCCAAACCCAGCAGCTCTGACATGTTAAAGCAGGGAGTGGTGAAATGTTAAGACGATAACGGTACCACTGGGTACATTACATCTGGGTTTGGTGTCATGATAATCAATAGGGCTGTCGTAATAGTGAAATTTAAGCTGATGATCGTCATAAATAATTTCGATTAAGTATTTAATTGTCTTCCTATGGTCATTTTATCCCCCATGGTAAATGTAAGTGTAATAACAGTGAAATAATACAGATTTATCTTAGGAAGAAGAGCCATTTATTGTCACTGCCACATTTATATTTAGACACTCGTCTGAAAGCTGCAGTCAGAGCCAATCGCCTGGATGGACCTGCAGCTGTCTGTAACCAAGTTCAGCAAATTGGACTGGGTGGTGGATCTGTAGATATTTTTTTTTAATATTAGTGGTATTATCAGGTTTGAACGTGACCTTCCTGCTGCAAACCCAGCAAGTTGCCTCCTCAAAGTATCTGGGCTCTTTTCATGTGTGTTTAAGCCAAAATATTCCCACAGTGGTGCAGTGAGCTGATGCATGATATTCACGTCAAGAGATGCTCTTTGAAAAGTTAAGAAGCTTGAGCGATACAGTCAGCGGCGCTAAAGGCTAATTTAATTCTCCACTCATAGCAGAATAAGCACAACCAAGATGGCGTCATTCAGGAGCTCCAGTCACACGTCAGACGGTGGGAAACAGCATGGAAGAAGTGATGGGAATTATATTTCTGTTACATCCAGCTGTTTTTATACAGATGAATGGAAAATTATTCTAACGGTTATGCAAAATAACAGGATATTGATTAATATGATCAGGAGATTATATAATAACTAGTCAGCATGTCTCACAAAGTGAAACAACAGCCTTGTTGACTGAGGGAAATGTATTATGCAATCCCCTGTAAACAGCCAATTTTAGGAATGCCCTTGCTGAGTATAAGTGAAGGGTCAAAATGTTGCATTTATACGTTGTGAATGTTTTTATTCTTTCATTACGAATCAAATATTTATTATTTTTCAGAATCCAGCTGCAGTTCAAATTTTGAATCCCAGCGCTATCTATTGGTTGAAACCCTAAAAAATATGCTTTTCAAAAATTTTGGCGAACTGAATGAGATGCTAATATGATTAAGAAAGATGTCTGCCTGAATAAATAAGGGAACAGCATAAAAAGACAGACATAAACAGTAGCACAGACAATCAGAGCAGATCAGAGTTTAGGCCTTACATCCTTTGTCTCCCTCTAAGCGCAATCATGTTTTCTCTGCTCAGCTGTCAAAGCAGGAGAGATTTAATTAGAAACTTGAAACTGGGGGAAAAGCAGGGAAAGTTAAAATCCGCGACTAACCTTCCTCCACAGCTGGTTTTGCATAGTCATAAAGCTCTTCACTTCACACCTACACACTTCTGACAGAGCAGTTTTTGCACAGGAAGACAAGTAAAGAAAAAAAGCGCTATCATTTTTGCAGGTCTTGCTATCAAATATAACCTCAAGGCATCTGTTGCTGCCGCCTGTAACATCGAATGTTGACAGTAAACTCTAGTGACAAAAACAAAATATTAAAAAGGTCTGTATACATGCGTTATGGCTGGAAATGTTCTACCACAGTGTTAACAGGACAATAAAGCATGTCATGCTTTCATGTCGGGGACGCACAAACTGACACAAATTAGACATCAGATCCCATTTGATACGATTTTTTCCCCGCAAACTTTGCTTTTAGATGCTTCATTACAGAATCTGTATGAACCATATGACCAAAATAGTCATATAATCTGTAATTATGTTACTTACAGATGGAATCATTGTCAAAATTGTCAAAACATGAAGGACTATGTTTGCGTAAACAAACAAACATACTGTATGCATGCTTGTGTTTGTTGATTCCGTGTGCAGGAACCATGCGTATCTCCATCTGTCTGCTATGCCAAACATCTGCATTAAACACCTGTCGCTGCCGCCGAGCCATAAGGGCAAGGTTAGTTTTGGTGAGACCCTCCACCCATCTGTGTATCATTATCCTAATGTGTGATGATGTTTTCTAGATGCATCACTACAAAGTGCTTGTAGTGCAGATTGTTACCAGCAACCTTAAACCTGCATTCAAATAGCTTTTTGGCCACATTTGTGCAGAGACAAGCTACAAAACATGTCCACCAACAGTGTGATGAGAGCAATGAGACTGAATCAAAACAGTACAGTTACAGCTGAAAGACGCTAACGCTAATGTGTAGACCTGAGGAGAGCAAAAGAGTCAGGTTAGAATTACCTGTGTGTTCAGGTGTTCCAGTTGCCTTCTATGTAAAAACCCTTACTAGGATTACCAAACATGACATCATTTAAAACACATTCATCCAAGTTACATTTAGATGTATTCAAAGACCCAGTTGAGAAAAAAAGCAGGAGTCAAGAGGTGTTTAGTTTCATTAAAAAGCTCAGCTGTGGGGTAAAAATAGCACATATGTGTATGTGTGAGTGTGTTTTTACACTTTTATAGTGTTATCATTGATATACATGAGTTCTCCGTCAGCACAGGTGTATCTGTTACACTTCATAAAGCCGTGAGCGGAAAAATGAAAAAGGGCCTCTTTGATCTGCCTCATTATGATTGATGCAGAACCAATTAGTATGCAGATAACACTAGCTTTATTTTTAAATGTTTTTTTTTTAACTTTCTGTGTCTCTATGATCGCTGTTTGTCTTCCGCTCTCCTCTCCTCATCTTCCCTCCTTGCAGCATCCTGCAGCTTCTGTCACCAGCGTCGTCTTTAAAAGATACTCGACTGGCAGATGGGACCCAAACGTCCTCTTTGCTGATAAAACTCCGCTACATCCTCTCAGTAGTAAATCTGGCGCAGGAGCCGAGAAACTATTTCACTGTCTGCAGTGGCATTTATGGAGTTGGAGTGATGATTGACAGTGCTGTTTTTTTATGTTAGGTTTTCCATTGAGTCATTTTTGCTGTACTGCTGTTCATTTCCTTGTGAGTTTATCAACTGCTGTGAATTTATTGTCCACCAACAGTGTGATGAGAGCAATGAGACTGAATCAAAACAGTACAGTTACAGCTGAAAGACGCTAACGCTAATGTGTAGACCTGAGGAGAGCAAAAGAGTCAGGTTAGAATTACCTGTGTGTTTGTCACTACTTTCAGATTACACCGAGTCATGTGATCCATTATTGTTATAATTATCTTCTGTATAATAATAATGATTATAGCAGCTTTACGTTTTCTGGTTTCTGCCTTAAAAAACATCATTATGCTCATTAAACAGCTCCTATAGTATTTTATTATGATTTTAATCAGATTGGAAAAACAAGAAAAACGTGACAGGAGAAGCTTTGGGTATAATAAATTCACAGCAGTTGATAAACTCACAAGGAAATGAACAGCAGTACAGCAAAAATGACTCAATGGAAAACCTAACATAAAAAAAACAGCACTGTCAATCATCACTCCAACTCCATAAATGCCACTGCAGACAGTGAAATAGTTTCTCAGCTCCTGCGCCAGATTTACTACTGAGAGGATGTAGCGGAGTTTTATCAGCAAAGAGGACGTTTGGGTCCCATCTGCCAGTCGAGTATCTTTTAAAGACGACGCTGGTGACAGAAGCTGCAGGATGCTGCAGGAGGGAAGATGAGGAGAGGAGAGCGGAAGACAAACAGCGATCATAGAGACACAGAAAGTAAAAAAAAAACATTTAAAAATAAATCTAGTGTTATCTGCATACTAATTGGTTCTGCATCAATCATAATGAGGCAAATCAAAGAGGCCCTTTTTCATTTTTCCGCTCATGGCTTTATGAAGTGTAACAGATACACCTGTGCTGACGGAGAACTCATGTATATCAATGATACAACAATAAAAGTGTAAAAACACACTCACACATACACATATGTGCTATTTCTACCCCACAGCTGAGCTTTTTAATGAAACTAAACACCTCTTGACTCCTGCTTTTTTTCTCAACTAGGTCTTTGAATACATCTAAATGTAACTTGGATGAATGTGTTTTAAATGATGTCATGTTTGGTAATCCTAGTAAGGGTTTTTACATAGAAGGCAACTGGATTTTCACATGTCATCCAATAGATTCCTACCAGTCTGGTTCCTTTTTTGTTGCTTACTTCAGTTCTGGGAATATTTCGTTGTCACAATTTCAGCTTTACTCCCATCTTCCCATGTCATTGGATGAATGAGGTTAAAGCGGCATAAAGTCGCCGATGTCTGGAAGAGATTTGCCATAACAGCACAGTAGAGTTGCACGGATAATTACACTGGGCTAGAGTTTCGTCTGTGTAATACATTCGTTCTAACGGCCCTCAAATATAATGCATAAGGTAAACATTTACACCTGGGACGTAGCTCTCCCTCCTCAACCATACAGGAAGCTGCACGAGCCAGACCAGTGCTCTAAGATGAAGATAGAACCAGTGTTGAAGTTCAGGGCTGCTCTGCCAAGAACTACAAACTGACTTCCCAAACATCCACGAAGAACACTGAAAAGGAGAACTCCAAAATACGTTTGTAACAAAATAGAAAACTGCACTTATAATTATGGTTTCTGTTACTGAGGTCAAGCCTGTTTCATGGGTATTACGATGCTTTGACAGAGGTCTAACATGACCAAAGGGTGAGCAGTATAGCAAAGAAAAGATATCAATGGAGGACTTTATCGACCACACGTTGACCACATCTGTAGAACAAGGAACATTACAGCCCTGTGAGCCAAAGGAAAACAATGAAGGGACAAGAACTGCACTCACACCTTTAAAGATGGTTTTTCCAAGGAAAATGGCCCAGACGAAATCTGTATTCGTATATGTATGCCTTTCGCTGTCTTGATCAAAGACTCCACTCTCCTCTGCCCTGGTCTGGCTTTCCTAGCGAGGGCGTGGTTTATCCACGCTTCACACACAGACAAGTCGAGCGAAGGAGAGGAGACTAAGTCGGTACGTTACATGCAACATAAACTTCCCCAAAACCGAAGATGGACAAACGTCGACTCCAAAGTGCAAACCAGGCCAAAATATTAGCGTTTTTCAAAAGTGCCGCTATGCTACCTGAACCTGGTACCAGCGGCGAGGATGCTATTGGCTCATCCATTGCTGAGGGAAGGGAAGCTAGCCCTGCCACGAGCTCTGGCACAGCTGCACCCACCGAAGGCTGTCAGAGAGGAAACACTCCTCTTTGGCTCTACAAGACAAGATATAGGTAAGAACCAGCAGTCCGATAAACCTACCTCCCAACCAACAAACCTGAGGGACACGCTGCATTCATGTCTGTTATCGCAATACAAAGTCTGTTTGTGGCGATTGTGGCAAACACTTCAAAATAAATGATAACATACATGCTTCAAACAAGAGGTAACAAACAAACAGAGGTAATTATACAGCAATGGACTCGTCAAATCCATTTGATGAAGTCACATTAACAAATATACGCCAAATGGAACCTCCCTCCTGTGATCATCAAGCTTTTACTATATGTTTGATGAGTAGTCGTCTTTGTAAGTCAGGTCCCCATCATTTTAGACTTCTTAAAGCTGTCGCTTTAGAATGGATGACAGTCTGATCAGGAGAATTCGATAAATGAACATTAAATCAGAGACTAAAGAGCAACAGACATGGACAGACCGACAGAGCGAAGGGACGGCAGGCAGGATGGATGGTGAATGGTGACAGGAAGGTCAGCGTCACAGTAAGTGTTACATGAATAGACCTCCTCAGAGGCCATCCATCCCTCCCGTCATCCCTCCTTCCTGACGTCCCTCTACGCAGCCAGCAGACTCGTGCTGCGAGCTCCGACACAACAGCTTCCTCTGTTGGCTGGCCTTGTATGAAGACTTAACGGTAATTGCCCACAGATTCCACATCAGGGTGAGACAGTTGGGGAGAGAAAGAGAACTGGTTCTGAAAAGAATATTTAGAGGGGAAAATGGAGTTCAGAATTGTGGTTTCAAAGAAACAGAGAGGAGTTATTCAGGGTCTTCATAGAGAAGTCTGGCCGGGGGACAGAAATGTCATCAGATGGACGTTGAAGAAGAGTTTGGAGGCCAGTATGTGCCATATAATGGGCAGATTAAAATTCCTCTCTGAAAAGCTGTTGGCTATTCATTCAGGCTTTTTGTTAGAAGTTAAAGAAAAAGCTGAAGGGTTACTATTGAAGAATCTTAAGCAAAATGTCAACTGATAAAAGTTTAATGGAAAAAATATCTCCGATGGAGACGACAGCCATTATTCCATAGATCCCGGTGATCCACTCGTGACCTCCCAGTGACCCGTCTTCCCATGCTTCCACTGCACTGCCGCTGATCCTTCACTGTAACCCTCGACAATCTGTTTCACGTACAGTATGCTTGTGATCCATGGACTCACGATTCCTGCAGCCGTCCTATTTCTGTCTCTATCTTCAGGGGATGAAAAAACTAAACCGACAACAACACGGTGGTGCGTGGATTTAAGATTAAAGTAATACTCCGTGTTGGAAAGAGGATTTGTCTTATAGTGCAAAAGTTTATTCATGTCACAGAGTAATAAAAATGACTACTGAGGAGAAAGTTATTAAAAAAAATCTGAAATATAGTGATGTAATATATCTTTCCATTTATTTTGTTCTGTTGAGTAAAAATAGCATATATATATATATATATATATATATATATATATATATATATGTATATATATATACATATATATATATATGTATATATATATATATATATATTCATCCTGTGTTGTTTCTTATCATCTGTGACTGTCTTTTACAAGTAATCCGAGACAGAACAACTGTATCTGTCATGCTGACAAAGCCATTATGGTTTTGGTACCATGTGATGATGAGAGAAAAGGAAAACACGAGAGGAAAAGAGTGACTGCTGAAGGGAAAAATCTGTGCTCTCTAATACAGTGAAGGCATCACTGTCCAGCCACAGCAGATCTACTGGTGAAATTTGTGCAACCAGCACCAGAGAGTTGCAAAATAATTACAGAAACCTCCATGCATAAATCCAACTTTTGTCTGTTTTGTTCAGCAGATATGTTTATCTTGTCAGAGCACGCAAACATATGCTAAATAGCACTAAATACAAAGTAGAGCTGAAATCGATGGGAATTAAAATTTGAATTAAACCAAATTGAATCGTATCTTATCTTATCTTATCTTATCTTATCTAACCAAAGGTCTGCTGGTTACAGATTACAAAAGATTAATATGTTTGTCTTTGTCTATTGATCAGTCAAAAGCACCCTTGTATCTGCAAAGTTGTGACATCTGACATTATTCTACTTGATTTGATACATAACAAGAAAAAAAGATAAAAAGTCGTCCAAATGCCTCAATTCTGTCAAAATGGGGGGGGGAATATAAGCAGCATTTTAAAGTTGAATAAGATGTTGTGTCTCCTTGTACTTGGCAGTTCTTTACTCTGAATCCTGCTGTTTCCTGCTTTGGTTAAATTTAGATTTCTTGACAGGCAGATGAAAGAACGACTTGCGGTGACAAGTAATGGCATAAAACACAGGAAACACAAGAGAGATGAACAGAGCAGCTTGTAGGAGAAGATCCACTCATGGGGGAAACTACCATGAAACATGCCTTGTGAAAATGCTGGAGGGTTCCTTGAACGAAACCAGTTTTTCACGCTGATGCACCCAGAGGAGAACTCCATATGAACAGGAAGGTGCAAGTCATTTCGAAGAGTAGCGGCCAAGAATTAAACCTGCTATTGTCTCTGCGACTTCTTTACTATCAAGCCTGTTCGAACAGGTTTGACACAGTGTGCCAGAGATAGAGGCAAAGGCATGAAAACAAACCAACAAACCTGCAAACCCGCAAACATGCACGAACACACACCTATCACATTCACACTGACGTACACAGATGCTGCCAGCTTCCTGTCAGAGCGCCATGTGTGACAGTGTGTGCATGTGTGTGTTCTTCTTTAGTCAGTACAGTGAGTAAAGCAGAGGTCATTTTCACATGCAGTGGTGCTTTTTAGTTCACAGCTAAAGATAGAACGTTTGAGATAAGTTCAAGGTTCAGCTAGGGACACTTAAATGATCATTTTGATCTTAATTAGGATGTTTAATGCCAGCTTTCATCCTCTTTTAAAATAATTTCCCATGCCTTCAATGCTAATCTTGACTTTTTGGAAAATCCATGACTCATTTAATTACTTTTCCATGCAAAAATAGCTACATTAAGCTAGTTCCAGTTCTCAGAAGACAGGATCTACAGCTTCTTTTGTATTTTTACGTGATAAATAAATGGAAGATCTTTCCGTTTTTGACCCAAAGATCTTCAATTTGTTGTTGGACTAAACAAGACATTTGAAAATGTCACGGCAGACTTTGGGAAATTGTAACATTTGTAGCTGACATTTTAGAGAGCAAACAGTTCATCATTTAATCAAGAAAAACATCAGCTGATTGATACATAATTACCTCAGCCAAAGAAAGACGTTCTGCTTTTGCCGCTGTTTGATTCAGACTCGTGAGGATCAAACTATCATGGGACTATTGCTTATAAGTTCAATGACATAATGGAGCAATTGAGCTGCCTTGGCGGAGGTTTGCACTGTTTGCAGCGTCTAGTTAAAAAAAAAAAGGCCTGATTGTAAGTTGTGCCAGAATTACAGACGTCTTTACGTACATTGCCAACCCTCTCTGGCCCAGTTCCCGCAAGCAAAGGAAACGACTGTTTTTAGTGGTTAAAACATTTCATCACAGTGAATAGAAAGTCAAATGTGTTGTTTTTGCAAAATTTTATACAATAAAATGTGATATTCTGCAGAAACATTCTGCATAAAATAAATAATAAAATTAAAAATAAAAAAATAAAATTTTAATATAAATGTGCATATTCAGAGTTAAGGAAATAGTAGGTACATCCATTACATTATGTCATGTAAATTCTATTCAACCTAAAACACAAGGCAGACAAGATGTTCCTACTGGCTACAGTACAGTGTGAAATAAAACAGTATGGCTTCTTTCCTGATGATTACTTTTATTCATTTTGGAGCAAAAATGTTTTATTACACAATAAAAAAAAAATTCTTATTTATTTATTTATTTATTCATTTATTTGTCAGGGACAAATGCAAGGAACATTGTAACATGTAACAATTACAAGATACATATGTGTTGCATGCAAGATTTCTAGCCAATGGCTAATTTGCAATGTCTGTCCCTGGTCTAAAAAAAAAAAAAATTTTTTTTTTAATCTACAGCCGCCACAAAGTGAGGGGATTTAGTTCAATAGAATAATAGTCAGTTTAGTAGTTTTTAAATGTTAAATTAATTAAATGTGACAAATTATACAACGAACCCACAGCTTCCACCCCCGGCTTCCCCCATGTGGCTGTTTTGTTTCGAAAGTGGATGAAACTCATGACCAACAAAGTCATCAATTCTGTCAATGTGTTATTTATAGATAGAATTCCTGTGAATATATTTTTTGTTAGAGACCCCCTTGACTGAAGCAAGGACCCCTGGGGGGGGGGGGGGGGGGGACTCCACTTTGAAAACCATTGAGTTAAGTCATCATTAACTCAACTCTCCATGTACAGCTGAGGTCACAGGTTCAACCCTGGTCACTAATCCGGTCCGTCATTGTGAACTGTGACGGGCCGTTCCAGGTGTGTGTGTGTGTGTGTGTGTGTGTGTGTGTGTGTGTGTGTAAGTGTTCTCCTGCCATCTGCCCAAAAGTTTGCTTCCCTTCCAAACAGGAAGCCAAGACAAATCCCTGATGACACAGGTCAGTAGTTTAATGGTCTCAGTGGGATTTCTGGGCAGCATCACCAGAGCCTGGAGAAGAATCTAACCGATTGATCTCTCTTACAACACGTGGAGGAGTGGATGCATCTTGCATGATATGTGCACAACTCTGACTTCATTTATTACATAAACCATGTTACACACTCAAAAACGTTCCACTGTAAATTTTCAGTAATTAACTGGCAGCAGCTTCACCTAAAAACACGCTATTTTTTTCATTACTTGAAATAAATACATTTTATATTTCTTTATTCTTGTAAATTTACAACACAATACTGGTCATAGTTCTGTCCGTAAATGAATCTGTATCCCGTGTTTGACGATAATTAAAGAATGTTCCTGCAATACTGTTATTAAAACGGTAAATGGACTGCACTTATACAGCTCCTTTATAGTCTGACGACCCCAATACGCAACACAGGCTACCATTTACATCCACACATACAGGGTTAGGCATCACCTGAATGATTCAAATTCACACAATCATTCACACACCGATGGAACATGAAAGACTGCAAGAGCTGGGATGGAATCACCAGCCTTTCAATGAGTGGATGACTGCTCTACCTCTCGAGCCACAGCCACCCCTGCTAAAAAAGATAGAACAATAATGAAAGTAGTCATAAAAAATAACGAATGATTAATAATTCTGCCATTTCCTAACACTTTGAAAGTAGAACGTTTGTGTCCAAGGATACAGACAACCCCGGCTATACTGGAAAAACTTGTGCTGATGTGGATAAACCACGACACGACAATCACATAAGTTCAAATGTGCCTAAAAATATACAATTAAATGTTTAAATTTAAAGGAGAAATTTCATTGAATTCTGTCCATCGGTTTTTGAGAATATTTGACTAGACCCCCTATCAGACCTGTAACAGATGGACAGACACGTTTAACCCTACATGGCCTCTTTGGAGGCGGCATGATAACAAAGGTGACTTCCATTACTCAGTGGAGGTTGTCTTATCAGTGCAGCTCTGGACATCTGTGTCAAAAAGCTGAGCAGGTTGCAGCGCGTCTGCTCGACTTCTTTTAGTTCCCACACTTTTCTCTCACCTTCCCATGACGCTCTGCTGTTCACAGATAAGTTTACAGTGCATTCCTGTCAATAATGCATCCTCTTAAAGTGATGTAATCCCATATTATTTATCCCAGATTGCACTGAAGTTTGCAGCATGTCGCTATATGACATTAATACAGCAGAATACTGCTCAGATCTCACTGTAGTGTAAAGTACAGAGGGGATTTTTTTTTTTCAGTGCAAAGTGATTGCCAGATGCTCTGGTTCGAGTTTCCCTCTCTCTCTTTCACACAAACCTGATTAGATCCATATTGATACATGTGCCCATACTTTGGCCATCCATGGTGAAGCAAGGCATCAATAAACAAGATCAATCATGGGGAAAATATGATCCAATTATACACCTGGCAATGAGATGTTTGTGTGTGTGTTTCAGAGAAAAAGCCAACACACTCTAACCTGACAACCTGCCCCAAAGCTTCGCAGAACATTTTAATTAGAAAGGAAGCCAGTCCAGATGTGTTGAACTCCTCAGCACACATCATGCAACAACTGACACTGTCACGCACGGATCGGAGACCCCACCCAGAGACCCGTGCGCTGCAGCAGTCGGTGAAACCCCGCAAAACCTGCACTTTGAACGAGATGCTGACATCTCGGCGCTCCGCACAAAACAGCGAGGTGCGCAGAGACAGGCAGCCGGTGTGTGAGGCGACAAAGCTCGGTGTGGCTCGGTGTTTCTCACGCTTACCTTCGAACTGTGCTCCAGCAGCCCAGTACAGCACCTCTAACGCCGGTCACTTCATGAAGTTCACCCCGCCACACATCACGCGTGAGTTCCAGATGTTGGGGAGGGCGGTGTTCCCATAAGCATGTCAATAATCAGCATCCACTCTGCGTGTCCTCCGCACCGGCTCAGAGTTTTCGGGCTCACTCTACAGTCTCTCCCGGTCCACCCACGCCTCTGCTGCTGCTGTTGGCGCCGCTGGATGACAAGACACCGACCGACAGACTGGCCCGCCGGCTGACCTCAGGGCGCCGCCTACCCGACATACCGAGCTACTACAGGCAGCTGCATCCTGTTAGAATGCGCTGGCTTCTGAACTATTGTGTATTTATGAAGTCTTACACATAAGTAGCAAAGACTAGACGTCACATCTGGTCGACTGTTGTGCAGTTTGTTTATTGTCGTTATTGAACACACTAACAGCTGTTGTAGAATAAGAATTGCCATGTGTTTACAGAAGTGACGTCACGACCCACGCTGTCTCTGTAAGGGTTGGGAGGCAAAAAGCCAACAAGGACTTATTATAATGAAGGAAAGCATGAATGATAAATAATGGTCTGAAGCCTGGAACCAGTATGTGGCCAAGCTTAGACACAAAGACGGGACTTGAACCTTATCAGACCTGAATTATCTGCTAAATGGATGGCTTTACCCATATCTCTATACAAGTATTTAGATCTTTGACTTCCTGTGATTATGTTAAATAATGGCAAAATCAATGCAGAATCGCCGTTCTGTTTGATGGGCTAATGGAAGTGATCCCATCTCAACATCTGTGCGATAAATCTCTTCACAAAACATGCAGAGCAGTTCACTCTGCCCACTGTTCACGTATGGCTGGGTGTCATTTATGATATTCTAATAAACTGCAATCAATATAGATTTAAATATCGATTTATGATATAAATCAAAGTGAAAATAAATTCAAAGCAGATAGGGGAGATCTACATTGGATTAGATTGATTGTCTTGAGTCATCAGGAAGTTTTGCTGAGATAAAAATGTGATGCATTTCAAACCTGATGGAAAATGAGCTCCTTCTACCAAGTTTCACCAAAATCTGTCAGGTAGTTTTTGTGTAATCCTGCTAACAGACAGACAAACAGACAAATAAAAACAACAGTACCGGTGAGAACATTACCTCCTTGTTGGAGATACCATATATATTAATGTGATGTATATTTTTTTCTTTTAGTCACTGGTTACATTCTCCTGTTTTGCTGACATGTGAGATGGAATTTAAACTTTGATCGCTTTTTGCTCTGGACAGTGAATTAAAAACTTTAACTTACTTGATAGAACAGTTTTCTATTTTGGGGCTTGAGTTAAAACTGAAGCCTCAATCCAATACACATGTTGAACAATTGCACAAACCTGAGGAATGATGAGGCAACGCTAAACTCAAGACATGGACAGGATGGTGTAATTTAGTTCCCACACCCCATTATTCCCAGTCTATTCCACAGGGCTAAGACAGAGACAGCCCTGCTTACTTATGTTAAATTTAAATAAGATGTTTAGCTCCATGTTTGCGCTCCGTGATGATATCACTCAGTGGGCAAAGTCAGACACTATTCAGTCAGATAACTAAGGAGCTGAACCGCTGCACACACACACACACACACACACACACACACACACATTAATACACATTGATGCATTAACTGTTACTAAAGGACACTTCAGCGTGGAAAACCCTGTCGGGGTTGAATCCCACCTACTTTGACTGACAGATATTCTTATAGCTGCTTTGCTGCTATTGTCAGCTCCCACCTTGTGTTCAGTTCTAGTATTTCTTTGCAAAGGTTTTGTTTTGTTCTGATTGATAGATAATTGTCATTAAATCCTAGCCAGGGGCCCCACATATGAGAGAATAATGTGCTTCAGATATCCCATGTGCTTGAAGGACTCCTATGAAAACCACGCTGTGCATTGATACGTTGTCCCTTCTATTTTGCCCCCTCCCCCCAACGGTTTGCCCTGCAGGGTGGGTGTCCTGTTGCTTCAACCCCTCACTGCCAACAGCACCCTTTGATGGGTGCATCTGACCACCATCTCTCATCGCTGCTGCTCACCACAACACTCAGTCTCTGCAACAATGTGGTCATCAGATGTGAGAAGATAAAAAAAAAAAAGCCCAGTACAAAGGATCATTTTTGTGGTTATAGATTGTGCTCTGTTCAAGCCCGGCCAGGTGTTTCTGGGTGTGGTCGGGATGAATTCTCGCCTTTGGTGTAGTGAACAAGGATGTAATTTACGCCTTACGGCAGCAGGAATGTTACAGCACAGGCAGCGTAAGCGGCTGCACCATCCCCGAAGTTGTGTTTGAACTTAAACTTTAAATCACAAAACTGTAGCTTCAGTTCATCGGTATCCTCAAAAAGAGCTGCAGCCATTTTGGAAGCAACGTGTTGTTTCTGCAGCTGTGGTAGGATGCTGCCAATATATAGCTGCACATTTCAAAGATTAACTTTAGGGTTTATCAACAAAACAAAAAAAACAACAGAGATTTCAGTGCATTTGTTCACAAAGATTTACATACAAACTGTGCACGTCTTCTGTGTATTTGCATTTTATATTACCACCTTTTAAACACCTGTTTTGCTCTTTTATCATCAAATTTAATGTCTAAAGTTAACGACCATGGTTTTACGGCGAAACATGCTGTGACAATAGCTTCATAATATTACAGAACATAGGGCAGAACACAAATATCTGCCTACCAATGAGAGGAGTAAGAGCAATGATCAGTGCTTTGCCACATTCTTGTCTCCCAATGAAAGAAGAAGAAAAAAAGACGGACAAAAAGAATGACTGTAATAGCGTAACACCATCTGTTTCTCTGTTTAAGACATTTTTGAAGAATTTTTTTTTTAATGCATCTGGTTATGTGCTAGTCCTGTATGCCAGTGAAACAGATGTACCTGTGCACTTATATAAAAGATATAAAGTATGCTTTGATTTTGTCCCTAGATTCTGGTTTTTAATACACATAATAATAAATATAATACAGATTGAATGGGGGGGAGTGGATAGAGAACTACCACTGGCCACAGGAAGGTCTTAAGGGAGCTGAGCATGCGTCATAAATAAAGTTATAATAGAAGCATGGTATTAAACCTTTGTTCTGATCTTCTTCGGGGATATTAGGGACCGTAAGAAAAACTTTAGGGAAGAGGAGAGGTCAGTCTACATTTTTCCTGAGATTTATAATTCATATCATGCTTTTTCTCAGTTTTGCGTACTTAAAGCATTTCGTCACATGTAGAATACAGCAAGGAAGGGTTGAATGTTCTAGTTTCTTATATGTTCATTTTTAGAAAGGGTAAATATGGACTAGTTCAGTAAGTAGGATTTGAACATAATTTCTGTAAAGACTGGGTCATTTTCTCAGGAGTTAATAATCACCTTTACTTAATTATACATTACAACAGAACTAACGTGAGGCTAAATGTATCATAAAGACTTAAGGTATCATATAATTCAGCTTTAATTAACATGTTCTACAGATGGGTGAGGTGAACATATTACAGTGCCTTTTATATTTAGAGTCCTCTTTCACAAAGTCTGCCATGTTGCTCTGCCATATTTCTACGGTAGCCCAGAAAGGACAAACCGAACACTGGCTTTGAACGAGGGCCTTCGATGTTTTTCTCACTTTTAGTGACCGCTGACGGGAATGATTGTTATTTGTAATAATGCAGTAATGCAGAGAAATAAGTTAAATAAATTCTGCTGCAAATACTGCGACTAATTCGGTAAACACGATAAACAAAACAACCCATCCTGTGTAACCTAAAGGGAGAAGTACCTAATGAATTGAAAATTAATTAACGCTTTAATTAGAAAATACATAATTCGTGTAGACAGTTTCAGGGGGCAGACGCGTGTTGAAAGTAATGATTGGTGTGCCTGTGTAAGTCGTGTGTGTTCAGCTGTGTAGAGGAATGAGAAAGTGCATATATGTCTATGTTTACTTGCCTGAGCTCCTGAGCAGCACCATGTCACGTTCAAGTATCCTGCTGGAGTCCAGGACAGGATGCAGTTCTGGCAAATTGTCTGACAAATCGCTGATATTGGGAGGGACTGGCCCTGAGCTTTTATACATGTGAGTTTCTAATAAAGTCGGGAGGAAACTGCTTGTGTTCAGGTTAAGTTTATGCATTTTGTTTCAGTTCAAGATGACTTTGTGTCATTTTCTGTATGTTTGGTTGGTTGCTATTTAGACTAATTTAAATTTCCTGAATACTCACCTCACACAGGTACTCATGCTTACCCATACAAATGTCTGTCTACATATGCAATGAAGGCTTTGCTTCTAAACACCACTGTGCAACACTCCTGGCTCTTTGTTGTGTTGCACACTGAGTTAGAGTCACATTACGTGCAGCACATACAGAGAACTGCTTTGCTTTTGTGAAAGCTGATTACAATGCATAGCTGAGAGACACAAGCGTTAAGGGTAGGACAAATTTACAAAGGTGCATTTCATGCTTTAGTAAGTCTCTCTCAACTTAATTAATTAGGTATTAATTATCCATTTCAACCCACAGTCACTGATTCTCACTGTTATTGTTATTTATCAGTTTTTTAATAAATGGTTTTGTTGCAGAGGATTTCGCATGATGACAAATCAGAGACGAATGGACTCCAGTCATAGACGGGCTGCTTAATTTACAGTAAACGGACCATACCAGTGTTTTTAGCATGTTGTAGGTAATTTTCAGATTTATCATGTTCACTTTACTGCAGACCATTTAACAACATAAATAATAAACCATCATTTCCATTAGAAAAGTTGCAGAAAGGTTTCAAATTGCAGATCCTTAAAGCATTTATTAATCAGAGGGAAGACTGTCTGATATTATTTTGGCAGTATTATGTGAGCACAATATGGTGCAGTCTTTGTAAAATGAAAAGCCACTTACATATGTTGTCTGCAGACAAGCTATAGCTTTAGGGGGAAGTAAATGAACACTGAGGATTACAGCAGTTGTTGTATCCCAGAAATCAAGGTCACAACAGTAAAACTAATCTAAACTTAAAATCAAAATATCAATTGCTTACTTTGCTTATCATGCAATCAACTCTGGAACAAAAGTGTTTTTGCAGAAGGTTGATACTGATATCTTTATTCTTAAGTCTGTATCCCCGAGTTTTGATATAAAATAAATTGTGAGCTCCGCTTTCTGTTGAGCTTAATAACAGACAAATATGTAAATATCATGACAAATCCTGTGGTATTAGAAGAAATAGTATTCACCCATCAATTTCTTCCTCATAGCTCCACCTTATGGACTAAATACGAATCAGAATGAAGAAGAAAATCTTATAAAAACAGGGTCACATTTCAAATGTGATGAATGGATATGGATGTTTCTACTGATGAAAAGAAAACTAAATCTGTTTTATATGTCTATTTAATATGTCTTTCCTATAACAGATGATGTTAGTCTGACACACGGCCAGCGACCCTAAAACTGCCTGTTGCTACTCACTAATATCATCTTCTTGTGATTTGGAGAGTAAATGTTCATGTCCCCTTGAGTGCGGTCTTGGACGTTAATGCAGGAACGTGATGCATTACGTCACCATCATGCATCAGCAGGAGACATACAGGTTAGTTAGTGAGTTGACACTGTGTTCCTGTGCAGGTCAGGTGAAAATGGAGAATCTAAACTATCTGCAAGTATGAATATATTTTCAGTTTAAAACATGTTCAGTGTTCAGTCACTTTGCCTCAATGTAAATACTGGATTCAACATTTCTAATGTGCCGTATGCTTTTGGGCTCAGGATGTATGGTTGTCCCAGGGTTTTTATAGGTAGGTAAATCTGGCACTGGTTAGAGCAAAGAAATAATTACAGCTTGTCCTGAATGAAATAAAATGAAAACAACATCTGGTGTGGGGAGGTGTGTGACTGCTTAGCCCTGCCAGTAATGTACAACTGAGGAATGGATAATGCCAAATACCAGTAACTGAAAGTTCAAACAAGGATGCACAAACTTAGTCACTGAGGAAAAGAGATACGGTGTGAATTTAATTTAGAGGAAAAGAATAGAAAAAAACATGACTTTATTGTAAATAGAGCTGCAAATACCATAATAACATTCCTTTATTATAGGCCAGGTCTTCTTTTTTTTGCCAATTAAATAAAGTGTCTTTTTAAAATAGGAAACCTTTAAAATTCTTGATGCTCTAATTTTGGTGGAATATTTAAAGGACTGAGCAACTTCACAAGCTCCAGTGGCGCAATCGGTCAGCGCGCGGTACTTATAAGACAGTGACCTGCAGAGTGATGCCGAGGTTGTGAGTTCGAGCCTCACCTGGAGCAGAGAAGTTTTAGTGTGGTGGTGGAGGATAAATAATTCTGTGACTGACACCATACAGTGATCACATGATCCTGACAAACAACAACAACAACAGTATTTCCTCATTTTCATTATTCATTTATTTAATATTAGGTAAATCTACAGTATAGGAATGAATGCAGTTTAGTTTTTGAAATGGTTTGAATAATTTATTAAATCTTCAAAGAAGAAATTAAATGTGAAAATGCATTAGTATATGTAAAGAGATGAAAATAGTATATTTGTTTCTAAATAAAGTAACTTAAATAAAAAGGAATTCAATAATGATTGCTTAAATTATTTTGTTCTTGTATTTATTTTGATTTCTGCTGCTTACAGAAATAGAAACAAAGTAAAAAAATAAGAAATCAAATGAGGTTTAATAGAAATAAAGAAAATAAATAGAATATATTCATAGTGGTGAACAACTAGAACTAGCAACGAAATAACAGGGAGAATTTTAATGTCACTTTTGCAGGCTACTTAAAGGGCTGTTTTTAATTATCTGCGTCTGATAAATGTGCAACTTCAAGCACAATCACTACCATCACAAATAGTGTGCAAGTCAAGCACGGTCGAATATTTAAATGCATTCAAAATACACCAGAATATTGTAAGACCTGAATCATCCAGAGACTTTTCAGTGAAGGTGGAGACAGGAGGCATGGATGCATGATGTTTATGTGTACTTTATATGTTAGATTACCGATACCTGTATAGGTAAAATAAATAAGAAGCCCAAACACTATGCAAACTGTTCTGGTCATCTATCATCCAAATACGATTCAGTCTGCTGTGCAAAATCTGAGAATTAAGCAAATATGACTGATAACAAAATAGTGACTCATAGAAATTCTGTAGATCAGAGTGCTTTGCAGCTCTGTTATATTGTGTAAAGTTTACATCTTATCAGCCAGATAAGAAGATGTGGGTCTTATCTGTGCTGTCTACTCATTACCAGTGTGTGTTAACAGAGAGAACACAACATCCTTTTTAACAGAAAAGACTAACGAACAAAGGAAACAAATATAAAGATCCAGGTTAAATGTCTCTTGGTGTGATTTACAGTTTGTGATGGGTTTGTTCATATTGACGAAGTCTCTCTCTGTATTTCTTTAGAATAGGAGGACATGGTGCTGTCACAGATAGTGTAAAGCGACACCTCCGTCCCGGTGTTTGCAGGTCTGTTGTTGTCAGTGGGGCCCTCTCTGACAGATCGGTCATTCTTCCTGAAAGAGTCCCTGATCCTGCTGGAGAGGCGGTCGGACACGCGCCTCACCGCGCGGCTGAGTCCACGGTTCTTCAGCTTGATCAGGCCCACGTCATCCTCCAGCTCCTCGGGTGGCACGTCGATGTTCCCGGAGTACCAGAACACCCACCAGATCAAGCTGAGGAAGATGACGATGGCCCCGGCGTAGATGAACAAGTCGTGGATGACGAGCCCTCCAAACACTCCCACCATCATGATGAAAACGCCAAGTACGTCGTGAGCTACTGCAAACCAGAACGAGCACTTGCAGCGGCCGACTCCTCCGTACTTTTTCTCCATGACTGGCTCCACCTGTACAGATGTCGACATGGCAGCAGCAGAGATCATGCAAACCAGTAACAGCCTGTTTGTTTGTATTTTTCCTAGAGTTAACCCAGATGTGGAAAAAGCAGCAGGTGCTGGGAGATCAGGCACTGCCAGGATAGTGGAGAATGAAAAACATGAAACAAGCTGCAGTGACTTTGGTCAAAGTACAATGTGCACAGGTTATCAGCAGCAAACCACACCAGCTTTGTGACTGTATTGGTAGTTGCATCATCGTTGACAAAACTAGTGCACATTACAGTCATTTCCAGCTTCTATTTAACACCCCTGAATGTACCATTCCCTCCTCTTCTTCTCTTTCAGTATGGGGATCCACACCAGCCCCATCACAACGAACATCAGCCCTATGGACAGGCAGGCCGAGGCCACAGAGCGGGATGCCTCAGTCACCCCCACTGACTGGAGCAGGAAGAGGAGTCCACCTGCAGCAGACACCAGAGATCCCATCACCATCACGATGATGGGTTTGTGGAGGTATGCCCAGCCTGGAGCCGCTGCAGAGCCGGTGTGAGGGTCTGAACACAGGCTCTGACTCCCAGAGTCATCTGGAAATGAAGTGTCTCCAGTTGTTTCCATGGTTGTTGCCAATTTGTTTCTCCCCTCTGTGAACCTTTAACACATGAATAATAGAGACACCAGCCGCTGGACATCCACAGCTCCACAGATGTCTTCTTTATTTCTGTTTTGAGCCGTCCCGTCTGCTCAGCCGGTCCTTGCTGAAATCAAGACACCTTCCTACAGTCATATGAAGACGCTACATCATCTGTATGATCAATACAGGGGTCTGCATGATGCATGTTTCATGCTCGCGCCCAGTAACCCGTGAACACACTGTAATTCCAGATGGCCCACCACACCCACACAGCAGTGGGAGGACTGGGATGAATAGACCCAGCCCATCTGTTGACAACATCATCATCACCAATGATTGGTTGGCCCACTTAGTGATTGAGTGATTGTCCTTTTCCTCCTAAACAAATACATTACCTGTGAAAATGTATGAAATCGTAGATCAATATCACTGATCAGCTTGTGTGTAGAATGTGTGATGCCTTCATGAAAAAAGGACACAGAGGTGTGGTGAAGATGCAAAGCCTCAAAGGGGATGTAATGTGCCCATATAGTAATATTCATGCAGGCAGCAGCTGTCCAAGCCTGAGCATGAGCTCGCCAACAATGGGCATGTCATCTGATACAGCCGGAAGCTTTAACACACACACACACACACACACACACACACACAGCTCTGATGGCTAAACACACTGTGAGCAAACAGTTCTCAAGGCTAATGCATGTCACACAACAGGAAAACAGACAGCATTCTGTACAGCCTGGTGGATCGTCACCTTAAAATGAAGCACTACTAACTTTACAGAAGATGTAAATGTGCAGAATAGCTTTCACAGTCATTCTGCAAAGTAACGACGTGTTCATGCTCATTTGGAGAAATGGCTTCTTGGCAGGTCTAAAACGCACTGCGTGTCATTCAACGTTGCTTGAGTCAATAATTATTAAAAACGCTCCACAAAAATATAAACATTTGTTTGTGCTCCCATTTTTCTCAAGTTGAAGTTTAAGATTTACGTTTTTTTATGCACATAAGAGTTCATTTTAGCAGATTAAAGCAGTTGATAATCCATCCACCTGACAGATGTGGCATATCAAGATATTGATTAAACATGATTTTTGCAGAGGTGTGGAGAAAAAAAAGGTATTTATTAGGCACTCAGCTATTACTAGGCCTTCTAATGACTAAGGTTACAGATGCAGGAATCAGAAAACCAGTCAGAATCTGCTTTGACCAATTGCCTCAAAGTGAGACACATTTCCTTGCTGATCAGTCAACACTGTTGTTAATTGTGTCCTGTCTGGTTGGCCCACTCCTCTTCGTACAAGTTGCTAAAACATTAGCAGGATGAATCATCTTGGCAGAGAATCAGTGCTCACTAACATGGACTTTTATAAATTAGTGCTGACATCCGAGAGTAATGAGTTGAGTCTTTTATTGTAACAAAATGGGAGCAAAAACACAAGAGTGCATTTACAGATCTGCTGAATGTAGATTTGTATCATCGCTTCCGTTCTGAAAAATGGTTTCCTAAATCACGTCTGTCTGGCATAAATACACTCATGCTAAACGTTTAATTATTTTCTTTTGGTAAGTAAAGAATGATAAACTCCCAGCAGAATTCTGACTCCATTTACACCTCGTATTAAAATGTGATCTGCATCCAGACACATTATCTGGATATGGAGAAAGACATTAATGCGAGGTGTAAATGCAGATGTAAGAACAGATCATTTATTATCCAGATAATGTATCCCAATAAAGATCTTATTTTAATACCTGGTTTTTATCCTACTAGGAGAACCACAGGGTTAGTTAATAATACTAAGAAGTGATTAAATCCATTTAGCCTAACTCATTTCAGAGCTCTGCCACAATGTATGATGGCTCACTGTGATAAAAATGTCTGCTGTGAAAAACTATTGTTACCAAGCATTAAGTGAACAACATGACCACAACTTATTTCAAATAACAATGTTTATGATGTACATTTAGGACAAACATCAGGCTGAATATATTGACTGTGATCAATCTGTTTCTGTGTAAAAGGTCCGTGCTATAAAGGGAAATGTCCGAAGAAGCTCTGCGGAGAATCATTTCACTTTGGGCGCTTTTCTTTTTCCTTTGGAGGCAGCCTTGCCAGCCTTCTTGGTCAGTGTGTTTTGTGCTTTCATTCGTTTTTTCATGACAGCAGATTTGGGTGCTTTCTCCAGCGGCTCCTTTTTGGATGGCGTCTACAAAAAAAAAAAGAGAACAAATAAGGGTCTGAAGGTCACTGAAGACACAGCAGTGGCTGATTTCTTCCAAAGTGTACGTTCAAACATTTAAATCAGTTCAAGTATTTAAATGTAGCAGCTGTGAACAGTACTGACCTCTACTTTAGGCTTTTTGATGGGTGTTGCTATGGGAACCAGCTGTGGGATTTCTTCATCTTTTTGATCCTCTGCAGTGATTTCTGTTGGCTTTATGGCCTCTGTCTTCTTCTTCTTCTTCTTCTGTTTTTTACATGCAGCTTTCTGAAAACATGAGCTGGTAATGTGACACATTGTTCCACCAAATCTACCACAGATGCTAAATGAACATTTAAAATTGTTCTCACCTGTTTCTTAAGAGCCTGAGCATGTTTCTCTGCCTCGTCCAGCACGCTGAGGCTGCTAAGGTCTGAGGTGTAGATGGGCAGGGCCACTGACCTCTGAGTCTTTATGTGGATGACTTTCATCACTGGTCCTTTCTGTTAGCAGTAATGCAAAGAAATACAAAATAGTGGAAAAAGCCCAAGTTATTGTTTTTTGTTTTATTAGGTTTGACAAGTTAAAGTTCCAATACAAGCACTGGTGTTAATTGTGTTAATGATGTCATTAGTTTTCATCATATTTAGTCCACGTGTGCATGTTGATTCAGTCACAGTGAGTATTTAATGACATCTGTGTCGTCGTTGTTTTCATCTCATCTTAGTCGAGTGCTGTGTCCCAAAACGCTATACCTCCATCAATATACACAAATGCAGTATACTGCAATGTGAGCATACTTACTTGCATTGTGCATGAATTTCAACACGGTACTGTCGTCTCTGTCCGGAAACGACAGCCGTAACATTTGACCGTGAATATCCTGCCGCTTTAAAAAAACGTCTTTCTGCTTTGTTATGTGACTGAAATGAACGGTTGAAGTGTCCATCGTTCCTCACTCTGAGTGTGGCTGTGTACTCATAGTATACTGCAATAAGGCAGTGTGAAAGCACTTATACACTCAAACTGGGCAGGTTGAGTAAGGACGTATGCGATATGGGACACAGCACAGGAAGAAAAGAAAAAAAGGTCAATGACGAACATTTTTCCTCATATTTTTGTTATACAAAATTAACACCAACAAGCACATCTCTCTCTGCAGCTACACTCACCATACGTATTTTGGCCGCCACGGTTTGGATGGCAGCCTCAATGTTTTCTGTCACCTCGTCTGCAGTCATGCCAGAGTGAGCAACACGCGCCATGCTGCAATACGGGAGGTAAAGTTAACACTGAAAACAGCATAAATGCAAATAATTCGAATGCATTTTTTTTTATTTGAACACGTCATGAGATGTTGTGTATCAAAGTTGTAGAGACAGGCTCCACAGGAAGAGGAGGTCCATCTGGATTTACAGTGAATCTCTATAGCACCAGCTACTGCCCATATCAGAACACGGAACAGAACTGATAGGGTTGCTGAGGTGCAGTTCACTTAACAATGCATGAAAACATAAATGTTCTGCACACCATCTAAAACGTTAGCTTCACAGAAAGCAGTTTTAGTTTTCCTTCGGAATACAAAGAGCAGTGGAGCCAATCTCACCAGCAGGAGCCTTTGTTCGTAACCTTCAAGCTGGTACCCTGGATGATCCTCTGGATGTCTCTGGCCAAATGTTTGCTCTGCAGGTTCACACACAGGGGCTCTCTGGTGTAGACAGAAAATATGGTTAGAACGCATCTACTTAAGGGACAAATAGGGGGTTAAAAATACAGAAATATGCAGATTTATAGGAGTGTTAAAGTGTGAGCAAGGTAAGTAGAAATTAACAATATAAAAGGACTTTTTTTTGCTGCATTTTATGATTTAGGAGCAACCTTATGTGTGATGTTAAACATTTTCTTTTTGTTAAGACTGAGGAGAAGAGTCCCAGTGGCACATTAATATGACATGTAATGACATAGACAGGATGAAAGGTTCTTCTTAGCTCTAGTTTCTGATGCTAGCCATTTTGCATCATTAATAAAATTGCAACAATTTGCATTTGTCATATTAATTAGAACCGCTCTTTTCCTCTCAGCCCCATAGTCTGCAAGCGTATGAACAGAACATCGAAAGAGAAAAAAGTTGGACTTCTGATATCTGACTTCTGCACAGCCAAGTCAATATGAATACACCTGCAGTATAAAGGAGTCCATGGTGTCTAGGAGGCCAATCAAATCCCACTTCACCTAAATAACGGGGAGAAAAACATCAACCTACACTTGATGCTTAAAGAGCCGATGGCACTTTGTAAAGCTCTTACCTTTTCCTCAGGTAGAAATGTTTTCCGAGGTGGGAGGGCAGCAGGCGACGGATGCGGTCATCAGAAATGAACATGGCAAAGTTCCCCAGCAGACGCCGCTTGGCTTCATACGGTTTGTACTCCGTCTTCAGGACCTTGTATGGGATGATCTGCTCCGGACACAAGGGGGCACTATGACTACGGCTGCAATCAACAGGTCACCATGTAGACGAAATAACTTATTGGCTGGTAAATCACAACTGATTTGTAAGTATTAGGACTTAGTTGTCACCAACGTTCATATAAAATTCATAATAGTCAGCTGTGCGTGCCATGTATGTATACCTCAGTGATGTTTTTAACTCCATTCTCCTCCAGCAGCCTCTTGTAAAACCTCTGGGTCTGTTCAGACGTCATTTTGGGCTCATCTCTGGTGAAAAGGCAAACCTCATCTGCGTCAGTCCGCTGGCCATGGGGCAAGGGACTAGGGGGGGAATTCAATTCAAGTTAAACTTCTATAGAGGAAGGTCAGGTGTGGAAATATCTTCATGATCCTATCTGTTAGACTCACATGCGGATGGTCTGTGCCTCTTTGGGGATCTTCCAGAAGGTGAAGAGCAAACTGATCTGCTGGGTGTCATCCGAGAACAGGGAGTCAGGGGTCGACTTGGTTTTCTGGAAAGCCTGCAGAGCTTGGACGGCCTTTTTCACCTGGCAAAAGTTATAAAAATAATACAGAAATCAGCCGACGATTCAAAATGTCCTGCCTTCCCTCTTTCTATCGAATCAAAGCAGAAGTCGTTGCTAAACCACAAAGAAAGTGAACATTCGAGCAGATACTTCCTGTATACCTGCTGTCTATTCAGTATAATCATGTAAACATGCTGTTTATAAAGAAGTTCAATGTACTACAGGAAAAAGAGAAGTTTTTACCTGTACTTGGTCGAACAATTTTCGTTCCTCCGCCATGCTGTCTGCCTCACGTGTGAATCAGTCTTACGCATGCGCATTGCGTCTAAACTACGTCATTTCATTTTTCTTCCTCGACCTTTAAATTGAGGTTGGCAAACATTTTATGCGCACTACCGCCACCTTTTGGACTGGAGTGTGACTCAGTATGGCTTGTTGACTATTTAATTCATTTAATAATTTTATTTTCCTTATAAATCCTGCCCTCGCTGATAGCAGCTGGCCTAAACGTGCCTTTTTTGTTGTTGTTTTTTGTTGTCTTGTTGGTTCTTCAAAGTGAGTAGAAGATGTTCATATAGTTGTATTCTTGTTATTTTAGTATACAATGTAAGTTGTTCAAAATTAAACGTTCCAAAATAAAGTTCATGACTGAGTGAAGTTTGCCTTCAGGGTATTTATGACTTAAACATATGAAGACATTGAAAACAGCTGAAGGTAACTGGCTCAAGTAGGTTTTTATTTGAGTACATGTGCTACACTGAAGATAAAGTGTAGTTGCATACTGGCATTTTGCCAGAAAGGGTCGTGTAAACATGATTAGATATGACATGAATTGTGCTGATGTACGTGTTTTAGATGGCATTTTAATATGGGAGCTGACTCCAGGACAGTTCCTGATTATGGCCACTAGGTGGCAGTGTTGGCTAAACCATTCTTTTCCACATGCAGTCGAGGATGCTGCTCAGGGCTGATGCAAACAGTGTCCATCAGCACAGTTATGACATTTTTTCTCTTCTCTCAACATGCAGGGCACACATGGGTGATGTTCTCACTGGATCTATACATAATCTCAATGTCATTTATCATAATAAAAAAACAATCTAGTACTCACGAGATTTATTTGCGGTGTGTTCCATATGCGTTGGAAATTAGATTCTCCATTCCCCTCCTCCGGAAGATCAATAAAGGCACATCTAATCTTAATTGACTGCTTACCTCACTCCTAAGATTCATGACCTCCATCATTTTCCAACTCCCCCACAATATATCTCGTGCATCAAGTTCCTGCTATCACACAATGCTTGCTCTCGTTTGCCCCTCTATTTCCTCAAGTGTGTTTACTTCTGTTCTCTTACACAAGGGTTGCAGTAATTCACAACCACTAAGTCCTTCTTTTGGACCAACACTTGCACCAATTATCATGACATCCATCAAGCAGTCACTTCACCACCATGTAGCTTTATAATAGCCACTTTTAAGACGTGACAAAGTCAGTAAAACATCCCATTATTATTAAAATAAAAATATACTTATAGGCAAATATTCCGACAGAAAAGTCAGGGTTTGTCACAGTATTGCTTCACTGGATTATCAATTTCCTCTTGTGGAATGGGAATACTTATAAAAGACACAAAAACATCAGTCTGTTTCATCTTGATCATTTATTTTCATTTGAGATTATGTAACAGCCGTTTGTGTGAGTATGTTTATCCGTGGTTCATCAAGGTAGTACGTGGGCTCAATCCAATTAAACCATCTCATGTGGAGAGACCAAACTAAAGATTTTGCTACAGCAATCCTCCAAACCAAATCCAATATCCATTAGATTCTTAATCCCGCTGTTAAAAAGGGGAGATGAACTTTGAATCTATGATTACAGATTAACCTCTGGTGTTTTTGCAGGATGTGAAATCTCTGCGGTTTTTGCTATTCTTCCCCAATTTCAATTAGACTGCATCCATCTCCATTCTAAAAACAAATGGCGTGGCCACAACCGACAGCGCGGCTGGACGTGGGAGTACAGAAGGGGGGGGCATGTAGCTACATTAGTGGCATAGCTGAGCTCTCAATATGAGAAAGCTGACACACTGGACTTGATCTTTGATTTCATATTGTTCATCATAAAAACTGATTCAGTCTTGTTTACGTCATTTGAGCCAATTTCATTCTCCTTCACTCCGTGTTGTCATTGTTCTCCTCTTCAGCACAGCTGTGTGTGAGGAGAGAGCAGCTGTATAGGTCGGCTCTAGCAGCGTTTCTCCTCTGCTGACGAGACAAACATGCATGCTGCCGCTGGTGCATTTAGTCCTTTTCTGGCAGCAGCTTCAGCACTTTGCCGATGGCGATAGTTTTGCCTGAGGGACAAGCGTAGCAAGAGGAGTGAGCGACAGAAGAGTGATTCAAAACGTCACTGGAAAAATGAGCCATACGTGAATCTATCAGCTGTTCTTAATTTTAACATAAACATATTGCAAAGACACGGAGTCCTTACCTTCATCCCTCAGTGTGAACCGTCCCATCTGAGGGAAGTCTTTGAAGGTCTCTAAGCAAATGACTCCTGCTGCCCTGAGCCTGGCGATGCACACCTGGTCCTGCTTTACAAAGCGTGGTCGAGTTTTGCTTTTGTCCCCCGTCTTCTTGTCCACCAGACAGAGTAAGGCCTGCAGTTGGGATTTAAGGAGTGTAAGAGCAGTCCGGTGAGGCAGGAGGAGAATCAAAGAATAAAGACATTTCAGCTGGGACAGCTGGGAAAGGTGAGCAGCAACCTACTGTGATTTGCACTTCTTCAATGCAGGTGTGGATGTGAAGGACTGCATTGTAACCAGGACAAATGATTGATTTGTGCTCGATGATAACGATCTGAAATAAACGGAGCAAATGAGCAACATGTAAAGTTCAGAGACTTCTTAACAAGAAATCATAATCAGTTCATTTGACACATTCATAATGGAAACAAAATTACTCAACCACCATTGGCAAAATACACAATTTATCATTACTGACAACTGCAATTTCAAAATGACTCATCCCCTTAATGACAAGCGTCTGTAGTACTTTATAGAGCATCCTTTAGCTGCAAACATGATGCACATTAAGACACCAGCTTCTGACAGCGTTCCTGAGGAATCTTAGCCCATTCCTCATGAGCAGAGGCCTCCAGCTCTGGAACATTCCTGGGTTTACCCGCTGCCACCGACTTCTTCAAATCCCACCAGAGATTTTCTGTGGGATTCTAGTCGGGCGACTGTGACGCCCCCTCTAGAATGATCCAGGACTTCCTCTGAAAACAAGCCTTGGTGGATTTTGTCCAGTGACGCCCAAGATTCAGCTTCCTCACAGATGGCGAGACGTGTTCTTCTCGGATTTCCTGATACTTAATAGAATCTATCTTTCCCTCGACACGCTGCAGGTTTCCAGTGTCTGAGGAAGCAAAGCAGCCCCAGAGCATCACAGAGCCACCGCCATGCTTCACTGTAGGGTGTTCTCCTCAGTACGTGCTTCATTCTTCCTCCTCCAGACATACCGCTGATCCGTAGACCCGAACAGTCACGGTTTTGTTTCATCGCTCCACAGAACAGCATCCAAAATTTCTGTGTCTTATCTGGATGGTTTTTAGCTACTGGAGCCGACTTTTTGTCAGCAGTAAGAGTTCGTCTTGGAGTTCTTGTGTGATTTGTCTATTGCAAACAGCTGATAATGAGTATATTTCACTAATAAACCTAATATACAATGGGGGGTTGAATAACGTTGCTTCCAACTGTATGTATTTACGTATTAGTTAATCACTGATTCATTCAGGAGATTAAACACAGGAGTGTGTGGTGGAGTTTATCTCTTGGCATCAAATGGAACAAATGAGAGTTTAACAAGCCTGTAGCTCCCTGAACCTTCAAAGTCTCACCACAAACAATGACTCTGAGGCTCAGACGTCATTACCTGTGCGTCGAAGGTGCGACCCGAGTGGCAGACGTTGTCAGGGCTACAGAGGATGAAACCAGGGAGGATTTCTTCCTCCTCGATTCCCTTCAGCCTCAACTTGAGATTCTCCCCAGGACATGCATCGTCCGTCTCCACATCGTCGCTCAGGAGGCTCAGTACCTCCACTGTGTGCTGCAACACACACAATTAGCACATACTGTAAAAAAAAAACTGCTTTGAATAAACACTCGATTACTGTGAAACAGGCTGTTGTCACTGAAAGTAAATCTTATTTGTTTAGATCTTATTTCCATCCAGGATGCAGGACGTTAAATCCAAGAATTGAGGGCTTGAAGTTATTTCTAGTAGAAGGTTTATTGGTGCCTTGTGAGAAGAAGGAGTTATTCAGGCAGAGATCTCACCCTGTTTGGCATCATGACCAGCTGCTGGGCTTTGCTGATGCATCCAGACTCCAGCTTCCCGAGGATAACGGTGCCCATGTCCTGTTGAGAGGGATCAGAGCAGCGTTCACTCAGGGGACAGGTGCTGGACCGAAGGGCCCAAAACGCTTTCTGACGGCTGCTTTGGGCAAACGTTGTGTTGCATTGGTTTAATTATAGGCTGAATGGAGATTTATGACAATGGTTATGGATTCCTGTATGTAAAACACTGAAGAGCATTAACAATGAGGAATCAATATTCCATTAAAAGCAGCTAAGACGCTAGAGATGCTACGGTGAGCATGTCAATCATTAGCCAAGTCTATGCAGCCCCTAATTTGAACTAATTTAACTAGAATCTGCAAATCTCATCTCAAACCAGAATCTGCTGCTAATGTTAGCAACACAGGTTAACTGTTGCATTCATGACGTTGTTGAACAAAGATTAATAGTTTCACTTGGCTCTCAAAATAGATGCAATACTTTTTTTAAATGCAGATGACAGACTGATAACCTATCCCATATCTAATACATGAGTCTTATAGCCTGAGAAGTCATCACACGTTCCATGAATGTTTTTAGAACTATGACCTGACACGTAGTTGTAACATCGCTGCTCTGTATCGATGGCAGCAGTGTCATCCTTCGAAGGCGGCATTTGAAGACCGAAAGAGTCACAGCGAAGCGACAACCCATTCAAATGTAGCCTCCCTTTTTCAGGACGGCAAAGGATGCCGGCAAAGGATGAGAATATTGACACCGCAATCACGTCAGAATGGTAAATGCAAAACTATCACCAGCGGACGATTAGCTTAGCATATAAAACTGGGAAATGACTGGCCTGCCATTCTACAAATAGAGGAAGATCTGCCGACTAGCACCTCAAATGCCAGGCTCTGTACCTTTGTGCTAAGCTATACTAACCAGCTGCTGGGCGTAGCTTCACATCAGTAAGTAATCCATCTTCTTACGTAGCGCTCAGCAAATAAAGAGAAAAGGTGTTTTTACCAAAATCTATTCCACTCATCCAAATCATTCAGCTACGTTTTCTATATACTGAAATATCATTCTCTTCATATCTATGTCAAGTCAAAACGATATTATAATCATTTATGTACAGCTGTGGGAATCAGCAGAAAGCTCTCTGTACAGAAGCCATTGGTATGCAGCACCCAGCTGACTGAACCATAACACCCATACATCAGGAGAGCAGCAGCTGGGACTTCTACCCACGGCTATTATGTAATCCCAGCCAGAGAGGCGTATCGAAACAACTTAAAATAAAGACCAAAAAAAAAAAAAGATGTGAAGAAAGGAAGGAGACGGTGATTAATGGAACTGACAAGAGTCCACCGACATGTACGTGTTAAACCGCCTCCAACATCTTAACTCATGCGAGTACCAAGAAGTTAGGAATGACTGTGCAGAGGCTGCACTGTGTGTGTCTGTGTGTAAGCATGCCGGTGTGGTCGTGGAAAATCACCCGAGAGGAAAGACAAAGAGGAGAGGAAGTGAAGAGAAATCTTAAGCTCCCTCCTCCGTTGAGGACGTCACAGTGGCTGCCGCAGATTTCTGACTTCCACTCTTTGGATAGAGCATCAATGGCCCCCCGGGCTGCTTACCTTGTACTTGTCTACGATGGGTAGTCTGACCGGTCCATCGTTGGATCTGGTGATGTTTGGCAAACTGTCAAGATGAGCAATAAATGGCATACCCCTGGTAGAGAACACAAAGGAGAGCAGTCCATCAACATAGTCACAAATATTCCACTTGAGAGCCACGGGGGGATTCGTGACTTATTTCAAGTCCATTCTGGTAGATCTTTTTTTTATTGAACTTTTGATCAAACCACAGCTGAGCATACAGAAAATCTGGACACCACACAAACTAATGCACCAACAGATCGGGGATTCCGTTGACCAGATTCTGTTTTTACCGCCCACATCCTAGAAAAACGGCGCAAAGTCAGCTGATCACATGGTCCCGTACTCCCAGACATTAACTCACCACATTGTTAAAGTTACTAAGCTTTTATTTACAGAAAGGGCTGCAAAAAGTACAGAACAATAAAGAAGAGATGTGGTGAGAACAGCATCGCTTTTGGGAAGTTTCACTATATTAGGTGGCCATGATTTTTTCTTTCTATCGTTCTGTGAAAATCTGCTGCTACTAGAAACTCCTTCAAAGAGCTGACTTACGTGTACCAGGGGCATTCAGGTAAGGGGTCCTTGAGGTTGGCACCTGTGAGTCCAGAGCAAGGCATAAAGTGGATGTCCTTCTTGGGGTTGAAGCCCACCTTCTTTAGAAACGGCACCAGCTTCTCTTTACACTCTTCATACCTGCAGGAGAGTAATAAAAAGATGACATCATTTACTAACTAACATACTGGAATGTGTAGACCATCATCATCATCATCATCTGTTTTCAAGATCTGCAAATCTGCCACATCTTCAGAACAATTACAAAACACACAAAGCAGTGTGGAGAAACCGATGACACAGCATTTAAGGCCAAATAAACAGGGATCTGTTTTCGCCCGGCCCGGTCTCACCTCTCCAGGCTCCAGTTGACGGTGGGGTCGTCCATCTTGTTGATCAGCACGATGAGATGTTTGACTCCAGCCGTTTTAGCCAGCATGGCGTGCTCCCGTGTCTGTCCGCCCTTCTCAAAGCCGGTCTCAAACTCACCCTTCCTCGCTGAGATGACCTGATATGAGCAAATAAAGGGAGACCAACACAGAAAAAATCACCGTCTTCTTTAAATAAATTATGAGAACTTATTCATAAGACATGTAATAAAGACAAGACGGTGGAAAATGCTGCAGAGGTGGTTTGAGAAAATGCCCTCCTATGAAACATCATGGTCAGTACAGTATTTAAACTGTCTGGAGCCGAGGCCTAGTTAGTGTTACTGCTGCCTGTGTGTCCATGTCCTCCTCACCAGGACTGCCAGGTCGGCTTGTGAGGCTCCACCAATCATGTTGGGGACGAAGCTCTTGTGTCCGGGGGCATCCAGGATAGTGAAGTGTTTTTTCTCAGTCTCAAAGTAAGCTCTGCCGACCTCCACCGTCTTCCCCTTGTCTCTCTCCTCCTGGTTTGTGTCCAGAGCCCACGACAGATACCTGCAACAAGCATCTTTATCTTGAACTCGTTTTTCTTATTGCACACGTGTGATAAAACAAGCCTTACTGAGTGAAAAATATACTAGGCAGAAATAAAAACATCTCGTTTATTGCCATGAAAAATAAAGGAAAAAAAAGAAAAAATCAGGAGAGACGTCCATGAAAGGAAACACACCAGCTATCAGTATCTGTACACATACGTACGAGGAATTTGACAACCATTACTCTAAATGTACCGACACAGGCACAGACATACAGTCTAAGAACAAGTGCAACAGGCTGAACAAGAATATATGCATGTAAAAAAAAAATAGGTGTATCTATAAAAAATCACGAACGACCAACAAAATAAATCAAAGCTGTGGAGAATGAATCATTTGACTCTCAGACACACACACTTCTTACCAAGTCTCCCTGTTTTTTTCTTTCGCTTCTCTTTCATATTTTTCCAGGGTTCGCTTGTCCACCATTCCAGTCAAGTACCTGGCAAGGAGAAGGCAAACACAGGGAGAGATGACGAAACAAGCTGCCATCCAAATGACAGGCAACTCTTTTATTTACACCGTCATAACCGGGACGTGGAATCTGTCGTGACGACATGAAGGAATTTTATGAATGGGTGTCATCTGGTCCGTGATCAATAACCCTCACCCCCATCAAAACGGACTGTATGACATTTAATGATAGTCATTAACATTCATAAACACCTCTCAATGTTTATGTCTTTTGCTCTCCAAAATAAAGCAGAATCAAATTATCAGGTTTTCACTGGTTTTCTACGTTCTTTAAATTGTGAGATAAGGATTTTTTCCCCAGCTTTTTTCCTAATTAAGTAAAAACTGCTGACAGTAGGTGAGAAAAGAACCCATTTAGTTTTGGTGCAGATCCTGATAGAGGCGTGGATCCAGGAATTTTTTTATTTTTTTTTTAAATTCCTTTCCTTAAAACTGCAAGAAATGTCATTTTTCAATATTTTCCTGAATCATGCAAAAATTACTGAACCGATTTCCACGAAACTTTGTGTGAAGCAAAGAGATGTGTGCGCTTGTTCGGCCTTTGTGGAGGTATGCCGTCTACTGAGTGCCATTGGAGTTTTATCTGTAGCATTATGGGAGCTAAAACTGAAAAATGCCTTTGTGCAAGAGGCAACCTGCTGCACTGCACTGTAGCAGGCCGCCATAGTAGCTCTGTTTTTCTGCACAGACGACACAACATAGTACACAACTAAAGTGAGTAATTTGAACTACAAGGCACACGTTAACATGTCTAGGAGAAGTAGAAGCACTTTGTGTTGCACAGAGCAGCACTGAGATCAGCCAACAGATGATTACTCACATAATCTGTCCACCAATAGTTGATTTTCCAGCATCTTTGACAGACAAAAACAGGTAAAAACATTTGAGTGAAACTTCCTGTAACATGTCCATGAAATAAACTACACACACGCAAACGAGACGCACCCACGTGACCAATGAAGACCACGTTCACGTGCTCTTTCTTGGGTGCATCTGGCGGTGCCGGAGCCACTTTGGGCATGGGCATCTCCTCCTCTTCCTCCTCCATCATCTCCTCATCCTCCTTCCTCGCGGCTCCCTCCTCACAGGCTCCACCCAGATCCTCCTGTCCTCCGCCTCCTCCGCCTCCCCCCGGCTCCTCCTTCTGCTCCCACGTCTCCTCCTCTGCGGTCATGTCTGCCTCTGTGCTTCCATTCTCCACCGGAGCTGGAACCAAAGACACGCGAGACCACCTGTGAACTGCATGTAACGTCCGGATGCTGCAGACAACCCACAGATCGGAGGGAGCTGGAACTATTCGATGATATAAGAGGCTTTAGGCTAGAATGAGAAGCTGCAGACTGACCATGAGTCTGATTATAAAGCCTGGACATCATTCAGGCTCCCACACGTTTCTGCCATTCTATACTTAAATATTTTTACAGCATTTGCAAAAGGAAATTCAGAGTCGTCTCAATTCAAAGACTCCTGATTCATTAGGCTCCCCTATACCATTATAATTCACATGCTCTGTTTGAAACATTATTAGTAGTTATTGTGCATTATGCTGGTCTAGTTATGTAATTTTATTCTGCAGAAATATTATCTTGATTCTAGAGAACCTGCTCAAAATCATTATCTGATCTGTCATGACTAAGTAAATGTATTTGTTGTCACAACAGCTGCTCAATCTCCCTGCTTTTTTAACCCTATGGTCACCTGTTGATTGTGTTGTAGCCTAGACAGAGATAAAAAAAAATCCAAACAGCTAATGACAACAATATTTGATTTACATGTGCATCAACCACTTCTGGAGTGATATTAGACATACATACTGTATATAATACATGTATTCAGACTTTGAGGATTAGCACATGCTCATAAAGTTAATCTGCCTTCACAGATAATCTAAAAAAGTGTTGCAAGGCTTCACTGTGTGCGGTCTGTGGATCATCATTCAGAAGTCCTTGTTCAGCAGCAATAAACAAAATGTTCTACTGAACAGTAACAAGAGTCCAGTGAAATCTGCTGAGGCCTGCAGTGGAATCATCTTCCCATAGCAACAAACAAATAAACCTGCCATGTCTGTAACTATGAAATTATGCAGCCCAGCAGTCTCGTACAATGCCTGGTTTCTTCCCAGCCTTGTCCTGTGAAATACTGCTGCCGGCATCTCAGACAGCCATTCATGCCTTGACTTTGTCAACCGTCCCATCATGCCGTAATTATAATAATTTGTCCTTCATACAAGTTCAGAGGAATTTTAAGAGGCGAGTCTCAGGAGAAACATCAGTCTGTATGAAACGTGAAAAGGAAAGGCTTCTACAGACAACATTCACTGACAGTGTCTCTGAAAGTTGGGAGCAAAATTATTCAACCTCCATTTTATATTATCGTCACTGGCAAAATATACTATTTATCAGCTGTTTGCAATAATGAAATCCATCAAGAACAGTTTAAATAGCTCAATGCAACATATATTACAAATGTTGTTCCCAAAGATGACACAAAATGTTACTTTTACTGATGACTGCAGTCTCAAAATGAATCAACTCCTTAATGACGAGTGTCTCTATCGCCCTTTTGCTGCTATGAACTGCTCCAAACGTGATTCATACCCAGACACCAGCTTCTGGCAGCGTCCCTGAGGAATCTTAGCCCATTCCTCATGAGCAAAGGCCTCCAGTTCTGGAACATTCCTGGGTTTACATGCTGCAACCACCTTCTTCAAATCCCACCAGAGATTTTCTATGGGATACAAATCAGGCGACTGTGACGGCCTCTCTAGAATGATCCAGGACTTCTTCTGACACCAAGCCCTGGTGGACTCTGAGGGATCATTTTCTAGTGATGCCCATGTGTTCTTTCCTCTTTTGCCAATAAACCTAATATACAATGGGGGCTGAAAAATTTCGCTTTCAACTGTATACACACTGCATCTGATGGCCTCCCTTGTCACTCACTCTGCTGCAGCTGCATTGCTCAACCACTCTACAAAAATAAACCCAAAAAAACACCACCAAGTCTCTGTAACTTGAGTAAAGACACACAGCATCCACATTTTATTGTTTTTGGGTTTTTTTTTTGAGTAATGAAGTCCATTCAAACTGCGCTTAAACAAAGCAGACCAAGGTCTTGGGACATGCAGCACTTTGCAAATATCACAGGATGAGCAACTGAGACGTCTATTTAAAGAATTGATGAGTGAGGTTGAATCATATCATACACAGGCCCATGCCCATGAATTCGCCAATGCCAGCTGTCTAAATATAGAACAGTAAGTGACCCTACAAGCAGGAATTCAAAAGTGAGCATCCTAGCTTTTTTTTTCGGCCTGCATGAGGTTTGGTCTGACGTCATATCCACCTGCAGGTTAATGTGCACACCTGAGCCTAAACCTGCCGGACAGCCAGTTTAGTCATTTAATAACCTGAACATGCAGTGTCTCACTACACTGTGGGTGCATACCGACTGTTTCTGTCACCTCCATGCTTGAAACTGGATCAGAGGAACCTTTGAGGAGAGAAGACACAACATGTCAAACTTCCATGAATATTTATTAGACAAGGATGGTCACGTTTAAGTAAGGTCGGGAGGATTGCTGTGTTATAAATAAGTTATTGTACTATTACAACACATGACCGCACTCGAGCCGACTTGTTGAATAGTTAGTGGACACATGATGACTGACTGGCTGTTGCAGTCGAGGAGGCTAACTTAGCTGGATTAGCAAGCAAGCTAGCAAGTTAAGCTAACTTCCAACCAGCAGTCCGGCATTCACCTACCGCCTGAAGCCGGCATGTCAATGGTGTTCGCTTGAAGGAAGCCCGGTACAAACACCGGGGCGTTAACGTTGGGGACAAAAGGCTTGGCGTTCACGTTCAGGGCTGCGAAGGCAGTGGGGAGCCCAGCCGCTGCAGCCGGGGCCTCGGCATCGTCCTCCAGCTCCCATGAATCCGGGGCTGTGTCTCTCGGGTCCATGGCTCCTATTTCCAGAGTTGACAAGCTCTCCACTACCGCGAATGGTGGATGATGTTTATGGTTCTTTAAACGTGTTTAGTTGCTGGTGTGTTTCAGACTCTTAGCAGCACGCCTGGTGAACTTCCCATTGCTTTGTTAAGCCTGGCTGTGGATCCCGTTTACGGTGAGTAGTGGTCAGCCGCTGCACGTTCTGCCAACACCGCTAGAGGGCAGCACCGGACACCGACTGTCTGTGCCATCATGTCTCCACTCATTTTACATTTCTCTTATTAATGTAGGTAATATGGGCAATCTCACTGTCATTAAACTATGAGAAAGTAGATTTAAAAAAAGCTGCAGTTTGTTTATTATTTTTTATTTAAACATCCCTTAAACACATGGTAATACCATAACACATATAAATAGAATACATGGAGTTTCAAAAATCGATAAATAAATAAATTAAAAATAGGTTAAATAACTGGGAATGCCTCAGGATCCCCCAGAATGAACTGGAATGTGTTGCTGGGGAAATGGGCATCTGCAATACCCCACATGACCTGTGGCCCAACTCTGGATAAGCGAAGAAATTGGATAGATGGATGAAACTTTAAATGGACAGGTTGGGGGAACTGCGCTAACATACATGTCTTCATTTTATTCTTCACTCTTTGGCATCAGTAACTCCTCCACCAGAGATGGCAAATGTGGCCTCATTCTCAGGCATATCGGGACTAGAGGAAATCAAGAAACAAAGATAAATGAGTAGAGCAAATGTGAGACACTGAGACATTGAGTTTGGTGACATGAGGAAGTAAAAATTGTGGGCAGAAGAAGCTGTTGTGATATGACAACATCTATTTGGGTATGGAAAACCACACATCAGTTTGTTTATCTCGTCTGACCATATGGTAATAGGAAGTATTTTCCTTTACGTTCTCTTTATAGAGAATGAATTTGTGAATTATGATCAGCATTGAAAAAGTCCGCCATATGAATATTGGAGATAAAAACTACCTGTCGAATATCTTGGCAATTCTCATCTCTCCACGCCCCTTCCTCAAACTGATCCGCGTGGTGGAGGCATGGGCCAGGATATGCCCGCCAATTGGCTTTTTGGGATCAGCTTGAAACCTGAACAACCGGGGAAAGAAAAAGAAATCTCTCAAACACTGTTGCACCGACCATAGCAGCAACAAAGCAGAATTTCATGAACAAAACTTGTCCCGAATCATTCCGAATGAAGGAGTTTCTCTTACGTCATTCCTGCACCAGGATCAGCTGTCATCTGGTTGGTGACAAACACTGCTACGTTGTACTCTGAGAAGAAGCATGAATGAAAACCAAGCGGATATACAAGCAAAATCCTAAAACAATCAGCATTATTCGGAACAACTATGTGTGTGTGCTGGGTAAAAGAAGTAACTACTGGTTCAGACCTTCAGAGATCTTCTGCAGCCTAGAGAGCATCTGAGCCAGCTTCTGCTGCCGCTCTGCCAGCTCGCCTCGACCAGAAAAGTCTACTCTGAACAGAGCCATGATGGAGTCGATGATCTGACAACAGGGAGGAGCAGACAAGGACGGTAAAAGCCTGAGGAAGCCAGGGAGGACTCCCAACTATATTTAAAATGTATGCCTGTTCAACACTTAAATAGTATCCCCTTGAAAAAAACAAGAACATGTTCATTTTCCCACTAAAATAGAGTCACACAGAGAATAATAAATATGGAGGGGAGAAGAAAAAAACCAAAGAAATGATGAATATTTGAAAACATAATCTTAGAATGACTTATTTTACTCACCAACAGTTTGAACACTCCTCCTTCCTCGTGGAATTTGGCAGCCACAAAGTCCAACAGCTCCATCTGATGTTCACCTGAGGAGCAAGCAAGACAAAAGCTCAATGCACATAAATAATGTAACCTTGCCACAACGTGGAGTTTCAGTGCACACATTAAATAAACTGTAAAGTCGCACTGGTGTAGGCCCGGGCATACAGCACGTTGTCCAGCACAGCATCATGGTCCACATTAAACCTGTCAGCTATGTCTCTCAGTCTGTCTGGACGACTGGAACAAGTCAAGGATAATGTGAAACAGATTACACACACAAACAGTCGTTGTATGGCCACATGATGACACCCACTAAAGATATATCTCCCATCAACAAGTTTTTAAAATCGACACATTGTAGGATGTCAGGTGTGACAACAAATACAAATACAGCAAAACATTTAAGCATCAATCAAACACGCATGCCAAATTTTGTACGGTTATTGCCATCATTGTGAGGATACAAGGTGTTCTCTGTGTCAACAAAGATGACTTTCCCGCCTGAGTAGTCATCCTCGCCTGGCAGCTGAGCAGTGACTGGACAAAAACAACACAGAACCTGTTTAATTCAATCTAAATGATTTTAATGGTACTGTTTTATTAATCCTGGAGCAGCCATCTTCAAAAGGTTCCTTACTCACCACAGAATGTGTGAGACAGCTGGGTTTTTCCTGTGCGGAACTCTGTAGGATGAAATAATGTTGGAAGTTTTGAGGCAGTGCGACAAACTAATCTAACACAGTATATTTAACTATAGGAAGAAATCTCACCGCCGAAGGCCTCCGTGATAGCCATACTCTCAACACCTCCGCCCAAAAGTTTACTGCAGAGATAAAAAAAAAAAAAATGTGTTGTATCATCAGTGCTGTGAATTAGGTATAATTAAACAGATTCAAAATCAGAGAAACAACCTTTTCATTTTCATCTGCGTAGCCACAGTAGCTGCAGGTTAATCTTAATGATTACTTGTCACTTTACCGTTTCAGTGGCCAAACAGTCATTTTTGAAAACATCTTTGATACTGACAGCGTGACAGTATTTTGGATATGGCCAATGGCAGTCTAACAATTCAATTACTGTATTAGTCATGTGGATTAAGCAAATTGAGACGATCATTACACATTTTGCTTTCCAGGACAAGTTGACCAACTTAGGAAATTATATTTATGTGTAATGTAGCCTTTATTACCATGATGAGACATATTTAAGCTATCCCCACTATTACATATACATATGCTCCACCTTGAGCACATGGTACATGTAACTGTAAATGCATCCTATCGTCTACATGATATTGACATGATGAGGAGATCTTAACTCAAACTCCTGGCTCCCAGTTGTGATGTGGAACACCTGCTTCCTCTTTGCGCTATACTCAAAGGCAGTCTGGAAACCAACATTCTGAAATGTAAAAAAAAATTGTCTAATACATTAAATGTCATGAGTTATTTTTTGTTTATCTCATTTCTCAAGGAATTCAGTCTTAAGGCCACAGGAGTGAAGCAGTGCATGTAATTCACAGAGGAAACTCATTTTACCAGCATTTTCCCAGCAGCCTCCTTGATTTTTTCCACTTTTGCCTCTGACAGGCCCTTGACGTTGCACAAAGTCTTGCGAGTTGTCATCTGGATCCCCTTCACTGTGCAGATACCCACCGACTTCAGCTTCTTGATGTCTGCCACATTCTGTGATTGCAGGTGGAGACAGAAAGATGCTCACATAGATAATTGATTGTTGATCTGATGGGATACAGTCAATTTTAATATCAACCAAATTTCAGATCAAATGTTGTAGAATTGTTCTCATCATTGTGAGGACACAAGATGATCTCTGCATCAATTGAGAGTATTATTCAGCTGTTCTATTTACTCACAATCCCATGTTTCTGTAGAAGGTCAATGTCTTGAAAGAATGACTCCTGTTAGCATCAGGGAAAAAGAAATTGTACATGCAAAATTAAGAGAAGAGTGCAGCTTTTACTTAAAACGCTTCTTTAGCATAATGTACAAAAACATAACAGTAAAAATGGGCATTTATTAGCATATGTTATGCATAAATTTATTAATTTCAACAGTTTTTAGACATGCTCACTGACATCATTAGAAACGTATTCGCATATTATAGTTATAGGGGATTTTCTCTTCATGGAAATCCACCGTACAGAACATCTGCAATTGAGTAAAATGCTTAACTATAAAATCTCACCTCCTCATCCTGGACACCAGAGCCTTCTTCAACAACCTGATCCTCTGCAGCCTTCATTTTCTTTGCTGCTTAAGTTACTCTCAATCAGCAAGACTCTTTAGCCAGGGTAAGCTAGTTAGCTGTCTCAGTATGATGATTTTAGCTGGTTAGACTCAACTACATTCAACTGCACAAAGAAAAAGAACGTATCCAAACTAAAACTACTACTTGTTCAATTATTTTAACTAGAAAAACTAGTATCTCAATACACTAATGAAACAAATAAACACTCAGGATAACGTAGCACAGCCCCAACATTAAACATGTAAGTGTTCCTTGGCTCTTCTAGAACTTGCGCGCGCCAAATGGCGCGAATCCATTTATGTACCATTTAGATGCAGTCGGAATTTATGGTTGTACAATTTGAGCAAACGCAGAAGGGATGGATCATGGCATAACCTAAGCGCAAATCGCGGCATCGGTGCCCAACTTGGGCATTTCCGTTGGCATGCCCCACCTGCTGGCACATGTATAGTAGGGGTTAGCGCATTTTGCGGCATCGGCACCTAGCTCGGCATTTCCGTAACCATCCCCCAGATACCACTGAAATGCCGCGGTGTCGCTGTTTTGGTCTGATGTCATGACATGCTGCAGCAGAGCCGCTCTATAATAAGTTTAAAGATAAATAAAACTCCAGGAAACATTCTCTATCCCTCTAACATTCATTATAGCATTATATCTCACTGACATTCTAACATTCTCTCTCTAACATTCCTTCTCTAGTTAGGGATTGAAGCGTTCCAGTGCCAGCAGTGTAAGCATAATTAATTAATGCTATTAGTTGCACCTGTGTTTTTCCAGCAAGGACAAGTCAGAATATCTGCTGTGAAAATAGGTGTATGATGCGTTATATTTGTTTTAAGAAAACATTAAAAAAATGTTTTGCATATGTAAATACTGTGTTTTTAAATATATAATTATTTGATCTTATATTTCAGCCATAAATCCTTAAATTTACAGGCAGTGCAACCACATGGTCAACATTCTCAAAGTAAACACTTGGCTTTCCATGTGATTTTGTGTTTTAATTACTGCAGTCATGTTGAAAACAAAACAGAGACATGGGGTTGCAAATGAAAAGAGGTAAGAGATAATAAATTGTCACATGAATAACAGAGGGGGGGGGGGAAACACTCTTAAGACAGAACATGTCACAGTAATATTGAAACATTTAGCATCAAAACTTCAATTACTGAAACATTTGTCCAAAAACTTTTTAAGTTTCCTGTCTTAAATGAGAATAATTTTGCATCTCGCATACTTTCAATGGACAAAGAATTCTTGATTGAATAGAGTGGAATCTGGTGTGGCTGTATTACACCTTTTTAACTTCATAAACATGTAATAAAACCAATAACTGTGGCCAGTTTGACACGAGAGACATTGCACTATAACATACATCCATAGCACAATGGTGAACGGTGACACAGACTACAGAGACCATTCTGTAGAACACATTCCAATCAGTTAATATTGTCTACAGTATGCTCCACAATACATCTGACCTGCCTGTCCCACCTGTACCTGTTATCCCCTAAAGAACACATTATAATATTGATATAAGCATTTATTTTTTTAAAAAAAGAGGAAATAGGAGTAGTGCTCCTGGAAATAGGTCTCCACATTATGTTGGAATAAGGAGAGACGGTGCCGTGCGATAGAGGTGTTAGAAAGCAATCAGATCCTCCTTCTACAATCCAACACATTGGAGTGAACATAATCTCAGGTTGTTGACATACAGCTTTCGCTTTCTTTTTTTAACCGCAGTTCTTTGTCCTTCTCCATGGTCTCTCTGTCTCTCCTTGTGACCAGCTGCACTGTATTGCTAGGAGCCAATCTCAGATTCACATTGGTCCTCCCTGTGCCTCACATCTTGCTAGGTGCAGGAGGCATCATGCCCGGCATCCCACCAGACATTCCAGTGTTTGGCCCCAACAGGATCTAGAAGAGAGGGAGTTGATCATTAAGGTTGATCATCTTTATCATGTCACTTGACCACATGGGTCTCTGCTCTGACAGCTGTTGCTTAACCCATATGAATACCCACCTGTCTCTGCTGTTGTAGCTGCTGCTGCTCCAGTTGTAGTCTTTCTGTCTCAAACACAACAGGCAGCACCAGGATCATGAAGGAGGTAGTACCCACCCAGAGTGCCGAACGTGAAAAACTGAAACGCATAAAGAACCTGATTCGTTTCTGCTTTGACAGCTTACAAGTGCATGTACATAAAAAGGACCAAGGACTTGTATTCTAGGGATTTACAATGTGTAACCATTTGGAAGATGTGGTTCTAGATCCAGAAACTAGAGACACGAGCAAAGACTGCAGCTGGGATCAGTCTTGTGAATGAGGAGTTAAGCTCTTTATCTACTAAGCTATTTGTGCAATGATGGAATGGGATGAAAGATTTACCTGTAAAACTTCTTGGCCAGTGAGACAGAGCATTGTGCAGACACCTCAGCAGCGCTGCGAAACGTGTCAGGAAACATCTCTGTGAGGCCCCACAATCTCTCCATTAGTGTCTCATCCAGCTTCAGGAGACAAAGCAGACGTCAAATAATGGTGCAAAAAAAATGAATGGGAAAGCAATCAAGCAGTATGTAAACAACTATACAGAGAAACAAAAATGCACATTAATTTATAAATTTGGTAAATCATGTTAGTCCACCATGAAGTTTGGTACAACCAATGTAAAATGTTCTCTTGCTGCAAGTGAATGAAGTGCTAGACAAAAATACTACCTTTAACTACTTTTACTATGCCTGCAACAGACCAAGAGCAACAGACTCAGACTACATTTCAGGTACGTACCTGCGAGTTAGCATTGGTACAGTTTTATTAGCAACCCCTGTTCAGTCAAAAATGACAAGCTGGAGGGAAAATATTGCGACTACGTGTTGCTTTTATGCTTTCAACCACATTTCCGAAGTACCCTAGAATGACCAGCCACTTACATCTTCATCTTCATCGTCATCAATCTCGTCCTCGGGGGGCCGTGTAGATACCGGGCCCACAGCTGGGGAAAGCTCCTCGATTTCGGCCATGTCTCCTGTTAGCCCGCTGCTCTCTGTCGGGTTGGATCAGCAGTGTACACGGCGAGAAAGTCGCGAGAAAACACTATAGAGCCGACAGTCAGTTTAATGTCTATCTGATGATTTCCCTCCTGCTTTCATTAAAGCTGATGCTAGGAGGCGTGCATGGGACTCACGACAGTCTGAGGTCACAGTTAGAAAACGTGAGGCTCGTCAGAGACGGGTGACGGAAGCAGAGCTGGGGCTCTCTGCAGGGGTCAGTTTGTAGATCGCCAAAAATAAACACCGCCCCCTGGCGACGAGGAAGTCTAATTGCAGCCTATTAATGTGTGCGCTCATTTTAGAGTACTAGTACTGTATTAACTCCAAAGTCTCCCTGGTGGTCATGAAACACACAATGAACATTACTGGAGCATTGCATAGTTATAAGATTCATTTTCAGCACATAGTACAATAATAAACGTCGGAAGAATAGTAGCCTACATTGTTACAACAGTAATGAAGCCAAACAATATAACGTTGATGGATATTACTGTTTGGCCATATTGAAATATATTCTATTGTGCGAGTGAAATTACATTTTTGTCATATATTACAGAAAAACAACACAAAAATAAGCACATGCTTATTATTGTGGGGTCAGTTCAAAAGCAGGCACTCACAATTGATACAGCATAGGTCAAAGTGGGACCTTTGCTCCTAATTGCATTGTTCAATATAAATTTGTAACTGTATATTAACTAAAAATACACTACATTGGTCATTAATAGAAATAATTCTAATAGGAATATTCTGAAGTAGACTCTTTGTAATGCATTCGTTTCCCTGGAGATTTTTCATTTACCATTTTTTTTATTGACAGCTACATAAGGTTCCACAAAACTAAACTATTCTACTGTATATACAACTTGTTATTTAATTGAAAGAAATAGCCAAAAACACATATGGGAAATATCTCTGCATGGGTGAGGATGGTCTAGCACTGACATATGCCATGAGTATATCCTTAAAGCATACAGTATTTATACTGTGAACTATGAATTTGTGTTGTCTGCGGGGGTTTAGCTTCAGTATAGGTATTTAATTGTTGTATTCTGTTGTATTTTCAACTTTAAATCGCATGGCTCCTAATGCTAAACAGTGTCAGTTACATGTGACTCTAAAGACTCCCTGTGTTTTTATCTTTTTCCAGAGAAGTTGTAGCTGGAAATTACGAAAAGGGGACCGGTCATGGAAAACTTCTTGGATGCTGGGATTCCTTGTTTACATCCTCTCGGAGTACACCGCGGGGGCGGGGATAGTTCCGCCCTCATTCTTTAGACCTGACGTCATCGTCGCTTGTGTTTTTTATGAATGAAAGAATCCAACCTCAGAGCAGCAGAGTAATTCCGGGAAAAGGCGGACTGACATTTTGTCGCTAGAGTCGCTTCGACCCAGCAGGTAAAATATATTTTTCTAAAATAAGAAACGTCAAAATATTTTTATTGAAATCGTAGACGATTCGTATAATAGCCGAACACTAGACGACGTGTATCCACCGGGGACTTGCCAACCAACCAAGGACAAGGCAGCTGTTTGCTTTAATCCCCTTTAGCTAGTCAGAAACCGCTGATGCTAGGTGCTAACAGTTACTGCGCTATTAGCATGTTAAAGATGATGCGGGCAATTTGACCCCGGTCTTCATATTTATGCTGCTATACCTGCGACATTTGTCAGCCAGATGGAGATATTACTTCCTTATTTAAGTGTATGGTTTAAAATGATTATATAGAGTCATAATAAAATGGATGTCGAGGGCATTCGTGATGGCTGTTTACTATATCAGCAGCGCCTTACCACAAGCTGGTCAGCTCCTTTCCCTATAGGGATATTCTGGATGTAATGTTAGCTAGAGGGATAAGTAGCGTATCGTCTGTGTTCTATATCTGTCATTTAACCATTTAGAATCATAGATTAGATTTGTGTTCAACATTATAAACCTTGTTAAGTAGTTGTAGCCTGCGTTTGTCATGGCAGTGCTGCGTTCACTTGTTGCGTTCCACTGTGGTGGCGTTATTCAAGAAGTACTATGTCCTTTAAAATGATATTTATAGGAAAGTACAAACATGGATATCCTGTGCTGTTTGGACGAATACAGAAATACGTGGTCGGTGCTGTTTTTCCTTGGTTTGGACGGAGTGGTAGACTCAGAGCTGAGTAAAGGGGTTATTGCTGAATCACCATGACTTTACGAAACGGTGGCGGTCTTAGTCCACCGGCTAGTTGGACAACCACTGTTTGCTGAAACATCTACTTCCCACGCATTTCAGGAAATGCAGTTTATTGTCAGCAAGAGCCAGACCATTTAAACAGGTGCTTTATTTAGCTTTTGTGGATAACCACCTCCTGTGCATGAATCGGAGGCCTTCGTGTGTCGTTAAAGCCCATTTTACTGTAATGAAGTTAGGTTTATATGAAATATTCGGTCTTGTTCTTTGAGGTGAACTCAAAGGTCCTTAAAATGGACAAGAAGAAATGTGACTTTATAACATAATGACTCCTTTTGCTTGTATGGTTCCTCCTGCTGTCTGACTGCATGATTAGCCTGTTGGGAGTTGTTGTTGTTTTCTGAAATGTTGCTGAAGGAGCACAAATCAATTTTCCTGTTTACATCCACCAGTTATGTAAGCTACTCTTTGTCTAATTTCTGCACCTTTTAGGTTTGACAGATTTTAGTCCCGGTAGACAAGATCATCAATTTAATATTTTCATGTACAAAAAGTTGAAAATGTAAGGGTAGTAAAATAGAAAATGAAAACGTCTCATTCACTTAAGTATAAAACCCTTTCGTCATCAGGGTTCTAAATTTAATGGAAGTCAGTATATTCATTCGAAAGCAAGCCGTCAAAGAACTAAATTTAACTTGAAATTATATTAAATCAGTTGAACTCATAGGTTTATAAAACTCAAAAGATTTTTACCTCAAAGGTTCTGCAACATACTGCTTTTAGAGAGAATGATCTTATCCTCAAGATTTTATTGTCGAGATATTTTCTAGAGGAAAGAGATGTCAAGGATCATAAATGCATACTGGTACCCAGTGAGGACTATAATCAAGAAGTGGTGAAACTCAGCTGCAGCATGACTTTGCCTAGTTTAGTCTGTTTCTCAAAATGAAACTACATGGTTGTCATCATAAAACCTTGCTTGTTTTTCATGTTCTTTCCTACATTTCTGGGCTATAAAGAAACTAACCTTTAGCCCATTGAATCCAATTGTGCAATAAATATGAAAGTGAACACATCCTCTCTCCAAAAGCTATGAGGGAAAGCACGCTGTGGTTTGATGATGTCAAGGCGCCATGTCAGCCTCAATTAAATGTCAATAATATCTAGGGATTTTTGTTGCACAGTCAACATAGCATGGCTCCTCTTCACCCTGTTATGTGTTTGTTTCTGTCCAGTGTGCTCTGGTCAGGATGGAGGTGAAATTGAATGCAGCTGAAATGGCCTCAAGTTGAATTGTAGGGTTGTTTAATCAACATGACTGTTGCTGAAATGCACAGCTAAATCAGTGTAGTGTAACAAGAGGTTGATCAGTTCAAATCAGCCCACTTAAGTGCTGGATTTAAATCCCCGACAGCATTTATGAGCTGACCTTAAGGCTAGTGTGGAAATCCCCACACAATTTGTGTGAACTGATCAGCAAGAAGAATGGGAGGAAAACCCCCCCAAACCCAGAAGTGTTAAGAGCAGGAATCTCCTAAACTAACACGCCAACTGCTGTTAGTTCAACTTGTCATTGGAAGCAGCAATTCAAGAGGATGTAAACGTAACCAATCTTTCCGTTTTATTCTCCCTTCGTGGATACAATTTCATAAAATAGTAACATTGGGGGGGAAAATGACTGAGTAGGTTTTCGTTGTGGGGTTTCAAGGCAAATCGCGATCATTTTAAAATGTCAACTGTTTCATGTGCAGAGGTTGTTGTGATGTAGTTGTGTGCCTTTAATTTTAGTCTCACCTGTAACAACAAGAGACAAGTCTCATAAAATAGTTTCCTGTCCTTAGACCGTTTAGAACCGTTGGTGTTGTGTTGATAAGGGGAAGTGTTGAGGGAATTGGTTAGGACACCTGCTTTGAGCAACCAAAGGGCAGACACATGATGATAACTTCCTCCTCACTATTCCAGCTAACAGAGAAAGGCATGTCACTTTCAAATCCTCCCCTTCCTTTCATATCAAACCACAGAATTTAATGAGAGGGCGCATTTGTGGGAGCATGAAAGATCTCTTGGTTTCATAGCGTCTTTATCATGCCTGACTGGCTGTCTTGTGAGCGGATGGTAAATGTTAAGCCAGAATTTAACCATAACAGCACGATGCCCCGAGTCACATGTGACAGCATACAATTTTTTGTTTGTGTCCTGTCTCTGTTCTTCCAGAGTGTCCGTATCTGTGTTTGGGGGGAAAACAGCTGAAGATAGTCAGATCATGACGACAGAGAGAAGCAGCAAAGCCCTGAAGGTAACACACAGCCAGAAAGAGATCTCAGTTTTATTACCCCCAACAAGAATGTAATCTTTTCACCTGTGTCTGCTTATTGATTTGTTTACTTGTTTTTTTGTTTTGTTTTTGTGTTTGCGGGATTTACACAGAAATTCATGAACTGATATTCACAAAACTTACTGGTGGGGTGGGGCAGGGGGTCAGACAAGCACCCATTAAACTTTGGTGCATGGATTCAGGAGTGGATCTTTTTGGATTATTTTTTTTGTCACACTCTTTTCTCACGAAATATTCCAGATGTAAAACAAAAAAAAACAAAAAAAATGACACATAGTTACGGTGTGTATAATGCGGTGCAGATCCAGACGATAATCCACATATGCATGGTACAGCAGACCTTTGTAATAGCCTACATTCCATCCAACACGCCAGTAATAAACCTCAAAGGACCCGTCATAAAATCGAAATAGCAGTTGCAACATAGCAATGAGTCAATTAATGCTATAGCTGATAATAATAGCAATGCTCATATCAGCATTTTAAGCAACAGCTGATAAAACCACACGGCTGTACTGTATAATAAAAGATGATGACCTCAGCTTCTTACGTAACAAATAAAGACGATACATGAAGCTTTACTCGAGAGCAAAAACATGCTGACATAGGCATGAATAAGATTACTTAGAATTGTTACCCAACCTGTCTCTAGAAAACACGCGATTAACTGTAGACCTTTGTAACTAATTGAACAGATAAATGTTGTTAAAGTTTATAAAAACAAACAGATTACATTGTGTTTCATATTTAGTCAGTTTGTCTTACAACAAATAAATAAGTTATGTTATCAGACCACTTCCCTTTTTCTTTGACTCTGCCATTATAAGATCTAAACAGAGTGTAGGATTCTGAGGCCTTGGTGGAGGTATGCCCTCAGCTGATAGGGAGGGGAGTAAAACTTCTTTTGAACATTGACATTTTCCATTTAAAAATAGACAACTAAGAGGTTTTTAACCTTTACTTTTTCTCCTCTTCCTTCTCCATCCTTCCTCCATTCCTATCTTCTCCTCCCTCTCTTCCTCACGCCCATCAGGTGAAGCAGGAATGTGGCGAGAACGTGCCCACCCTGTCGGACAGTGAACTCATGTCCCTCTCAGTACGGGAGCTTAACCTCCACCTGCGCGGCCTGTCCCGCGAGGAGATCCAAAAGCTAAAGCAGCGCCGTCGCACCCTGAAGAACCGAGGCTACGCCGCCAGCTGTCGGGTCAAACGGGTGTCGCAGCGCGAGGCTCTGGAGCAGCAGAAAATGGAGCTCCAGAGGGAGGTGGAGCGGCTGGGGGCCGAGAACGCGGGCATGAGGAAAGAGCTGGAGGGGCTAGGCGCGCGCCTGGCAGCACTCCAGAGGTTTGCCAGGGGCCTGGAGGCCGGAGGGGGCCACCTCCTGGCCACGGCCCCGCGCCTCAACACTGCCTCAGTCATCACCATCGTGAAGAGTCCACCACAGCCTCAGCCACAGAGAGAACAGGAGTCGTCATAGAAGGAGGTGCTGGAACCAGACTGGTGGGAGGGATGCACCACCTGCAATCCACACACTCGCGCACACACACACACCTGCAGGCATACGTACAATAAACACACACATGACCAGAACAGGAAGATGATATTAGTTGGAAAAAAATACTTGTTTGTGTAACGCCTCGTTCACATTTTCAAGTTCTTTTGGATTATATTCACTCGAGTCATACATTCCTGTCATGAGTGTCGTGTAACGGCACGGAACAACAACAGATACACTTAGTTTTCCAAAGCAGGGTCCAGGTAACAGTGTAGAAATCATGTAGGGCGGGTGGAGGTGTCCTCCACTTAATGCAGTTTTCTGACACTGCAGTTTAGTTGACTGAAATTTTGTGAATTGAGTTAATTAGGAAGAAAAAAATGGAGCAAGTTTAATGTGAACGAGGCGTTGGAGCACTGATACTCTCACTCATCACACACACACACACACACACATAAATCCATCCTCCATGACTCAAAGCCCGATCAACCCAGAGTGACTGAACATCACTGCTCGACATATCCAGCTCTGATGCCGCTGCTCTGCCGATTATGCTACAGAGCGTCAGGGGCTTCTCCCTCACTTGTCTTCATGGCACCTGACCAACAGCAAGGGTGGAGCGGACGTATGTGTAACTTCCTCTACAGCTCTACAGTGTCTGCATTCCTGCTGCAGTTGCAGTCTGGAGTTTTTAAAGCTGTTTGTATTCCAACCAGGCCACATGGGTCACAGCCACTGTGCATGGAAGTGTCCCAAAGTATGAGTCACTCTTGTTAGTCATTATATGAAGAGTTTTTCCCAACCTCTCTGTCACTTGATATGCAGGTGTGGTCATGGGAGAGGCTATTATTGTCAAAGGGTTCAAGGTCTTTGTTTCATAGTTTCAAAAGGATCATTTCTGTATAATCAGTTTGGAGCTTCCAGTAACGGTATGCCATCACATCAGCTTCACAGCGTTGCTTGGGTTGGGAGGATTTAAGGCGCAGAATTGGTCACACTGTCCAGAAAATGGTGGAGAAATGCTGCATTTGTGGATCTCGAATATCTTCAAGCTGTCCATCCAGTGACATGTTTTTGGATGAACCTGCCACTCCTCCAGTCCTACCTATCCTATCCCTCCATGTGAAGGGGAAGTAGTTCTTTACTGTTTGTGTACATACGTCTCACATTAATGCAGTGCCTTCAGTGTATGTTGCAGTTACAGGAATGCAAACCTAAGAGGGAAAAGGTTTAAAAACCCGACTGTAATCACTCCTTCTTGACTGTTCACAACCGCACATTTCTTTGTTAGGACTTCTCTGGAATCTCCTATTTTCTGAGGTGTAATCCCTCATCACTCATTTCACAATCCCGACTGTGCAGCTTACAGGCTGCTGGGACTTTTTTTCATATCTGGTAGACTCCCAACAACAGATGTTGGTCGTTTTGCTAAAAACGTGTAAAAGCAGAGTGGCATCTGGTAGGAATTACACTCAAGTCGGTGCAAATCCTCTGCATACATTCCCGTTCTGTTATTTGTAGTGTTCGTTTGTGTCATCGAGAGACAAAAATGTTGAGTGACATTTATCAGAGTTATATTCTATATTTTATTTGTATTTAAAGGTAGATATTATAAAAAAGACAAGCTAATGAGTGCTGTGATGTTCTATATGTTTTCAGAAGTACTTACTTATGACTAGTCCTGGGATATTCTCATGTCTAATTGTGTTGTGTGGCAACAGTGATTACTTTACAAAATGTTAATTATTAGCTATGTAGAAATATGCTCAAAGCCATTGGCCATATTGCTGTATGATTTTTTTTTTTGTGTGTGTGTGTGTATTTTTGCAATGTTTGTACTGGCTTGTCATAGTGGATTCTTGGAGGGATATTATTTTTCTATGATGGTTTGTATGTTATTTGTGTGAAAAATTAAGGTCACTTCTGAATTGGCTGGGTAGGAGATCCACGGGATGTTAAAAGAAAACAGAAAAGTGAGGAGAAGGGGGAGAGAGAGAGAGAGAGATGGAGGTGAGGGGGGAGAGACAAGAAGGTTGAAGTGTTGTCGAATGATGGAGACAGAAAGTAAGGCAAGGCGGACCGGAAGAGACGGCGGAGAGAAGTGGTGCTTTTATTCACTTGAAAACCTCCATTGGTCACAGGCCTGTTTCCGTGACGATGTGACCAGACAGGCTTGGATTTCATGGAGTCGAGGCCACTGAATAGAGCTAGCAATATAATTTCTAAGCAGGCATTGTAACACATTAGACTGTGTTGACAAATAACTCCTGAAGATATGAGGTATATATTTAGCTATATGAATATCAGCGTGGCAAAGCATTTATTCTCAATATTTTATTGTCTCACATCTGTCAAACTGTGCTGGATGTTTTGTAATACTTGCAAACAAAAATGTTTTTTGTATTTATTACTTGTATTTTTTCTATTGTGAAATTGTAAGTACATTGTCTATTTTATATATTAATTATAATAAATGTTGTACATATTGTACATAACATGGTGTGTTCGGTCGTTAGGCTGGAGTGGAACAGCTGATGCACACGTGGTTCAGAAAGGAAGTGGATCCACAGGATGTGTTGCACAAGTTATCTCTGGATCACAAGATAAACTCGAGATTAAATCTGAACAGTTTCTGATCAAGGATGAGATGCAACAAGACTACAAATCCCCTTTTTATCGCATGGTAACGTTTTTTAATGTGAGTAGCATGGTTTCTCTTATGTTCTGACAAAATCCAAACGACTAAGTCAGGATCAGACGACCTTACTTAGCAAAATAATGCCGACTCATACTCCAACATACTGCTGATGTTTATTTCAACTCTGCTAAATCTTTGCTGTTTTTCAACAGTGCATTTAATGTGATGCAGCAGCAGGGCATGAACCTACTGACAATGAGACTTTATAGCACAAAATAAACCATTGTTTCTACACAGCAAAGTGTTTCACAGTGGCAGGCAATTTGAAATTTGCATTGTAAAAGCTGCTAGATTTTTTCAGTGACGAGAGATGCAATTTTAAGCATATTTAACCAGACACGATTTATTCCTGGGGGGGAAAAAAAGAACGTTTTTATGCGTATCCAAACACATCTGGAAGTAATCTTTAAGCCATTTATCTCTTGTGGCTTTTTTTTTTTTTTAATAAGTATAGATCACAAACCAAAGCAAAACAAATGGTTAACTTACAGGCTAATATGGTAGCATCAAGAGCAGCTTTACGATGCACAAAGAACAGACAAACAAAACTGTCATCAAATTAAAGAAAGGATTCAATTTAAATTCAAAACAAATTGGTTTTGTCCTATGCTCCAACTTTGCAGGATATATATGCATATTTCTACTGTCTTGTAGAACTACTGCTCCTCCTGCAGACAGCATGCTAGTCTGACTCTACAGCATGTCCTCATGTCACCAAATGACAAAGATGAACAGAGAAAAGATGAGAAGCACATACTACACACTCCTTTTAAATTGTGATATTTTATATAGAGCAAGGAAAACTGACTTTGGAGCTGTAATTCAGTTTCCACGCTCATGTCAGTTTTTTTTTTTTTTTTTTTGAAAGATGCACATGATCAAAATAATAAAAACACGTTGCTCATTCATGGTTCAAGTTGAAAATGATGTGTGATCGACTGCATGTGCGTAGTGTGCTGTAAATGCAACGAGATGAACAGCACTTTAGTGAAAGGAGTATATGGTTACAGGACAAAGGTCAGTCATGGTCAAAATGATCCAGTTTGTATCCATGTTTAGAAATAAGACACCGCTCCTCTGTACATATATGACTTCTCCACTTTAAAACAACATGAAGCTGAGCAGGGCAGGAATAACAAATACTCATGGTCACTGTCTGAGTTAAGGCTTTCCTCTATTTTCCGATGAGAAAAAGACACACAGAGTGATGGGAAGAAGAAAAATTGACAGCCCGTTGCTCAGACCAAGCCTTTTTTTTCTGTCACATGTGCACCAAACATGAAGTGAGTGATAACTGCCTGACTGCTAGTAGATAAGAGGGTGAATGTGTTTGTGTCCTGGAGGCCCCCTGGTGTTCTAACAGAGCTACAGCAGAGCAGTGAAAGTAGTGACAGTAAACACATCCGTAAATTCATTGTGACTCATTCAGATGACTCAGGAACTTCAATATTTGTACAAAATAAGCGGCCCTGACTGCGGTGAAAGTAAATTAGACAAATGACGGCCAGGATTAACAGAAGAGCATCCAAGTCAAAGAAACAATGTGAAGTGTGTGCATTGCATGTTATTTCTACCTGGGAGTAAACATTAATATGCCGTGAATGCATGAGATGGAAATATGGTGCACAGACTTTGTTTTCCACCAGTAATTGTGCAAATTATTCGGTTCATGAATTTTGCTTTTAAATAAACCACGTCTCGGGATAATTGCTATGTAATGTGCAAAACATGTATTTAAGCTGAAAAGCACCAAACGTACAATTCCGAAACCTCACAAACACAAGAGGGTGTGTCCGTGTAAACCAAGACTCAGTTCATTTGGATGGATTTTAGCAATGCTTAAGTTGGAGTAACATCAGGTTGAGAGATGATAGGACTTTTGAAAACATTTCAAATGAAAACAAATGAAGCGATTCCAGTTTAACTTAAAATCCAAAGCTATGAGCATATACATATATATCCTTTTTGTTTTTTAATGTGTACTTATTTGGTCCAAAAAATTTTTTTTAAAAAGGAAGCTTTATGTAATGACCTAGGGCTACCATGTGCTGTTGAAAATGTTTGAATAAAAACTTTTTAACATTCGTGCATCAGGGAAACGCCCACCATCCAAAGGCCTGAAGCGACGACGCCGTTTCAGAAAATATGTAAAAAATGTTTATTCTTCTTCAGAAAGAAAGAAAATTCTCCACATCAGCTTTTATTGCCTTGCACAAAAAGATTTAAATGACTCTATGCCTCTTAACATCTGGGATCACACTAGCGGAGGAAAGGTTTAATTATTATGATCTATTGAGAGCAACTACTGAAGTTAGTTTTCAACTATATTCCTCTTCTGCTTTACCTCGATCCAGTTAGCCTACATTGTGACTGCAGAGAGAATAAGCTCGAGCTTTAATCCCATCCATCAAAATAACGCCCCAATTACACCAGTGTAATCCTGACCAGCTCTGTTGCCTCCCTTCACCAGACTACTGGTGCAGATGTACTGTATAATCTATAATCTGCTCTGCCTCCCTCTCATCTGGTCCAGTAATATCAATAATAACATTGATCCATGTAATTTTAAACTCGTTTTTGACTCGTTTCCCTTAAAATCCAAATATACACCAATATATATCTACACATATATTTTCCATACATTTTCTTGACTGCCGCAATACTGAAAAAAAACCTTCTGTTTGGGGCACAAATGTGCTTGCAGACCAACAAATTTATTAAATGATAGCATATTAATATCTAAATATTACTTTCACAATATTATAATGTAAAAACTTAACTTTTCCAGTCATGGAAAAAAAAATACAATAAGTTTTTATGACTGGGGAAAACAACATTAACAAAGTCAGTGACTTTCAAAATGTAATCAAATCCAGAAACAGAAGAAAAAAACACATCCCATGAGGACAATTACATTGCCTGTGAGGAAGGAAACATGACTGAACTGAAATGTCAAATGACGCTTTTATCCAAGCTGGAAAATGTAAAAACTATGATTCAGTATTTTTTAAGTGTGACTCATAAACTTTCCAAAAACAGACACAACCAAACCATTCACATTTTACCACCGAACCAGCTTTAAGTGTTTCCACCAAATAAGACGCCTGGGAAATGCGGGTGCAGAAATGTTTCTGCAGGAAAGTCTCCACCGCCAGACTGAAAAACAAACAAACATCTCTCAAATCATTCATACACTGAAGACGACTGGCTGCACATCAGGTCAAGTGTCATCCACTATTAAAACAGTCTGAATCTGATTCAGATTCAACATTTTCTGCTCTAGAATTCGTCATCGGAGCTGAGCAGGAGTGTTTTCTCGGTGTCACCGCGGCCGCTGATGCCGCTGTGGGCGCGGGAGACGGGTGGTGGCACCCCCTGCTCCAGCGTAGACTGCTGGGTGTATTGCTGGTAGGCCGGGGAGAAGTTGTGGATGGCGTCCTGGACCATGTCACCTGGGCTCATGGTCTCCTTCAGGCTGCTAGAGATGCTCTTCATGGGGGCACGGCGGCCTGCGGGAGGCGGATAACATGAGAGAGTAAGAGGTTAGGAGAGGAGGTGAGAGAGAAAGAGTAAATGAGATTTAAACAAAGAGGAAAAGGGTAGAAAAGGACAGTGGGAGAGGAAATAAAGGGGTGTAGAAATGTAAAAGTGAAAGGAGAAAAAGGCGAAAGGAAAAGAAGGGGAAAAAATACAGAGAAAAGAAGGATGGGGGATCAGTGATTTAAAGGGCGTTAAACAGAGAGACAAAAGGAGGGAATGGGTGAAAGAGAAAAGAGGGATGTGAATGTGATTTAGAGAGGGAACAGAAAGGGGAGAAGGGTTCTCTTCACAAGGCTGTAGAGGGATGCATGAAAGGTAAAACCAGGGTAATATGGGAAAGTAAGAGAGGATGGGAGCAATTTAGGAATGGGAATGAGAGAAAAGGAGAAAAAGAAAGACAGGAAACAGAACCAAACCAAACTCAAAATACGTTATTAAAAAAAGAACAAAAACAAACAAAATGAACGCATCTTGGAGGAACTAGCTCACTAAACTAAAAACAACGGCTACATGAACGAAAGGAGGGGAGTAACATCTTCAGTGTTTAACCTACCAAACTCTCCATATGTAGGAACAGGTCCTTTATGACGCAGCAGACAAGAGACGATGTAAGGTGGATGTGCAGAAAATGACCCAAACAAAAACATGAGTGATGGAGCAGAAGAGTGTAAAAGTAAAGAGTGAAAAATATCAGAAGAAAAGAATAAAAGAGGAAGAACAGAAGGGAAGAGACTTTAGAAAACTCTTCCTTTTGTAAGACATCGAATGTGTTTGTACACCTGCAGTAAACTCCAAACATTCACTGCTTATTTCTAACCTCCTTTCCTCACCCTGTGAATCGAGACTCTTGTCCATGTAGACTTTGAATGTGAAGGCGTGGCGCAGAGCCAGCGCCGCGAAAAACATCTCTATGCAGATGATAAAGTTCTGGTAACCAGCGGCGACTGTCCCCTCGCCGACGGACACCTCCACCGAGTTAATCTGAGGGATGGCTCCGCACTTCTCCAGGATGGCCAGCAACATGCCTGACCACAAATAATAAGAAGGAACTTAATGAAGATTAAAAAAAAAAAAAAAATCTTCGTGTTCAACACACTAATTGGAAGCATGTGCGGTTTTTCCCTACCCTGCCAGAAGGAGAGGAAGATCACAGACTTGACCATCAAAAACTTGAGCATGGGGCTGTAAGGGCTGAGCAGCTCCCTGGTGGAGAAGTAAAAGAGGAAGAGGGCGTACAGAGACAGGCTCACTGAGATGTTGTAGATGATGGTCACGTACAGGTAACCGCTGGCAACACTGAGGAGAGAGAAGAAGAAGAAGTCAGAGAGAACGCTGTTAGTGTTCGATTTGTGGGTTTGTTTTGTCATGCTAAAAAGCCTCAATCTTCCATTAGAGATGAATGAAACGATTAAGCGAGGAGACGATGGAACATTCAATTAATCAAAAAATTTAAAAAAGAGAGTAATCCACAAGTTTGTTTTTGTTTTTTTCTGATCGCCATGTTCAGACGTTTAGATAAGTACTCCTATGTTCTCTTTGCCAGCTCCGCCAGTCAGATGCAACACATTAAAATAAAGGTCAATCCAGGCTTAGCTGATGGACCTCCCAGTGCCGTCCTGTTGGCGCCACTCACTTGAAGTCTCCATCCTTGTATTTGCCGTAGGCCTGAAGGACGACTGTGATGACGGCCATGAGCGGTTTGACCACGCAGAACTGCAGAGTGGCCTGTTTGCAGAATCGCAGGAGGCCGATGGAGTAGGCCTTTCCCCTCAGACAGCAGGTACCATACATGCAGCTGGACCTGAGGGGAGAAAACATGACACTGGTTAGACTTCATGTGCATTTTCATCAGCAAATAATTGAACAAAAAAAAAAACACGTGTTAACCAAACATTCTGGTTTTTAAAGAACTTTTGGAAACTCGGAGCCTTACTCGATGGGTTTCCCTCTGATCTCGGCCATGATGGCGCTCTCTCCTCCCAGGTATTCATAGCACAGACTGAGGAAGTTGTAAATCACAAATGCTGGAGAGAAACACAGAGAGAAGGGTTGTTGGCTCCATGCAGATATCATCTACTTACTCTAAACCATCACAGTAGCCTTGAAAAGGCCACTACATGCAAGAGGGTGCTACTTTGCTCGGTTTTGAAATGTCATAAATTTCATTTTTTTTATTGGTTGTTTTCTATTTACTGGTTTGAACAAAAAATAATAAGAATTTACTGCTTGAGGTGCTTTAAAAAAATCATCTGAATGTTTAAACTGTAATGAAAGCCTTTAATAGACCCATTATCAGTGACCCTGTTCTCCAAGTGTCCCACTAAGCCATAAGTACCATACAGAACCAGGACCCTGGGGGGGAAAAAAAGGCTGCTAAATGGAATTCAGCCATCATTCACTTTATCCTTCACAGCTGTGCTGTTCCTGCTAAAACAAATACATTTATGCTTCATGTAGCCTGGTGAAAACTAATTCAGCTGCATTATAATATACAGTACCAGTCAAATGTTTGGACACTTCAGTGGGAAACTGTCCAACCCTTTGACTGGTGCTGTGTGAAATATTCAGGCTGCACACTGAAACCTTGAAACAACGGTAACAACAAATGTAAACCAAGAGCAAATGTGCAGGGAAAACTGTTTTAAAGAGAGAAGTCCGTCGCCCACAGACCCTCCACAGTCACACAAACACATCACTTCCTGTTCCAGCTGTTTGACAGTTCAGGACTGAGGCATGTAGTAAATGTAGCTCTTGGTGAAACAGACGTTAACACTATACGGACGTAAATAAGTCAAATCTATTCCATCATCACAGGTTCGTGGTGGGAACCCAGGATTAGAGTCACTATTCAGGATCTGACCATATATGGAAATATGGCCACAATCTCCCCTTCTGTTCCCCAGTTAGTGTTGAATAATGGCCAGAAAAGTGTTTTTGCAGGACATTAATTATAACAGTGAATCGTCATCTTCATCGATTGACCCCATCAGACATTTGTATGGCATTTTGTTAGAATTAGGCCGTGAATTCTTCAGCTGTGGCCCAAAAAAAAATGTGTTTTTGTGAGGTCACGGTAACCTTTGAACGCCAAAGTCCAAAGTCTGATCTGTTCGTTCTCGACTCCGGGTGGATGTTTGTGCCGAATGTGAAGAGATTTCCTGAGATATGGCATTCAGAAGAACAGGACAACCCAAACACAAAACACTATAAAAGCTCTTCATAGAACGCAGCAGGCAAAGAATAACATTCACAGGACTCCATGTCAACTTTGAACCCATTATGTCATTTTTTTTTAAAAAAGGAAAGACAGTAATCAGATGGAAAGCAGCTGTTAATAAATTCATTCAGTGTTCCAGACTGGTGGAATTTCATTCACCATCCTCACACATCATCTGCACCACAAACATCAGGTGGTGAAGTAATAATCTGGGTATGAAGCACCTTGGAGGTATTTATTTATACAAGGTGAAAGGTGATGCGTTTACTGTGGTGTCTCGATCAGTTCTATTATTGCATTCGCAGACATCACCGATGCAAATAAACCTTCAGCAGTTTCACAACTAACTTGACCTTATTCACTTTATTACAGGTCAGTCCGTTTCAGATTGATAGCAGGATCGAGTCCTATAGTTTCACTTTCAACACCTCGCCTACCTTTTTTAGTGGTTTATTTGGTCATTTAATATCACGCTGTAATTATGTCAAAATGTACTGGCCACAGTCAGATGGCTTTACCTTAAACCGGGGCTAAAATGAAGATGTGAAATACGGTGAGAGAAGATGTGGTAAATAAATCCGTACAGTAAAAGCTTCATACAGTCATTAGTGTGTAGAGAATTTTAAAAAAAGAAGCTGATTTCAGATTGACCTGATAGAATACTACAGCTGCATGTGTCTATTTGTTGATTCATGACAGCAGAAGTGTGCTGCATCTGTACAAACCTCAGACATGTTTAGTTAAATGGCACACATAGTCCGACACGACACCAGAGAGTCGGAGTTTGCTGGATAATGTTTTTTTTGAGTTTGAATTTTTAAATATTAAGTTACAATTTCGTTACTTGAATCGTTGAGAGCTAAACATAACTGAGTGTGATAATAATAATAATAGATTCAGATTGAATAAAATGCTGGGTAACAAAATAAAGAACACAAAGCACATGTTTAATGTCTAAACGTCCCGCCCATCGGTCTCCATCCTTCTGAGGACCCTCCACTTAGAAAAGCTTAAGTCTAACCATAAACCTTCCCGTCACTATAAACACCGGTGACCTCAAGCTGCTGGAACATCACCACTTGCTGAGTGAATAATCTTTTTCACGAGGATATGTAAAACCCAAACACACCCAGCCACACCTCCTCCTGTGTTTGTGACTGAGATTCTCCCGACTGTCTCTCAGGGGCCGGTGGATTATCGCTCCTCGGTGCAGCGTCAGTGAGAGGGCCTTGACGACCAAGAAGCTCATGAAAAACAGAGCCAGGCTAATCCTGTTAACACACTCTCAGGGGAGGGGGGAGGGGAGGGGAGGGGGGAGCTGTTTGTGTGACTCTGCATGAGAGGCAAAATAAGGTGAGCTTGATGCTGTGTCACAACACCGATCTCAAAGCGGACGCAATGCTGGCAGCGAGTCTATCAGCCGGGTTAAGATATTCGGGCATCAAATCTACTCCACCCACACACTGGGAGTCCTTCTGTGGTCTCCAGTCTGATGTCAGACGCCTGTCAGACAATACTCAGGTAGTAAGATGCTATACATGGCCGTTCACTGTCCGACAAAGACAAAAGCGGGCGCACAGAGCTGAGTGCTGAGAGCTGGTTGATTCTGTTTACCATGCTCTTTCACTTCTCTCCAAAGACCCCCATCAGCAGGGCCAGTTGTCATGGTGATACTGTAGGCCTGCATACAATGAGGCAAGGGAATGTCGCAACAAGTTTGGTGAAGAAAAACTTGTTATCTGATGCAGCCTTTATGGTGGGTGAAGATTTGTGAGCACAGTTGCTATGCAACAGGTCCATCCACACTTGGCCAGGGTGAAATCTGAGCAGGGCTGAGGAACGGGGTGGGAAGGGAGAGACAGGAGGAAGAGAGGAGGCAAGGAGGAGAGGAAGAGGAGTAAAAAAAAAAATTTTTTTTTTTTTTAAAAAGGTGGAGGGAGGGAACATCATGCCAAGAAAATAGAAGGAGGAGGAGAGTCATGTCGTAGGGAGGAAGATGACGTCCACAATACTGATGGTGCTTCCTGCCAAACGCAGAACCATAAATAGATAGATAGATAGATAGATAGATAGATAGATAGATAGATAGAGCACTGCTGATGCACATTCAAACCCACATGAGATCATGAATTCGCCAACACAGGAAGTGACGCCTGAGTTAAGTGACAGTGAGTGTGCTATTTCTATCCCGATCCTCACAGCCGACTCGGGAGAAAGAGGAGCAGAGGCAGCCACAGTGGTCTTTCACCAACTTTCAAGAATTTAGGAATAGTCAGGGATTTCTCCTTCGACTTAATAAGAAACATGAACACATTAACTGATATGGACTTACAAGAAGGCCTCAGCTGATACTGGGACTAAAAACAAATCTGGAGATGAAAAGCAGCCTCTGTCCGAATACATGCGGATACTTTTGAATCTGTGTACATGATTAAAAAAACATCACAGTGTAGCAGTCACGATTACAAGTTGTTTTTTTAAAAACAGCCCCACCATGATGCCCCACGCATCAATCACTAACATGCAGAGATGCATCCAGGCTCATTTAAAGGAGTCAAAGAGGAAGCTACAACGACTAAATACAGCCTCAGTATAGGGCAACAAACACAGGAATCTACTGAGGGCGACGGAGCACTTTGCTAACGAAACATTCACCGTGTGGGTGGAATAATCTGTGAAGGATGGACGAAGATGATGATGATCTCCAATCTGATTTAATCACATTGCGTTTCAACAAGTCAACTGGAAAACCTGCCCACGATGATGTACAATGGATTTTAATAAGTGACTTCAATCCATCAGTGGTATGAAAACAAACACCACTAAATGTGTCTTTTTTTTCCCAAGACAACTTTGTGAATCATGAGAGCTCGGAGTTTTAAATGATGCCTGCATGGGTGGGCGGGAATAAAAACTGGCAATGTCAGGGCCTTTTTTACCATCCCTAATGTGGGCTGGCTGTGGCTATTTTGTGGTGCAACCATAATGATTTTAGCTTTAGCGCAGAGGTGTAAGCATGTACTACTGTAAAAGCAGTTCATTGATTTCTTGCCCCTGCCCATGCTGTCTGCTGAATCATTGGCCTGTAACAGCGTCATCACCGAGTCAAACCAGGCTGAGCTGCGAGGGATGAAGAGGAAAGCGCACCCGTGTACCTTCATAGCAGTCCCTGACGGTGTCGAAGTACACATAGTACTGGTCGTTGGTGAAGAAGAGGAGGCTGAGCCAAGAGTCAAAGGCGTAAATAGGAACAATGAAGAGGATCCGTACGATGTGGCGCTGCTCCCGCGGTGAGCTGTAGAAACGTAGGTGCATGTAGATCTGGGACAGAGAGAAGAGACACTTTAAATATCAAAAAAAAAAAAAAAAAAAAGACGTGCATAAGAGTTGTCTTCATTTTTAAACCACCATTGCTGATGAAAATATATCTGAAATATGTATAGAAAATGCTCACGGATGAGTTTTTAAGTTTTATTCTTTTTTTGTTCAGTCAGATTTGAGGACTTTCTTCCTCTTTCTCTCCGACTCTGTCCATGAAGTACAGCAACAGATAACCAAATAAAATGCACCATTAAAAATCATAATGAAAAGAAATTGCATGGAAGTAAGTATTCAACTCTACAGTGTGTATCACAAAGGTCAAGTCATTTTTTATACATTTTAATGTGGGAATGCTACAAAGTGCATATATATATATATATATTTAAGATATAATATGTGGAAAATGTTTAAAACATCAGCACTACATCAAAATACAATAAAATATTTGGTGCAGACTGTATCAAAGGGCTTCTTGTATAGAAGATCAGATTACAGAGCGTCTACAAGGTCGGTGACATCAGAGATGTTATGAGCTTTAAAAAAGGACGGAAACTGAAAACTAAATCTGTCATGATGAGAAGAATACAGACTTTATATAGTGTATGATTAATGTTTCTGTGTCTGTCATTGTCTCTGACCTTAACAATGAAGACCTGACATCATCTTTTAATAATGTACACAGGAGAGAAACTTTGACTCCATGCTTCTTCTTTTTTTCTTCTTCTTTTTCTTTCATACAGTCTTTTCATCCACCTGGATAAAGTCTCAACTTTGTGTGTGTGTGTGTGTGTTTGTGTGTATTCATGCTCTGTATCACAAACGCCTGCTGAGGGATGTTGCCAAGCAACCCCTGCCCTTCTCTGGGCCTGAGCAAACATGTGTTTACAGGATCACATTAGCTGTGCCTTAAACAACACACACACACACACACACCAGCCTGCAGAATCCAGTTCATCTCAATCAATTCATCTAAATCTCCCGCTGACTAAATAACAAAACACCAGGCAGTAATTTAGAACTGGTGATTTAAACCCCCTCTCTGTACTCCTTATGCTGTTTGGGAGTAGTTACCTGGTGGCAGGTGAGGATGAGCGCGGTCCAGACGAAGAAGCCAGACACAGCTTGTGCGGCCGGAGTCATGAGGAAGATGGGCTGGTCTGGGCTCAGCAGTGGGGCATCAGGAAGCCATGAAATGTTGGGGCCCGTCGGGGCTGCTGTTGGCAGGGGTGCTGCTGCCAGAGGAGAATCCTCCCCCAGCCTCTCTGAGAGCGGCACGTCTCGCCTCCACAGCCTCAGCATCTGGACACATGGACCAAAGACTATCGGTCAGAATGAAGTGACGTATTTGTCGGTCTGTGTGTGCGCATATGGAAACCACTGAAACTCAAACAGTGGGCATGCTGTGACGCAATGATCAAAGTATGATCATTCATCTCCACCAGTAATCATCAACCTGGAATATCGATTGCTGTGTCATCAATGTAATGTGTTATCTGAGATAGGGAAGGCAGAGAGACAGCAGGTGAATATTTCACAAGCTGTGAAGGGTGTGTGTGTGTGTGTGTGTGTGTGTGTGTGTGTGTGTGTGTGTGTGTGTGTGTGTGTGAGAGAGAGAGAGAGAGTCTTTGTACAATGGTATCAGTGTTATGGGAGTAATATAGATTTTTGTTAGTTCATACGGCTCCCAGAATTCCACTTGGCTGCCAGATAACATGCCCAAGCATCACTATCCAGGTGTGGTTTTAGATTTTAGGTGGAGTGTGTGGGTTTGATGGAATACTGTGTTTACAGAAAGCGATATGTCGTTGAGCTTGCAAGGCATTCTGGGATATTGAAGCTTCATTGATTTCTCCTTGTATTATAGAGGATGGGGGCAAAATGGTGAGATCCATCAGAAACTGCTATTTGATTCGCGGGGCTGTCAGCGGAATCATTTCCGTCAGTGGAATTTTTCTGCAGTCCCACTCCACCGAAGACGTGCTCAAAACCTGAATGTGGTGTGAAATTGTCAAATTTTGACCAGATCTTCTTAGAAACAACACATGATCGCTTATCTTTCCATACACGACTTATGAGTCAACAAGAATCAAGAGTCTACAGCCTGACCAAATTTTAAAAAGGAGATGAGCGAATAACGTTATATATACGCTGCTGGACATCCACTTCCATCTCCTGGAGATGATCGCACTTGAACTGGCCAGGAGACGCGTTAGATAAGCAGCTGGCTTGCCGTGTCATCGTCTCCATGGTGACGCAGACACGTCCTCGGGGTGTTTCTGCTCTTATGAGTCGACAGATAGTTTTCATAAAAGAGTGAGCTAGGTGGAGCCGGAGAGTTTGTTGTTAGAGATAGAAAAGAGAGGGTATCGTCCTTCACTCTGACCTATTGTGACATCATCTGTCAGGGTAGCATAGTCACACTTGCACATTAAACAAACTGCGTGGACAATGACAGACTTATTTGGTGACGTGATAACAATGAATTAGGTTTATGTCACGGTTCTGCATCCGAGACTGAGAGGAGTTACGGTTTCAGTGTTTGTGTGTGCACAATTTTACGCTAGGTTTATTGGCAAAATATACTAGTGATCAGCTGTTTGCAAAAACCAGATCACACAAGAACAACTTAAATAGCTCAATGCAGCAGATATTACGAGTGCTTTCCCAATTACAATACAAAATGTTACTTTTACAGACTAATGCAGTCGCAAAATTATTCAAACCCTTAATGGCAAGCATCTGTAGTACTTTGTAGAGACCCTGTTGCTGCTCTGACCTGCTGCAAACATGATGTATAAGACAGAGACCAGCTTCTGGCAGCGTTCCTGAGGAATCTTAGCCCATTCCTCCTGGACAAACGCCTCTAGTTTTTTGTAACTGTCCTGGGTTTACATGCTGCGACCGAATCCTTCAAATCCCAGCAGAGATTTTCTATGGGATTCAAGACAGGTGACTGTAATGGCCACTCTAGGATAATCCAGGACCTCCTCGGAAACCAAGCCTTGGTGGACTTTGAGATCATTGTCCTTTCGGAATATCCGATGACGCCCAAGCTTCATCTTACTCACAGAGGGCGAGATGTTTTCTTCATGGATTTCCTGATACTTGATGGAATCCATCTTACCCTCTTCACGCTGCAGGCTTGCAAGTGTCTGAGGAATCAAAGCAGCCCCAGAGCATCACTGAGCCACCACCACGCTTCACTGTAGGGTGTTCTCCTCAGAATACGCTTCATTCTTCCTCCTCCAGACATACCGCTGATCCATAGGCTCCAAATGTTAAAGTCTGGTTTCATCGCTCCACAGAAGGGTATCCTAAAACTTCTGGTCTTATCTAGATGGTTTTGAGCATCCGGAGCAGACTTTTCTTATGTTTTTGGGTCAGCAGTGGCGTTCGTTTTGGAGTTCAGGAATGGAACCCCTTATGTAGATTTAGGCTGGAACAGAAAAAACTTTGGGACTCTGCAAAAAGTAAGTCTATAAAGGTTGGCACAGAGTTTTAACAACATCTGATTTGCAAATGTGTCTCTTCTGAGGGATGTTATTCAGGGGTTGAATAATTTAGAAACTGCAGTCGTCAGTAAAAGTAGAATTTTGTGTTGAATGTGGAAAAAAAATTAAATCATGTTGCATTGAGCTTTTTAAACTGTTCTCGTTTGATCTGATTATTGCAAACAGCTGATAAATATTTAGCCAATAAACCTAATATACAATGGGGGTTGAATAATTTTGCTTCCAACTGTATGTAATCTGTGTGTGTAAGAGAGAGGGAGAGAGGGGGGGAGAAAGCAGGTCATTTGTGTTGGTTTGCCAGGGATCAGCAGATCCACATGTCAACAAATAGAGGTGAAGGTATCAGCAGCCACAAACACACACAGACAAACAAATAGCAGTGACAGTGAAACGATGTGTTGGAGCAAAGGGACATCTGTGTGGTTCATTTGAAAGGCCAAATGGTCAGACAGAGGGGTAATATATCAGAGAGGCAGGTTTCAGGAATATAGCAACAGATGGACAGGGGTGATGGAGGGCAGACACAGTGTGTTTATAATTTATAATAAATAGGCCTGAGTGACAGATTAGATTAGCATACTGGTTGAAACAGCGGCAAAAGCGACTATTTATTTAGCAGAAAGTGGCACTAAAACAAAACTCGTGTCTTTTCTTTCTCATTTCAATTGTTTTATTTGACTAATGCGGGTAAATCTAATTTAACAAGTTTAAATAATATGGAAATATCGTTCAAATTAAAGCAAACGAACAACAAACAGCAGCGACTTACCTTCGCTAACAGCTACGACAATTCACAGATTACCTTGGATTTCAAACCTGGAATTGAGACACATTAATGGGGTCAGAAGGTGTTGTGGAAACGCAAAGTATTTCCAACCTTGTTTAAGAGGCTCAACTCACCTGGAAAATAAGTCGCTGCTTTAAAATAAATCCTCCTCAATGAACTCACGACCAGAAATAACCCCAGAAACGGCCTTAATTCCTCCTCAGAGCCGCACCGTTGCTCCCCGGACATCCATGTTGAGCACTCATCAGACAACCCCGTCACCCTCTGCGTCTCCCCCAAAAAAGTCGACCCTAAAGTTTGTCGCTCATGTTAAACAATTTTCATAAAATCATTCTGGTACTCCTGTCTGAACATTAACTTTGTCTAGAGGAAGTGTTTATGGAGCTGCGGCAGTAGACTACGTCATTCCTCTCCAATCTTCTTTCTCCACTCCGCAGACTTTAAACAATCCCTGTCGGATTAAGAGCGGATCACATGAGCACCGCCCACACGGCGAGGGCGAACGTGTTGAGCCAATCACAAACAGACTACCATTGCTATCCCGGAAAAAGGCGGGGTTTGAATACTAAACACTGAGCATGCGTGAATCTATTCTTGGTCCAGCACTCGTGGGACTGTGGGTGTTGATGACGGTGTGAACTCTTACTCACCATGTCATTTATTGTCCTCTATAAATGTTGAGTATTACTTTTTATAAATGGTTAAAACGGGGACTTGTTTTTAGTTTTTACCCAAGGACATTCAGAGTTTATTTATAGACATTATCCTCATGTTGTAGCAATTGAGGGCAATTTGGCAATCTTTTTTGTCATATTCAATTTTAGCTAGTTTTTTTAATCTTCAATTTAAGTTTACTTTTTAAAAACTTTGTTTTTGTTTTTTTGTCTTTACATTGGGTCTTCATGTCTTGTTTCTATGCAACAACAAAAAATTCCTGTTGCCTATGGCCCTGTTTTATCAGATACATTTTGACTTGAAGGAAACGTACAGGTGTAACTTAAGGACAAGACAAAAGTAATAATGGCTAGGTCAATTTTAAGTGCCATGTAATATATGCCAGTAAATTAAAAAGTACAATATCAGGGCTATGGAACTGGTGAACTTAAAAGGAATGCAAACGTTATTTATTATTGTTATTAATTACCGGACATCTGAAGTTTTTTTGCAATGACATGTCAAATATTTGTTGTAAAAAGGGCCTTTTATTTAAAGTTTCAGCTGCATCTAAGCAGATGCAAAGAATTGCAGAATTTCACAACACCATTAAGACACATTAGATAAGCAAATAATTATTTAACAAACAAATAAAAAACAAGCTGAGGGGCCTCCACACGTTTATTATAATGTCCCCAGTTGGAATCTAACAGACCTACTTTCATCCCTTGTTCTCCTTTGTCTCTCTATCTTAACAATTCAATTAAATCAAAACACCAAAAAAAATACTTTAAAAAGTTAATAGGACTACATATATAAACAAGATGAAAGTTCAATACTTAAGTAGTGTAAAATGTATAAAATCAAATTTCAAAAGGTTAAAGCCATTCTAAGATGTATAAGAGCTGGAAATATTTGAAAAAATATATATCATGAATATATATTTGGCATGTAATATATATACATCAAATATATATATCAAATATATATCAAATATGTATCATGATAAATAGGAACGGTCAAATATTTTGAAATGAAATGAAACAGAACTCTTTGTTGCTGTGTATATTTTTATTGATTCAGAAAATATACACACAAATTATAGTAATAAAGTTGAAGCATGTGAATGTACATGGCATCAGATTGCTCAGTCCCATCAGTGACACCTGTCCAACCTGACAGGCCCGGGTCAAAACACTCCTAGAAATATTAACAAGAACCTTTCTGTCATTGCCTGCCACAGTGGAAACCAAAACACACAGTTCTGGCAGACTCTAAAGGTTATTGGTAAATATTTCTACTCAGTTTTTTTTGCCCTGGGCTGTCAGAGAGGAAACAGCTCTCTCCGGCCCCATCTTCAAACAATCTGTCACATTCTGGCAAAAGAGTTATCTACACATTTTACATTTATCATAATGTGAAAAAAGAGAAAGAATAAAAATACAAATGCAACACCAGACTTGTTCATCACCAAGATCTTTAAACTTTCTCAAGTCTGTCATGCCTGGAGTTACAAGCTGGACTAATAAGGCTTTATCATATCATACAATCCTCATGGCTCACCCTCTTAGCAGTCCTCCTCCCCCCACATCTCTATTCACATTCATTGAGCATGTTTCCCTGCCAGTCTCTTGTAGGTAAAAAAAAAAAAAAAAAAAAAAAAAAAAGTCATGAGTGTGCTGAAGAAGAGGAAGTTTTAGATGGGACATGTTTTCTGTTAGAAGTAATTCATAGAAAGTTACTTTTCCCTTTTCCACTCATCCTTCCCTCAGACTCTCTAAAGCAAAGCTGAGGGCAAAACAAACATTTAAGACAATAACACACAGACTAAAACTGACATTTACTGACAAAAAGCAGCCTCATTCCCAAAATCACATTCATGCCCCACCTCTGATCCCCTCCTTAGTTACTATTCAAGCATTCTCCTGTCTTATTATATATATGTACAGGCCTACGTATGTTATGGACCTGATACACTTTGTGTTTGTCTCATAGATGTTTACATATTTATAATCAAGAACACTAGAAGCAGCAGACGTAGCTCTCAAATGTTAGCAGGTTGATAGGTGATATTTTCCTTTATTTCATCATAGGTATAAACCCAAGAATAATTTAAATTTAGTCCATTTTGTGCACTTTTTTTTTCTTTTTTCTTTTTTTTTGCAAGTTGAGCCTCTAAGTCGATGGTCAGGTGAATATAGGTAAAGAAGGGGTGTGACTTGTGTGCTGTTTCACCCCCGTCACCCACCAGCTGCAGACGGAAGAGCAACCAGTTCCAGCCAACAGTCAGTTTGTCCGACTGGTCTCCATCATCTCAGTGTTTCTTTCAGGTCTTCCTGATCACCAGTGTTCACACAGCATACTGACAGACACACGGATGGCCTCGACCCCCCTTTTAAGGGCCTGCAGCCCCTCCTGCCGCTCCTGTCTTCCTCCACTCACTCGTGTTTTCATTCATCCATTTGAAAAGTAAGGGGTATTTGATACCCTGCAGCCGCTGAATCACATGAAACGAAGCAAGGAAGAGAAATGTCACTTTTTGAGTACGTTCTGACTTCTCTGTCTGTGTCCCAAAGGCCAATGGTTCCAACTAAAGACAATCTTTAAAAACAGGTCATAAATACTTATTTTCATCTTTAAAAAAAGGCCGAAACAGCCGGAAGGTTCCAGCAAAAATAATAAAGAAAACATAGAAGATCACCACACATTTCATAGAATACACAAGGTTACAAAAGGATTTTTTTTTACAGCCATGATTGTTGCATGTCCCCTCAAATAGTTCTGCACTGTTATTGAGACACAATGATAAGTTCAGTCAGTTTGGTTTATAATGTTTAGTGTATCTGAGTTTTTCATCAAAATGTCATGTTTACAGAATTAAAGAAATGCTGTAACTCCTTTCCTCTTTTTTTTAAAACCAATTTTAATACCTGATCTCTGGCTATTTTAACACATCTTCACGTCTTTTAGCTGAATATCAAACATTTTTTTCTGGATATGCAAGCACAGGGTAACACCAAGGACAAAAGATGCAGATTTCAGTTCAAACAACACTCTGTTTTGTGTGACATGTCCATACCTGCCACTGTCCTGCAGGTCAGCCAGATTAACTCACTTCGCCAGGTGTTCAAACGGCACACTGACCTGAGAGTGGAGGGAAAGATGAGACGCTTGAAGCAGATCAAAAGGAGAAGACAGAAACCTCAAGAATACACTGCAATTAACACTCGAGCTCTTCCAAGACCAAAACATGAAAGCTTTCTCAGTTCCTGATTTACCTCCTGATTTGAGTGTTTTGGCTTGTTTCAGAATTGGCTATATCTACTGGCTGTTTTAGAGGAGTTTTCATCTCAGAGGTTGCAACTAGCATAGAAATCGTTGGCTACTAAACTATTTACAGCTATCAGGTTTATTGGAGGAAATATGCAAATGTCATTGTTTTTTCTCAATCATTAATTTATGCAAATTCAGACCATATAGTCTATGTTTGGAAAATCTGCTCCTTCAGATTATTGCACAGTACGATTCATTGAATAGTGTTGTGGAGACAGAGCACAATCAGTCTGGATGTTTAGAATGGCTGCAGATGTGATCCCTTTCAGACAGGAGGAGCCTGGTGAATGAGTAATAAAAGCTATCACATCAATACCATCGTGGTAGTAATTACGAATAGATTACATTTGAACATTTTTCTCAAATATTTTTAACATCTCCAACTTGTATCAACAAGGATACCAGATAAAACAGCTGTGTCAGCAGTCCAGCATCCTTCTGATCCATTTTATTCACAAAAAAGTAATTACTGTAACATAAGAAGAGAGCTTAATACCTGCTGCAGTTTATTTATGGTTGATTTGTAATTATGGGTAATTACATAATTAGTGCCAGGCTAGAAACTCTGTTCTTTCAGCTAAATGCTAACATCAACTTACTAGCATGCTCACAATGATGATGAAGATGCTGAGTAGATATAACCTTTAGCATGCTCACTGTCTTAGCTGAACATGTTTGCATGTTAATCTTCGCCAATTAAGAATTTCACAGCTGAAGCTGGTGGAAATGTTATTAGTTTTGCAGGTATTTGAAAATATTCGACAATTTAAAAAACACACAAATGTGAAATTGATGGCGGTGCAAAAAAAGACAACAAAAAAACTCCAGGGATCACCAAAGTCTTTTAAGATAAACCGTAAATGTGTGATAAAAATATGCCAGTCCATCCAGCAGAAGCTATATTTCACTGAAGCCACTATAGGAGAAGTAAGATGAAGCTTCTTCTGGGGACCAAAAATGTCCATTCAGTATTTCTTGGCAACCCATTGAACAGATAATGAGATATATCAGTCTGGGATAAAGATGTCACTGACTAGCATTGCTGCTAGAATATCTAAAAATTACAGAAAAATAAATGCTTAATTGTGCAGCAATGAGATATAATAGTCCTCTCTAAATATTAGGTGCATGTAGCTTTTAAGCTAAAACATGTCATTTGCACCTACACCTGTTTGTTAACACTGTGTCCTCTGAGCCTCCAACTAAATGTGAATCTTATGAATAAGATGAGAACAACTAATGTACATAAAATATGCAGTGAACACATTAAGGCACACCTACCTGTGTTGCAGTGATGCGTGATTGGTCGAGGCGTGCAGTGAGGTCAGAGGAGGAGATGTTGGCCGGCGCCCCGCGATGGAGCCTCATGGCCACCTTCCTCTCTCGCTCGGCTCGTTCTGCTCTCCCAGCCTGAGGAGAGCGGTTACCTGCAAACGCACAGATACAAGCTGAAAGAATAAGCCTTAATTCTGCTCCAGCTGTTTCTCACACTTCTAAAAAAAAATCCAAAAGCACAAACAAAATCCTGACCTGACTGCTGGACCCCACGTGTGGCTGCGTTGGATGGAGCAGCATCTGCCTCGTTTCTAACCCTGTTGGCTGCTGAAGGGTTTGGACCAGCTGCCAAAGCTCGGCCTCCGGCTCCACGTTGGCCTCCTCCTGCTCGCTCCTCCCCCTCTTTTCCCTCCCTCCTCTCCCTCTCTCCATCCTCTGTGGTCCTGCCTGCTCCCTGAAACACAGAGGAAGAATAGGGGTGTGAGCGTACACTGGAGAAAAGATTTTCTTTTAAATGCAAATGTAATGAAAAAGGTTTCTGAACCTCTAAGCTGGAACTAGCTTGCAAAAGCATGTCTCTCACAGTGCTCTGCTGATTGTAAGGATTCTAGACGAGCCACTCACAAACTTCAGCATGTTCCAGTCGAACACGTAGTCGTAGGAGAAGCCCTGTCTGTGGAAAAGGTTCCTGAAGAGCTGCCTCAGATATGAGTAGTCTGGCTTGTCGTCGAAACGCAGCGAACGACACAAATTCAGATAAGTGGAGAACTCAGCTGGAAGAAAGAAAGAGCAGACAGGTATGAAGGCATGATTTAAAATCCCTCTTTAAATAGTGATTCCAGCATTTATGAACGTCTGCTTTGCTTTACTCACAGGGGTAACCCTTGCAAAGCACCTCGATCGGCGTGGACATTTTCTTCTCGCTGATGCGTTCGTATTTCTGCCTCTTGGTGGCAGCCTTGAGGCCCTGCCAGGGCAGAGAGCCCAGGTTGAAGTACATGAGAACGTAGCCCAGAGACTCCAGGTCGTCTCGCCTTGACTGCTCTGTGAAGGAGAACAGAGGAGAGTGCAGAGAGGAGGGTGTGAAATGGAATAAAGGTTTGAGCGAGGGAGAAGACGGTGAACAGAGATGGAAAGGAAAAGAAAGGAGGCCGCAAGTTCTGAGAATCCAGTCCTGATCGATACACATGTTTACTGCAACAAATTCGACTGACGTCCTGCTGTGAACACACATAAACCCCAGTCGGGTTAGCAGAACAGTCACACACATATCTAGGCCAACCTCTGTGCCGTATGCTGTCTTACCGATGCCCAGATGGGTGTTGATGGAGGCGTAGCGCGCGGTGCCAGTGAGGTTTTTATTCTCACGGTAGGGGATGTGCTGGTGCGTTCTGGCATCACGGTATTTCTTGGCCAGACCAAAGTCGATGATGTAAACCAGGTTACCCTTTTTGCCGAGCCCCATCAGGAAGTTGTCAGGCTTCACGTCTCTGTGGATGAAGTTCTTGGAGTGGATGTATTCAATCCGACTGATCTGGAACACAGAGACCAGGAGCAGGATTTTGTAAGAGATTAGCCGGTAGAGGAATCCAACGCTTGTGTCACGAAAGTCAACTTATAGAGGCATGAACCTGCCTTGAGCCACAAAATAATCATTATGACATTTTGGACTAAGGTTCTCCTCCAGCGCGTAGGAACAGCACTTTCATCACATAAGAGGTTTTAAAAAGAAACTGTCAGACTCAAACCAGTACAAGGGTGAAAGGTACTGACTTTTAGTCATGATTATGGTTTAAGCTCCAGAAACACTTGATCCTACAATTCCCATAATGCAACTCAATAGGGCCTTCCATTAGACACTCCCTGTCTAGTGAACGTGTTAAACTCCAAGGTCATAACATGGTTTGAAGCTGTTTTTAAAAAAATATCCAGATGACATCATCAAGGTTATTTTATCATAAGTTAGAAAGATCCCTTCAGAGCCACAGGGGATATTATACAGTTATAATCACAGGTCTAATAGTACTCCTTGTGACAAGTACACTGATCTTCTATAAAATCAGTAGAGAGCAGCCCTGTTGAAAAATCTGAAATCCAAAATACATTCTATTATACTGTTTTAAAAATGAAAGCCAGAGGACTAACAAACGGCACAGATGGACAATGTAAAAAGGACCGTACTCTGTGTATTTGGATGTTGCTTACATTTAAAGGATTGCGCTTACGTGACCAGCTGTAAAATCTCAAATGTAATACTGTCCTTGAATGCATCCACAGGGAGGCTTCAAAGAGAACTTTGACCAAAAAGGAAAGCAATGAAAGATCTACATTAATGGATTTATCACATAAGTATGGAGGTAAATGGCTGCCTACAAAGGAGGGAGAATTCTTTTTAGGATAAATCATTCAATTTTCAGATACTGCAGTAGAATATACAAACAGAACACAAAATTCATCTGCTCCATCATCCGTTACGGTTTTATTTTCTGTATCTAACGCGGTTATGAGGGAAGATCCTTGAAAGCATCTCTTTGTTGCTTTCTGTATTGCTCCAAAGTATAAAGTTAGTGGTAAATGTATTTTAAAAAAACATCCAGTGGAGAATAAAAAAAATTAATCTGATGATTTGTTGTCTGAAAATCTAAAAATTTGTTTCTGTCTTTCCTCATATCTCCAGATTAATGAGTACGCCTACTTGGTACGAGTGTCTGTTTAACAGCTATTCCTTTTCAGATTATGAATGACCCTTACTGGTCATGATTGCTAGAGTTGCAGTGCTGGACGTCTTTATATTCAAACAGTTATAGAGAGTTTGGTACTGAAGGTGAGTTTTAAAGGCCACACGAGTCTCATTGCCCAGTACGAAAATAGCTGAGTCACTGGTATTGATCAATAATCCTGTCTGCTTGTCTGCAGATATTTAGGGCTCATTTTATGTTATGTTATGTTATGGGACGGTTAAAAGAGGTGGAGGGGAGAGGAGAGGAGAAAGAGGTCAAAGTGGCCAAGAAGAAATGGGCTGAAAAGAACAAATAGACTAAAGAATGATATAAGAGGGATTAAAGAGGCTCATAAAGACGCCACAGGCTGACCCCAGTGATGAGGATTAGGCCGTAGTGCGGAGCTTCCACGTCCTTGATTGAAACAGACTTTTATTGAGGAGCTGAATGGTGGAAGATATAAGCTTTGGCTCGACTTCGGAGGTTCAGATGAGAATTATTCTCCAATTTCAAATGATCCACTTAGTTCCGGACTAAAAATATCCACATCCAATTATTGAGATCTTTGTAACTTTCCTGTCTGAGGTTGACTTCAGAACATTACATGTACATAGTCTTTATAGATGTGATTGGAAATGGATCATTTCACATGGACGTCCCGTTCCCTTAAGGAACCTCTATAAAAAACTCAACGAACCCTTCTTCATCAAACATTCTTCACCACGTCTGTAAAGTAATTAGCAACTGAAGTGACTAAATATGCTAAATATTAGCTCTAGATGTCAGAGGATGAACTTCTGTGTTTCACAGTGTTGACTGAGTCGGTGCGTCTCACCATCTGGTCGGCCAGCAGCAGGACCGTCTTCAGGCTGAACTTGCGGGAGCAGAAGTTGAACAGGTCCTCCAGACTGGGACCCAGCAGCTCCATCACCATGACGTTGTAGTCACCTTCTGCACCGCACCATTTGATAGACGGGATTCCCACTGTTGGGAGACGAGGAGGAGGGATCCACAGGTTAGGAGACAGAATGTGAATAATAATAATAATAATAATAATGTGGTTCTATGCAACAGCAGAGGATGGACATGAACATTACTTTAAAGTAACGAGCTAACTGTTTCAACCATTTATCCGTTCATTTAAGCTGTCTCATCCTTTAAGGTTAGCATAAATCTATTTTGACCATTAATCCATTTTCAATGATTTCCCACACAGGTTTAAACACAAATCAAAACATATATTCTACCAAAAGAGTTGAGGTACTTGACATTCTGCTGAAGTACTCCCTGAGGTAAAAAAAATACACATGGTTAGGAATCACTGCTTAAGACCATGTTGGCCATTATAACTACTCCTGCACCTTGTAGCAGGTGGAGTTATGGTTAGTCACAGTAACACTAATGCAACACAGAAAGGAGCCATTCTGCATAGTGAGGACTTTTATATTTGTACTTATATACTTTAACTTAAGTAAAAGATCTGAGTACTTCTTCCACCATTACACTGTATAATCAGTCCACATATCATACCTGCCATAGTGGCACTATTTTTGCACAAATATATGTAGATTTTTCTTATATAATTTATGTACACTGGCCAAACGTTTTTCCCTTGAAGGGCCAAAACTGAAACTTAAAGGTGGGCCACAGGCCAAAAGCAAACACATTTGTACTGTATTGTATCATTAAGATGTAAAATAAATCTTTTTTATTTGCATTTAGATTTTTTATAAAATTTTCAACAGTAGCAACAGCAGGACTAGTGGTACAAGTGCATCTGCAATCCTCCGTACGCCGTCTGGGTTCTGGCAGACATCAGAAGTCATGGAATAAAAATAAAAAGAGAAAGAAAGAAAGGAACTAACTTATTTTGTTTTTCACTAAAAGCAACTGGTGAGCCTAACCAACCCTTATGGTGGGCCAGCATGGGCCCACAGGCACCACATTGGGCTGCCCTGGTACATCGTATTATAATTGAATTTTATTTCACATATTTTATAAAGGTTTTAATGTGACCCGGCTTATCCTCAATTTCTTCGTTCATTTTTGATTTATTTCATTCAAATATTTCTGTACCTGCTGATAAGTCTGTTTCTGTGCTGCTGTGAAATGTGATTTTATCCTCTGGATGAATAAAATGACATTTTATCTTATATCATTCATTAACATGCAAACATGACCAGCACCTCTCAAAAGCATTGGCTACACCTTTGTGCTACTGAATGATCTCTCAACAACCCTGATTGACTTGAATGCTCCTTTATTCCAGTCAAAGATGCCATTTGGTGTCCCTGAAAGCACCTCAAATGTCCCGACCTAATCATTTTAAATACCCCTTCCTTTAGTGCCCCTTAAACCCTTCCCTGCCTCTCGATGCCCCCCAGAGAACCTGTCCAGCACTCTTCTTGGTGTATCTCACCTCCGCCCTGCATCATCTTGTAGAATTTGCTCTCAATGTGGAGCTGTGGATGTTTGGTCTTCACACATTCCAGTTTGATGGCAACTTCCTCTCCTGTAGCGATGTTAGAGCCTGATAGGAGAATTTACAATACATCAGTCATTTCCAACACATAAAGAAAACTCAAGAGTGGGATTCACAAAAACTGCAATATCTGCCTCCTGCTACTTAAGAAGATAAGGAACAGAGTTAGGCTAGGATAGCTCAAATTCTCACCGAGGTAAATATCCCCAAAGGATCCACTCCCGATCTTCCTCCCAAGGCGATACTTGTTCCCCACCCTCAACTCCATGGCTCCAGAACTTTTCAACTCACTGAGAGGGGACAAACACACAGAAACAAACACAACACAAAGCTGTCGTCAATCACTGGTGATCAGATTTAAGGGTCGGACTCTAAACTCAAAGCTACGCGCCCTCAGGAGTGTGTAAACTTCAGACAAATTGACAGGGAAAGGTGAGAAAGCAGATGAAAAGCGCAAATTCCTGAAATACAACAGTGACATAATGCAGCCTGAGTTGAATCACTGCAAGAAGGAGGGACAGTGCTGCTCACTTCCAGCTATTAAGTGACTTTATGTGATTAAGCCCACTGTGTTACAGAAGCAAAACATCTTAAATACACGGGATCTTAAGTAGCCCTTCTGCTCTGATCAGCCATGTTTGGTTGAGTCAGAGCTTCTACACCTCCAGAGGACGTGATAATAAATCCTGGTATGTAAGCCAATGACGTGTTTATAAAGTGTACAGGGAAAAGATGAGAGCAAAGAAGAACAGAGTGTGTAGTTGTATAACATGATTTATTCAGAGCAGCAGGAGGGGGGGCCTGGATTAGCATCTCACACACTCTTCCCAAACCACTTCAAGGGAGTCTGGTCATGTGTATAATAGATCTGCATAAACTCCCAGTCTCTAACTGGAATCCCCTGACGAAATGAGTCATGTTTTCTACACCCAGGCCCTATCTGTCTGAGCAGCCATGACATAGGGACTGAAAAGTGGGAAATGACTGAGGGCCTTTTTCGACCGAGGATAGGATTTAATTCCAGTTTGACATTGCACTAAACGCTGACTGAGTTCATTTTTCTAGTCTTGTCTGCAATGGAGTCCTACATACACCCCTGTGCGGGGAGAATAAGGCAGAGCAAGCCACTGCTGCATATTACTAAACCCTTTACATCAGGTCTCTCAGCTCTCACAGCCTCCTAAGAGCTGCTCTGCTGCCAGTGAAATAAAACTGAGACACACTATCGCTGCAAAAGGACCCCATACCAGATAAAAAATATTCTATTTTCAGACAACATTTCATGCAGATGTCCCAGATACCACGGGAGAGGAAATGGGGGGAGGTGATGCATAAAAAACAAACAAACAAACAAAAAAACACGATCCATCCCTCACTGACCAGAAAATGTGGGGATAATTCCCGTAACCGCACCCTCCAAATACAGGTAGGACCTCTGAACACCACCAACACAACGGGACCAACCCAAACCACCTCGCACAGACAATCACACGGACCACCAGACCCCTTGACCAGCGAACATACACCCCCGCCCCACCGCCTCCTCACCGGGTTATGTCAGGCTCCGTGGCCGCCCGCTGGCTCTGTCTCACTCAGGACCCTGGACAGAGACGCACCGACGCGGCTTTGGACGGATCATAACCTCGGACCCGAACGTCCCACTCTGAAAAAAAAGACCTCCTCCAAAAATATCCGATCCGAGCCAAGACTGCGACTCTGGAAAAATCTCACTGTCAGGATATTTTTTTTTTTATTAAATTCACCGAAACCAAACAGTGATCCTTCTCCCTCTCTTTCTGCGTGCAGCTCTCCCCCTCACACACCCCCCACCGAGCCTTCTCTCGGTTTTACACCATTGACAATATCAATGATGTCATCCACAGACCTGAAGAGATGCCCGGATTGTCTTAAAGCCGCCGCTGCTGCTCGGTTTTAGACATGAATGAAGCGCACCAAAGCCACCAGAGCCCTCATAAAAAGCTCCTGATGCGCCACAATACATCCAGATTCATTCCCAGTATAATGTAGAACAATTATATTTACTACTGCTCTGTGTGTCACACCAATTCATCATGCAAACAGCTGTAATACTATTTCTTATTTTTGATATATAAAAATATTGACTAAAGATTTAACTGTGGGTGTTGACTGTGCTTTTGTTTGTTTTCAGACTAAAAACAATTCAGTCCCCTCTGGTCATACTTCCTCCAAATTTTTTTTTTAAATTAAAAAATTAAAAGAGTTTTTTCTCTCCAAATGTGACAGAGGCCTGTTTAAAGTTGAGTTGCAGTGTTTTTGTATTATTCAGTATACAGCAATGTCCAACAAAATGTATCCCCATGATTAAAAACTATTTATTTTTTCCCCCTTAAAACTGGACAACTTTAATGGTGGAGTAAAATATATATTGAGCATTATTAGCCAGGGGTGTCATTTAATAAGACAGGGTATTAGGGCCACGTTGAGAAGGGGAAAAAAGAGAGATTTTGAAATGAGATGAGATTTTGAGAATAAAGCTGAAATATTATCAGAATTGAGCATCAGCATGCTATTATAACTTTATTCTCATTATGACTTTTTCTCATAACACGACAACTTTATTCTTGTTATATTATGACTTTGTCTTAATTAAAACTTTTTTCTCGAAACATTACAACTTTATTCGTGTTATGACTTTTTCTTAATTCCGACTTAATTCTCACAAGATTACATTTTTTCTCATAATTTTTCATCTTTATTCTCAAAATCTCAGATTTTTTGATCTCCCAATGTAGAGCTAACACTCCTTTGTAATCTAAAATACTTGAATGGGGAATTAACAAGAATACCATATACCAAGTATACCAACAATGTATGAAAGCTGTGTCTATGGTAGTTCACCACCAGGGGGCAACTTTATCATATTTTCTTACATAGGCTTCATAGAGGAATCTCTATTATCAAACTTGCTCTAAATTAACATTAAGCTGATTAACTTCTGCACTGTAAGTAAAAAGTTGTGCTCAGAAATATTTTTTGCCCGCATTCATTAGTTGTTGCGAAAGCTTTAGGAATTACCATGTGTTTACAGAAGTGAGGTCATGACCCATGCTGTCTCCTGTGGTGGTAGGCAAAAGTTAATGATTATAACAAAGTGAACTGGCCCTGGATCAGTATGCAGCAAAGTTTAGATACAAGGACAGAACTTGCACCTTACCCTGGGGTGGATCTAGAATTCTTCTAACTCAGGGACCACAAAGGGGCCACGTTTTACACAGGGGTGGCAAGTATATGTCTAACATGCATGCACATTTCCTCATTCAGTGAGATGTATACATTTCATTCCTTGTTTGCCATTGGCGCTATAGCTTTGGGAAAAGACACACATAATTATGTATATTTTGCAAATTGTGCCTTGTTCAAGCACATTGTGTACATCAAAATGCTGCTGATGTAAAAGTTCTTAATTTTCATATTTATTGAATTTTAAACTGGGGTGCAGAAAACACAATACATAAGACAATTTAAAAAAAAATGTAACAAATGAATTTAAAACAGGTAATATGTTATTACAGCATACAGAACAGTTTGGAACAGAAAAAAATGACAGTTAGCTTAACCACTGAGGTGAGGACATCTTTGAATGTTGCGTTTACAAACAAGGACAAATCCTACTTATGACTTTAAGCAAAATTCAGACACAGCGTACATTGTGTTCCTCTCAAAAAAGAACAATTCTGCGTTTTTTATGACTGTATTTATTCTTGTAATATATCATCCAACAGAGGTAGTTATCATGACAAGCCTCTCTTTAAATACAGTACAAGTACAAGTAATACTGATTTAAATCTCAGAATTCTGACTTTATTCTCAGAATTCTGACATTATTCTCAGAATTTCATGACTTTAATCTCAGAGTTCTGACATTCTCAGAATTCTAACTTTAATCTCAGAATTCTGACTTTTATCTCAGAATTCGGACATTATTCTCAGAATTCTGACTTAAATCTCAGAATTCTTACTTTTTTCTCAGAATTCTGACTGAAATATCAGAATTCTTACTTTATTCTCAGAGTTCTGACATTCTCAGAATTCTGACATTATTCTCAGAATTCAAAATTTAAGCTCAGAATTCTGACATTATTCTCAGAATTCTGACTTTAATCTCAGAATTTAGATTTTAATCTCAGATTTCAGATTTAAATTGACGAGATGAGTCTTTCAGATGGTGAGCTAGAGTGTGAAAGTTTGCGACTGTATGTGAGAACCATTGACTTTGGTGCTGGTACATTATCTTTGCAGCACCGAAGCGGATTTATTTTAAAAGAATACAGAGGTCCAGACCTCGGTGGTGGGTACAGCCATGGTAGTTGGCTAATGCTTCAGATCATAAAACTGGTAAGATCATCGACGATCTCTTTCAGTCGCCAGCGTCATTGTTTTTGTGTGTGTCGGGGTGGGTGAGAAAATTATCTTTAGGTTACCTCTGCTCAACATGGTGGTTCTCTGATGTCAACAAATCGGACAGGCATCGGAATCCACCGAAGCGCGACACAGGTTTACTGCTGGTAGTTCAGTGACATTCTTCTCAAGACATCGTCTGACCAATAGTTCCTGCACTACGTTAAACATGTTAACAGTCCTTCATGATGCCGGCTGGTAACAAACTTGTTAGCTATAACATTAATTCCATCCATCCAATAACAGACTGGTAAACTTAAACCACCACTGCAAGATTAACTTAGAGGAGGTGGCAACATTTGCATAAATATCAAATGACCCTGTGTTTATTTTGTGCAGACACAGACTAAAATGAAAAGAAGACTGCACATCTTTAGGAGAGGTAGTGACACAGGACAAGAGGAGACAGAGAGAAAAAGAAAAAGGTGATGGAGATGATGAGAGAGGAAGAGCAGGTACTGCCCACTGTGACCAGGATAGGATCAGCATTATATCCCTGTGCTTCTGCACCACTTGGTACAGGTAAAGTCTCACGCCACGCTGAGATCATATCAGATTTACTGGGTTCCCACCTCTGCCGTGTTCCTATCACATTGGAATTACCAATTCTAACTTATAAATAAGATTCTCATTGACATCAAAACGTCATTAACATGGGAATTCTTCCCATTGTAGGCTTCCCTCCCACATGACCACAGATATAGTTACAAAAAACAAAATACAAGTGACAGGACAGAAACGGCCAATCAGATTTCAGCTGGGGCCAGTGCCCCTCTGTCCACACCCCTGGCCTTACAAGACCTATATTACCTACCAAATGGATGGCTTGCCTTGAAGGAATCAAATATCCGATTGACACCCCAGGCCAGACTACCAGTGACTCTGCGAACATTTAAATCTTCAAAGTCTATTAAAGTTAAAAGGGGACACACCTTACCTATACTATATCATAAGGCTGACAGAATGGCCATTTTGGTTGTTGAAAACGAAAGTGATCCCATGTCAACAACTGAGACATAAATCCCATTGATTGAACATTAGGGGCATCATCTTAAAACAAGCAGAGCAGTTTACTGTGCTAAATGACCAAATGGTGTGTTGATGTAGCATGTGTGTGTGATAAGGCGAACACAGGCTTAACATCATCTACCAGCCATGCAACCAAGAAACAGCTTTCACAGTTTAACAGCTATCTTTTCCCTAATTTGTCAATGAAAGTATTCACAAATTTTTGTTGTATCTTTTCACAGGTATCGGAAGGAATGCAAATGGTGTGCATGTACTGAGTTTTTCAAGAAAAAAAAAAAAGCAAACCTAATAGAGCATAGCTTAAAAAAAACCCATAAATGTGTAAAAAGGCCATTAATGACAAGGTATGAAATATTTATAGTCTGCCTTACCTTTTTATTTTTCTGTTGTATATTTTTAAAGATTCAAAATCAAAGTCAAAAACTTTCCAAAGTTATTGTGGCATTCACCTTAAAAGAAACTTTCCTTGCAATGCTAAAAAGTATAAAGGCAGATTCTGAATTTATTTCAGGTGCAAATAAAAGACCCCATCATAAACAACAATGCTCCATTCACTACATATGGAACACAATGCTAGACATTGTCCCAGGGATAACATGAGTCATAAGTATGAACACCTGATATTGTACAGGTCCACCTAGTAGCACATGTAAAACAAACCACTGCAGATTTCAATTCAACCTTTATTATCTTGTTCTTTTCAGCTTTAAATTATTTTCCTCTCCTTTTTGTAACATTTGAAATAAACGAAAACATCCTGAACAGGAGTGATAATAAAGACTGACTTAATTTAAATTGAAACATAAGAAAAATAAAATCAAACAGTAAAATATAACAGGTAATGTCTTTAACGTGTCTGTAAAACACTGTTCCAGCTCAGCTTGGTATGGTAGGATTTGGCATCTTAATAGAAATGCCTTCAGTTGGTTGTTTCTTCTTAAAAACATAATATTCTTTTATTGCATTTGGCAGAAAAAAAAAATACAAACACAAACAAAATGCTGCTAAAAAACACAACTTAAGAGACATATGCAATAGTGCCAATGTTTTTGAACCTTTTAGCTAACATAATATCCAGACAGTCAAAGCACACAAACGTGCACACATCCAATCACACGCACCCTTTCTCTCAAATGCAGGTTGTCAGATCCACATCTATTCACTTCCCTGACTGGAGCAGATGAGTGTTCAAAAACAAGCAAACAGAAGCACGCACGCACAGACAGACATGTTTCTCATGAATCTCTTGTGGACAAGACAAAAAAGAAAAAGAAAAGAAACATTCAACATTGTAGCATTAACACAGACACTCCCAACATCGTCATCTTCATCACATCCTCTGCCATTCGGTCATTATCACTCCTTTCATGCTCACACAGGCAGGCAGGAGGGCACCTTGTACAGCGAGTAACTAAGTGATCATAGTCATCATTTACGTCATGACAATATATAATAATAAGCAACTTGATTTCTCGAGTAAGAAAAAATACAATAGCGAGGTCAGTGTTTGAAGGGCAAAAACAAAGGACATCTCTGGATTTCCACAAAGTTTCACACATTTGTTTTTTCATTTAAAACAGAAGAAAAAAACATAAACAACCAACATACATCAACAAGGAGTTACAATTTTGCTTGTCAAATATAAGAGCAGTGTGTAACTGATGAGAAGGTGTGATGCTGCTGACATGGCGGGCGGGCGGCCGTTGGGTGTTAGCCAAGGCCACTGCTGTTGTAACATTTAGTCATCCTGTAAGGTCTGTGTAGTTGTGTTGTAGCTCTGTTTCAAAATGGAGGGATTTCTGGAGGATGTGTCAACAACAAACCCAGAGGCATATAGTGCAAGTTTGGCTAATGTTGTTTTTGTTTAGATTTTCTTTTTTTTTACCCTGGGTCCCATGTTGATGGCATATTTCCACCAAGGTAGAGGTGTCGGTACCTACTAAAAACGCTCTCCTTTTCCAGACCTCAAAGGTTGCTGATCGTCCATTTGACTCAGTAGTGACACTGTCCTGTATTTTCTACAAAGTCCAGATCCCTTCCCACTATCAAGCTTTCAAACATGAGAACTCGGAAGTATACCAGCCAGGTTTACAAGGGCTCAGAGTCTGCAAGTCTGAATTTTGAGATTCAACCATTAAATAGTAATACAAAAGAAAAAAAAAACTGTGGCACACTGAAAACAGCAATAGCTAAACTTACAACTCTGTACGACTCTGGCTGAGCCTGTCTACAGTGCATGCCTGAGTGATCGGGTCTCCGAGTGCAGATGGTAGGATTTGGAGTAAAAAGACAAAGAGCTATCCAGTTGAGTTGTAAGAGTTTTATGGATTTCACCTTTTTCCTGGGTTCAAGTTTTACTATTGTCTTCATTTTAAGTTGAACGGCTTGATGTGTATGTGTGAACATAATGTGTGCATGTACTGCATGTAGCCTGTGTGTAGTATGAGCATTGAGTGTCTGCATGTTTGGTAACAAGTGTAGCTATGATTCATGTCATCTCTACTTGTAAATGATTGCAGTGTGTGACATGTGTACTATAACTTGGATGTAAAGTGTGTGTGTGTGTGTGTGTGTGTGTGTAAGTTGACCCCTCAGATGGAGTCGGCCCCGCCACCCAGCAGGTCCCCTGGCAGCAGTGAGGCTGGACTGCCCATCTGGTGACGTTCCTCAAGTGCCGAGGAACCCCAGAGGCTACTGCTGGGGTACCCTGCACTGCTCATTGCGCCCATTCCTCCCCAGAGACCATGCCTTCCAGTCTCCACTCCTCCAGCCCCGCCCACACTGGCCCCATTGCTGCTCCATTGGGCAAAGATGCCTAGCCCTGGCCCCTGGGTGACGGACTGGTCCGATGAGCTGCCTGTGCTGTCCAGACTCTGCCACCCGGAGTTGGAAAGACCGGCCCCGCCATTTCCCGCTCCTCCAGCTGTGGAACCTCCATCTACTCCTCCTCCCGCGTTACTGCCTGCTGCTCCACCTCTCTCACAGCTACCTCCATTACCATTAGCCCCCACTGCGGAGGCTGCTGTAGGCCCAGAGCCTGCAGAGCCGGCTGTGGTTCCACTGCTCCCCGCTCCTCCTGCCTGGGAATGTGCAATATAGCGAGCCACATCCTCCTCGCTCACAAACTCCGCCAAGATGGTGGTGTTACCCAGAACACACCTGGTATAAAGAAAAAGTTGATAACTCTAAATAATAATAATAATAATAATAATAACCCACAATGAATAATTTACACTGGGTTAAACATAAATTATACCGTAAATCATGTTATTAAAGATTTCTACTAATTTCATAACAACTTACTAATGTTGTAGCAATTAATAACAATAATTATTATTTTTGAAAAATTCAAATTGAATAAATCTCATTTGCAGCCCCTCCCACCATAAGTGAGATACTGCCAACCAGTACATGTAGAGCTCAATAATCAACACATTTGAACTTTGTTTGATCAGTACAAACACAGCAGAATGGCTCTTTATGGTTTTATAGGGGTTATGAGCTGGAGCGCTTCTTGGCCAGGACCAGTAGCTTCCTGGAGTCTGTCCTGGTTGCCTAGCAAATGAGCCATGGTAGGAAATATTTAACAAATGACATATGTTTTACTTAGTCAGCTTTAGAGATGCTGGTAGGCAGATACTGTTGCCTGTTGGGCAGAGCCAGGCAAACCATCATCAACACCTTTCTAGCCTTTTCTGCAAAGCCAAGTGCTTACTGGTTTCAGTTACATATTTACCAGACTAGATATGAGAGTGATACTGTAAAGATGTTATGTTAAAGAAAGTCCTCATCTTACATGTGGAGTGCACTCTGGGCCTTTGCTGCCTCTTGTTTGGAGCCGTAGCGAATCAAAGCAGTTCCCTGGGTCAGGCCAAGGTGAAAGGTCAGCAGAGGGCCGTGCTGCATGCAAATGGTCCTCAGAGTGGAGCCATCAATCTGCAGGAATATGCGAGTTGGACAATGGTGAACTTTAACTGGTGAGTGGGAAATTCAGAGCAGTATTTCTATGTGGAGTTAATTTTTTATCCTGTTGTGCCAAATGCATGGATGAGGTGAGGTTAAACAAGCAGTATTACAAAAGCTAGAGCTCTGGACTATGCCCCCTACCAAACCTGTCACATATGGACATACTGACAAGAGTTATCCTATATGCACCCTTAAAAAATGTATCCCGTTTTTCTCCACAGTAGTTTCAGTAGCTGTTTTTGTAAAACATCTTTTAATTACCTGTGGCGTGAGGTTGCTGAGCACCAACCAGCAGCTTTCCCGAGAGTTGCCATCACTCCAAGTCGAGCCTGTAGATCAGGAAGAGAGAGCAAACAAAAAAAACAAAACACTGAGTGAGAGTAATTCACATTTCATGTAAACATTACTGCACCAAAGCTTAGCTGCTCTTCCAAATAAAATAAAACTGGATTCTTAAAGTAAAACAAACTGTTGTATCCCAGCAAACAGAACCAGTTGTTTCATGTCACATGTGCATTTGAATCACATGTGCTGTGCCTGAAGGAGGAAAAGGGACAACCTTGTAACTAAAACATGTAAAATGCATTGGGGCATTACCAGTGGTGCTGGAGCCACCGCCCCAGCCCCGGTTGGCCAGTCGAGGACCTCCTCCAGACCAAGGTGAAGGCGATGGCTGCTTTTGACTGGCTAGTCCTGGAGGTGGGCGGGACAGCTGGTTCTGGCTGCTGCCGCGGCTGGCTTTCAAGGACTTGTGTCCGATGGGCTCTGGGGGCCAGCTGGTCTTGTATTCTGTGTACTTTGCTGGAGGGTAACAGAATACTGTCATGCCACTGTGTAACAATACCAGGGTTACCGAGAAGATCAAGACTCTCCGTGGTTAGGACAAAGACAAGACTGCTCTGCTCACAATGCACAAACATCGAGATGTAATGCACATGCCCAAAGCAGAAAGCATGTAGTAATACTGTTCAAGGTTTCGCTATATTTCGCAAATGTAGGTTTCTCTTGTTTGACATAATCAAGTATCTTGACCAGGTATAATACGGCATTGACATTTTGCAGTGGTACAGTCCAAGTTTAACAACAAACTAGTCAAGTCACTGTGGTTTAATTATTGCATCTCAATTGATTTTAGATTATGACACAGCTACACCACCAAGTGCCAGTTGCATGTAAATGTGACTTCAATTATTCATAAATGTGCAGGAAATATTCCGCATACATCCACATAAATTATGTGAGGAACAATCAGAAATAGACCTGCTACTATGGATTATTTTCATTAAAAAATAATATGCCAATTATCTTATCAATACAATTGAATGTCTGGTCTATGAAACAGAGGGACCAATTGTTTTGTTTGAATAAGAAACCAAAACCCTTAAAGATTCAGTTTAATATCATGTAAGGTCAAGAACAACAGGTCTACAAGTGAGAAGTTGGCATTTATGTTTGAAAAATGACTTAAAACAAATAATCACGTGTTAAGCTGTCAAGAAATACTCAAAGTTGGAGTAATCGCATCAGTCAGCTCATCGTTTTGGCGCTAAATCAGAAGTAAAGACAAAGGAACACAACAGCCCAGAAATGAGGTGGTGGGTGTTGGTTTGTGTTTACCTGAGTTGTGTGCGTTGTTGAGAGGACTGTCAGAGGCACTGTAGGGCCAGGCACCATGTGAAGGCAGCAAGGTGTTGAGGGGAGGGGTGGAATCTGCAAACAAAAACACATCAACTACATTAGGCATTTGTTCCTGAATGAATGACTGAAAACTGTTTCAAAGAATAGGATACATATACAATTATGGAGACTTGTTCTTTCTTTTCTTTTTCAGTTGGTTTAATCTATACACAAAGTGAATACAGGCTAAATTAAGACAAAGAATCTAAAGCTTAGGAAGACACGTTACCTTAAGCAACATGGTAATACCATAAAATAACAAGGTAACGTACCGAAGCACACACATTATGACATGGAAAATGAGGGAGGGGAGCTGCTGTATTCTTACCAGTATTATCTTGTAACAACTGGTGCTCAGTATCATTGAGGTTGGGGGACACCGCATTTCCCATCATACTCCCTGGGGTCATATAGGGGTCAGATTCAGGGTCAACACGGTCAATTCCCTTCCAGGGCACACCAGGCTGGAACTCTGTAGAGGAAACGCACATGTGAGCTGCTAAAGTTTAAAGTGACCCTTAACAGTAAACACTGAACCTCAATCAACGCTTCAGCATCACAAATACCAGAGGTAATAACTCCAACGCTAAAAAGTCAGAGGGGGACACATTCTCAGTTGATCTCCTGGATCTAAGCCTCTAGCTCAGGTTACCACTTTAAACGATCACTCGTCACTAACCAGGGGGCCAGCTGGGTGTGGTGGGAGGCTTTGTACCCATCTTGTTGCCAGGGGTGCGATGCCAGTTGTCACCCAGTCCGTCTCCAACCATCATGTCATACTGAGAGTAGGGCGAGCCCCCCGGCATCTTCATGGGGGTGACAGGACCTAGAAGGTTGACAGAGGGTTATGACAATGTTTGTTACACCATTAAACACCAGATGGGTTCATTAATCACCATTACATGTGACTTCACATGTAATCCCATTAACATGTTTTGCCTCAACACCCTCTTGTTCCCTGTCTTATCAAATCCAACATAATCATTTAAAAAAAAATCTCACCATTTTTGTGGAACGCATTCTCAGGTGAGGAGGTGTCTGGAGAAGAGTGTCCCTCCATCATCCATTTGAAGCGGGACTGCTGACCCCCTAGGTCCTTCATTCCCCCAGGTCCCCCCACCACAGAGCCACCCAGGTCCAGGCCTGGGAGGTTCACACCAGAACTAAACCCTGCTCACAGACAGAGGAACAGAACACAGAGAAACATGAAGAGATTTAAAAAAAACAACAACATTTATCTTGTTAAAAGAAGCCTCTAGAGCTACGAAAGAATCACTTATGCACAAAACAGCTTGTGTTCCACAGGACTCTGAGTATTAATAAAAGCCGTCTAGAAACTATTGCTAACCAGAGTAAGGTCCGAGATTTTTCTGGTGCATGTCAGTCACAGATCCCGCCAGGCCTGGATGGGGCAGAGGATCAGCCCCAGGCAGTTTGGGACCCCCTCCGCCAACTACACCATGGTGGGAGGGGGAAAGTTTGGAATTGCCACCTAAACCCCCGACCTGCTGCTGTTGCTGCCTCTGCTGCTGGAGTACCGCCATGATCCTGGCCAGCTGAGATGACATGACAAAAAAACCAAAACGAGACTCATTAACTGGCAGGCGGAAGTAAAGAAATGACAAAGGATTGTGTGATATGTTGTGTTTATGTTTACCTGTTGGGGGTCAGTCTGCTGTCGCACGTTTGGGTTGAACTTCCTCTGGTTTTGCAGTAGCTGCTGTTGCTGCTGCTGTTGCTGCTGCTGCTGTGGCTGCTGCTGCTGCTGCTGCTGGAGGAGGAGCTGACAAGCCTGAACAAACATCAATAGAACGCAACACAAAAAGAAACAAAAGGAGGACTGAGACGGCAACAGTAAAAAAAAAAAAAAACAACAACCCTGAAAAAAGTCAAATCTAAATAGAAACAATGCAATTTGTTTGCTGTGTTTACATACTAGAGGTTTGCAAAATGTTAACAAACCCATGTTGTAATATCCTTTTATACAATCATGTTCCGATACTAAATTATTATATGAAGTATATTTCTTTACCATCACCTGTTACCAATTAACCCGTTGACCTGTAAATGCTGAAAACAGGTGTTTTTGATTATTCTGATTAGCATTTACAATTTTCTCTTTCTTTGTCTAAATCTTTGTGATTTCCAAACTGCTCAGGACTGAGAAATGATCCCATTATGATTCTAGCAGACCTGTGATGAAAGTCTGCAGGGCTTTATGTATACTGCTGCATCTCACCAGTTGAAACTGTACGTGAGGTGGGTATATGCTGCTGAGCATGGCGATATGCTGGGGGGACAGCTGTGGAGGGAACACACCTCCCCCTAATCCTGCCACTCCTCCCACGCTCCCGCTGGGAGGGGGCATCTGCTTCAGCACAGAACCTGGCACCTGGAGACAGACACAACGCAGGAAGGCACACCTGTTACCATAGAAATGCTTTGGTGCTGTAACCACTAGCGACCATATAAGCTTGTGGTGTCTCCCTGATTATTATTGATTGTTTTTCATGTTCTAATTAACTGGTGTTAACTAGTGACTCGACCTGGTACATGAATGAAGAATGAAATTGATTAAATTCTCGGAAAAGACATGTTTTTCACGTTGTATTCTTAGAACTAAGAGGGGAAAAATGATCAATGTTGTCCTGAAGAGTGATTATGTCCTATAGGGACTGTGCTAACTAATCAATATCATGCACAGAGCCACCAGGCCGTGTTACGTTAGCTCACAGAAAGACAAATCAGACACTTGCATGTCAGAAAATTCACACGTGTCAGTGTACCGCCTGGCACTGCATGGACATACCAGCCAATGTAAAATAAAATTGTACCTACAAGTAAGAAAGTAGAGGTGGCCATGGATACAACTTAAAGAAATTTCCAATTAAAGTCTGCTTTTGTTTATTCAGCAGCACAAATAAAAAGTAAAGATGACTCACCGCAAAACCAAGACTGTTCTACATAGACAGTCCACCCACACATTTCCTGTACAACTGAAACATGTAGAGAACTAGGAAGAATACTGATCACAGAATAAAACCAAAAGCATTGGTACCTGAGGTGACAGGTACTGATGAGGCACTTGCGCTCGTATCCCTGGGGACTGGTTTATGGGTGGGACACTTGGCTGGTGTCTTGACTGAGCCATCCCTCCACCACTGCCAAAGATACTGTGGCCGCCCTGTGATCAAAGATGGAAAAGTAAAACTTAAAGGGCCCTTAATACCGGAGAGTTGTATATGAAAAATATGCACATTAGGAAGAACATGACAGACTGGACCAGGAAACTTTGTGGGTATAACTGTTGATTATTTTCATAAAAGAAATCTTTTAGAACCTAATGAGGAAAATGGTAGGACAGAAACAAAGGGAGCAGTTATCTTACTTGTCTAAAGGGGATAGTGTGGTTGAAGAGGGGATGGGGCTTGTAGACAGTGGGTGGTGAGTACAGAGAGCAAGGACCCTCCTCCTCAAGGCACCAATCCTGATTGGTCAAAGGCAAGGTCTGTCACAGCGACAGCCAATGGTAGACCAATTTTTGAGTGGTGGTGAGGGGGGTGGGGTAGTGGTTAAGACAGAGAGAAGTGGGGCAGACCAAGAAGACAAGGTAGAACCACATAAGGAAATAAAGAATAGTGAGAAAGGACAAAATGTTAAATAGACACAAGAAAGACACAAGAAAGACACAAGAAACACAGACATGCTAAGGTGGCAGAGAAGGATCACCTTATCATAGAAGGAAGGAGCATCCCCAGGGGCTGCCTCTTTGGAAACAGGTGGACGATATGCCACTCCCCCTCCTCTTCCTCCCTTTCTCATATCGCCATTGTAGTCGTTCATCCCCATGCCTCTTTTTTCTACGTCCATCTTCTTCTCCTGGAGAGTCAGGTCAATGTTTGGGCCACTGGGATCGTCATTCTGTCCGGAAGAAAACGGACACCATCATCGTTTCGGAAATAACCAACATGCTAAATGCCTGTACGTTTTGGTATATAAATGTGTGGGTGCCAAACAAAGCCTCTGTAAAACTCCCAGGTCATGAGTAGAATGCTAAGACAATTTTCTGCCTTACCAGCAGCCCCATGTTAGAGAACTGTCTGTTGATGGGGCTCATCCAAGAGTCTCCTCCACCAGCCTTCAGTGGACCCTGACATACAAATGGAAAGATTTCACAAGTTCTACAAGGGTTTCAATTGATAGATTATTATCTAGAGTAGACCAATGAAATAACCTCCCCATACAAAACCATTCATAGAAACAACTCTTCAACCTAAAATTTGCTTATCTTAGTTCATTTCAGAGATGTCCATGTGATCAATATGTAGCCATGTAGCAGCATAAAATACATCCATGACTTAATTTTACTATCTACTTCTTTTACAAAATTATTTATCCCTTTATGGACTATCTTCTGTACGAGAAGGTTGCGGGATCAAAATGCTGTGCCTTTTCTTTACATGAATTTGATTTTTTTTGGTGCTTTTCCTTAATTTTGATTATTTTTCCCCACCATTCACGCACCTTGCTGCTGGGCTTCTTCCCAGCATTGCTCTGTCCCCAGCCCCCATTGCTTCCCTGTCCCCAGGATGAGCTGCTTCCTTGGGAGCTGGTGCTGTTCCATATGCCACCTCCCTCCTCCTCATCTTCCCAGCTTGAGTGACGTGATGCTGCCACAGAGACCTCTTTGTCCCCCCAGCCATCTTGCATAGACTTAGAACCTGCAGGGGAGAAGCACAAATCTGGAATTCATATAGATTTCTACTAGTCAACTAATAGAAACCTAGAATACTAACTTAGCATAACCACATCTAAAATGCTCTTCTGCAAAATAAGATTGCATGGATATCCCAAAGATAAGTGCTGCGATTCAGTTCAATCCATGCATGCTTTAGGTTTTATTATGCTATCTAACCAGATTTGATGGGATTTGGAGAGGGGTTTCCCCAGGCTGTTGTCTTTCCTCCAGCATCGTCAGGGTCTCCCCAGCCAGTAGGAGCGTCACTAGGCTTTCCCCAAGTTGACGTTCCATTGTCTACTGTAGGACTACTTGGAGAAGTACCACCCCAACCTGACGGGCCTACAGACACACATGGACAACAGGACAAGATGGAGAGACCTGGTAGGCAATCTATGAGCAAGACCACAACCATTGCCCTCAGTAACTAGTCCAACATCCAGACTCTGCACATGCAGACTGAGCATCACTAAACCTTGATTATTCAGGTTTCATCAAACTACATAGTGCAAATGGTCGGGTCGCCAGGCCAACGAGACCCCCCCGCCAGGCCAACAACAGGCCAAAAAATCCTGTTTTTATATGCCACATATCGTCAAATATTCATTCATTCCTAACTAATCGTTTGCGTTTGGCCATTTTGCCTCTATGCTGCGCTTTTCTGAAAAGCACTGTTGGGGTGGGTGGAGTGGATGATCTTGTCCTTACTTGTCTTGACTCTTTGTTCAACACGATAGTTCTCTGATTGGGTCAACAACCCGGATAGGTGGCTGAATCCACAGTACCGTGACACAGGTAACTATAGAAGTTAACTGCTGGTAGTTTAATGAAACTCATCTCCAGACATCAGCTGACTAATATCTCCTGTGTGGTTGCGCGAGAGGCCGTCCGTCGTAATGCCAGCTAACATTGATTCATCCATCGGATGTCAGACTGGTAAACTTAGATAAAAGTTGAAATACTTTTCTTTCAGTTCAGTTTGTGTAAAGGGTTTAAATGCATGTTACAATAAGGTACCCCTATATATTTTTCTTTTCATTGCAGGACATTTCCATATAAATATCAACTGATCCTGTGTTTACCGTCTGCACTGACACAGACTAAAATGAAAAGACTGCAGCAGTCATAGCTCAGGTTTAGGAAAGGAAGTGAAACAGAACATGAGGAGACAGAGAAAAAGAAAGAGAGAAGGTGATGGAGATGAGAGAGGAAAAGCTGGTACTGCCCACTGTGACCAGGATAGGATCAGCATTATGTCCCTCTGCTGTTCAACACAAACTGACCTGATCACATTAAAGCATTGTAGAGATTTATGTTCTTTGGTACATCCAGTGGAACCTATAAGCTCAATATAACAACACAAACCTAGCAAATAACAGTCATAATATATTATTATTGTATGACTAGATTATTGTAACAATGTTTATGTACCGTTTGAGGCACATTCTGTAATTCAAATCCAAAATGATGCAAACTCAAAAACAAGGATGAAATAAATAAGGTGTATAGAATTTCACTTAATTATTCGAGGCATGCCCCGAAACCCACAAGCAAGCTCAGTTTTTGGACCCGAGTATGGTTACCACGTGTTTCTTTTATTTGCTGTAACCTCTTCCAGTGAAGTGTGCAATAAATGCAGTTTATTGAGTCATCCTCTCCTTGTGATCACTTTGTTTTAAGTGTTTCACATATAAGGTCTTGCCACGGGGCCTAAAATTATTTTTTAGGGGAAACACTGTAAAACTCAATGCTAACCTATACACAGAAAATCAACCACTTCTGTGAAAGCAGCAGTTGTGGTAGTTCATTTCTGGGACATCAATTTCCAGTGATTTTCACACAGTCTATGAGGAAAAGTTGTCAAACCACTTCAGCATGATTTGCTGCTGATTCAGATACAAACTCCATTTCATACATAATCTTTAAATGACAACTGCTGTTATAGTCAGCCTTAAAAGGTAAGCCTGCATTTGTGACTGCATATAGTTTGTAATTTTAACTTTTGTGTACTATATTCAGAATAATTCACTTACTTATAGGATCTTTATCTTATTTAGAATATGAGTTCTTTGTATAGTGTGAGTAATCAATGGTTTCAAATTTCCCTTCATCTTATGTCCAATGTAAATGCTACAGTAAACCCTGTGTTAAATGCAAATTGAGGGTGTTAATTATAGTTTTAATTTTTCATAAAATAAGTAAAAAGTAAAACTAATTTCAAGAAGTACATTTGCTCTTAAGATGATCCTTCCCTAACAACTTTTACTGAGTATGCAGTCGTCCACAAAATTTTGGGAGAGTATGAACTAAGCCTTTTTTCATTTATAAAACCAGTATGTTAAGATTCAGTTTGTGGAGTCTTACCCATAGCTGGTGCTTTTCCAGGTCCATGGCCAGTGTTGAAGTCTCTGTTAAGCCCTGCAGCCTGCCTGCAAGGCTGCTGCTGTATTGGAGGTCCCTGTTGTTGTTGCTGCTGCTGCTGCTGCTGCTGCTGCTGCTGAGCTTGACCTTGGCCATGTGGCTGCTGGCCAGCAGGTGCACTGTTCTTATCCCACAGGTTCACTGGCTTGTAGTTGTAATGAGTTGGGTCTCCCCATGCTGATGTTCCATCGTCAATCTCGTTCTTCCTGCTTATAGACTGCGGCGAGGGTTCCTCCCAGCCGCTAGGTTCAGATCCACTACCACCTCCTCCGGAGGCCCCAGGGATGGGCCCTGAGGTCCAACCTGAGCTTTGGTTCTGATTCTGGGCTTGAGAGATGGATTTCCTCCCCCCGCCCCCTTGCATAGCCCCTTGGTCCAATGCTTGCTGTCGCTGAGGATGCTGATTGCGGGGCTGTGATTGTTGCTGTTGCAGTTGTGCCTGCGGGCTTGTGATGGAACCCGACAGGCTGTTTGGCATCTGGTGCATTTTGTTTCCACTGCTCCAACTTTGATTGGGTTTGGACCCCACTCCCCCAACACCCACTCCTCCACCCCCACTCCCCCCTCCCCCTGTGCCCCCTGCTCCCCAGGTTCTCCTGGGAGCACTATCATCCCAGCTCCCCCAACCACCCACACCTGAATCCCCACCTGAGTTTCCTCCATTTTTCCTCTCATCCTCCCATCCACTATTTAATTTGGACTGTTGCTCTCCCCAGTCCCTACCTGCCCCAACCTTTTGTCTTAATCCCCACCCACTTCCTCCTCCATTCCCTTCCATTTCTTTCCAACTCCCTGTCGCTTTCTCCTCCTGACTTCCTCCCCAGCCTCCACTCACTGGGTCACTCTGTTTCCCAAGATCACCCCATCCTCCTCCATTTCCTCCTCTACTCCTCTCTCCCCATTCCTCATTCCCCCAACCCTTGGCCTCCTGGCCATCCACAGACCCCATCCCTCCTCCACCCCAGCCAGTAGCCTTCCCCTGCTGGCTATGTCCTGGTATTACCCCTGACCCAATACCAGATCCTGTTGTGGTCACTGGCCCAGATTGTGAGACGCCAAGATTCCTCATGTTGGTGCCTGAAGGTTGTGGGGCTCTCCCAGACAGAGAGGCCCCACTGCTGCTACTGTTACTGCTGCTCTCCCAGCCCTCTCCGGAGGACCCAGTAGATGGAATCAGGGAAGGATTGGCCCCAGGACCGACTGAATCAGTGACCTGGGTTCTAGGTCCACCAGAATACTGAGAAGAACCGCCAAGAGAAGATGACTGTTTAGATGTAGCAGATGATCCACTTTTACTTTGTCCTCCTTGTTCTTCTAAGTCCCAGGCTGTGTTTTGTCGGATCTGTGTTTGGCCCCAGCCCGTGTTGGACAGGACTCGAGGGTCCAGATCAGATCGATTGAGCAGGCTCTCTAAGGCAGCTTCAGCATTAGGTGTCGAGTGATGAGCACGACTGTTACTGCTGCTAGGCCCACTCCCACTTCTGGAATTTCCACCACTGGAAGATGATCCTCCCTGTGCTCCCTGTCCTTCTCCTACCCCAACCCATTCCCCTGTTTCCCCCTCTCCCTTCTGATTGTCCCAAGCTCTGGTCATGGTGGTGACTGTTGAGGAAGAGGAGGAGGTGGTAGGCAGGTTACCAGCTGTGCTGCCCCCACTACTGCTGCTGTTACTACTGCAGGCACCACCCATTCCCTCACCTCCTGGATTAGCTCCACTAACACCTGTGGAGCTCCCACCCCAGTCACCACCAGAAACCCCTCTCTCCCCTCCTACTCCTGATGACCCCCACCCTCCCTGAGATAACCCGGAGGTCTGACTACCATTTGCCCCAGTTCCAGCACTGTCCCAAGCATTAACTCCACCGGTGGAACTTGGATACCCCCAACTGGAGGTTCCATTATCTCCTTCAGCAGCTCCGAATCCCCCTGTACCACCTCCTCCACCCTCCCATCCATCAGTCCTTGAGGCACCAGTTTTGGAGTTAGCTGCAGGGTAAGAAGGATGGCCTCTCCATGAGGAGGTGAGGCTGCGGTCTCCCACACTCATTTCACCTCCTCCTACACCACGGTCCATACCACCAACAATCCCTTCTCCCCCTGCAATTTTTGGTCCCACTGATTCGCTGTCCCACTTCGCCCCTCCTATGTCTCTGTCTCTTGATTGCATTTGGTGAAGTTGGCGCTGATGGGTGCTTGATTGATTCACAGATAAAGGTGGGTGACCCCCAAGCACCCCGACTGCCCCACCTCCCAGCCCGAGGCCCAGGCAAGCAGAGTTGTTGGCAGATAAAGACCCTCCAGGGCCCTGGTGATGGAAGGAAGATGGACCTCCTTCCCCTGCAGCAGCGGGCCCATCCTGCTGCACCAAGGCAGGCCAGGCCGAAGGGTTGGCATTTGGATTGAAATTGGCACCTGGAATCCCACTGCTGCCATCGACGGGGCCACTGGCATCATGGCTCCCTGGCACAGTGGAGGCTTTGGAAAGTGAAGAGGGTTGTTGTAGCAGAGGCCCAACTGCCTGCGCTGCATTCCCTCCTCCGAGATGACCCTGGGAAGCAGACATCCCCCACGCCACACTGTTGGACGACTGCATACATTCATTGGACAAAGAGAACGAGGAAGTTGGTGAGGACTGGTTGCCAGAGGCACTGATGCTGTTCACAGGCATGCCGTTGTTGCTGCTGCCCCCTCCAGCCCCAGTGAAAGAAGCTCCTCCTCCATCACTGCCAGCGATGCTAGGCCACTCCTCCAGGTCGTTGCCATCGACAATTACCTTCTCCCTGCCCTGAGAGGAGGTCTGGCTGCCTGAGCTCACCCCCCACATGGTATTTGCATAATTAGAAGTAGTAGTAGAAGCAGCAACTGATGATGAGTTGAGGGCCAATGAGGAGCTAGCTGCACCAGAATCTGAAAAACCAAATCCATCAAGACAGTCATTAGGGTTCAATTAGAGGAGATGCTAAGCTAAAAAAATTACCCAAGTAACTTTGACATAGAATGGATTTATCCAAATCTGGCATATAGCATTGCCAACACTTACCTGAGACAGCAGCCAAGTTTGCATTGGGGCCATCCCCTCCTCCCCCACCTCCCAGCAGCATGGAGGACAGTGGCGGCTGACCTCTCTTCAGTAGCACTTTATGGTCCTGCTGGCAGCGGAATCGAGGCGGCACTTCTCTCGGCATGTAGCGGGGTTGCTGCTGAGGTGCCTGGGCTCCGCTACTTGCGCTGCCGTTTCCAGCAGCACTGGGGCCACCAGCGGTAGAGGAAGAAATGTTGGTGGAGGTGGGCTGTCCGTTGGCCACCGCCAGGCGCTTGGCATTGTTGCCGCCCTGTGATGGGGTGGCAGCACTGCCAGGGCCCAAGGTGGCTGGGGATGGGGATGCAGAGGGGGTGGGTCCAGGGCTGGGGGAGGCAGAGCTGCTCTGAGTGGCAGGAGACTGGGCAGACACTGGCTTGGTCGAGTCTGGCACTGCAGGACAGGAAAGGAGAGAGAAAACCGGAAAGGATGAAATCAAGCATAATTCATTTATTAATTAACAAAGTTTATTGTTTTGTATGAAGTAGTAGAAAGACAAGATGCTACAAAGAATTCTCTGATGCTGATGCTTTGGGATCATAATTGTTGCTATTTTTTTAATCAAACAAACATGCTAACATTGCAAAAAACTGGCAAAATTACATTATATAGATGAAGAAAAGCCATGACGTGGCATAAAACATAAGACGGATACAGCTCCAGGGGATTGGTGATGCCAGAAATACCAAATATAGAACAATAACCACAATAAGGTATTATCACAAAAGACCGATGAACGCTGATAAACAGCAACCCCCAGACATGTATATTTGATATAAATACACATAATTCACTGTGCTGCTTACCTTTGTTTTTTTGATCTGCTACCTAAAATGAACAGAAAAAACACATTACTTACAACATATTTTTTCAAAAGTCATCAAAGCGAGGACATCATAAAACAAAACATTTCATTAACTCAAATGTCAAACCTAAACACAAAACATGCTGAGCAAAGGTGAAAAAGAATACATAGGAAAAGCTAAAACATAGGATCCATTGTGGCTAGTTAAAAGAATTATAGCAATACCAGTAATAATAAATACATCACTCCCCCATTCAAGATTCTGTTTTGTTGAGACATGCTGTTTCTTTAAGAGTATTCTAACACTGATAGACATAATCCAAACATAAATGTTGACTGTCATGATTTGTTATTCTTCCATTGGTTCTTTTTCATATTTTCAAAACAGTGCAGCAAAAAGCTACTCCTGGGTCAATGAAATGTTAAGAGAATTGTGCTCAATGCCAACTTGTTTTCTCAGAGTAAACAAGTTGTTGCAGGGTTTCCCCTACCATTATACAGGCCTTTTTAAAAAAAATATTTTTTATATGCCAAATATCATTAAATATTCATTCGAAAATAATCATTTGTGTTTGGGAGCCTCTGTGCTGCACTTCCTCTGTGTGTCCAGCCCCGCTCAGAGCTCTGTCTGGGCTTGTGAGTTGTAATTGTACTTATAAAATTACTCCGATACCACTGCATCGACATCACTTTGCAGCAACGAAACATTAACTTCTATTCGTTGAATTGATAGGCAGAGGGAGAGCCATGTTGGCGGTGTGGGAATAATTTAATGTAAATGATGACTAAAGTACAGACTGCAAACTATGCTCTGCTAAACTGTCGAGAGGATGTGTGAAAAATATCTCCATTAATAGAAGCAATTTCAATAAACACCTGAAGAACCAGCACAGCATACATTCAAGGAATTACTAATGGTAGCAACAGCTACAACCAAGTTTGCAGCTAATACTATTGGCAAAGTGGGAGAAATATCCAGAGACAACCCATGGTCAGTAAAAATGATGGAAGCACTTAACCAGTATGTTCCTCTTGATGATCTTGTCACTTGTGGATAATACATGATTTCATCATCTTCTCAGTATACTAGAGGCCAAACATGCGATTCCCAGCCGTCATAACATCACAGACGTGGTTCCTGAAGCTTTACCAAAGCTTATGAAAATGCTGTTGAACATGGTGCTGCAGTAAGATGGCAGAGTTTGTAATTCATTGTCAACATGCTTACCTTCTGAGAGGCTTCCCTTTTCCTTTTGTCGTCTTTTTTCCTTTTCTTGTCTTCCATGAACTACTGTTCCTGTCCTGATACTCCTTTCTTCTAGAGAAAAAATTATATTCAAAATTCAGTCACACACTTTTAAATCACTGAGTGGTTACTTATATACTCAATAGCTTTTAATTTAACAAGAATCACTGGTCAAAAACCACTGACTAACATTTAATAATGACTACAGCAAAAAGCCTCCATCCACGTGAGTTAGTGACGTATTGTGTGCTTGATTGGATGAATTGGCCATCAGGTGCAAAAACTAAGAATACTGTTGGACAAACACAGAAATGATCCATATCACAAGTATGCAGAATATTGTATGGTGATAACGCTGTCAGGGTTTGATTCAGTCTGCAAACTCGTCATCAGTGACATGACTGAATCTGCATGTAACTATGACAAACTATAACAGAATGTTTGAGATGAGAGTGAGCAAATCTTCTAGAATAATCTTCAGCAGCTTTAAGAACAAAATGCCAATAAAATCCCAAAGAATGCAGTGTCATTAGGCACCCTGATTGGTTAACACAAAGCAGGTGAACATGCACAAAACCAAGCAGCATAGTATTTTTGATATTTTAACACACAAAAATATTTTTCCCTACAGACGATTATTTGTAATTTAGATACGGTGGCTTTGATTGTGAGAGCTAAGCTCTGGTATCATGGGGATCCGTTTTTTTTTTTTTTACTTAGATTAAAACAGGCACCTAAAATGCATAAACTTGCTGAACTGCGAAGACCCAAATGTGCATGTTTTTAATTGGTTTCGTCTTTCCTTCGTGCCATGCCACTTACAGCAGGCAAGATTCCTAGATTCACAAAAGCCGAACCTGACATCCTTCCTGAAGCATTTGTGACCACAGCCCTGGCGGATCAGGTGCCAGACACAATATTATTACTAAATGACAGATCTGTTCAGGCACCCTTCGAATACGTGATGCACACTACACCAGCTAACATTACCGTACATGTCTTGTTCCGTCAGCGTTGTCTAAAGACCATCCGCATTTAGCTGCTAGCTGGCCAACGTTACAGCACTAAAATATTTTGTCTAAAAGTGAAAAAATTATACTCTAAAGTTGCTTAAACTGAACAGTGCATAAACGGATTAGCGTTAGAGTTCATGACCAAACACCTTAACCCCTGTCATATAGTTTATACAGGCGACAAGTTCCAAAGCAGCTGCTGGTAAAATATTTCGTCGAAGGCTAACATTAAGGAGTGGTTTCTGCCCATACTTGTAAAATACGCAGACAGAGATTAGCACGATCACTAACAAGTTAACATTTACGATATCAACCAGCTGTCAACAAACGTAAGTTAGTTAACTTCTGTTCTGTGGACACACGTCTTTAACAGCAAATACACCGAGACTTGAGCCACATATCCAACTCAGCTAATGTTAATGCAGTTACTTAAAATGCTACACCAGAGCTAATGCTAACGTTGGCTAACGGGATTACGGTCTGAGTTACCTACAGATAGAAGCTACGAGTAACCAGGCTAAATGCTAGCTTAGCTAGCAGGCGCAATAGCATTGTAATTCGTTTAATATGATGCAGTCATTTTGCATGCATTCAACTTATGAAATGTCTTGACGATTATAAATACTACGCATATCTCAAGGTAGCGTTACTCACCTCAGGAATCACATATGAAGAAAAGCTAGCCCGCTAGCTAGCTTAGCTAAAGTGCTTCAGTGCGATTTTTTTTTTAGCTTTTTGAGGCATTCGTCGAGGCTACAAGAACAGCGACGCCTGAGCGGAAAGTCAAGTAAGTGGCAGATGATGAAAACACACACGTAATACGCTACTGGTTTGTAAATAAGTACTAACGTTGTAATAGTGTAAACCCTAATGTGCAGAAGAATTTAAATTTCAAAGCGTTGTAGACTCAGTCGGTTGACGGGCGGCCATTTTGCTGCTCAGCATGAAGCGTCTCCAATGGCCAGCCTTTCGCAGCTGCCTGCAAGCCCTCTGACTGGCTGGCTCCTACCGGGGAGGGATGCATGAAACAATGATATTGACCGCTATAAACTTAGACAGTCAAACTCAGCACCACTGTGATTGCTTCATACGTCAACAGCCTTTCCAAACACATACGTACAATCGCCAACCTCTTTGTGGAGATTTGTGCCGCTCATAACTTCGTCCTTACAGCATGGGCCCGAGAAAGAGAGAAGCAAGGAAAAGAAAAACCCAAGAGGCCTTGGATGGAGAAAAGGAGGTACAGCACACTGAGGAGGAGAAGGATGAGGAGAGAGAAGTCAGGAGGAGTAAGGACCGTGGGAATGAGAAATACATCGGAGCACATGTTGGCATCCAAGGTAAGACCTAATACCATCTTGTTAGACTCCTATAGTAATTTAAACGCTCACCTACCCACAGTTCTTGTGCTGTCTCTTTTATATGCCTCTAGGTGGGATATGGAAAGCAGTGGAGTCCTGCACAGAGATGGGTGGCAGCAGTTTTGCCCTGTTTCTGGGCTCTCAGCGGTCATGGAAGAGGCCTGCAGTGGACCAGACAGCTGCAGCTAAGTTTCGGGAGCAATGTTCCCTCCATGGGTTTGACTCAGCTCACATCCTGCCTCATGGATCCTACCTGATGAACTGTGGATCTCCTAAACAGGGTTTGTCAGACACTGGTGGATGTCTCCTGCACATCTGTCCTTGACTTTTCTCCCTTGCTTTCTCATCCACTGTCGTCATTTTGCACTCCCTATTTCATCTATCCAACTGCATTTCCTCTTCTCCTCTGACATCTTCTGATTTGTGTACCATGTGGCTCCCAGATGTATTTGAGAAGAGCCAGGCCCTGCTGGTGGATGAGCTCAGCCGCTGCAGCCTGCTGGGACTCAGCCTCTACAACTTCCACCCTGGCTCCTCCCTAGGCACCATCACCACTGAGCAGTGTGTGGAAAAGATAGCAGGAGCCATTAACCACGCTCACCAGCAAACACCTGCTGTGGTTACAGGTAGAGGGGGTGGACAAAATAACACAAACACCTAATATTATGTAGCCTCACAAAAACTACCTTTATAATGAAAGCTCGTCACGGGCGGAAATATTTGATACAGTTAGAGGTGTTGATACAACTCAAGGGTTTTTACATGTTGTAGTTGAGGTGGTTAAAACATCTGTTTAAACGTACTTGGTTCTGTGATAATCAGGTTAAATTAGCAACCACTGTTAATTTTTAATTTCTCCATGTCAGGGGCATCATATTTTTGGGCTTTCCATCCCATTCTTATGTATGCAATAAATCAGGAACAGATTCAGTGCTCAACATTACTCAACAATTCATACACTAACTAGAAAGCACTCGGAGAGCGCAGACCGCTGCCACGGCAACTCAGTTTCCTCACGTTGCCATTTCACTCTAAAGCAAAACTAGAGTCATTTTGTTACAGCCCCATCTTGTGGAGCCTTGTAATCATTACATTTAGAACAGTACATGTGGTATAACTTATAAACCTTAAAAAATTCCTGGATCCAAACGGTGATCCGGATCACCACCAAAATCTAATCGATTGTTCCTTGGGCGACTTCCGAACTCTCCTGAAAATTTCACCAAAATCTGTTCATAACTTTTTGTGTTATCTTGTTAACAAACTAACAAACCAACCAACCAATCCCGGCAAAACCATAACCTCCATGGCAGAGGTAATAACTGGTAGTAAATGACATTATAATATTCTGTAAAAACACAATACCACAGAAGAGGATATTGTGACCATATTTCACATTTGGTCTGATACTGATATGGTGATAGGTGATGTATTATTTCATAGGCCTGTGCTCTTTGCGTTTATGTTAGAGGTTTGTGCTTCTTTCTTCTTGTCTCAGCTGATGTTAGACATCAGAGTGGGAGCAGTCAGACATTTAAACACAAAATGAACCGCTGCCTCAAATGTAATGTAATGTCAAATGTTTATAGTGTTTTAGAGAATCAGTGCAATGTAACAAAACATAATATTATGATTCTCAAAAGTATCAATGTTCTACAATATGTTTTACAAGACAGACAGAAACTTAAAGGTAACCTGAGGCACCCCACCAACACTGACACTCTCTCACTGTAGCAAGAATACTTGGCAGCCGCAGGCTAACTCAGTGCACACAAATTAAAATCTAAACGTCACTCAAGTCAGTGTTGGTGGCTGAATCCCTTGTATTTAGTAAAACTAGGCTCTGATATATTTTTGACCCTATTCAAGAAGATTATTATTTCACCACCACAAGTCAATTATTAACAAAAATTAGCACGACATAATCTAATACAAATCCATTTGACCTCAGACTGACTTTTATGCTAATGCAGAACTTTGCATAACTGACTTCAAGCTTGACGCTGGTGTTGTCTTACTTGTTACCACAGTCCTTTTGACTAGCATTCCCCAAATGCCGCTGGTTGTGACAAGAATAGACTACTTTGGAATGGTTGCAAAAGCACTGAAGCACTAGCAAAAACTGCCCTCCGGCTGTCCTTCAGGAATGAACAAGCACAGCCAAAGTAATTTTGCACATCTATCAGGTGTTGTTGCAGATGGGTGGAATGGGTGTATCAAACTGACGGTGCCTTCTTCTCCCTTTGCCCTCCAATTGGTCAGTGTTGGAGAACATGAGCGGTCAGGGCAGTACAGTGGGAGGCAAGTTCTCTGAGCTGAAGAGCATCATAGACAAAGTGAGAGACCAGACCAGAGTGGGAGTGTGTCTGGATACCTGCCACGCTTTCGCAGCAGGTGAGTCATGCCCAGGGTTGATCCTAATGACCACAAAATTAACAGAATTGGCCTAAGTTCATGTCGATAATCAGTGTTCAGCACCAGACATAAACGTCACATAGTCTGCATACCAATGGAAACATGAGTAGCTGAATCTAATAACTTCCGGTTCATAGTTTGTTCAAACTCAATGGTATGAATCTAAATCCTCTTGATATCCAAATTTACAACAGGGCTGCTGTTGATACGGAGCAGAAGCGTATAAAGCCATAAAATATAAGACTGCCCTAAGGGCTGCAAGTTTTGTTACTTGTACTTGTAGGATATGACCTGTCTCGAGTGGGAGGAGTGAAGGCCGTGCTTGACGAGTTTGATCAGGAAGTGGGCCTCCACTACCTTAAAGCCATCCATCTCAATGACTCCAAAGGTACATCCAGGACTTTTGCACGAAAATATTACAGACACAGATAAGCCAGATGGTTATGTGAGTGAGTTGTGTGAACTTTGTGACTGCTGTGAATTCAGCTCTGTTGTGTAACCTCTCACTGTCCTCTCTGTCTTTTTTCCCCTTCTTTTTGCAGGTAAGCTAGGCTGCAATCTTGATCGGCATGAAGACATTGGTAAAGGTCACATTGGCATCTCTGCTTTCTGCGACATTGTCAACGAGCCCAGACTGGACAACATCCCTCTGATACTGGAGACCCCTGGACGGTGAGATGACTGCAAAGAGAAGGAGCAGAGTGCACTGTCTAGTCTGACTGAGCTACAGTTGGACACAAAATGAGTCAACCCCATTGTGTATTAGGTTTACTGGGAAAATATGCTATTTATCAGCTGTTTGCAATAAACAAATAATCAAATTAGAATCAAACGATAATCAGGCAAGACATAACATATATTACAGGTGTTTTCCCCAAATAAAACACATAATGCTCCATTTACAAACCAAATTATTCATCTCCATAATGAAAAGTGTCTCTGACACTTTGTAGAACACCGTTTAGCTGGTCTGACCTGCTGCTAACATGATTCATAGCCAGACACCAGCTTGCTGTGCAGCTATGTTTTGTGGATATCTAATTGAACAAATATTTCTATGGATGCCATTGACTTTCAAAGTTGTCAAGTTCAGTTTTAACATGACTGATGTGTTTTCCCCACAGGCCAGGATTCGAGTATGCAGAGCAGATTGAGCTTCTCTATTCCCTCTGTGAGAAAAAATAGAGAGTATATCCTTACTGATGAGTTAGCACTGTTAAACTGAACCCTGAACGGTTCACATGCCTGTTAAGAGAATTGATGTGTTTGTCAAAGACCAAATGGGGAATAGACCTGATCGCCTTTAAAATACCTTAAATCTGTTTGGCTGTTAGTCACAATGTGAACAATTCCAGAGTTTTAAAAAAAAAATTTATAAACATGTTGAATAAAGATGTTGTAGCCCTTGATAAGTAGTCATCTTGTTCACTATTTGCCAATAGAGGGCAGTAAGAACACACAAATACAGCACAAATTTAATTTCACATTCCTCAAAACGTTTGGTGTCAGGCACAGAGGAAAGAATGCATCAAAATACAACTTCCATCCACATTTAAAATGTTGCAGTCACATTTTTAATTGTGCAATTCCAATTCGCAGGACTTAATATTGTTATTAGTAACTTTATTATCCATATCTGATCTAATCCACATGCCATTACTTGCAGGTAACTCTTCTTGTAAGCCTAATGTACATCACCTATGCAGGGTTACATCACTAATAAGTACTGTCAAGGTAATGTTATTAATTTCAAGTAGAGGTATTGAGCTGTAAAATCATGCATTTTATTATTTTATGAATGAAATCACAACAATTTACCATGGATACTTAACTGTTCAACGATTTTGGTGCTTTTTCCAACACACAACATTTACAAAATTAGAAGGAAATCAGACATGAGGACGTATCCAATGCACATGTTATATCATTCTTATGTAAAGTGATTAAAACTATTTGATTATATAAAATCATCTGTTTATGTGACATGAAATCATACATTCAGTTACCTGTAATTTCACCTTTAAGAGGGTTTAAGAAAAGAGGAAATACAATGCTTCTGCTTGCAAATGGTGCTGTCATTGCTGCATCTACATCTGACTGACATTTGTCACATAGTGTGTATGGATTTATAAGGACCTTCTACAAAACACACACCACAAGCAATCATAGTAAACTCCAACATTCCTTCTCCAAAATGGTCCAGCTGTCACATTCCAACACTTTGGTGCAGCTGTTGACCCCTGGGAGGACAGAAATTGATTGTCACACCTATTCCAACACCCCATGGTGCACATAAACATGCATGCACACACACACATTTGTGCACACAGGAAAACACTCCCTAACACACTGACCTGCTCTAAATGCACTTTTCGGAGGTTTCTTCCCTATAATGTGCTTTTATAGATAGGGGCTCCATACAAACACATCTTAGATCATAACATCAGCTTCACAGGATTGTTTTGTTCCCTCCATTATCTGAGCACCGAGACTTTGACCTTGTACTTCTTGCTATTGTTTACATGCAACATTAGTAATCTTGGAATTTAAATAATCTACTGCTGGAAAAGAGTGTCAAGTAAAGTGTAAAATTAGAGCAGGCCCAGACAGTATGTCTTTCAGTGTGTTGTTAACAGAGACAGGAAGTGGAGGTGCCTGGACCAAGAATGTCTCTGCTCTCAGTTCCCGCCCACAGGAAATGCCTGTCCAGACTGTTCGAGTCTGCATCGATGAAAAGGGAGTCTGCTGTTAGTAGAGCTTTGGTTCTGATGGAGAAAAGGATGGATGGAGTTTGAATAATGAGGAGGCTGGTTCTGGTACCTGCACGATAGTTTAGACAAGCCGATGTCTGATGGTTTTCAGAGGTGTTCTGGTGATCTGTTTGGGTCAGGGGTTACAACCCAGGGAAAACTGAAGACTAAACAGTGAACACACATTCCTGAACTCTAAATTAATCATTTGCTGGAGGAGGCATGTGGATGGAAACACTGATGGGAATATAAAAATGCCTTTCCACTCTCTAATTATCTTAAGATGTGTGGTATGAGCTGGTTCTGATGCACTGTGTGCCCATTTTTCTGTGAGCTCTCGTTTCTTCTCCTCGTTCTCTGTCTTTTCACTACGCGTTGAATATTTTCCACTGCAGCCGAAAGCCACTGATCTAATTATACAACTTTGTGAATACTTCCAGATAATTTTGGTTAGCCTGCTTCAGTGTTTTGCGAGTAGCCAACTGATGATCTCTCACTGGACTCAGTTTCCATCAAACTGATAGCTGCTGGGGGAAATGGACATGAGCCTCTAGCTGCCTGCCAAAGAGAAGCTGGAAAGAAATCTACAACAGCTGAAATAAAGGCATTGTTTCTGTATTTGTCCTCAGTGGCTTAAACGGCAACAAAATATGAAAATTGCTCTGGCTTGCGTTCACTCTGCATGAATTCACAAGCTATAAAGCTGGTGTGGATTTAAAGACATCCTACTAGATGTCGGCAAGATATTTACAGACGATTCCTTCTCTTATGCAGAAATTCTGCAATGTATAAAGAACTTGACACCTTCATGGTGGTTTAATTGCTTCTTTTTTTTTTATTGAATTCCACAACATCTGCTCCAAATTGGACACACGCTATCTTCAGTTCTGCAATTTGTTACAAGGTTAACTTTTTCAATTTGCATGCACAAATTAAACTCTTGCTGTTGGTTTTCACTTCCTCAATTTCCTATTTTATCCTCATTTATTCTATAGCTGAGAGACATTCACTGGCACTGCTCATTCAAACCACACTCTTTCACTGAACTGAAGAGTTTTGGTCATGAGTGTGACAAGGCAAAAGGAGGGTGGCGTGTTCACTTCCAGACTGTGCACAGTGCATGCATGAATTTTAATTGCTAATCTTCATTTCATAAACCCACCTCAGTGACCTGTGAACTGCCAATTATAAATATGTTACTGTCTTTTAAAGGAATTTGTGAAATGTCATTACCCACCAAATAATTTACAGTTTTCTTACTTAAAAAAAAATACTGCAGACAAACAGCTTGTGTTGCTCATTCTGCATAAGATGGCGCAAATTCAACATGAGATACTTACGAATGAAACATAATATGACCTGAACAGAAAGTGCATGAAATAGTATAAAGAGTTGGATGAGATTGATACCACTCCTGTCTCATGAAAATTTGAAGCTATACCACCACCAGAAAATTAGCTTAACTTAGCTCAAAGACTGGAAACGTAGGGGAACAGGTAACATTTGTCTGTCCAAAGATGACAACATTTGCAAAAGTAAATGAGATTGAATAAATTATAAGTAATAAGTATTGCTTAAATTCTAAAATAAGATCAAATGTCTTCCATTATATATTTCATCTTAATTAGTAAAAAAGAAAATTGAGTGTAATTGATAGAAATACTCAAAAAAGCCCAATCTTGAAATGTTAAAGAAAGTGAAATAAAAATCCTGGATCTACCCCTTTATTCAGATTCACTTGAAAATGTAATGTATTCTCCGCTGCCACATGCCCACTTCTCTCACCAGTTTCATGAAAATCTGTCAGGCAGTTTTTGTGAAATCCTGCGAACAGACAAAAAAAAAAAAACTAGCTTGAATGGTACTCACACAGTGAAACCCTCAGCCAAGGCCCAACAGTCGCCTTTAATTCAATCAGGCCTTATATTCAAAATCAAACTCTTTCCCCTGTAATGATAATTTAAAATATGGTGGATACAAATTTTTATTTGGATCCGAACCACATTGCACATACTCATAGATACCAACCCCAGCTTAATTTTTTTTCATCAATATCCATGCATTGTTCCCTGAGAAATGAAAGAAATAGTAAAAAAACAAAACAAACACTCTATCTCATAATGTTAAAGAAAGTTGGGAAAAAAACAAAACTTGATCCACCTCCATATTCTGGCCTAAGACCAATCCTTCAACCTAGTTTCATGGAAATCCCTTCAGAAGTCTTCGCTTAATCCTGCTGAGAACCAACAAACAAATGGACCCAATTAAAAAAAATAAGCTCTTTGGCGGGGGTAACCAACAAACAAACAGATGCCTGTGAAAACATAACCTCCTTGGTGGAGGTAACTAATGCATCACACATTTTCTCTGCAGGAGTTGTTTTTTCATCTACTGAACTAGAAAAACAGATTTAATCAACAGCATCAAGCAATTGAGACGAGGAGAAAAAGAAAAAGTCTTTCTCAAAAAACAGAGGAGAGAGTGAATGAAACAGAAAGGACTGCATGCGTGGCTCTTCTGTTTTAGTTGCAGGCTGAGCCAAACTCTATTCGTCTCTCTATACCCACAGTCTGACTGCTGCATCTGCCAGCAGCTCCCGGAGGAGATGCCACACACACACACACACACACACAAACACACACACACACACACACACACACACACACACACATACTCCTCTGTACTGTATGCACACACACGCCTCCAAAACACACACATACACACACACACACATGACCAGAAGTGCTCAGAAGAAATAAGAGCTGAAGGGCAGGGTGGAGTCCATTCTGCTTTCTCAGCAAATCTTTTATTTTTGCACCTCAGCAGCAGCACAGGCATCATAACTTACTTAAAAAAAAAAAAAAAAAAGCATTTCATTTCCTGCTGTGAAAATTAGAAAGGCTGTGTGTATTTGTATGCTGGATGTTTTAAAGTGGACCCCTGCATGGTCAGGCTGTGTGGGTACCTTGTGGCCAGAGTGATGTGTTGTGCGGAGTGAGCGGCTGTTTAAGAGTGAATGGATGTGACTATAAACAGGCTGAAATGGAAGGTTTATGACCAGTGGGCAAAAAGCTGGTCAGCGACAAACAGTTTACAGAAGACATTCGCTCCTCGCCCCCACAGCGAGGTCACAGATATATAACATCACACTCTATATAAGGAGACACGCTGCTGCTCTTTCTCTCTTTCCCTCCATTTGTCCTTCTCCTCTTCTCGCCCTCCTCCGATCCCTCGCTTCCCCTTGGCTCGCGGTGAGGAATGTTACCCAGTGGTGGCTGGGCATGGGGCCACGAGGAGACAGGCAATCACTGCAGAGGAGGAAAAGAGAAATGAGGCTAGAGAAGAATGAAAGAGCAGAGAAAAGAGAGGTTGGATGGATGAGTGGTGCACGGGAGAATATCAGAGATCTTCACAGCTGAGGTCATCTCACTTACACCTCTAACTGTAGCAGTGGTATCTCTTCTTACTCACTTTTGCCTCTGCCACACCAGAGCTGAGGCATCTAAAATATTGTTATTTATAGTGTTGTAATTTTGCACCAGTATTTAGCATTGTAGAGGCACAATGCAGTGCACAGTTAGCATCAGCTTGGATTATGTCACTGGTGGAGAGGAAACTCAACAGCTTCTTCAGTGGCCCATTTGTAGTTTGCTCAAAGCAGCAGCACATCATGCCATTGGTCTCATTTTTTTTTTTTTTTTACAGTGCCCCAAGTGGCAAACAAAGATGGATTCAGGTGAAATCAGAAATATCTGCTTAGTTCAGCTGTTTTTAGCTACTTCAAATTCCTGGAGCAACAGTTTTTCCTACATTTGTTACCTGCACTTCTCCTATGCAGAAATGCTCCATGCAATGATGAACACCAACAACGTGAAAACAAACAAACAAACAAAACCGTGCTCTTAAAACGTCATTGTGAAGCAGCAAACACTATACTTTCACACTTGCATCCTTACTGCTGCAGCGCTAACAACACTCACACTGATTTAGATGCTGCTGAAACAAACACAGTGAACCAATTATAGAGAGGTCAGTGAAATCACGCTGACACGCCACCCAACATAGACGGCCTTAGATCAGCATCCACTTGTTGACAAATGTGTCAAAACACTCAGTGGGCTGCATGTTTTCAGTTTAGGTTAGCATGTTTTTGTTCTGAAAAGAGACATGCCTGGTGTGTGTGTGCATGTATGTGTGTGTGTGTGTGTGAGTGAAGCCAGAACACATGGGTCAGTCTTCCAGGTCAATCATCCATACGCAAAGAGCACATAGGTCAGACATTGGCATTCCTCACAGCACCAACACTCACACACACACACACACACACACATTTGTCCTGACCTCTCTTCTATAGGGGCCTTGGGCACCACCATCCAATGGATTAACTGAACAAACACATGGTACAGTTTATTTAAGAGTCTCTGTTATCACACCTTCAGATTCACAGGCTTTGACGACAGCATCTATACTCTCAGCCACAGCACAGAAAACAGCATTGCTCTGCTACATACCTCCACTCGGTAAATAGCCTCCCTTCCTCTTCCCTCCTATGTGTCTTTTCAAATATACATCCATAGATCATCTGGCCTCGGATCTCAGATCTCCCAGCTGACCTGAAAGGTGACATGGCCGAGGTCACAGGCTGAGACATGGACATGAGTGTCAAGGGCCAACGCTGGAAGACTGTATCTGTGTGTGTGTGTGTTCACGTTGAGGTGGAGTTGGACATTAAACAAAAGTAGTAGTGCACGGAAAGTCAACTGAGCAGCCTTACATCCAAAATACAATACCCAGGATCCCACACCACGGGTGAATTTCACTGAAGTTATTTAATGTCTTTGTTAATTGTAGTTCTTCTTAAGAGCATATATGAGAAAAAGCTTATTTGACAAAAACAAAATACTTATTAACAATCCCCACATATCAAAAGGGACCTCTATACTACATGGGAGACGTGAACATAAAGTTTTGTGAAAAAATATTGAACAGTTTTTGAGTTATGCCCCTGAAATCCTCATCTGAGACAAAACGTTACACTCACAGAATGAACCTAAGTTCAACTTGTAACAGAAAAATACAAACGATAAAAGTTCTTGAATAGCAAAAGGCACTATTTTGGTTTTTATTTTAGTTTTGTTGTGTGTAAAAAGTTTTGTGACAAAATATGAGACAGTTTTTGAGTGAATAAAGCTTATTTGTCCTCTTTCATGAGGAGTTATCCATCAGTCCATAAGTGATTTCAGCTGCATCTCATCTAAAAAATAAATACATTTTGAACCTCAGCAAAAGCAGAACTTAACAAACTTGAAGATTAAAGTGTCGACAGTAGTCACTAAAGGACAGTGTTGTTGTTGTATATAAATAAAAAAACGAACTATTCTAGTGTCATAAGGTTTGCTAATCATCATGTGTAGCCAGAAACTAAATCTGTTTTTATGAGAGCAACTTAACCTCGACCTTGAGTGGTTTAACTTCTCCCAGTGCTGCGGTGAACACAGGAAAGTGTTCTCCAGGGTGTGTCAGTGCATCGTGACATCACTGTTGGGCGCCTCCGACATGATGGGCGTATCAGATCTGCCACTGTCATCATCAGTCAACATGGAAGCTGTGGTACCTCAGTTCAAGAAACGTTCTGTATGATAAAGATTTATTTAGAAGAACTAAAATATGCTCTTTACTGCTTGTTCTCCCTTTGGAAAGAGGTACATTTAGGGTTGGGGCTTTAAGGTGATGATTTAAAGTGTGTTCAGGATGAAGGTTAAAGCAGTGCTTAAAGTTTACATGAGGACAGATTAACATTGTGCAGTCAGTATCTTCATAAGAGTGGGAAGATGACGGTTGTTGCTGGAGCCTGCGTATTTATTTGTGAAGGTTAGGTTGTGTGTATGCATGCGCCCGTCTCAGTGAGTTTTCCTGTTTTAGCCTTGCATGGACATAAAGTGCAGTCTTACAATAGCCCATTGTCTCGTCTCCTCTCCACGCTTCCTGTCAGGTCAGAATTCACGGAAATTAGGACACAGGGCAAACAAACAGCGGCGGCTACAGCTCTCCACCGACTGTCGGGCCCACCAGGAGTAACCCGAATTCGACTCTGGGTGTGGGTGGCAGCGTTCCTGCCAGGAAGCTAATCAGCATCACATCCCAGTTTGACAAACGCAAGATACAGTATAGTACATCTACAGTGTTCTGCAGTCAGATGCATGTGAATGTGGAGTGATGAGGTCTGGAGCAGGAGGAGGAGAGAGGGGTGGTGGGTGGAGTACAGAAGGATTGGTGTTTTTAAAACCAAACCAGAAATGGTGGGGATTTTCCAACAGAGGACTTGGTTTATATTGTTTCAAAAATAGTGTGATTACACAAACAGTGTGTTGGTTTTCTTTGGTGGGAAAGTGAACTATTCACATTCTTAGGTTTGGGTGAATAGTTGAAACATGACCACTCTCTTTTTCAACAGCCTAGGTTCAAAAAGGGAATATCCCATAATATGTCATTGTCTTTATAGGCATTTCAGAGATCTAAGCCTCGAGCCAAACCACTAGGATCTGACCTGACTCACACAATGTCCTGAGAATACCAGATGTCTGATCATCTGGCTGTTTATACTATCTAAGTTTTTGAATGACATCGTTCTCATCTTGGCAGAAAAAGTGATCTGGAGGAGGTAAATAAATGAATGTAAATACAGGTGTTTATCTTTCATTCTCTTCTTGGCTAATGCATCATCAGCTTCAATGGAAACAAGTCACTGGAATGGCTCATGAAAATGTGTTTGTGAAGTCAGATTTGGTATCTGTTGAATCTCCATCTGTTATTTGAATAAACAGTATGTTAAGACTGATTAAAACTCAAGGAGGGGTTCGGTATTTTGGGAAATTTGCTCACTTTCTTTACTTTTTAAATCAGAGTTAAATGCAAAGATGTACTCTCTTGTTTGTACATTAATAGGAAGCTACCATCAGCAGCAGATTATTTTAGCATAAAGCCTGAAAAATGAGGAAAATAACTTGTCTGTATGTTTAATATTTACAAAAACAAAGTGATAATATGTGTTTTAAGGGGGTTATGTGTCTGATTATTTGTCGTGCCATTTATTTGGGTGGTGCAGTAACATCATGGAGTCTCTGTAGGCCATTTTTGTATGTATTAATCGAATGATCTGTTAATTAGTGAACTTTACATTTGTTGATGGTGTTTAACTTCCATACCTTTGGACAGCACCAGGCTGCCTCTCACCCCTGGTGTCAGTTTTAATGACAAGCTTAGATTAGCCTGTAGCTTCACATTAAGCGTACAGACATGAGAACGACATTGATCCTCTCATCTCTCAGCCAAAAAAAGCTCGTGAAATATGTTTCCAAAATGTTCGACTACTCTTTTAAACCAGACCACTTGGATTTGCAATGCAATGGATTCCAATGTGAAATTCCAAGTCAGTCCACTCACTCCTTAATAACAGCCTTACCCCAGGTTTCACAGTGGTAAGAATTATTGCAGGGCTACTGTTTGGGGTGGGATTAAATGGTCAGGTATTACTCTCCAGTTTTCAGACTCTTGCAATTTATCAGCCACCCAGTTGTTATCAGGTGGGCCAGGTCACAGCACAATCTGCAAGTGTGTGTCTTTATGTCAACACTACCTGCACTGACCATCTTTGTTCATCTACTGTGTGTTCAGTGGACTTAGGCACTGTGTGTTTTAGTGTCTGTGTTATAACTGTGTTATTACCTAGATAACAATGAACAGATGATTGGACTGTATGAATATTTTCTGGGACATTTATGTTTGCAAATGCTTGGTGTAAAACTATGTTTTTCCTTGCAAAACGTAGATTTCCTGTCTGTAAATTGAAAGAAATGGAAAGTTTTATATCTATTTTAGAGGCAAAAATAGCTGAAACTACTGGTTACAGTTGGAACGGTTCAGCTGGCAGACATGTGCTCATGCATGCATTTACACCACATATATATAGCAAACATAATACATCCACATGAGCACACATGGACAAAACATGCTGCCAAATCCTCAGACAGACTGGAGAGCAAAGATTGGTACAGGAAACACACTTGATGGAAACAAGACATTTGGGATTTTTTTCAGTAAAATAGTAAAACAGCCCCTCCTGAACACATAAATCAGCCAAAATCCTGGGGAAGACAGAGTGGGAGAGAGAAAGCCAGCACCTGTGTCCACTGCAGACTCCCTAGACGGACATTTGGTTCCAGACTCCTGAAAAACACAGTAGCTGCTGTTATTCTAGGAGTCAAATTAGTGGACGGGCCACTGAAGGTTAGAGAGGCCTAATTTAAACCAGTCTCGTCTCTAGGGAGCAGATCATGCAGCAACTGGTACTCAATCCCTGTTTTAATGTGCAATGCTGGAATAAAAAAAAGAGGCTATTTCTTGGACTGATAATTTCAATTTAATTAAGTTCGGTTTTCTTGAAAGTGAGATAAAACAGCCGGTTGGCAGGCAGATTGTCTGCTTCAGTGTCCAAAACTCACATAAAGGACTGGGACTCTTTAAAGCATTGATGGATTTTGGGGGATTTTACTCTTTTCCAACTTTACCAGTGAGAAGAAGTCACGTCTGCGTTTTTTTAAGTCTCGATATGCAGTTTTCATAATATGCTGAATGGTGAGATAACCCTGGTTTAGCTTAATTCTTACATGTCAAGTAGAGGCAACATAATCAAATTCACCCAAAATACAACTGTCCCTTTAAGGACACACATTAAAGACAGTACACGGCTTCTTAATGTGCCTGAAAAGTTTGGAGTAAGATCTATTTCCAAACCATTGCTTATGAGTCCAGATGGATGTTGTTCATTACCTGAAAATGTCTCTGGTCTTGAATGAAAATGCATTACATTTCACAGCTGGCTCAGCAGTAATTTCTTTCAAAGTTACTTTTGTTTTTTTTCTTACAGTGCTTCAGTAATTGGTTGCATTTCTTGGGCTTGTGCTGTTGGACATGGTTGCAGCATTTCTGGCAGGCATTTGCAAGTAATTTCCTGGAAAGACATCCCCATGTTCTGCCTGTGAAATGTTGATCCTGTGTCAGCACACCACCTCACTCCCATCACATCTTCCTCCTGCCTCTGCCTCCTTCATTCTGTCTTCCGCAAACTTTTCCTCCTCTGTCCAATTGTCAACTTTTTAGATCTCACCCTCACTTAAGATGATTGAATAAACTGTTTGCTGAGCCCACAACCCCTTAGTTCCTTTTCCCTCCTCCTTTCATCCTGTCCATTCTCATCATCATGGCACATTTTCCTTACCTCACACAGTTTGTACAAAGACATTGGCACATTTAGCACCCAAAACTCTTGTTTTTATTGTGAAGGAATTGGTCTTTATTAGTTTTAGATAGAAGTAGACAAAGCCCCTCCTCATTTCATGTCGACAATCATGCATTCTAGCAGATCCTATTATTGGGCTATCACACAGCTGAGCGTCCCTGGGAAACTTTATGTCAGGGTGCTGGAAATGAGGCCCTGACTGATAGTCGAACCTCGGTTACAGGAGGAGCAATGATTTTTGTCCTGGTCATCAACCCTTGCGAGTTTGTTGGGAAGGAGTCATGGCAGAAGGCTAATGACTGCATCCCCTGAGGAGTCTTGTGGGGAAACTGTGGGAGAATGGGGTATTGGGGCTATTGCAACAGGCCAAATAATCCATATGGGTGTTGGACTCTGCCAGTGGTCTTCCACAGATTCTATCTGGTATGCATGTGATCCAAGACACAGCCAGACAGAGGACAGCATCTGCAGCGGGACTTCAGAATTTCTTCTCCACTCTTTTAAGATGAAGTGGTTCTGTTTGCCTCATCAGGCCATGATGATGAGTGATTTAGAGCTGAGTGTAAAGCAGTTGGACAAGAGACAGCAGCTCAGAGTCAAATGCCATGGTTCTCTGCCAGAAAATGGTGGATCGCTGGCCTCATCTTTGAGATTGCGTTTGGAAGTCGAGAGTCCTTTCGGTATCAAAGAGCCAGTTGAGGTGGTTCAGGAATCTGTTCTGCATCCTCCTGTGTACCTTGCTTTGGACGTTTTCTGGGCACGTTCAGCTGGTCACTGGAGACCCTCAGGGCCGGCCGAGAAAACGCTGAAGCAACTATATATCTAATCTTGATTGGGAACATTTTGGGAGCTCCCAAGAGGAGCTGGAAAACTGGCAGCTGGGGAGGCTATCTTGCTTAAGCTGAGCTCACATTACATGAGAATTGGCCGATTTTCCGCCCCCATCATTTTCAAACATTTTTGATTTTTAGGAGTTAAAATCTGGATGGTTACAACAGAAATTTCCAAACAGGGTCACAATAGCTGATGAGAGAGACATCCTGGAGCAGCTGACAATACAGCCAAGCAAGAGTAAACACTCTAGTTCTTGAGGCTAACATTAAATAGCACGCTACTGTTGACAGATATTAAATTGGGCTGTTTAAATCTCACCTCTTGTTCTTGATGAAGAATAGTCATCACATACTGACCAACCATTTCCTCATCCACCCTCGTTATACTGTTTTCTTGCTTTCTCATGGCAGCTTCATCGGTCATTTTAATTACGTTGCACAGCTGCTTTGTCAGAGATCCTGTGAGGCGGTGCATTCACTGTTACCCATGGTACGAGGATGGATGGATGGGTGGATGGACAGTTTCTTGACTTGCCTGAACATAGTGTCTTTCCATGAACAAGATCCTATCATTTTTGCTTCATGTTGTGCTAAAGCATCAAAACTAAAGCTACATATCTGAGGCAAAAAGTCTGCATCCTCATGTTCCTTGCCTAATTGCTAAGCTATGTCCCTGTTCAGAGGAGAACATTCAATTCCCTTTTCTCCCACTATCTATATATCTATATATGACAATAGATTCCACTTTGATTGCTCAAGTTTTAAAGGAAAACAGTTCTCCCTGTTTCTAACCAAAATGCTATGACTCACGTTGACAGCTACATCACACAAGACATTATTTGCACACTCCAGTTGACAAAGTTCATGGCTGAATCTCAAACCTGGAAGGATTCACTGAGGCAGCAAGCCACAAACAAATTAGCTGAGGCCAGAGAAGCATCTCAGACACAACTTCATTCATAGTGAGGGGTGAATAAGCACCTCAGATGGTGATGCTTGTTGTCAAACACCTACTTATGATGCAGCTTTAGGGATAAAGGTTAGATAGGGTTAAATTTATTTTACACCATCTTTTCTACCATAGGAAAAATATATAAATCAAACTGCGGGTCAGTGCTCCGACAACCCCCCCCTCTCTCTGGTTTTCCTTCTGGTTGGATGTAATTATCACTTCATCATGCTCGGGAAAGCAAAACAGTGATCTGTATCTCCTTATAGGAATAGTGGCCTAGTCTAAACACAGCACCCGCTGTATTGTTGGGCATACAGTTGGAACAGCTTTCAACAGTTTCAAATCCCTTCTTATATTTAGGTTTATGGAAAAAAAACACTCTTTAGCAGCTGTTTTCAATAACCGAATCAAACAAGAACAGTTTAAATACAACAGATATTACAGGTTTTACTTTTACTGACTACTGCAGTCTAAAAATAATTGAACCCCTTAATGATAAGCATCTCTAATACTTTGTAGAGACCCTTTAGCTGCAAACGTGATGCATATCCAGACAACAGCAGCGCTCCTGAGGAATCTTAGCCCATTCCTCATGGGCAAAAGCCTCCAATTATATAAGATTCCTGGGCTTACGCATTGCAACCACCTTCTTTTTCTGGGATCATAGTCCTTTTTTGAATGTCCAGTGATGCCTAAGCTTCATCTTCCTCACAGATGACGAGACGTTTTCTTCCAGGAATTCCTGATACTTAATGGAATCCATCTTACCCTCGACACGCTGCAGGTTTCCAGTGTCTGAGGAAGCAAAGCAGGCCCAGAGCGTCACAAACCCACCGCCATGCTTCACTGTAGGTAGGTAGGCTTCATTCTTCTTCCAGACATACCGCTGATCCAAAGTTTTAATTCATCGCTCCGCAGAACAGCATCCCAAAACTTCTGTGTCTTATCTTGATGGTTTTGAGCTACTGGAGCCAATTTTTCTTGTGTTTTTGGATCAGCAGTGGTGAATGTCTTGGAGTTCAGAAATGGAGCCTTTATCTAAATTTAGGCTTTAACAGGAAAGACTGTGGGACTCTACACTCTAAAGTTGTCACAGTGTTTTAACAACATCTGATCTGTAAATGTAGGCTCTTATGAGGGGTGTTGAGTTGGGGGGTTGAATAATTTGAGACCGCAGTAGTCAGTAAATGTACCATTTTGTGTTTAATGTGAAAAAACCCCATTTAAAATCTGTCGTATTGAGCTATTTAAACTGTTCTTGTTTGATCTGGTCATTGCAAACAGTTGATGAATACAGTATATTTGCCAGTAAACCTAATATACAACGGGGATTGAATTAATTTGCTTCCAGCTGTATGTACTGTTCGTGTGTATACATGTGTACAATGTCTGTGCCTGAACATGCGTCATGGAATAAAATGAAATATATCTTAATGCGTGTATCAGTACACATCCTTGGCTGTGGGTCATTGAGTGTGTGAGGGTATTTTTCACTAGATGCAGCAGATGAAGTACAAAAGTTCATCACCAGCTCGGCACTGAGGATGTAGAGGAACCTATTGGTGTTTCCTGGACAACACACATAATGAATGGAGACATTTGAGAAAAATGAAACAAACATTGAGATGAAAGAGACAAAAAAAGAAGTTTTGTGGTTGAAAAAAACACAAAAAAAAAACCATATTGAATTTATAATCATTCACAACTGCAACTCTACAGACCACACAAGGAAAGTGTATGAACCAAAAAAAGAGGAGAATACTTTGAATGTTGTTGATTTTATCCCACCACAGAACACCACATGGACTCCCACTATACACACTACACACATACACACTGACATTCATCCTTGTCTTCAGAGAAATGTCCACTTGAGGTCATTACACTGAAAAAGCTTTTCCAAACAACTCAACGATAAGCAAATGCCAAACTGGCAGTGTTTGGCCACACAGTCAGCTAAGTGTGACACAGACTGGTCGAGTGTTCGGTCCCCCCCCCCCCCCGTGTATTAATCAGAGAAGAGTGATGAAAGTTCCTGACAGAAAATCAGCGTTTGACAAACAAGAAGGGAATTTGAGGACTCTCTGGTCAAAGCGGTTCCAGTAGAAGGGACATAAAGTTGAGCATAACGGTGGCAAGGCGTCAAAACTCATATATCACTGTGTCTCAAGTGAGATATGTACAAGACGTGAGAGAGCTGGAAGAAAAAACGAGTAGCATAGAGCAAGAGAAGGAAAAACAGAGGGAGGGATTGTGAAAAAAGCACTAAACTTGTAATCTTCCCTCCCTTCTGGGACCCAGAACTGAACAGCATCCAAAAACTTGTGGGCTTTTTTTTTTTTTTTTTTAACAAATAGCTGACATCCCTCAGAACAGAGGTTGTTTATCTTGGGAAGGAGTGAAGGGGGCAGAGAGAGGAGGGATGCAAGGAAAATCTGGGAGAGAGAGAGAGAGGAGGGGAAAATCAGGAACAGGGAGATGGACAGGAGGCTCCGAGATCGTACAAAAAGGAATAAAAGGGATAACAGAAGAGAGATGAGATGCTTGGGAACCAGGCTGTAAAAAAATCACATGACAGCTTGAAGCAGAGCAGCTTAAAAAGCAAGACGAGCAGCAGATCCAAACAGATTTAATGTAAGAATAAATCCAGTGTGACGTCTAGACATGTCAAACAGTGCTTAAAACACACACGGACAACAAAGTGGTTTAGAAGATAGGAGAAGAGAACAGACAGAACACTATGCTACAGTGGTATCAGCCACTGCATAAGTCTACAATCATATGAAACACATATTTAAGTTGTAATATCTTAAAAAGCTTTTCAGATTGCGGAGTGGAAATTAATGCAGATAACATATCAATGAAGATAACATTGATAACCATGAAAAGCACTGACTAACAATTACATATTTCAACAAGAATCATGACAAAGTGAAAAAAATATAGATACAGTATATATATATATGTATATGTATACAGTACACCACTGTAACAACAGGATTGTGTGTAAACACTTCAAATATAGACCAGGCAACCTTAAAAGCACGTCTTTGTCACTGCAATGACTCAGGTATCCAAACATATTCACAGCACAAGGTTGGATCTGGTTAATCATTGAACCAAGGCCTAAAACACAGGAATGAAACATCTACAGAATCTACAGGCAGTGGAAGAAGTTGTAATGTTAGATACTGCATTCATTGATATTTTTCAGGGGGCAGTTAAACAAGCTACAAACACATTAGTAAAGTTTCATTTTGCAAAGTTATTATGGATAGTATGATAGCGAACACTTATTTACATATCCACACAGAAACTTTATGGAATTAATTAAATTTGTGATTTGGGCCAACTCACCAATCTGGCTTCATGCTCTGTTTTGGTCTCCACCAACATCCGAGGTAAGTATCTGGGTCTTAAGCTGCTAAATGCTCCACTTCGTTCACCAGCTGATCGGTGGTTTGGTAAGAGTAAAATAAATCAGTAAAGCTGTGACCTACAAAACCAAAACAATGGGCTTATAGAGGCTAAAACAGCTGACAGAAACTGCAGAGTCGTGTGTTTTATCTGTGGGTTCATCAGTATGAGACGCCTTTCTCATTATAGTAATTCTTCCATGGTTAACACAAGATATCGATAAGAGCATCTTGAAGGTGTGTGACAAGTATTTCTGTTTTAAACATCAGAAAACTCCATGAAAAGACAAAAACTATGAGTTACTTTCCTACTCTGGCGGTAAAAATAAAAAAAAAAACATAAAAAATGGCGATGAAGGTTCATCAATAAAAAAAGAAGATAAGGAATCATTTTCAGCTGAGGGTTTATACTCATTTGGTGTCTCAGTGCATTTTTTCTGTAATGAAGCAACATGTCACTCAGAGCAAGTGTGTCTGATCAATGTGTTTTTAATAGATTTTGATGGCATAGAGGGATAAGCTCTATTAGGATTCAGCTGTACAAATAATATTTTTAGTAGGATCAGATGCCTGGTTTTGGGATTTCTTGGCAAAAGAAAGAATATCGAATATTACCAACCTTATCCTTTCAACAAGACAAACCTAAATGAAGATTAGTTTCAAGATTCATTGTGTGCCAGCTGTTTCCATTCTAGGGTGCTAGCTAGTCATTATCATGACCGATGATTTGTTAACTAGTACAAAATGTGATTTCATGCACAAAAAAGAGCTTGTAATTTCTGACGGAAACTATTCGCCAAGTGTGCCAAAAAGCCTGGGCGTCTGGTCAACAAACTTACATCCTGAATGTCACCTTGTGAATCCGCTGAAAGCACTGTGAAGCCTGGTAGCTGGCAGTGTTAAATGAGTGTCTGTTGGAGCTGCAGTGAAGGTGGCGCGCAGCCCTTAATGCCAGAGAAGTGTGGGTATAGTTGGCAGCTCGAGAAAAGACAGACCAAATACAGACATGCTGTTTGACACACATGGGCATGGAATGCACACACACACACACACACACACACACACACACACACACACACACACACACACACACACACACACACACACACACCCTAATCTAATCCTTAAAATGCCCTCCAGTGCTGCATATACAGATTAGAGGAGGCTCTGAAACAGTGTCTGTGCTTAAACAACATTCGACTCCTTTGTCACTATGAACTATGAATTATCTGATCCTCAAATGATGTGGTGGATAAACACTGACATGAGTCATGGCACAGTCTTCAGAAAAAATGGATCCTGATGGGCAGACAATAAGCAAAACCTGTTGGCCTCACAAACAGACCAATCAGCAACCAGCAACAACAGCCCAATAATAGTCATTTTGAACCTACTCAAACAGACAAGCAACACTTTCCCCAAAAGTTTTATTAAAGTGTGTGAGATACCATCATTATGAGGGACAGACAGGTGGAAGACTGAACAGATGGACAACACTGAGGTCAAGTGGTAAACGTATAGATGTGTGTTCAGGTTTGAATTGAGCAAAGTGTTCTAAATAGACAGGAAGAGCTATAATGGATTTATTTTTGAAGTATCTTGTAAAGAAGGTGAATATTTGAGAATGCAATAACGTCAGACTTCTCAAACACTTCTTTATCAGAGAGCGTAGTCAACGACTTATGTCTAGTGAGATGAGGAAGGGTGTTGTCCGAGACAATGAAAGACGGCGGTTTCCCCGATTGTGTGTGATTGTGTTTACTTCCGCCTGCCTACGTGTGAACTCATAAGTGTGCATGTGTGTAAGTGCTGCAGCACTAAGAGCTGGCATGTGGCTTCCATGTGATTGGTGGTGGTGTATGCTGGCATCCTCACAGGCCCCCTCAGAGATTTAATGACAGACAGACCTGCTAGAAGCCTTTGAGGACAGGGTGAGGATGCCTCTGTTCCTGTTGATAAGGCTCTGTTTCCTGTTGGACAGGTCGGCGGCGTGGGACCAATGGCATGCACGCTTTACGGGGCTGCACCGCTAGCGGATGTTGTTCTCTGAGTGTTAGGTGAGATTTTGCAGCAGTCAATCGTGACAAAATGTTTAAAGCTGAACCTGCTGAGATTTTGATGGATAACTCTTCTTACATCATAAGAGTAAGCCTGAAAGTGGACCCACAATAAAGGAAATCAACCTCCCTCACGTGGAAATGCTACACTGTGGACTTTTGATGTGGTTTGTTTGGTTGAATCATGACATCACAACATGAGAAGACTGACGTCATTTTTTTTCTTCAGGATTTCAAGGGACTTAGTTCAGTTCTCAGCAACATGCAACAAATTTACCCACAGTGCAGTTCTCAAACGCCAAGAAATTTAGAATTTTTGACAGATTATTCAAAAAATAAGATGAATTATACATACCTATATAATCACATCCTCCATGTATTGGTAAATGTTTAATAGTCGTCAATAATGAGAACACACTCACAGCTAAACTGAGTTAAACTGCAACGGATATGCAAAAGTTAGTAATGTCAATAATGTATAGGAAAACAAATCAGGCATATTTAGGGTGTTAGTATCTATGATGTATGTGCAATTCGGTGCAGATCCAAATGAAAATCTGGATCCACCTGATTTAAATGTTTGGATATTACAAATCAAATAACCTTAAATTATATAGTAACAGGTCTGTGAATTAGATTTAGGATAAGACTTGATTGAATTAAGGGGACTGTTGGTCCTTGGTGAAGGTGTGGGCTTCTGCCAAGTGGTTAAATTTAGGTTTGAATTCAAACAGTAATGACTCTCATGTCTGTTTAGTTTTCCTGGGCCATGATGTCCCATCCCTCCACAAAGTTTGTCAAAATCAGTATCTGCATAATTAGAAAAAGTATTGAAAAGACTTGCAGCTTTAAGGAAAGTCATCATGAATTCCTCTCCGGATCTGCACCAAACTTCAATGGGTTCCTTTTTGGAAACCAAACCTCATCCTATCATCAAATTCCCTGGAAAATCCATCCTGTGGTTTTTGCATAATTCTGCAGTCAAACAAACACAGGAGGAAACATAACCTCCTTGACACAGCTAATAATTTGTGTTTGTTTTTTTGGGACATTAGTGCAATGGAGGAGCTTCAGACAGTGTAGGCTTCATTTTTAATGACTGTCATGTTACAGTGTTTTGCCTTGTTTGGCTGTTAAACATCTGCTTGATTTCTCAACGTGTTTACATGTGGTTTCAAATCGCGTAGACGAGTCACTTGTCATGTCTGCAGACATCACACTTGAAGTGAAGCTGTGTGTGGGAACTCTCGTGTGGCCCTCTGATGGTTTCATTGGTATTCGATCCACTGCCCGCCCCTTTCCTCATCCTGCGCGCTGCGCCGCTCCACACACCCAGCGCACCAGCGGGACAGTCCGGCTGCACCACCGGCTCACACGGACCGATATTACATTTCTATTGGAAAGATTATTTAAACCGGAGTCAACGAGTCTCCGGTTCTTCGTGTCGCTATTTCCTTTGGTGAGTATATATATATGTAATTTCAACATTCAATTAGTCGAGTCTGTAACACTCAGTGATAAGTTCTTAAACTTCAGCGCACATTTTACACAGGCTGATATTCCTATCAGATTGTGTTTGCACTAAGAACCGTGAATCTCCAGAGACCAAGTGGTTATTTTTAAATTTATTTGACCTTATCAGTTATTATTTGTATTATTTGCTCACATCATTTACTGTTTTGAGAGGGAATGACTAAAACAAGAATGTAACAATTACCTCTTGATATATTTCTTTGCTGCATAGCATGTGATTAAATAATGTTTTATAGATGAATAGTGTGATATAATATAGTTCAGTGGAGAGAGAAAAAAAAGCCTCCTGCTGACCAGAGAGAGAAAGCAAACATGCAGTATTTTAGATAACAGCAACACCAGTAAGACTCGTTAAGATGTTGACTGAACCCAAACTGTTATCAGTGCTGGTGTTAATGGTCATACTGTTTAATGTTGGTAAGTTGTTTTAGTACTGTGGGAGTCTTTTCTCACATGTCTGACATGAAACTCAATCCTCCCCCTAACATATTTAAACTCAGCAGCAGCAGCAGCATATTATTTCTATTCCCCCACTGCAGCCATGGTCAGAATAAACTCCGCTGCTTAATTACAACGCTTGCCTGACATAACATATTAATGTCCATACATGTCAGTGACATTACCAAGACGTACTCTGATTAGGTGCAGCATGACATGGTGAAGTTGAAGTTGGTGCCCTTGAGGTGTTTTAGTAATGGAGACAAACAAGGCAGCACAGTGTTGGACTCATTGCAAGTTGGGTGCTGTGGCCTTTTGACCCCAACAACCTGCCAGCGAGCCACGAGGGAGGCCACCATGTGAAATACCACACACACACACACACACACACGCACACACACACGCACACATTGATTGAAGAGCCTGTTGGCCTGACTAAAGTAAACAGACACGTTGGTGATCAATAATTCAGTGATAATAACACAAAATCCTATATTCAGACTACCTCTGACTGTGGATCTGCACAGTGTGTGACTTTTTTTTTTATGTTTAACTACATCTGCTATTACCCCAGTTATTCCACTCAGTGGAGGCAAACTTTATATGAATGCATTCTTTGACATTTCTATCTTCTATAGTATGTTTCTGCTATATATTTCCTGTAGTCCCCTCATACGACTCAATGATACTTTATCAGAGAATTTAAGTAAATGAGAATACTTCCCAGAGTCTTGTCATCTTTTTTTTTTTTTTTTTTTTTTTTTACCTGGGTTCTACATTCCTATAAGGAGGACCCTTTCTGACCTTGAGGTGTCATTGACGCAACCATCCAGGAAAGGGTCAGTAGCAGAGGTGCGAACTCTCAATCCAGCTGCTGTATTTGTTTTGACACCACAGGCTTCTCTTACATTTTTCTCATTCCTTTTTTTTTTGCCACACATGATGATGTTGGTAAAAGTGCTCCATCATGTTCACCAAATGGTCACAACATCTAACAACAACCCTCCAGTAAAGGATGTCAAGTTCTTAAGGGACTGGTGTCCATCGAGAACCAACTGGTCACTGCTGTCAGCTGTGTGGAGGGAAACTCTCTGAACTACTTCCACATGTTGTTCGCAAGCTTCTTGTAGTTATAGTGGTGTTAAAACCCATTCAGTATATTTTATGAAACAGACTTTAGTGATAAGTGTATGTGGAAAAAGAGGACCACTATTTTATGCTTTTAAAAACAGGGATAGGCTGAGGTCCGATTGGCTTCTCTCCAAACTTTAACTGTGTGTGAACTTTTCAGATGATGTGGACCAAGTTGTGGAGTTTTCCCATCTCTGGATCTCTACCTCTCCATGTTCCTCGTGAAACTATAGAATGTGAAACTTTAACATGAAGCTTACAATATTTAGTGCTGTCGGTGTGAATGCCAACAAAATCAGCTGGTCCAACAGATAGATCATCTTTATTGTCTGTCCCATCAGTGACAGAAACTTTTCTTTGACTTGCTCAACACACTCAATTCACATTTAAAACAAACATTTAAAACACATAAGAAACCACAGGGTACTGACACATAAGGACTGTTAAAAACATATATAGTGTTTGTTTAAGTACAGAACTAAAGAGATACTCAATTTATTTAGGCTAATATCAGTAATGATGTCAATATTTTAGAATTTATGGATTTAGAATTTGCTTAAAGCAAGTGTTCGACATGTTGGGACGAGATCAATATCACCCCCATGCTTTTACTGTAAATATGAAGCCACTGCCAGGACGTGGTTAACGTAGTTTAACACAAAGGCTAGAAACAGGTGGAAACAGCTAGTTCTGTCCAAAGCTAACAAAATCCATCTACCATCACCTCTAAAGAAATATTTTACCACATATTGGCCTGCGAGTACCTCCAACCTAAATGAACCCAATCCTGTCTTTGTGCAACGCTAAGCAGCAGCTATAGCTCCAGCTTCTCATATGAACATGGCGTCTATCTTCTAAATAATTCTCTGCAAGTGTTTCCCAAATGTCACAATATTCATTTAAAGACAGAGCTGGATGTTTTACACATTATCTGCTGGATAAACTATAGCTAAAAAAACTGCAGTTCTGTAATTTCCCATTTTTATTTTTGTTACTAGTGTATATAATAAGATGAAGTTGGGTGATCATGTCAGCCCCATGCTTCAGTCTGGCTGCAGTATATGCTCTCATTATATATTAGATAAACTGACCCTTGTAAAACTTCCTTTAAATAATATGGCAAATATTAAATGGAGACAGAAGGAATGTGTTTGTGTGAGTTGACCAAAGGGGGAGAAGAAAAGTGACATCTTTATTTATGGGTGCAGAAGAGAGGCAACAAAAGGCAAAATTGGGGCTGCCAGTTCCATCAGATTAAGAAAGCAGGGAGCCTTGGTCAGTATTTGTTGAAGCATGAAAATGTTGTCTTGGCTAAGCAGGAAGTGTAGCCATGTTTTGCTTGGATTCAGACAGAGCATGGACGGTGAAAATAAAAACGTAATTGTAAGTCAAAGGGTGAGCCGAAAAAATGTGGCCTTATCTTGTATGTTTGTTCACCTGGTTAGTGGGGTTAGAGAGTGAAGGACATGAGAAGAGAGGGAGAGAGAGGGGAGGGCAAATCCCGCAATGAAACACAAAGTCCATCGTTGATTTTGCTCAAGACAAACTATAGGAGAGTAAACATTTCTGAGTTAAAGTCATCAAAAATAGAGATTAATGGGTGCGTGTGTGCCTGTGTGGGCCTAACAGCTGCTTCAGCCTCCCTGAAGTCAGTCAAGACACTCAAAGAGAGGCCAGGAAAAGAAATAAAAGGTAAAGAACAAGAGAGGAATTAAAGAGAAAAACAAGGACAGGAAAAGGATGGAAAGAGAAGAAGCAGAGGAAAGAGGAGGAATAAACAAAGAGAGGAAATGAGAGAAGAAAGAAATTTAAAAAAAGTAAGGAAAGAGGAGAAGAGAGAATTAAAGAAAAAAAGATGTTTCAGTACAAAACGTGGTTTCAATCAGCGCTGAGGTTGAGAAGAAGGATTTGATGGTTGTAATTGAGAGAGAGACTCCACCGACTGATGCTGTACTCAGGAATGTGGTCATACACACAACACACAACACACACGGCTCCTATTAGACTGTGGTTACGCTGGTTTGTATCCAGCAAAGCCACCTCAAGCAAATACTGTACATAGTGACATGGAAATATTTTATTGAGGCAGTTTCTCATGTATGAATGCACCAAAATCCCCTGAATGGTGAGCTGCCCAACGAAAGCAACTCAAAGCTGAGGAGGAAAGATGAACACAGCTGAAGTTTTAATGCTCCCAGTTTATCAAAAAAACTGGGGATGAAACAGGAGCTGTGGCCTACTGGTGTCTCACTGCAAGATTTCTGGCACCTGAAGTATTGTTTGTCTGGTACAGCATTGAAAACAATCTCACAATCAGTGTCTGACAAAATGTGTCAGGCTTCAGTAATAACACTGCAGATCCTGCAAAATCGATGCAGGTTTAAGTTGTTGTTTTTTTTAGCTTTTGACATGAAAACATTTGAAAACAAGAAGGTGAATATAAATGTTGGGGTGAGAAAACATGAAACCATCCAGTGGTTTTAACAAAAGTCACGATAACCAAACTATGGGTGTGCAGCCATGCACAATTTGTGTGGTACTCTGACCTAAATGCTAATGCCAGCATGCTGATGTTTGGCAGGTGTAACGTTTACCGTGTTCACATCTCATCTAGTTCATGTGAGCATGCTAACATTTGCTTAATACTGCAGAATATCTGACTGGAATTTTATTGGCTTTGCAGGTATTTTGTCGTGAGCCAAAGAATTGGACCGATAAAAATTTGCATGTGATGTAGTTGCAAGAGGGAAAGTCATAAGGGTCAGCAAAATTATTTCAACTCATCTATGGGTGAACACAAATGTGTTGCAATCAGTCCATCCAGTAGTTGTTGTAACAATTTAGAGTTAATGAAATGAAGTCAACTTTTAAAGTGATTTCATTTTATGAATAAGATTCATCTTCTGGGAACCTCTGATCAAAATTTCAAGGCAGTCCATCCATTAGACTGGCATGAAATATTGAGATGCTGCTAGTGGGGCTAAAAATTATACAAAAAGACAGGGTAGACTTCCGAGATGCTTACTAGTGATGATAATACCATCTGTTCCATTCACTGAAATCTTATAGGGTCTATTTTGTCTCACTTGTGATATTTATTCTCCATCATTGTATCATTATCTCCTCCTCTCATCACGTCTTTCCCCCTTATTCACTCCTCCTCACCTGTCCTTCCCTCGTAGTCTCATTTCTCTCAGCATCCATTTCTGTCATCTCAACTTCTGCCCTGATTTGCCAACCTCCCTGTTCACTCCTTCTCATGAAAATCAAACATTATTATTTTATTTAATCCCTTCCTTCTTTCCATCACCTCCCACCCAGCTTCACTTCAGTTCGGTTGACTCCCTCCCTCCCTCAAACTCACTTTGCATTTCTTCTCTGACAGGAATCGGAGCCAGTGGAGCAGCCGACCACGGTGGTAGCATCAAGACCTTGCCCTAAAAAAGGAGAACCACTGGGGGTAACAGAGGAGATGAAGGATTAGAGGATAAACCAGGGTACGTCCACATCCCTCCTGCAGAGAGGTACCATATTCTTCTCTGATATCCAAGAGGCAGGCAGTCAGGTTACTACTAGGATTATAGCATTTCATTTATTACCGTTTAAACCCTCAAATTACAGTTTTCTTCCCTTGTGGTGGTTTTCAGGCCATTTAATTTGACGCCCGAGGGTCCAGGCTGTTGTATTTGTGTGACTCAGAAAACAGACGAGCAAGTGCAAAGAGGGATCTCACAGAGAGGATGGAAGGACAATTCAGTAGCATAGAGGCATATGTGCAGATAGAAAGAGCTTTGCCCGGAGGATCCAAATACATACGAGGTTTCGGAGGGAGCGACCCCCTCTGAGCTGAGGCCAAAGGTTGTACAGGATTACAGACTAAGACGAAACACCAGAGCTCTCCGTAAGCACAAAGCCAGAGTAATGAACGGCCCCCTGTGTATTCATTCCCGTAATACTGCAGGTTATCAATTAGGCTGAGGTTTGTCTTGTTAAACCTTGATATAGCAACACAAACCTTGTCTGTGTCTGGTAAGTGCTATCACAGAGAGACGGCCTGTTGCCTCAGTGCGGTTCATGAGAACGAGCACAGGCTCCCAAGAGACTCATACCATCTTAGATTCGAAATCACACCTCAGTATACTGGTCCCTGGTGTCCCTTTGTGAGTCTTGATATTGCTCTGCTCATTGCTGGTATGTGGCGTGTCTCCTCCCTCTCCTCTCCCAGATGCCCCTCTTAAACTCCAGCCAGGGGAAGTGAAGCGGAGGGCCTGGGACTGCGGTTAGCAGCAAATTAGTGGGGCTGCCTTGGACCTGACGCAATCCCCATCTCTTGAACCATAGCAGGTCATTAATGAAGCCAGACGGGGCCATGCATGCGTGGGAGGAATGCCGACATTTAGCTGCTGCAGTGGAAAGCTTCTAAAGAGAACCAGAGGTCCTTGTTAGGGCTGCCTTATGCTATCAAAATATTTTAGAGCTGGATATCCATTACTCTGCTGGCAAAGACCAACACATGAGAAAAAGACAATTTTTTTGGTCAAGCTTCTTAACAGACTTATGGAGGTATGTAGCTCCAAAACTGACAAAAGGCAATGAAAAAGGCTGTTAGTCAAGTCAAAAATATGCTGAATATATGAAATAATAATAGGCTACTATTGGTAAAATGAAGTGTGAAAAGAAATGCAAAGAAAATGTCTTTAAGCTTCAAATTTAATTTGTAAAAAAGGCGCCACAACTTGGAGCCTATGAAAATATCACGGAGACAGAAATATGGCGTCTGAGAATACTAATTCGTGATAGCCAGCATACTCTGTTAGCGTCAGCCAAAATGTTTTACCTTCTGCTGCAGCAGAATGAGGCTAGATGTTTAACACCTGCACAAAAGCTAACTTCTGCTAGGTATCTAGCGGAAAAGGCTCATGCTTGTTAGCCACATAGTGCTCCAATTGTTCCACTGACTGTAAACACACGAGGAAAAATGTACAATAAAATGACAATTGTTGTAAAGGGAATAGGGAATAGATTAAAACCAAAAAACAGAAAAGTGAAAAAAGCTTTAACTTATTTCATCAACCATATTTTGGAGGCAAAGGGGATTAAAAAAAAGCTATTTCTCTTTCACCAACTGATTGATCATAAATAATAAAAGTAAAAAGTTTTATATTTCTTTCACACTCCATTCTAATTGTAGTAGTCTATAATTAATTCATATATTCCATTTTTGAGTCAATGAATAGCCTTTTACTTTTGACAGTATCTGGACTCCGTACAGAGCAGTGATTTTCTTATCAGGACATTTTCATCATCTCTTCCTTTCTTTGCCTGTTTATAAACAAATCTGAGCCTCATGAAGGAGGGCTGCTGCTCAGCTTTATAAGCTTGACAAGTCTTTTCCATGAAATGTAAAATCAACTTTGTGTAACCTTCACGCCACACAAAGCAGAACAAAATGGAAGCAGGAATTCCCTGAAAATCCCCCTGTTTTATGTTTATGAAACAGACTTTGGTTTGTTGCACAAAGGAGTGACTCCGGGCTAAATTTAGATGGTTCCAGACCAGCGGACCTTTGGAACGCGAAATCCTAAAAACCTGCAGACGGATCTGTCCAAAATATAGTGAGGTTACTTTACAACTACATGCTGCATTTAGAAGAGGAAAGCAGTGGTCTCTCACTGAATCTCAGCTTTCACAGAATAAACTGTAAATGCCATCCAGTTCAGTCAACATCCATCAAAACCAAATACATCCCTATCTACATTTTAAAGAAAGATGTTTTTTCCCTGTTTTTACTCTCCATAGATGGTTCCATGGTGCGACCGCAGGGCCGTTTACAGCTGGATCCATTTCTAAGCTGATGTGGACAAAGCTAAAGCCCAAGGCAAGCGGGGGAAGCCAGGCGACCTGACCACACTAACTGGCCCGGCTGCTTCCAAGAGCACAACTGCACAGTGTTCTCCTCAATTTATGTCCGTTTAATTCAGCCAGCAATGCATAACAACGAGCTACAAAGAGTAGGACAGAGGCTGGCCTGCACATGACAAACACAGATAGTGATCGGGTGAAATATTTGGTGCCGCAGGACTGGAGTTCAACTTTTCAGCCTTTTTTGAACATATGCTGTTTTAAAATATCGGAATTATTCTTTTAAAGGTATTTTTAGGTCCATACTTCTGACTCCGGAACTGTCACTGATTTTGGGATCATTTAAGAGGAAATTTGATAGTTCAGTTTTGCCATTCAGTGGGATTAAAGGCATTTTCAGACATTATTTCAGGCTGATTTTCAATAAATATTCAGTCGCCTCTTTTGAACATGAATCTCCAGGAAAAGCTGTCAGGCCTAAAAGGTCTAGTCTCACACTCCCACAGCAAGCGCCGCTATAAAGGCGACCTCACGTTGGACATGATCAGCCCTCCTCTGGGTGACTTCCGCCACACCATGCACGTGGGTCGAGGCGGCGATGCGTTCGGGGACACCTCCTTCCTCAGCAACCATGGTGGAACGGCCAACGGGAATACTGGGGAAACGGATTCTGTCTCCACCCCTGACAACAAGATTGGGGCGTTCTTCACCAGGACGCTCCGTCAAATCAGGAGGAGCTCTGACAACCGGCCCAGAGAAGAACCCAAGGATCTGTCGCCGCCACCTCCCACCGTTTCTCCCATCATCAAGAACGCCATCTCCCTTCCCAGGCTGGATGTGGACATACTTAATGGGAGTCCCACCACCAAAGTGCTTTTCCCCAGTTCTCAAAGCACACCAGAGGAGATGAAAAGCTCTTATGGTGAGTATGGTGATATTTTTGTCTGCTATAATTAATTTCTACCGTCTGTCTGTGTGTGAAAGACGTTGTTCAGTATGAGGAACCCACCTAGAACAGTTTCCTTAAGTTATAAAGAGCTTTTTTATAGTCTTTAAGCTACTTGTTTTGGTTTTCCAGCCATAACATTTACTGTTTTGGTTCACGCCCATTTCCAGATGCAGCAGGGAGAAGTTTTTAGAAAGCTGTAATAAACCCAGCATATGCTACCTGCAGCTCCAAATGACATGCGAAGTTAGCAGCCAGCTAAATGGAGCATTAGTCAGGCCAATATTTCAGTCAGGAGTAGGTGGAGACCTAAACAGAGCTAAATGAAGAGTTAATGTTGGACTCAGATTTATCAGGTGGTGGTCCTGAGATCTTTTAGAGTTGATGAATTTGAAGGAAAAAATCAAAGCATTGAAAACAGACTTAAATAGTTTGTCATATGAACTTTACTGGGTGTTCACAGCTTCCTCCTACTGCCTCCAAGTGCCCAAAAACTCAATTCATGCAGGTTTAAGTGAAGGCCATATGTTTCTACTACAAGTAATGTCTGAACTTGTTCCACTAAGTATGTGAAAATAGAACCCAATATGAGCCAAAGAACATTGTTATTACACAAGAAACACAGGATGTATTGTGATTGGTCTATTGAGGTTTGCTTTTGAAATTCATTTCACACCTTAAAATTATGAAGGAAGTGTTTGTGTTTGCTCTATAATTATTAATGACCAACCCTTAAAAAAACAACAACCTTAAAACCCTTTACTGAAAAAGTTCAGCATATTTCCACTGGAAAACATGATGTCATGTCATCTGTTTTAGTCCCTTTAAATCAAGAAAAATACACCATCAAATCCTAAAATGGTCCCTTTGATTGAGGGTGAGCGTTTCCTTAAAATGAAATGACGCTGCTAAACAAAGTGAAACATATGGGCAAAGGTCAAATGAGTTGACCAGTGTTACTGGAAGCTGCAGAGGAGTTGTATAGAGCTGGAGACCTGCAGTGAAGCTCATCCATCACTTCTACCACTAATTAAGACAGATCTGCTCTAAATGTCCTTAAGAATCCCCTTGGTTCCTTATCGACAGCGCTCGCACTGATAACACAGAGATCCAGACAGAGCTGGCAACAAGCTGTCTGAGGCTCTTTGAATGCCCCACAGTCACACAGTCTGACCCCCCCCCCCCGTCTGTGTGAGACAGAGGGGTTTGATGAATGTAAATGTAACAGAAGAAAGTTGATTTCTTGAATGTATTTTATCGTGTTATCACTTAATGCTGCTGCTCACACGGCAGCCAAAAAGATAGTCTGGGAAATGTCTAGCTGAGAAGATTGATAACGTAACCAGGACATGGAGTGTTTAATAGGGCCACAACAGTGAGAGTTCATTTAGTCACTGAAAACACAACTGAGTTGGAAAAGGAAACATCGGCATTTATATTTGAAAAAGTTTTATTGCCACTGAAAGAACGATTTGGTAAAAGTTCTAATGAAAAATAAAACACAAAAAATATTAAAGTAATAGTGCTAATGTGCTAAAGTGCTAAATGTTTGTTTCAGAGCAAATACAACATTTTGAAATATGTTTCAATTCAGTTTTATTTTCAGTGACACACTCCACTGTTATTGTTCTGGTCCCACAGTAGTTCCAGTAAATGACACAAATGAACAGAACAACTGAACTTTAATCCCTGAAATACGACTTGAACATTTTGTATGATCCAGTAAGAGTAACAGAATATCTGTGTGTTTGCTTATGTGGATCTATGTGTTTGTGTGCGCTGTTAGACATTTTTATCTAATCATTTTTATCATTTTTATTTTATTTAAGACTTTCCACGAAAATCACATAACTTAAGCGACCTTTCTCTCATGAATTATGACACATAGGAGAGTCTGGAGGTTTATATGCAGCCGAATACTTAATGAACTGATTTCACAGGTTATTTCCTCCTTACATTCTAGTTAATGTGTGTTAATCTGTGAAATCATTTGCTGTTTTCTTTGGTTGGTGTGACAAATGTCCAGACTCTTGGCCCTTCACAGCTGGAATGAAGAGGTGTTCTGGTCATTTTACCCACTTAGGTAATGAAGGCAGCAGTGTGTAACTTGTGTACTGTATGAGTGTGTGACTTGTTAAGTGATCTATCAGGGTCAGGCAGATGATTCACTGTTTATAGAATAGAACAACTCAGCACTCTGTAGAATGGTGTTTGTTGCCAGGTCTTCGTCACACTGCACGATCTCAGGTGGCTCTACACTGCTCCCTGTTGGAATTGTGTGATAAGGAGTGTGTCCAATAATATGAATTAAGTGTTTGACATATGACATAATATACATTATTATAGGCCATACATATATGGAAAGTGTAGCAACATGAGAGATTGTTTTCAAATGTGTAACTGGACTCTATTATTTTACTTTTGGGTTTAAATCCGATCCTTTGAGGAGGCTGCTGCCTCACAGATAACGTTTGTCTAAATCTGATATGGTGTTCAGTTGGCACGTTAGAACTAGTGGGACACTTGTACAGCTGGCAATGACTGGGAAAACATATTTGAACTTTTATTATTATTTAAGCCAACATTTGAATTCACAGTAAAGACTAAAATAATAATAATTATGTATCAGTGTGTGCTGCTTGTAATAAATCCAAACTGTCGTGGGTAAACAGTAAGTTGAAAGTTTTTAGAATCAGATTTTAAAAAGAGTCATAATCAATCAGACGGGCTTGTCGCCTTGCAGAGAATGATATCAGTCATTTCTGGTTGAAGTGGGACAAGCTGGAAATTATCAAAGGAAGGTAAACTGTATTAACTTGTGTCATTAAAAAGCCCACAAATAATTAGTTTGGCACACCCAAAACTGAAGTCCTGATGCCACACCTGGTTTTCACCTCTGGAGACTGGAACCATCAGGAACAGCTAGACTGGTTCTGTCCAAAGGTAACATGAACAATCTGCTAATTGGCACCACTAAAGCTCACTAATTTGCACATTACATCTTGTTTTTTTATCTGGTAGGTATTTTATACTTCATGGACAGATTTGGTAACAATATTCTCGTCTAACTTTCATCAAGAAACCAAACCAGCACATTCCCCAAAACTCTCTCAGGAAATAGTGCGACACAAATTACTGAAGTCACAACTCCTCCTACTGAATTTCATGTACTGGTATCTGCGTCTCCTCCTCAGGTCTGGAGTCTGGCTTCGTCACTCTGCCTCGTCTCTCCCGCTCTGAGCGTCAGCAGCCCTCCATCTCCCTCCCCACCTCCTGCTCCCTTAACATCCACCGCGGCTCCCTGACTGACCCCACCGATGCCATCTTATCCACCTGCATGACCTCCGAACCCAAGTCCACCGCCTACTCCGACTCCCTTCCCTCCCTCACCTCCCTGGACACTTTCACCTTTGACCTCGGCCCCTCCCTCATGAGCGAAGTGTTCGGCCTGCTCGACGGCCACATGGAGGAGCATGGCCACGTCTGGGAGGTAGAGGAGGTGGGGTCAGCGTGTGGGCTGACCCATGAGGGATCAGAGATGGACTCAGCTACCATCTCATATGTGGATTCGCTGCTGAGGGAGGACTGCGGAGGCAGGAAGAGCCCGCATAGGGCTGAATGGGAAGAGGAGGAGGGGAGCGGGATGGAGGTGAATGGAGTTGGACTGTCTGTTAAAGCACCTGATGTGGTGATGGGGGCTCCTGATAGGGTGAGGTTGGGCATGGAGATGGAGAACGAGCGGTTTCAGAGTGCTACAGATGTGCTTACGCCCCACTATGGCGTCGGCCTCCTAACGGGACAGAGCAGGATAGAGGCCACAGATTCAGAGATGATGATCATCAACCAGCCCAAGAAGAACATGTCTTACAGTTACATGGAGGATGAGGATGAAATCAAAGTCTGATCTGAGCAAATCAGAGACGTTTGACACTTTACTAACAAAAAATCTTCATCTGATGTATGATTTCTCTCTAACTCCAATCAAATCGATCATCTAAAATATTTCAGTGATCAATGAGGGTGGCTCTTTTGATAGGATGACCATGAAAACTAAAACAATATCGCATTCTTTACTTTACTTCATGCTTCAATGACACACAGTTTTGATGCAAAGCTGTCGCTGAATGTATCTAAAAGGAGTGAAAGACTTAAAGATGTATGTTTCTAAGCTCAGCGCAGAAAGGAGAACGTTTTTTTTCAACAGGTCATGACTGAAAAATGACTGAAACAAAGAGGAGGTGTGGAAAACGAGGATGTGCCAGAGAATGTGGTCAAGATAGTCTCAAAGGGAACGTCAACATTTCTTCAGTTACAAAGCCTCTCATTCACTTTATACTCTAAACACTTCCTCGCATATGAGGGGAAAAGATTCTCGGTGAGAGGAAGATATATGAAATCTCACTGCATCCTTTTTTTTTTTACAGCCTTCACTAGCATCTCTTGTTGACTTTTCACTCAGGAATACACTACCAGGAACCAAAAAAGGGAAGGGAAATAGGAGATCTCAGGTCTCAAACCAGGGAAATCCAAACATCTCAGTTATTAAACTGCATGAACTGAGGGAATATGACAGGTATTACCGGTATGTGCTAGTTGCAACTAAAGCCCAAATCATATAAGTGCTCATTTTAAGCTGCAGACTTTCTATATAGATACTTCATGCACCTTTTTTATAATTATGAACTCTGACTCTTTTATTGCTTTTATGGAAGAATTGTCATTTATATGTTCTTAAAAAAAACCTTGTACATGAAGATATCATCTGACCTCCTATAAAAATGTACTGACAGTATGAGCACCTGCATTACAGAGTGCGGTTCACAACCACATGCTGCAGTCAGACATGTTATACTATGATTATATAAACTGACAATAAAGATGTTTTTATTTGAATTAAATATGCATGTATGTACATGTTTTTCAGGTTTCACAGCTAAGGTAGGTTTAAAGGAATATTCTTCCAGAAAGGTGAAAAGTTATTATTTATTAATTGTTTTATGCCACAGCTGCCGTCCTCAAAGAGAAGTAGACTTTGGGTGGGGTATCATGCATCAACTGAATAAGCAAACCTCAGTTAAGCTTCAAGGATCATAAAATAATTTTCTCATGCTTAACTGACTTACATGAATATTTTTAGAAAAAGCAACCCTAAAAAAAAAAACACAACCGGCAAAGCGTTTTGGATTCATTTATTGTGTATTTGTTTTCACCAGAAAAACTTGTTTCCCACGTTTCCATCCTGGGAAATAAAGGGCATCATTAACTGAAGAATAAATAAATGAAATGTGTTATATGAATGATCATAGACAAAAAAAGTTAACTAAGCTGCAATACTTCTACTAAAAATGAGCCCTAGAAGGTACAAGTCCCTGCACAGATTGACTAACAAATGCAAAAATACTAACGGGTTGGTGTAACTACACCTAACAGTGATGTCACTGGGTGCTGCTGCACATCTATATGTCAATGCAGCCAAGTGAAAAGTAAAAAAAAAAAATTTAAAAAAAGACAAAATTTCCTCCTCGGGAACTACAACAAGAACATTCACAGGTTAATTAATAATTAATATGTTTTTTCGTCACTGTGCAACAGAAGGAACCGTTTTTGTCTCTGACGGCGGAGGACGGGGTGGAGGGCAGTTCGGGGCCCTGAGTCCAGGCTTCTTCGGAGGAGGCTTTTTAAGGTTAGCTGGCTGAGCACGAGGTGCAGGTGTGGGCAGGGTCCTTGTGTCTGCAGCCGCTGGGGCAGTGGCGGAGGCTGGAGGGGCCTTGAGATTGGGAGGAGCTGGGGCTTTGGGTTTGGAGAACTGAACTGTCAGCTGCTCGTTAGCTTGGTTTGCTGGGGTCACTCTGAGAGATCTTTTTGCTGCAGGATGAAGACAGAAAAACAGTGCGATTAAAGGGTGGCACAACTGAGAGTGACCAGAATAAGAAAGAGGTTGATCATTGCAGAATTGTTGCATGTGGCCAACTGTGACAACCTTTAAGCTTACAGTTATTAAACCCCCATTATATAATAGGTTTATTGGTAAAATATACCATCTGTGAGCTGTTTAAAATAATCAAACAAGACCAGTTTAAATAGCTCAATACAACAGATATTACAGTCTTCATCATGGATTTTCACATCTAGTTGGTTATTATTGTTTAGACGACCGTTGTTCTGCTTTCAAGATGACGAATACTACGTTCAAATGATAGTTTGTAGAAAGACAGACTATTGTCAATTTTAGACAACTGTTGAGTGTTGGTGGAGGTAGCCTATATGCTCTTTTTTTTAAATTACACAATACCTCAGTGGGTACAATGGTACAATCTGATTAACACCATGTCAGATAAAAGTAAAGTTAAAGTTAGAAATAGTTTATTATGGGAATCAGGTTTGTAGTCGGACAAACGTATCAGTATGAAAAGGCTCAATGGAAAGTATTTCAGCCTCAACCCACCAGTGAGGTGGTGACAATGTCGTGAGAGATGACGCAGGAGCCTAGAGATTGATATTTTGGTCAATGGTGTGAGACTTCCTGTTTCCTGTGTGCTTCCTGGATGTTACGACAAGAGCGGTAGATTTATTTTCTCTCTGTCAGCCTGACCTAACGAGCCGTCGTTTTGACTATGTGAGAGGAAAAGGGTTGAAGTAAAGAATCTGTACAGGACGTTACACAATAGAGCCACAGACATACACATAAATGAGATGTTCTTGTGCCCTCAGCCCAAAAAGAACAATGAATGCCGGGCCATTTAAAGGGCACATATTTTACACATGAAGAAAGATTTATTGGTCACGAGGAAAGACTTGACTTCTTCTGTGAAGGAGGCTTTCTAAAATCTGACAAAGCAACCCTGATGATGTCATTGTGTTGTCATCAGGGTTGTCATCACGAAAGATTTTGTGTTTTGACAGGCTTCTGTGTTTACCAGGCAGGAAGGGTGTAACAATAGACACTATTGGTATGCATTATGGGAAATGTAGGATCCACACTAGGAAGTTAAATTCAGATTATATCACCCTCTGCTGCTTCAAGGTGTTTAAAAAAAAAAATGTCTCTGGATATTACTCCAAATTAACAGAAGTGCAGTCCTTTGCAGACTTTGACTTACGTTTACACGGGGAGCTGAGCATCAAAAACACTTTAGGAGAGTCTGGATTTGCCTCCAAAATTGGATCTAACTGGCCCTGATCTGAACTCTGCTTCTGGTTGGGACTCCTGATCGGACCTGGGTTTGGTGCAGCTCCTGTTGCTTTAAGCGTGGTCTGATCCTGGTTTACTGCCCAGCTACAGGCAGCGGAAGCGTTGGAGGCCATGGTGAGGCTGGGATTGAGGGAGGATGAGCTGCTTGATGTTAGGTTTTGATGGGTTGGTGCTGGTGTCACGGCTGCAGGGCTGGCCCATGTAGAGGTGCCACTGCCGCTCACTGAGCCAGATTTCGCCGGGAAGAAGGAACCACTGTCCTGAGAGGCTGTGCTGATGGAAAGAAGAGTGAAACAAAGCTGAATGAATATGTTTAAGGTAAGGGACATGAACAAGAGTTTTCTGATGCTATCATGCTGACCATTGTGTCACCATAATTCAACTTACAATGATTTGATTCAGCACTCTAAATGCAAATTAGTGAATTTTGCCTTTCCAGAGCGGTACCTGTTTGTCTTTGAGAGAGGGAGGTGATGAGAGGAGCAGGAGGAGGCTATGGAAGAAGAGGAGGAGACCGTTGGACTAAGTTTCTCCTTTTCTGAGATCAGAGACTGGGCAACATGAGATGGCAGGGTCCCATCCAGGACCTCAGGAAGGTCTGGGATCTGAAAGGAAACAGCTGACCAAAACAAAACAAAGTGAAAAAACTAAAAGAAAAATCATGACAGCTGCATTTGCAATAATTCTCATTGATAATAATATTATTGTACTTTTCAACTGCATTGATGGAAATCTGACGTTACTAACAAGAAGTCCCAATGTGGCAAGAAATAGGAGCAGTTGAATGACTAAACAGATATGATATTTAGATATGATAAAAATATTCTGAAAGGTAAAACCACTTCAACAGTCTGTTGTTCACAAGCAGACTTGATGGTTTGACCTGCTGCACTTGCATCAGGTGTTAGCAGTTCAAGTGGGTGCAGAGACTTTCAGTGTTACCTAAAACAAAGTTCAAATCAGCAGCTTTAAGAGTGGGTGCAGCGGAACGGCGCTGAAAGATTTCCTCATTTTCAATTTTTCATTGCATATTGCAAAAGCTATTTAAAACATTAATAAATGCATGCCGAGGTTGTCGGACAGGGCAGGTTAAATCAAAAATAAAATAAAATAAAATAATTAATAAGTTGTTAATAAATAAGGCACTATTTCCATTAATGGAATTTTTTATGTTTTTTGACAGAAACAAATACAGAATAAATAAGCAATAAATATCAATATCACCATATTAATTTTTTTTAATATACACTAATGCCACAGCTAATGATGCAACAGCTCACAGCTGTCATTTAAAGTGGAAAAAACTACCTATCTGAAATATTAGCTGTAATAAACCAGAATAACCCTCTGAAGACTGAATACTGATGTCATATGAAGGGCGTACGTCAGTGTTTGGTGTTTGTCTACCTTCAGGAAATAGGCTGGAGCTGTGCTGAATAAGAGGCTCCACGACTATCATAACTTGGACTGAAGAAGCTGAAGCCATGTCAAACAGAGCAGCTTCCCTAAAGAGGCAGAGAAGGGGGACATGTGGGACAGAGAAGGGCTCAGACAGCAGAACATGTTGACATTAAATGGAGCTCTAGCTAAAGTTCAGTCAGGAAGATTTTTTTTCCTGACACACTGATGTCATAGTTTATTCTCATATCGTCTTGTCATTCACATTTCTCACACATGCGCAGTCTTAATTTTCCTGCTGTCGTTGTCCGGGGCTGTAAATTGAGATATCAGCTATTCTCATCAGCTGGTCCAATAGCACAGGGACACACCTTCATTCTAAGCCAATGTGATTCTCATCAGCTGCCACCACCACCACCTGGACACCTATGAGGGGTTTATCTTGCTGCTGATCAGGTCAGATACCCTTGGATCTCAATCTCCCTGAAGAGTATAAGTTGCCAAACACTCTCTGACAGACTAATTATCACATATCACCTGCTGCAATAAACAATCATCTTTACCTCATTCACTTATCTCTCCTGTTCTTTAAGGTTAGATAAAGATAAGATAAGATAAGAAGATACTTTCTGACCACATTTGTCACAAGTTATTTTTCATAGACAAATTTAACCAGGGTGTCACTTAAGTAAAAACTTTCTAAAAGTTTTTTTAAAAACTGAAATGAAAAAACTAAAAAAAAAGTCTTTATGGAATTCATGCAATCCCCTTTCTGCAATGAATGAACAAAAACAATCTTTACTGAAAATGTCGGCGTACTAAACCATCCGTCAGGGTTTATACACTAACAGGAAGTTGCAGTTCACCTTCATGTGACACACAGGTCTGATTGTTGAAATATTTCACTAATGCACTTCTCTTCACATCGGACACGAGCACGATGAAAGAGGAAGAGCGGACAGGACAGAAAACGTGTGCGCACGGAGCACATGGTAACAAGAGTGCATGCTGGGTAAAGACAGGCAGATCAACTTGTCGCTTCACGCACCCTTCAGCTCGTGGCCAGAGTAGGTTGGGCCCCAAGACGATGGCGATGTTACTGGGTGTCATCTTGTTTACGGCCTGCTGCTCCGACAAGAGAGAAAAGAACTGAACCAGGTACCTGACAGGGAGAAAGCAGAGAAGATAAGTAGACCAGGGATGGAGTGATGAAGTCAATGAGGGGTATCATATGCCCTATGGTGCATAGGATGAAATTACCCAATAGATCACATATTAATGACATCAGATGAGAAATTATATATCAAAATGCAGACTTTGGCACTAGGTGGCACTATAGAGAAAGTCAGGGGATCACCAAAGTCAATTGATGATGTACACAGCGAGTACACACCTAAGATTGTTGTAATTTTCAGCGGGCAGTTTTCTCAGAAGTACTCTGAACTGCTCCAGCTTCTCTGTCAGGTCTTTTTCCCTGTGAAAAGATGAAGAGATCGAACTCAAGCAGGCGTGACAGTAAAAAAAGGGAAACAAATAGTGTAGATATAAAACACACCCTGCTGCTTTAAACCAGTCACCGTAGAGTTCAAAGGTCATCAGAGGTTCAGGAAGTTCTCTCAGGTAACACTTCAGAGCTCCTGTCATCACACATTCAGAGAGAAAAAAAATCATCACAGGTTGTGATTAAACAAGATGAGGCCATATGTTAATGTAATTACTGCTATTTTGTGTTGTTAGACATCATGATTATTAAAAATCCATGATTTTATCTTGGTATTTGCTGTTTCCTATAAATGTAAAGCTTTTATATTGCTGTTTGAAAACTTTATGGCACACAGGAAATTGCATTTTACATTACTGGAAGCTGCTCTATTAGGAACAAACAGAAGAGGAACCGGGTTTTGCAGAATGGGCCGTGAAAGTCTCTCTGGCTGACAACAGAAACTCCGCAAAGAGGAAATAAAAATAAAAGGAAAAAGAGATGGATTCATCATTACCGGCCACAGCGTGAGGGTCTATGCTGAACTCGCTGTGGTCGACTGTTTCTTGATCCAAACAGGTCTTCAGTCTTTTCACCACTGAGGCCGCCGCTGCCAGACGAAACAGACCCTTTGGAACAAGGAGTAGGAGGACAGAGATGGAGAGAACGGATGAAGAAAGTGGGAGAGCTGAGGAAAGCAGCGGCCCAGGTCCAGTGAGGTTCTAGTCATGGCCCGATGCAAAGAAGGCTGGGACCACAACCAGTGCTTGTCAGAAATACTTCACAGCCCATTAACATCAAGTCAATTTTTGTTTATATGGCGTCTAGTCACAGCAGAATCTCTTGGCATGTTCTAAAAGAGCAGGTTTCTTTATTTTATAGAGGTCCAACACTTCCCTCATTAAACAAGCACTTGGCAATGATGGCGATGAAACCGTCTTTTAACAGGCAGAAACCTCAGAGCAGACCCCGACTCTAAATCATTCTGCAAAGGATTACATGCTGCATACAAAAATTAATTGATTTGCCTTTATATTTATCCTTCATATCCCTGAATCAAAGATGACTGTACAACAAAATGGCCCAAGATAAACTGATAAAAACGTTATCGTGTTTCCTAAACTTAATCATTTATATAGTTTCTTTTCATAGTTTTATGTTAGTGGAATGACCTGATACCAGTCAGTCAATCCAATTGGCCCATAATTTTGATCCAGACTGAAATGTCTCACCAATTATTGGATGGGTTGCCCTGAAATTTGTACAAACATTCATGGTTTCTGTTTCGATTTATCCAATGGTGGGGTTTTTCATTAAATACCTTGACATTCCTTTTAGTCTCAGTCTAATTAATAATGGCTGACATACTTACTAACACAATAAACTGTATGGTAAACCTGCTTAAATCATGTTAGCATGCTCCCATTAGCATTCAATTCCTCGCTCAACTTTTCCAGTACAGCCTCACAGAGAAAGCAGCATAACTGAAGCCTTTTAGTCTTCTTTTCACACAACTGGGTACATTTCTTTGCAAGCATAATAATACTATGAGATATTTAATCCGGATGTGTATCAATGTACAAAATGCCCAGTCCTATATCTTTATATACAGTGTATTTATGTGTAAAAGTGCTAGTTTCTACAGCTGAAAATGATACAAATCTAGCGTCACCAAAACTGCACATTTTAAAAAGTAAACAGCCATGAGACACGGGACTTGGGAGTGAGAATGCAAAACAAATCATGTAAAACAGATCTGTGTGCTCGGGTGGTGCGTAGAGGCTTTGTGAAGCAGGTTTTACATGCGTATCAATCTGTGAAGCCGGTCGTCTCAGTCCTACCTCCTCTTTCAAGCCCGTTTTCAGCAGGATGTGAATACACTCCTGGATGGGTGCGGCGATTTCTCTGTTGCCTCGAGCCAGATGAGAGAGCAGAGGTTCCCCGTAGACCTTCTGGCTGGAGAGACGTGGCGGCTCTGTGGATTCAGAAGTACACAGGGGAGATAAGACAACGTTAATAACATCACACATTAAATACTACAACGACAGCACAGCAAATCAACGGACAGACTGGTGCGAATCTCACCTTTTTGACTGTGATTCTCTTTGAGCTCACTGATATTTTTGTTCAGGAACTCGTGTGATTTTCGGTGATATTCCGCTTGCAGCTCGAGGAGCTGTAGTCGGAGAAAAAAAGAGAGATCGATCTGAAAGACTGATGGGTATACTGGAGTCTGTGATTAGACGACAGCTTTATTGCAAACTCTCTGTGAGATGAAATTCTTATTATTCAGAGGGCACACTTAGAATAAAAAGATCAAGCCATCACAACTGCAACTCACGCAGACGAAGTAGTTTGCGTAGTCTTCTTCCTTACTTGCAAAGTGATACAGATCTGCAGAGTACTGGTCCTACAGAGACAGAAAAACAGAGGGGTCAGAGGTCAAGGCGACCAAACCGATGCCATCTTCAGTGCCTCAATACTGCACCAGGGTACCTTGATGCTCTCCAACCTCCTCCAAGCTTCTTCCACCTCCTCCCTGAGCCCATCCTGCTTTGCCTGGGGACCAGTGCTGGTTTGGCTCCTGACCAGACAGTCACACAGAAAATTTGTAACATGTGCATTAGCTTCTTAGATGGTGGATAGACCTGACCGAGGCTGTCACTCACCTGATTTTTGCATTGTTCCAGTCTGTTGTGAGCTTCGCAAACTGCTTCTTGTCCCTGAGAATCTCTGGTAAATCCTCCTAGAAGGGATAAAAAGCACAAAAAAAAATATTGTGTCACGTCCATACATTTAATTTCACACATGTGCACTTCTAGATTAATGCATTATGAGGGCATAAGAAGTAACACAAACACCTGAGAATACGATGCATTCCAACACAAAATCAGTGCAGCTAGCAGCGCATTTGTTGAGCTTGAACTACAGATTGAGAAGGCCATTGCTTGACCTATAGGATGTTGTATTATGTACTGCATTGTGTTCTTGTTATTTTGTCCACCACCTGATTAAGAACGTCTATACAGATAAATGTGGGGATGAAATATCAAACAATAACATTCACGTTCTTATTGGATCTTGAACCTTACCTACATTAAACATTTCTCCATTCACAAATCTCTCTGTGGATGTTCCGGTATGAATTTCTAGCTGTGGTCATATGAAGTGTGAAAATCAAAGGTTCTGTTAGTTTCTGTTCATCAACGCTCAGGACGAGACTCTCTCACCTCGCTGAGCTTGTTGAGTGGCTCCAGAACTGCCTTCTCCACTTTCATCTCAAAGTCGGTCAGCATGGTGGCCAACATCTTCTCCATGAAACAGCACATCTCCAGCACCTTCCTGCCACACACACACACACACACACACACACACGGTCAATATTATACACCTTTTGCTTTGATTGTTGTGTTTGTACTTCTTTTTCATATGTATTTATTCTTGTTTTTGTTAGTCTTTTTTATGCTATGGACACCTTGATGAGCTGTGTCCTTAGTAAAGTTTTGAATTTGAATATCGTATCCTCAGATGGTTGTCAGAACTAAAACTCTGAAAACACAGGAGGATCTTGCGCAGTGTGAAGAAGTTGCAACAAGAACTAAATATCAATATACCTATCAGAGCCTCAGAACTATAAATAAAACACAGACAGTCAAAGTAGACACACAAGCTGTAGACAGTGCGTGGGATCTGGTTTCATTTTCATCCAGAACTGAAAACTGTACTAAAGTCATGAGGTTTCCACATGATGGATGGATGGATGGACGAAGCCTGTCACCTGATAGGGGAATGTGCATCAAAGTCTTTGAAGCTCTCTGCCATGCTGGTGGACAGCAGCATCAGGGGGAGTTTCCTCTGTGGAGACAGAAGCAGATGTAACACCATCCCGCAACCAATCAAACGTTCATCTGACTTTGTCCAACAGCGGCAGTAGTTGCAGTACCATCCGTTTTTCTGCGTCCAGCCCGAGCTGACTCTGCATGCAGCCATGCAGCTTCTTGTGAATCACGTGAGCCGCCTTCCTGGCCGGTTCCACCCGCTGCTCCACCTTCATTCAGACGCACACGCAGTAAATCCTGATTGTTAATGTGATCTGTGGTGCCTTTGGTACATTTTCTAATGTCAGTTATGTATGTTTAATGTTTGTTTTTTTGTGTGTTTTCATGCAAAGACAATTTCTATTATAAGCTGTTATCGCTGTAAATGAAAGAAGAAGAAGAAGAAAAAAAAAACAAGTGGTGTGGTGCAAAATCAATAATACAATATCTGATGTGTTCTATGAATTTTAGTTAATGCACTTGGAACAACAAGGTTTGAATTGAAAAAACAACAAAATGCAGTTAAGGCTAAAGAGGAATCACTTGTTGATAAGAAGCCATTTATAGTAGAATTATAAAAGGGAGGGATGAAACAGAATTATCTCTATTTCTCACCAAAACCAGGTCCTCATGTAGAAGTTCAGTGGCATCTTGTGACCTGCGGGGGGGGGGGGGGGGGGGAGGAGGAAAACTATGATGTCAACATCAGGACCTTAAGCGATTAGTCAGTATTCAAATTATATCATTCTAATTTAGGGCTGCAGTTTACCTTTACTTTGAGTACCAGTTAGTTTGAGACTTCCTGTCTCAATTCCTCTATTTAGTCTAGACAATGTCAGATGTTTGTGAAAAGTGCCCACAATATCACAAAGCCAAAGGTGTTGCTGTGCAGCAGTTCAACACCTAAAGGTATTAAGTAATACAAAGAAAATCAGAAAATCCTCTCAACCATTCTCTAGTTCTCACACTGGAACTAGAGAATGGTTGCTGGTACAGCTTGAAGAAGACTCACAGGAATATTTTGACATTTTGGGAAACATGCTTATTTGTTTTCTTGCCAATAGTTGGATGAGAAGATTGATAACACCATGTATAAACCATTAAATATGGCTTATACATTAAATAATAAAACAGCATATTAAATGTATGTGCTGTTGGGACAGTTTGAGAAACAGGATTTTACAAGATGTTTACTAGCTGCTTGCTGACAAGGCAGACAATAATCAGATCATTATTAAATATAAACTATTTCAGATGATTGGGAGTTTAAAATGTAAGCACACCTTCTATGCTTTGAGCTCTCCACATATCTGCTGACAGTGAGAAGCCACATAAAGCCAACAACCTAAAGGGGGGGCTGCAGCTGTGGTTTTACTTCAGTACCAGCTCTGAGAGAGGAGGGAGGGGCTGCAACACACACAGCCGTTTAAAAGAAGAGGGAAGAAGACGAACAGAGAGGATAAACCCCGAAAAGACTCTTCTACAGTTTTGAAAAGTGACGCAAAAGGAAGCCTAACCCAGTTCACAAAGAGTTCAGATGAGCTTGAGAACTGTCCAAGGTGTGACAACCTGATGTTTCTAAACACAAGAAGGAGAATTCCCCAAGGTGTTTGAACCACACACCAGTTCTGTTTCTCTCTACTTACTGATTCTCATTTCAACTTCTTCCTTTGAGGCAGAAAAAGTGTTACCCCACAAAGAGTGAAACACCAGAGCATGTGAGCAGATGTGCAATGTGGGAAAGTATAAGTGTGTGGTGAGGTGTGTCTGTCTGTGTTGTTCAGTGCTCTTACAATGGAGGTAACGCCCTGACCACAGTGACAGAGAATTTACAAATCACTCAGAATCGATATGTTCTTGAACTACGGGGTATAAAATATGGTCTTTCACGGTGTATTTGCATGAACCCAAATTATGCAGTTTAGCAATCAGTTAGAAATAAATATCAAAATGGCGCTTAAGGAAAATGGAAAAGTCACACAATATCAAGATAAAAAAATCAGACAAACGGAAAACTGATATCTTTACAAAATGATTTTTATGGGTCATGACTTTCAAAGAGAAATCCACACAAGCTGGGGATCTGACCAGTAACCAAATCTTCTTCAGTAAATAACAAAGATGCATCATTACTGGTATACCTGTGTAATTTGTCAAAGAAATAATGCATTGTTTGCTTATGCTTGAAAATCAAACCTTGCTCTTTTCTCAATAGGTTTAAGTTGTTGCCATGGAAATGCAAAAATAAAAATGATTAAAAAAAAATGATAAATAGCAAAAGCCACCACTCCAGCATATGTTTCATGTAAATGCACAATTTGTTGACGATATACAAAATTGTTCTAAAGTCAAGCTCCAGACAAACACTTTCACTCTCAAATTAGCCGAAGTTGAATATTTTACCCAAAAATAAGAAAAGTTTTTTTTTTAAATTTTAATTCCAACTTACCAAAAGGCACCACTCTTGCATTTGTTTGCTGTATTAGCCAATAATCAAGACAAACTATTGAACAAATTTTGAGTTTTACCTGAAACAAAAGCCATAACTACAGTATATATTCTCAAATTATTTACTGGGGGGACAAAAAGTGACAAGTGTTTACTTGAAGGCCACATTGCTCTGCTGCAGATGCACGCTGTGGTATAGAGTCAGCATCGCCTGCACACACCACACACACACACACACACCTTTAGCCCTGCTGCAGTTTGCACCAAGAAAACCAAACTGTATGATGTGGTCGCCCACTCATCTCTGGCATGACGTGCACAGACGCAAACTCTGAAGATCAGAGGTATTCAAACTGTGTACCACATGATAAATAAACTATAAAGGTTTTAGCCATCAAATTGTTGAAATTTTAATCAACAATGCAATTAATTACTTTAATTGTGTCAAAATCACCATAAAAAGTACCGACCCTCATTTAGACAAACACGGCCTTCACACTGTGTACAGTATGGTGAAAATATAGGCCGACCACAAGCACGAGTCAGATGACCTGAATCTCTCTGACTTTTTTTTACGCACAGAAGTGCGTGAGGTTTCTCTCAAAAAGAGGAACCAGCGACTGTGTGCGCACCAGCTTTGCACACTTTTCAACACCGGGTTTGCAACTGTGAAAACGAGAACATGGAAACCAGAGGAGAAATTCAACATTTCCTCCCTGGCAGAATAAGGAGCTGAAATGAAAACCTCTCCAGTGCAGCAGGAGCTCCCACTGGCTTTGTGAAAATCCATAAAAGATAAATAAAGTGAGACTTTTAAAAGTTTTTTTTTTATGAGTGATCCATCCTGACGTTAACGCCGAGGGTCACTGCAGCTATAGTGAGACAATTACAGGAAGAGGGGAAAAGATAAGATCAGTTTATATGTAGCCGATATTAGGCAAGGGTGGTTTTTTTTTATTGCTTATGATTTTAACCTTTTCATTTACAAGAGGATTTTTTTTCTTCTTTCAGAAGTTACATGGTGACACTTTAAAGCATTAACGTGTATCTATTGCTGGGAAATTTAAATCAATTATGATTTCTTATCAGCCATCAAACCAAAACTCTCTCCTCCATCCGGTTGGGTTCACGTAAAATCTCGAAAGCTGCTCAGAGTTCCCGCGCACATGTGAGGGAGAACATACCCGCGTATATTACAGTCAATGTAACACCTATTAAAAATCAGAGTGGACATATATCAGACGCAAACAACTTACCTTGGCCCAGAGCTGAGCTGCTTCAGGATGCTCAGGGACTGCCGGAGCATGCTTGGCGGTGGAATCTTACCAGCTTCTCTACCTGACCTTCTCAGTCCTGCTCAGCCTCACTATATCCTGCCCCAACAACATCCACACAGGTCCAGCTGTGTTCCTTCATCAAGGATAGAAGGTGCAGAAGGTGCAGAGTGGCGTCTCTGCCTCTGTGCTTGTTGTCTCTGTGTGTGTGTGTGTTTGGGTCGCCGGTTTTCGTTCTCGTTTCAGCTCCGAGGTCTGAAACACAAGCTAGTGAATGAGGAAGTGTCTGCTGAGAGGGGGAAGAGGGTTTTTTTTTTTTCTTCTGCTTTAACTGTCAGACTATGATTTAACAGATAGCTTATAAAGAAACTCCACTACTGCACATAGTCATTTGGTGTTAACCCTGATATTATAGAGGTATAATAGCAGAACATTTGTTTTTTTTAAATTCAGTTTTCAAAAAAAGGTTTTTCCTCCAGCTGTATGACAGGAGACTTGAACATAGTAATAAGACATTTGAAGACTGATATCTCATTAAACATCCAGATTTGTGCTGTATTTACAGTGACATAGGCTCTAAACATGTCGGACAGGTTGTGGTTTATACTTCTGCGCCTTGTAAAAAGACCAGAGGAGGAACTATCAATGCTGCTGGAAAGGGGGGTTTTCTCTCAGTTTGACAATCTCACTATGCCTTACCTCAAGCCTCTATTTTCTTGTTGAACTCGGGCCTTCTCAAAATTATTTATTATTTGTCTTTTGACATTGTTCCACTTCCGACAATTCAGTCCATTACTGATGTTAACAAACCAACCAACGCCGGCAAAAACATAACCTCCTTGGCGGAGGTAATTACAAATAATAAGAGTAGTTTTTATCATTTTTTCACACTTCTTCTAATTGCTATTGCAGTCTATTCTTTGAGCATATCATGAAATTTGACACCCCCACATACGCCTTTTGAAAATATGATTATATAACATGCATTTAACAAATTAACCTTTTCTTACAGATTAGCTGTCTTTTCAAAATGTGTTGTTTTTACACATCCATGACTATAAAATTTGCATTTTGTCACGATTTGTTTCATTAAGTATATGTTTGTCCATAAGTATGTGGGTGAGAAAAACCATTAAACTTGATCAAGCTGCTGAAGGTATGATAGAATCAAACAACCAGGATGTGATGGGAGGAGCTCACCTGAAAACAACCCTGAGACATTTTAGTGAGTACTACAGTACACCCCAAGTAATGGTTCTGCAGATGCATGGACACAACCTGACTTCTGCTGCACTCTGGTGGTGGCAACAGCACAATGCATAAAACAGATGAATGCACCGTCTGTGTTTAAATAAGTGACATCATTGGTTCGTCAGAACGAAACCTAACTAAAACTTATTTAGGTGAGAAACTAAACAAAAACATTTGAATTTGCTAACAAAACAAAACATACTGACAGTCGTTCATTAATTATCGTTTATTTTTTAAAATGACTTCAAATACATGATGGAAAACTTGAAGAATTAACTTTAACGCTCTGGACACATTTCTCAAACTTTGCGGTTTCAGTAGTTTTGTTCTTTAAGCTACGTCCATATTATAGGGAATACTGTGTTCCTGATCAAGGCATCTCCAAATGCCCCACATACTGAATCACCGCTTTATTATGCTCACCTGTGTAATGTGCACCTAATAACCTGACTCAGTGTGGGTTCTTTGTAGCACCTTAATTAGAGAAGAAAGACAGTGAGCTGGTCTTGTGTAAACTTTTAAAGGCAACATAGACACAATCCTTCCTATAGAACCACAGAGGACCCCCATCAGAAACAGGGCAAGGCCACAGTTACCGAGTCCGTTTGAGACAATGCAACGACAAACTACAAATGCCTATTTCCAGACAATTCAAGTAATGTTCCTGATACTTTTAGTGGGGGAAAATAAAGATTTCAAAACACTTAAACAGCAATGACATGATTCAAATAAGCAAAGTGTAAATTTGGGGGAAATATCAATGAAAAAAAGAAAAATGAGCTGAATATTTTCTACTTCTTAGGTGTGTCTGTGGTGGTACGAGGATCGCCAAACCCATACTGGGATAAAACAAACCTGGTGGGAAAAAACCTGAATATTCGAGTCATGTTTGGATGGTGAGAACAGAATCTGTAGAATATTATACCAATGTCTTGTGCAACATATCCATAAATGTTCAACTACACAGTATAATTCCTATACATCAGTTTATCCTCCGAATCGTGTTCTTTTCTTCATCCGTCACCGATTTGCCTTACAAAACAGGTGAAATGGAAAGACAAGGTAAAGCATCAAAGAAATCCTCATGCACCCTCACTGTAATATCTGTCCAGTCATTACGTAAACCTGTATTAGGCAACCTTGCTTGTATGATGCAAAAAGGAATGGGAAATAAACTCAGCAGCTTCAGAATTAAAAACCGTGGTTGGGTGGGGGAGAGTAAAGAGACAGTGAAGCACTTGGAAAACCTGTGATTATTGAAGAAAATTAAGAGGCATCCCAAATGTTGCATTCCTCTTCATCCCGCTTTGCTCCACCCATTTTCCTGTCCGGAACACACCATCATGGTAGAACCTTGTCCCTCTGATTTGAAAAGAGGGACAGGAGTTCAGGAGCATCCCCTATATGACGCCACTCGAATTGATTCCCTCCACGTTCTTCTCCTCCTCCTCCTCCTCCTCCTCCTCCTCCTCCTCCTCCTTCCACATCTCCTTCACTTTGCATCCCTCTGAGACTGAGGTGCATGTCGAGGCTTTTTCAGATGGAGTACTAGTGCTTTCCTTTGCCGTCTTCGGGTTCTTTTTCTGATAAAAACAACAAGCAACATAGGGAACGGTGTGAAGTTTTGAGGTGCATATTTCCCTAAAATTGCTTGAAACAACCTCCAAGAAAAGCCACGGCGCTTAAAATCCTCCAGTCTGCTGTTGGAAATAATTACAATGAGAGGATTCTCCATTATTTGGTCAAAAAAGAAAAGAGAAAAAAAAGAGAGAGAGAGAGAGAGAGAGAGAGAGGTCTGCACACTGTTAAGCTCCTGGAAATAATATTGAATCTCTCTTACAACAAAAGCAATGTTTCGATCTGCTAGTTCTTGTTCTTCAGGATCGTGTCACAAACTTCTCCTGATGAAGGCAGTAATCAGTTCAATCACTGTCACCTGTTGCTAAACAGGAAGCAGGAAGAAACACCACAAGATGGAAATCTTAAAGGAGCAGTAATGTCAAGAGAAAAAAAAAATTTTCAGTATGCTAGGCAATCTATTTTCAAGCCTGGCATTCTTCATCTAATGTTAATTCCCTTGACATCCATATTGGCCCTCTTATTAGATTGTATATTACTGTTCTTATGTATTTGCTGCATAAAACTTTATCATGCTGTTTTATTACAGCCTTTCTAATTATTTCCTAAATGTGATAAAATGTGTTTTGTATTTGCATGTTACTCCTCCTTTAAGAGTGTCATCTTGTGGTGTTTCCTCCTGCTGCCTGTTTAGCAACAGGTGATAATGATTGAACTGATTACTGCCTTTATAGGCAGAGCAGTCTAGGCCAAGCTCATCATGTGAGGAATTCTTTGTCTGCTTTATTCAAAGGGAAGAATTAATTAATGTAACTTGAAAATAATGCCTAGATATATATAATATAATTCTTGCGCCTGATGATGTCTTTTGTAAACATCAGAAAATAGCCCCCCTTGCGATAATCGACTACAGGAACTCAATGGGGTGCCATGTTTTCTCTTTACAGTTATTAAAGTAAAAAGACACAGGTGTAACTCTGTGGATCTGGATCCTAACATGTAATTAAACACTTGCATCATTGACACGTATGACATTTATGAGGCTGTAATTAGCGAAAACAATCTCTTTGCTGTGACGTGCACAGGTGGCCAGACTCTCTGTACTGATGGCTCTGAAGATATTACCTAACACTTAATGTTAGTGGTTAGCAAACCAGTGTTAAATGTGCCCCAGTTTTTTTTTTTTTTTTTACAGAGTCACAGACCACAGATCTATTTAGTGTGTGTGTTTCGTGTGTTTGAGTGTTACCATGACTTGAGTTTGATGAGGTCGTGACAGAGGCGTTTTTAATTTGACTAATCCCAACCATATCAGAGGCTGCACTGAGTACGCAATGCAAGGTGGAGCAAGTGCTTTGCTAAACCAGTCGAACATGATCGAATGCTGTATTTGCAAGTGTTACATACCGTTACTGGTGTCCCTCTTTACACGCAACAACCCTTTAGCATTTATTGCATTTGGATTAATTGTCGTTCGTTTACGTAAAGTGTGCCCACGGCGGCTGCCATGATGACTAGAGTGGAGTCCACAGTCGTCACACGGAGCAGACCGCCCTTCCCGTCCTCACCGATTAAATTTAGCACCAACCGTTTGAAAATACCAGCTATGTTAGAATGAATTAATGTTACATGAATACTGATAGGTGTTTGTCCAGGAGCTCATCGACACTTCTCTAATGGCGAGTTTGGAACTGGAGTTCATTTATTAGCAGTTCCGAGTATCCATCCCTACTGGAAAAGCTTTAACTTTACAGAACTATTGGTTGTGTCAATTGATCCATCTTCTCACCTTTCCTGAGTTCGTCTCTCTTCCTGGCGGCGTCTTCCCTCTGCTTCTTGATGATGGCCAGTCTGGCCAGGTCGGCCTTGGCCTGGTCAGTCTTCCCCTCAAGATGGAGCTTCATGAAGCGTTCCTTTGATTTCTGCTTCTCTATCTCCTCTCTGACATTCAGAAAAATAAGGGCACACAATCAAGACAAGTAATGCTTATTGAAAATAAAAAGCCTGATATCTTCAACTATGATTTCATAAGACAGAATACAATAAAACAAATATAAACTATCCTTTCCTGAGTGACTGCAAAACCCCATTCAGACATGTAATCTGAAATATTCAGGAACATTTAATGCAGTTCCAAATGAGAACCAAATTCAAACTGGGACGTACCAGTTCTGCTTATTGGTCCCTATTGGACGTACGTAGCTACGTGCCAGGACCTGTCTATGTGACTACGTCATGTATTTGTCTTGGGGTCTCCGAGGCTGAGTGTGTCATGAGCTAGCGCTTGTAGCACCTCGCTAGCATCTCCAGTAGAGGCAGGGATAGCTAACCGTTACACAGTTCGTGATAGCAATGAAGGGAAAGCTGACCAAAAACAAAACTGAGGAGTGTCAGAGTGGTGATTATCCACAAATCCAACTTAGTGTGGTGTTTGGTTAATTTGTTGGTTTCCTTTTGTGATGTTGGTGCTGCCCCAGTGTAACATAAAGCACAGGTTCAATTAGCCCAGTTTGACATTCACGCATGTTTTTCTCGCTAGAGTGGATTTACTTCTGACTACAATGTAAATGTGTGATTCTTTAATATGTTCTAGAGCATTATTTTCTTCTTTAAATGCCTTGATTTAAGATTATAATCCCTTTTACGTTTGCTTGTTTTGATGGTTAAAATTACTTATGGATGAGGTGTTTGTTTATTGATAGTGTGGATAGTGTGTGATGTCCTTGACATCAAAGTAAAATATGGGACAAATAAAGATGTGTTTGTCACCAGAACACTAAAATTGTCTCTCCAAAAAAAAAACTAGCAGTTACTTGAATTAATTGTTCTCCATTGATCTTTATCTATCATTTAAGTTTTTTAAAAAGACATGTCTGTGGATCATATGTTTTTTGTATGTACATAGTAGTAAATAATAACCACTATTTACTTTGTTAATGTTCAGTTAACGCTTACAAAGAATAAAGATATTTTTGTTATCTGAACCTTTTTTTTAACATTTTTTTGACTCTTTTTTTTAAACCATTTTGTAATTGAAACGGGGAAATCTGAATCAATAAGCAGAATCGGAAATGATAATGTTGCATGTGTGAAGCGTGAGAATGTCTAGCAGTGTCTTGAAGGTGATCCCAGTAGTTCACTGGGATCTGCGTATGAAAGAGACTTGCGACACCCACCTCTCCCTGCGAGACAGCTCTCTGGGAGCACTGACGTCTAATTCAGTCACCTTCTTGCTCTTCTGAGACACACGGTTGGGATTCTCTATCTCTATCAGCCCTTCCACTCCACTCCTCTTTTTGGTCTGTGTGCAAAAAGAAACAACTTTGTAACATCAGTGAGACATCAAACCACCAGTACAGCGTAGGCAGAGGATTGTTTGTGTATTTTCTTTATCCGCTGGATGACTGGCCAAACATTAACAACATGCAAGAGTATTGGCAGCCGTTACAATGAAGTTTATGCTAAATTCATCACAGAAGGGAGAGAAATACCGCAGAAGGTAGTGCTAGGGACTAATCTAAACCTATACATCATTATTGAACTTCTACCATCAGCTGCTAAACCAAGTACTTACACTGCTAATTCATCCTTTTACCTATTCACTCACCCCAACTTCATCCTCACTACTGCTCTCATCAGACTCTGAAGAGCTCCCTTTTTCTGCTCCAGCATTTTCCTCCTGTAACATAAACATTAATTCACACCGGACCTCGTTTGAAGGTAACCCTATGTTTGCCATTCAGGTCTTTCACTCACCAGCTTCTTCTGCTCTTTCATTTGTCTGTCGATCTCTTCAGGGTTGCTGAATTGCTTCCCTCTGCCCTTGTGGCCCTTTTTCCCTGTAACAAAGTTGTCCAAGTAGTCACAGGAAAATCAAACATACCCAGCTATCTTTTAAGTTTGCCATTCGATAAGCAAACTATGTACTTAAATAAATTTCCAACAGAGGGGAACATTTACATTATGCTACATCCATACAAGAACATGAATAACTCTGTTAGAATATAATGAAATATGTCCCTAGAATAAATACTGCTTTGAGAAAGCGTTTAGCTGATATGGAGATGGCTGTTTCTTATGGCATTAAGTGGTACAGGTCTTGATGTTATTATGTACACCCCCTGCATGTAAACACATCCGCTCATCACCACCTCTGGAAGAGAAAGGTCGAATACAATTCAGACCTGCATTCAGAAATGCGCATTTTTAGACCCTATGCTGCTGTCAAACGTTAACAGGGTGTGAGGGAGATGTGACAAACGTGACGTTCAGAGGGCCACGGCAAGTGAGTGGAGTTTAATGGCAAACAGTCAGACAGATCGCCAGTGGATTCTTTAGCGGCACATTTGTGAAATTATCTGGCAACAATTGACAATCGCCATCTGGCAGTAATGCTAATAAATGTGTCCGAAGCAGTCTCCCAATTTACATGCCACTGGCCCTTGAGCACAAATAAGCAAATATCGAATAATTCCAATAGCTTTAGATGCTAAAATTACCAACAAGGTGTAAGCTGTGTTCATGTGAAGACAGTAATTAATTACCACCGGTATGTTAGCTGTTTTTCTTGAATAGCTCATACCCTGCTAACCTTTTAGCATGCTAAAAGCTAAGCATGTGGGAGTTCAAAGGGAATTTGTAGTACTTGAGCTAACAACTTCCTAGCTAGAATTAGCCTACTGAAAACTCTATAGTAACTTTACTTACCGCCTCGAGGCATTATAAAAAAGAAGTTTGTATAGATTATGCCCGGTGATATATGGCTAAATCATATGATTGCTGAACACGCGATACTGGTGGCTTTCAGTGGTTAAAGAAAAGGCTGGAAACTACTTCGTCTCTCCCGCTGTCAGCACTCAGCAGAACAAACGTCGAAACACTGCGACTCGCTACAGTCTGCGCTTGCGCAGTTAGGAAGATGTAACCAATCGCTACAGAGAATCTCCTGCTGAGCATTTCACTGATATGTATGCATACCAAGTAACTCGAAACTGTTCCATTAATTCATAAAAGGCCGTATCATTCACTGTCAGGGACTGTTCTTGAATATATAATTACCTCTGCCAAGGAGGTCTGGTGCTGGTTTGTTTGTTGGTTTATCTGTCTGTTAGCAGGATTACTCAAAAAGTTAAGACTGGGTTTTGATTAAATGTTTTGGAGAGGTAAGCATGGCCTAATGAGCAATCCATTCGATTTTAGTGGTGATCCGGATCAGCATCTGGAGCCAGAATATTTAAAGAATTCTTTATAAAAAAAATTTTTAAATTTTAAAAAAAACTAAGAAAGGGTCCTGTAAACATAATACAAAAACCGGTGACCACGCCCACTCCGTGAATAGCCCCAGTGGCCTAATGGATAAGGCACTGGCCTCCTAAGCCAGGGATTGTGGGTTCGAGTCCCATCTGGGGTGGTATCCTTTTCCCCGAAGAACCGACGCTGATTAACAATTAGGCAAGGACGATGGCTATGGATATAGAAAGGATATTACGCAATTAATGTAATAGATCCCGCAAACTCCGCTTATCTGTACGCGCGAAGTTTCCCTGCATCTTCGCTCTTAAGACGATTAACCGTAATGAAAACATTTACTTACTGAAATACTTAACAGGGAGAGAAAATAACATGCGGGAGCAGAGCATCAAACTGTGTATACTGCTGAGCGCATTGGCTGCATCAGTGCGAACTTACCGTGAGTAACGCTGCTGTATACCTTCATGTGACTGAAAACATTTTGAATCCACTATAAGTCAATTTAACCTGCTGTTGAAGAAGAAAGGAATTCATGATGGGACCTAGATCGATTGTATATAAAATTTATTCAGTTTGCTTTATATTGCTTTATTCTACTCTATTCTATTTACTAATTTGAAATTGACACATAAAAATAATACTTGAAGCAGTCTAACACATCAGTATATATTTTCATATTATTTTTAAACGAGTTTGTGCCCATTATGTTTAGTAATGCTTAATGCTTTCCCTGTTATGTACAAGATTACACCCCTACAAATACACTAACTCAGATTTAGTTACATTCTACCTGTATGTCCAAGTGACTACACCTGTCAGTGTCAGCCACTGTACTAGTCAATAAAGAAGAATATAGAATATTCATCTAACATAAATTGGTCAAGTAACAAATAAGGGGGAAAAAAGCTGCTTTTTTTCTTATAGCTCATTCTTTTGGTGTCATAGATTAATGATTATATAATGTGTGTTATCCAATCTCAACCCTGGTGATCCTCCTACAATGGTAGAGTCTCAAGAGGCCACTGTGTACTGGGATGCTGCCCAGAAAAGTGTGATTTTGAAGGAGGGGGTGATGGAGACAGAGGGGGGAGCCTACGGTTACTTCAATGACACTCTGCTCATGACTGGATGGGGCATCCTGGAGATCTGTGCAGGTCATGGAGGAATCTCTCAGGAAGATGAGACCACCTTCTTCCTGGCTGGGTACCTGGAAGGTTATCTCACTGCTGGGTGAGAGTTACAGGTTTTTTTCCAGTCTGATGTACATAGTGTGATTTTGCTATACTGGTCTTTTCTGTTTCTGACTGTCCAAGGAGAGCGATCCGCAAAATTGTGATGTGTGTGTGTGTGTGTGTGTGTGTGCGTGTCTCAGATGTCAATGTGTGTGAGCAAATATATTCTTTGTGTATTTTCCATCAGTCAGTTTGAATAAAATCAAAGAAGATCTTCAAATTGTGACAATTTACAACAATTAAACAATGCAGTGCAGTGCTTTTACTCTTAAAGGGTTGTTATCCATTTTCCTCTGGCTCACTGTCAAGGCTTACTGGGACACTCAAATTGAAAAGAGGCATCTTTAATGTTATTAGTAACACTTGCAGCTTTGTTCACTGCTATTATACTTATACTATTTTCATTATGCAAATGAAGCTGATACATTTTCAGAATATTTTTGACATCACTGAGTTGGTTTAATTAACTGGATTACATGTCTGATTACAACTGTGACAGTGTAGCTGGTAACTGCATTGCTGCTGGACTGTATTTACTTATAGTGCCATTGAAATGCTTTACACTGTTCTCATTGTTTCTCTTCAGACAGATGTTCGATCATTACTCCAACATGTATCCTCAACTCATAAAGGATGAGAAGGTTTTGAATCCCCTGAAGAGATTCTTAAGGTACAGCCTTACTATTGGTGCACGTTCATGGATTATGCAAAGATTAACTCCATGTATGCATGCAGTGATTGTTGCAACTCTGAATTTAGATGTGCTGAAAAATCAGGCAGCAGAATTGAGAGGCAATCAAATGTAATATTTAATAACAAACAGCCAAAAGAGCCTCTCAGCTTTCTGAATGATCCACAGCAAACAAGACCTGTGGGCCAAAGAGCAGGTGAAGCTGAGGAGATACACCGACCCCCTGTGGAAGCATCTAGGACTTATCCTGGCCCAGCTGGAAGGACTCCATGCTGGAGCTGCACAGTGGGCCAAAAGCAAACACAGAGAGGTGTGAGAATGTGTGTGTTGGAGGGATGGTGAGAGAGGTGTCGCAGCATTATTTAATTCTCTACCACTTGCTCTCTCCTTCCTGCTTAGCCTCTATCAGTGTTTGCCCTCCAGTTTCTGAATGGGGTAGGCGACCTCCTGGACCTCGTCCCAGCTCTGATGCCTCGCTCCAACTCCTCCACAGGGGCCGGTGGTTGGAGGATGCCAGGAATGGGCCACTGCACTGCTCTCATCAAGGTTAGGCCAAGCTCATTTGGCTCAAGCTGTGAGGGAGCACTCAGGAGGCCTCAAAAGAGGCCTAATTTGTTTGATTGTCAGCCCTTCTGCAGAGGGTTTCCTCATTTAAATGAGTGTAAGGATCATTTGGGAGGTGATATTTTCCCTTCGATCTACGCCAAAAAAGGAAGTGAGGTCATTGTGCGATGTAGTCTGAAATCCTACCTCATTAGATTTAAAATTTCCTTAAATCACTCAACTACAGGAACCTGAATTTACGTAAGTTACCTCCTGTATAAATGAAAAGCCTCCTACCTGTGCCCTGCCATAGTTTTTAACTCGAGTTGTCACAATTAGCAGTAATGTGTGAACTATTCAAAAGTAGTCTTCATCTGCCTCTGATTGTTGAAAGACATTATGACAGAAATGAAAGCTTTAATTGCAGAGTTTTACCCACAGGAAAGCAAGATCCAAGAAGAGATCTCATAAGTGTTTCTTTCATTTCTCCTTGACACAAATGAGCTATTTTAAAGATTAAGGTAAGACCAGAAGCTTTTTCTCCCACCTCTCAAATTCAACTCAGGAGACACAAATCTCATTTATGTCATTCATTTATGTTTACACTGATCAAAATAAGTGATCTCTCAATGATCTCGAATAAGTGAAATTTAAGTCTCTTGAACATGACATCCTATGTACTATTTGCATTTCTCTCATCGTAATCTCAATTCAATATCCATGTGTTTTATCTAAGTCTCAAAAACTCATGCTCTCATTATCTCACCTTTTCTCCTAAGGGGGTTTTAGGAGCAGCAATAGAGAAAGTGATCCCAGAAATATATACCATTGAGATCTCACCACTTTCTAAGAGTTAAAGAAAAGGCATTCCTAAGCAAAAGATTGTTCCTTTGGGTGTGGCTGTTCAAAGGGCCATGATGCATTTCAAATAAATATGGACATGTAATTCAAATCAAGACTTCCTCCTTAATATTTTTATTTACAAAAATTCTGGTTACAAACATGACAGACCATATACAACCATGCTTGTGCCTTAATGAGGCTGTATATATGTAGGCACAGTGGTGCTTTGAGCTAAATGTTAATGCTAATAAGCATTGCAACGTACTCACAATGACAGTGATGATGCATTGCATTTACTATGGTCGCCATCTCATTTTACTGTAGTAACATACTAGCATTTGCAATTTAGCACTGAAAAAAAGTAATGATGGAAATGTCTTAGTCTTGCACGTTTTTTAAAGAATGAATTAAAAGTTTTACTCGATTAAAGCTATTATGATCATTATTACAATTCAAGAGGGATGCTCTAATCTATAAGATCCTCACCACATTCTCTCCCCTTCTGTGTCTCAGGTGCTGCCAGGCTTTGAGAACCTGCTCTTTGGTCACTCCAGCTGGTACACATATGCAGCTACCATGCGTATCTATAAACACTGGGACTTCAAATTGTCTGACACTCACACCGCTACTGGAAAGATGTCATTCAGCAGTTACCCTGGTATACACACATGGTCTCGCATCCATATACAATATATATATACTGTATATATAGACGCTACAGTGCTCCCTGAGTACATGAACTAAATTTTTCAATAGTAGAGTCTGTCATCATCCGAGGTGAACAGCTTGTCCTTAATCCACACAGTTTCATTTTCATCTTGGAAAATATAAACACTGACAACAACTTAATCCAAAATGTACTGAAAGTAATTCTTCTGCTTAGCACTCAGCTTATTCTGTGATGAAGAAACATCCACTGCAGTGCGTGTAGGACACCAAAACAGAACTGAATGAAATGTATTCCCTCCGTCAAGTCAGGGGAGGATGAGTAATTTTGTGGGCAAAGATTTACAGAGTGGCCCAGGCCATAAAAATCCTCTTACGAGCTCCATTGCTATCAGAGCACAAACACTATTTTTAGAGGCCGGCAGGGCAAGGATATCACTTTACAATTTTAAAATGAAGAGAAGACATACACTGCTGCTACTGGAGCTGTGTGACCCCTGCAGCCATCTCAAGCTGCTTTTTCTCAGACAATGTGAAACATTTAACACACACACAGCAGATCAGGGCCAACACAACAAGAGAAAATGCAATATAAATACTGGTTTACTCCTAAAGGTAGGAGTAGAAGAAGGGATGGTGGAAATATTCTCCTGCCAGTGATGTTTATTATTGATAGCAGCATCAGTATGGTACATTTATTATTAATAGTAAGAGAAGGATTGGTAGTAATAATATTCCTGGTAATGGCAATATAATGGTAGTTTCAGGAATATTAGAAGAATAAGATGTAGAGGTACTGTTTCTACATGTAGTTGTAATAGTAATACCAAAGAGGTAGCAAAAATAGTAAAACAAAATGTCAATCAAGACGCCTAAAACTCACTTAATGACATCATTTTGGTTTTGGTGCTGTTCTGCTCATTTTCTTACTGTCAGACAGACACATGCTGTTAATGCTGTTTCCCGTCTTTATGCTAAGCTAAGTGTTATGTGCAGTTCAAAAACAGGACCCAAATGCAGACAAGGGCGAGACAAAAGATGAAGTTAACAAAAATTACTTTTAATAACTCAGGATAAGCAGGCGCGATGTATAACAAAAAAGCCAATAAAGTCCATAAGGAACTGAGAATGCCAATGATATTATCCACAAAGAAAATTCCAAAGAGCAGGGGAAATCCAAAAAGATATATAAACTAACAAAAACCACAATGAAATAACTTAGAGGGGAAACCATGGAGAAATTCAGGAGATAACAGGAGCAGACACAGGGCAAAGCAGACAAACTGACAAAGAGGGTAAGAAACACATACAGACTAAATACAGACAGGTAACGAGAGGAGATGGAGAACAGGTGTCAGGGAGGAAGAGACAATCAGAGACAGATGGGAATGATCAGGCAATCACAGTGGAGGGAAAATGAAGAAGGAAAAACTTAAAGGGGAAGACATGAGGAGGATACAATAATAAACTAACATAAGAACAAACACAAACACAGAGGGAAAGGGAGCGAACAGGAACTAAAAACACAGACAGAAGAACCAAAAGGGTAAAACAGATCACAAGAAAATAAGACAGGAAGTGTAAAACAAAGGACACGACATGGAGAAGTAAACCTGCAAAAATAAAACAGGAAATGACAACTTCAATACAGAACCATGACACTAAGCTAACCAGCGTCTGACTGTTTTTACTGGGCAGCTATGAGAATGTCATTAATCCTCTTACCTGACTTTCGGCAAGAAAGTCATTCCCAAAAATGTGGAATTATTCTGTCAGTAGCAGGGATGTAAGAATTGGTTTATTCATAGAAACAATTGATCATTACCATTCATTTAGAGTTGTGTTTGTGTGCGCCTGGTGGATATGATATTTGGTTCCACTGCGTTCATCAGCTAAAAACTTCTTCCTCTGTCTCCTGCTGCTGGTCAGCCTCTTTGCAGAAAACAGTTGAAAACACATGAGAACAGTGACAGGGATTCACATGATCATTTGTTTAGAATGAAACTTTGTCATCTATATTTAATATCGTCTGGATATACTCAACTAAGCTAAAAGTGCCTCAAATTGTTTTCTTCAACAGTACTTCAGTTTAGGTTTTTTCCACTACTGAGTCATACAGCCTGCATAGAACTGCTGTAGGCTATAGGCAAGAGCAAGAAATGATGTCAACACACCCACTAAAACATTCTGCTCCTCTGTCTCTTCCCTCCCTTTGCCCTATATGGTTCTTCCTCGTCATCCTCCTCCAGGCTTCCTGATGTCTCTGGATGACTTCTACCTTCTTGGGAACGGCCTACTGATGACTCAGACCTCCATCGGTGTCTTCGACGTCTCTCTGTTCTCACAGCTAAGTCCTCACAGCCTGCTGGCCTGGCAGAGAGTACGCCTGGCCAACAACCTGGCGCACAGCGGAGAGGAGTGGGCCCACATCTTCTCCAAATACAACTCAGGTGAAATCCTGCTTATGTGAGTCAAGGCAAGTGGTTGAGATGGGATTTTTTACAAAACCAAAGAAGAAATAGTAACACAATTCTCAGATACATGAAAACGGAGCATTGTAGCTGAAATCCCACCAGATGTGTCAGCAGGTGACATGATAAAAGTTGTTTGCTCAAATCCATTTATTTTGTACGAGCAAACCTTTTTATCAGGTATTTTAAAAATAACAAGCTTGAAAAAGCAACTTCTAAGTTTTGCCCCAAAAGCAAAAAAAAAAAAAAAAGATTGACAAACTACAGATGGACCCTGACTATTGAGTGCCAGCTGACAGTGGCCTGCCTCTTATCAAGTATATTAGACTTATACAGATGTGTGCAGATGCAAATAAGCAATCCAAATAATTTTATGCCATTAGTGTTCTTTTGCCATGCATGAAGAGATATATTTTTGCACAAACGTCAGATATATTTCCCACAGTTATGTTTGAGAGGATCTCTGCACCTGTAACTGAGAATATCCACATAGATAATGAATCCAGTTGAAAAAAGTAAAAATGAGTGTACAATAATTATTTGGTGATTTTTTTTTGCCTGATGTAAAAAGCTAGAAAAAAAGCTTCTGCATCAAACCATTCAAAATAAACTGCTAATTATTGTTGACACATATCAAACTCCATGCAAACTATCCATAATTATCAGCTCTATATTTGACCAGATTTTTAACAATCGAACAATAACTAAAGACCTATTAGTCACTTAATCATTAAGATATTCTTTGCTTGGTAAGACTAAGAATCGACCACCATGCTAGAGGTGTACTGTTGAACATCTGTGTTTTGAGTGAAATGCTAACGCTAACTTACTAACATGCTCACAATGATAATTCTAACACGCAGGTATGGTCCTGTTTAGCAGGGACATTTTTATCTGATGACGCAGCAGTTGTTGAGATGTCTCTCTTGAAACCACATGCTAGCCTCATGATAGTGCTAGAGGAAAAGTTTGAGGATCACCAAATGCATTAGCATCCATCTTCTGGGAGCATGAATGTATTTTCAAAGTTGTGTCCTAATCCAATATACAGTAGAAGATGTTGAGATTAAGATAAAATAAGGGAAGCTTTTGACTTGCTGGTGGCACAGGATAAGTCAGGGGCTCACCAAAGTTATAACATATCATCCTCAGGAGGACATGAACGAGTGTGACAAATGTAATGGCAGTCTGTCCAAAACATGCTGAGATATTTCCATCCCGATCCAACAGACCGTCATAAAAATACAACAGTCAAACAAACAGGTGAACACAGGAATGTGAGGCACGTCAACAATAATGTTATTGTACTTCCAACATGTTGTGTTATGTCATGTGTTCACCCATCTGTTTGTTTGTTTGTTTGATGCAAGATATCTCATAAAGCTGTCAATGGATCTAGATAATATTTTGGGTAGGGATGGAGCCCAGGCCAAGAAGGAGTTGAGGCAGATTATGGGTGCTGTTGTGGTTAGGATTAGAGTTACACAACCCTTGTGTGTGTTAATGGGCCGCTACTTCGGTCTTCCAGGTCATGGTGCTTTGGGAAGGCAGGGGAGAACAGGACAGAGTGTTCCTCAAATAATCCGTCAGCAGCCTGTGTTCATAGCTTGCTGCAAACTGCTTTGGTAGCCGGCAGACAGTAAACACACAAGTCTTTACCTCTGTCTGTGTTTCCTTTTCATTTTAACAGGTTAGGTTAGAGATTATTGTCTGTGCACGTCAGTATCTCAGGAGACAGAAGTTCACCTTGTTCCTTACATGAGGAGATACAAGACTGTGCATGTTGGTTTTCCTGTGCTAGTCTAGAAACAACTAGATTTAGACTAATAATGTGATTTTCTGATATTGTTCTTTTATTAGATAAAGCCGTCACACTTTCATGACTCATCATTTTGTATGTTTTCTGGCCTTATGTTGGTTTTACATTAATAATAATGCTCCAAAGGTTTTGCTAAGTTTTTATCTTGATTTCCTTCCTTCTAGAAAGTCAGGAGTTTATGCCAATACTGTACCAAACCACTTGCGGAGACTTGATGGAGAGATATGTAATCTATCATACTGAATTGGTTTGTTAAAGGATCTGTTGACGGTGTTCGGAGAATCGTTCTGCTAAATGTTCCTGTTTGGCAGACAGCTCCAGAAATGTCAAGCCAGCCTCCAGGCGTGGTTCTAGGAATGGCAGTGTCATTCTGTAGGTTCTTCATTTTAATAACTATAATTATTTGATTTATTACAGTGACATTTTATAGACATTCATGGTCCCAAGAGGATGAAGCCTACAGAGTTTGAAGTTGAACTTTGTTATTGGTCCACTACTTTGGTTTATTACCAAATACTAATGAGCGCTCCTGTCTGAATGCGGCTGCTGGTTTACCTGCAGGGCAAATGACTCAAAGGCTGTCTGTACTGATTGCAGCACCAACACTCACCTTCCCTGTCAGCTACCAATGTGGCATTACACCACAGGGACAGTGCACCTGACTGTTGGACAATGAACCAAGTTCACTTTATCTGCAAGACGAATAATTGTCTCATTGTAAAAGATAAGAAGCTTGAATTCCAGATTTGCAGAGAACTGTGGACAAGGCCTGAACTATTGAAAAGTTCATTGAATGCAAAGAAGCACTGCCTAAAATAAACTAAACAAGCATACATTTATGTACAAAATGTGTAATTATGTGCAATTATGTGTAATGTATGCAATGGCATATAATACCAAGATATACAAATAAATATGAATATATCCCTGACACATTTGATGACCATGTCATAAAACTGCTGAATTAGGCTGACTCCTCTGTTGGTCTAATTTAGCCATCGCTTTGGAAAACGGTGAGCAGATATGTAAAATACTGTATGTGTCATATGTTCTGAACAGGCTAAAACATGCCCACTCAAAACATGTAAGTCGTATTGGTATAAAGTGATACAGACCTTCAAACCCCGTGTGGATTTTCTTTGTGTGAGGCAGGTACATATAATAGCCAGTACATGGTGGTGGACCTGAGCAGGATTTCTCTGGGTCACAGTATCAGGAATGGAGCTCTGACTGTGGTGGAGCAAATTCCTGGGAAGGTGATGCACTCGGATCAGACTCAAGCTTTACGCAGAGGTAAGAAACACACACACACACACATACCTATATATCTGTTCATACTGGTTTTTCAGGTTTATCCAGGATGTTTCGGCGGCACAACCTCCACCTTTAGTGTGCTACATTTTCCAGGTTATTGGCCATCCTACAACATACCGTTCCACGTTGAAATCTACAACCTGAGTGGGTTCGCTGTAATGTGGAAGAGATTCGGAGAAGACTTCTCTTATGACCTCTGTCCCCGAGCAAAAATCCTCCGCAGGGACCAGGCCAAGGTGTCTGACCTCAGCTCCCTCAAACACATCATGCGATATAACAGTAGGTGCATCATTAGGTCCTGCATTCCTTATATTAAATAATTTCCTGAGCTCATAGGGCTTCAGGGATGTGACAGAAAAAACACACAAATAATTTGGGATATTGTTTTTATTTTCAGACTGCAAGCAGCATCACTAAAAGTCAGACTGGTTCTGTTTCAGACTACAGAAGAGATCCCTACTCCAAGGGCCATCCATGTAAAACCATCTGTTGCCGTAACGACCTGAGACCAAGGAGGCCTCGTCCAGCCGGTTGCTATGACTCGAAGGTCAGGGGTCATCAGTGTCACATTAGTACAAGTTTTAGTTCAGTGTTGAAAATATGTTTTTCAGGGAAGAATATAAAAATGCTATTATAAAATCATATACTGAATAGCTTTTAGGTGCATTTATGTGTTTTTGATTTGTTTTCTGTGATAATAATATTGTCTTTGTTTGTTATTAGTTATTGTCTTTCAGTCGTTCCTGTTCCCAACTTCCTAAAATGTTCATAAAACCTGGGATAATGTTTTATTTTCTGTTTAGTTTAGTCATTCAATCATTTAATGAGAGGGGCGCTCAGCAGAGCATATACAGTACTGTATCTCTGCCAAGGCCCAACAGCCTTGTTAATTAAATTAAACCAATTCCAATCATTAACCTAACCTAATAAAGCCATATCATGACTGGCTGACTATAGCTGTAGTGTATTGTGTTTGTGACAGAAATATCAGCAAACAACATACTGAAGTCATGGATCCACCCCAAGTTTCATGAAAATCTGTCAAGTAGTTGATGTGATATTGATAAAAATGCTGAGAAAACCTCTTATCTTGTTAAAGAATAGTGAAAGTAAATGCATGCATCTACCCCTGTCTTCTGCATCCTCTCCAAAATTTGATGGTTCCCTCCTTGGCACACGCCCAACCCCTCAACCAAGTTTCATCAAAATCCGTCAAGTAGCTTATGTGTAATTGAAAATAATAACAGTCAAAAAATCCCAATTTTGTAATCTTCAAAAAAGAGGGAATTTTTTTTTTTATCTGCCCCTTTATCTGGGTCAACTCTGATGTTCAGTGGAACCTTTCTTGCCCAGTCCGTCTACCAAGTATCATCAAAATCTGCCAGGCAGTTTATTATTTCTTAATTATTTAGCATTAACACTGGCCTGACTCTGCAGGCCAATCAGGCCACTGGGAGTTTTCCTGGTGCTCCCAGTGGCCAGTCCAGTTCAGGCCTGTCTGGCTCTAGATTCAGAGCTTTCTTTAAAAGTCACACTTTCCTTTCTTTGTGCGCACTTATGTCACATGGTACAGGTGACAGACTACCAGATGGCTGTCCAGCTGGTTGCAGAGGCAATAAATGGCCCCACGACACAGGGAGGCCTGCGACCATTCTCATGGCAATCCTTCAACCTCTCGAATCATCAGGGTCTCCCTCACACCTACAACTTTCCCTTCGTCACCATGAGGCCCAGACTGCGTCGACCATGACAGATGACAGAGACAGCAGATAGTACCCATCCAAGTAGAATAGTTCATAATTTCCTATTGAAGGTATCAGGAATTCTAATATGTTTTGTCACAACACTGAATTTTGTTTTGGTACACTTGGGCTTACTGGGCATAATGTAAAAGTCTGGCTAAATATTTTTAAAATGTTCCTCTAATTGTTCAAAAATACAATTGAAATGTAAGAATAGTTTGAATTTTCTCACAGAGAACACTATCCTAATGGAAAAATAGTCATTAAGGGGTTAAATACAGACATGGGGCAGTCTGATTGACTAAGTGATTGACTTTTCCATTGTCAATTATGAGGTCCATTTAAATTTGATGTCACAGTCATTTAATTTAATACCAGCTTGAGATAGAAGGACACCAGCTTGATTGTTTGTTATTAAACTATTAAAGAATCCATTAGTGCATAATTTTAAACATTATTTTGACATCAGTTAGTTTGTTTTCTGCTGAGCACCAGCCGTTACACACATTTGTCTGATGTTCCTGTTGGGATTACTACTAATCTTATTTGTCATAATTCATCTCAAAGTGGCAGCATTATGATAGTGTATTCTGAATTAGCGCTGTGACAATATCAGATTTTTACTACATGATTATTGTAGCCAAAATTATTCTAGATAACAATATTTCTGAAATGTCCATACAAAAATTAACAGTCAGACAAATTTCTTTTCAACGTTGTTTCTTGTGTATTTTGTCACTTTTCTGGCAAATAAACTACCCTCAAAATATGAGTGGAGAGAGGTGGAGAGAGAGAGTCAAACTCTCACTGTGCAAAGGCAACTAAAAGAACAATGACACTTAATAAATAGTGAAGAGGCAACCAGATTAACCTATGAACAAATATTCACAATAACTCATATCTGTGTTGGATTATTTACAGAATATTATCATATGTATGCTGTAATGAACACAGTATCAACATTACATTTTTTTAATATCAGAGCTTATGTCAATACTGGGAGGCTAAAGATCATGGACTTATCTGCAGTGTTTTCACAAACTGCGTAAAAGTTTGTTCTACAATTATTTGGATTTTCGCCATCAGGAATTTGTGATTTTTTAAATTAAATACTAATTTATTTGAAGCGAAGAGCAGGTGTGCTTCCTCTGATTGCCTCTGGCTGTGGGAGCTAAGCTACAGTCAATACTTGTGAAAAAACACCCAAAAGTAGGGATAGCGGCACTCCAATGATATAGATGCAAGACTTTGTGCTCTGGTATCTCTTTCCTCCCTACTTTTGGGTGTTTTTTCAATACTAATGTATTTGTTTGTTGTTTTTGTTTTAAGGTCTATGCAATTTTGACTCAGGTTAAGTAGTGTGATGAATAATTACGTGGCTGACGTCATACAAATATTAACAACAACAAAGTCTCATATGTTTTAAATTGAAGTGCGCATGCTCCTTTTATTAGTATTCATCGCAGTTTTAGAAAAACTACTGGACCCAGATGATTTGTCAAGTTGATCAAAGAGAACAAGACCAAACCCGGAAATAAGGAAACTTTTTCTTTCAAAACAAAGTCTTTTTAATTCATTTAAATTCACTTCAAATAAAATCATGCGATTACTTGCTCACCACGTGATAAAGTAGGTTATTCTCCTCATTAGTTCTAACATATATATTCAACCTTAGCACTTTAGACGAATTCACTGCATAGTACTTTGGTTTGAAGAATGTTTTATTTTGTTTAATTACCATTAAGACTGATAATACATTTGACCCAGTAAGACTAAATCACAACAAATAGTGTAAAAAAATATACATATACTCTAACAGTATTTGTGCAGATGATATAAGCAGACTATACTACATTTTGGGGTTAGATTTGCTGCACACAAGCCCCACATAAATATTATTTCAAAACTACTTTCATATATTTTGAAAGTGCATAACGGATATAGTGCTCCTGACTTCCGGACACTTCACGTGGCTGATGAGTTTGTGCGAGTTGGGGGCGGAGCGTTCTCGATTGGCGGAGAGAAAAGACACAGCCAACAGCGGACAAGGAGAGACGCCTTCACTCATCTTGACTTCGCGTGTGACGCCGGTTTCCTAATGGCAACGACCGCGGACGACCAGCGGGAAGCGGCGGACGTCGCTGCTCTGTCTTCGCATCATCCTCGCCACAACGGCAACAACAACAACAATAACAACAACAACAACAAAGACAGTGAGGCGGGAGAAAGCGCGACCTCAACCGCCACTACAACGACAGAGCCCGGCGGGACGGAGACGCAGAGCATCGGTAATGGCTCGGTCATTAACCCCACCGGTGGGAGTAACGGAAAGTGGGTCCGGCTGAACGTCGGCGGGACGGTGTTCCTCACGACAAGACAGACCCTCCTCAAGGAGCAAACTTCGTTCCTGTACCGGCTGTGCCAGCAGCAGGACCTGCACTCAGACACGGTGAGTCCGGTCAGGCGAAATATTGAAGTTATAACAGTCTTCTACAGCATTTACTAAGATAATACTTAAATGTTTCTAATTAAAAGTCTAGCTCGTACATTTGTTAGTTATTTTGTGTCTCAGTTTGCCAGCATTGACTATCCCCTACACACACACACACACGAGTACCAAATAAGTTTTATGTGGCGATAAAGCTGGAGAAAACCCACAATAACATTTTATAGTGTTCCTGCAGTGACTCATAGTTGCTCTGGTAGTGAGTTTACATCGGTGTGTTTTTCACACACTGATAACATTGTTAAACCCTGTGAGATTCTACTTTTGGTTTGAGTAACATTTCTTTTATGCCTACAAAATATATCACTATTATTTATTTTGATAGGGATATTTGAACTACGACCCGATTAAAGGCATTGGCTCAAGTAGACAGTTTACATCGGTGGGTTTTGCACCCTGTGATCACATTAATATTCCCTTAGAGGTGGTTAATGAGACACGTTTCTTTTATGTATAAAAAAATATATAGCACTATTATTTATTTTTATTGCACATTTGAGCCAATGGCCACTTTTTGATCAAATGTGAGTGCAGAACTGTGCATGGAGTAAAGCCTGCTTTTAGCATTGATGATAGAAAATCAATAATTAATACAATGCCAAATAGTAAAATGAAATCTCATAATTTTATCACAGTAGCTTTAAATGGACTAACTATATTATAGCCTGCTTTAATTTATTAGTGTGAAATACCCTAAACCTATAACTACAGCCCTGTTCAGGTGTGGAAATGCAGCTCCAGTGCAGGCATACAGCTGTCAAATGATGGTATATGTGCAGTAGGAGGCTCCCACTCTCTCTTTCTCCTCTTTGTGTGTCTCAGCATCATTTTGTGGTGTGAATGTAGCTTGGGTCAGATGGATGAACACGTGCCGTCTTCTGCAGGGTGCTGCACAGTCAGTCGCTGTACAGCTGGCATCTTATGGAGAGAGAGAGAGAGAGAGAGAGATATGTATTCTGTGGCTCCCAGTCACATGTGCATGGAACACACTGGTAGGGCTGGGAAGTGTAATGAATGATGCAGATTTCCATTATCTTGCAGTCTTTGATATGCATGTGTGTGAGAGATGAGGGTAGGTCTTCCTTGTGGCTCAGCGGCGTCTGTAAAATTAAATTTTTTTGCTGTCAGGTGATAATCCGAGTTTGGAAATATTCGCTGTTTTATCAACCTTAAGAAAATCAGCCATAGGATGCAATAATATGGACAAAACGCTGAATCTGTGTATGCACTTTTATACAGTGGTAGAAATATAAAGGTATGGTTTTGGTCTTTTTTTGACAGGAAATAAGTACATTTTAAGCAGCAATGCAAAAATGCACTTATTAGCTTTTCAAATATGAATATTTGCTCGTCTTCATACACAAAATAAGATTTCACAATTTGCTCCTGCACCTTGAGATTGGCACTTTTTGTACAGGTGATATATAATAATAATAATAATAGTAATAATAGTAATAGTAATAATAGAAATAATAGTTAGTTGCAGCCCTAGTCACGTCAATTAAGGCTTTTTTTTTTTTACCCCAGTATCACAAATCACCAATTTGCATCAAGGTGATTACAATCTATAGACTCCTTACAACATGCTGTATTCTTAGACGCTTGGCTTGGATAAGAAATCTTAACTAAATAAACGTTAACAGAGGAAAAACAAATGAAAGAACGGAGATTCCACGCTCAAGTTTTTTTTTTTTTATTCAACTGAAAAGCTGTATATGCGTAAAATAACAGCTTGTCAATTAAAACTGAAACAAAAATTCAGCATATTCTTTTGCAAAAATCACACAAATCCTCTGCAGCTGTTGATTTACGTCACGTATAATGCTCCAAAATACCCAAAGACACTAAACCACAGCAGAAACCGGTGGCAGAATATCTGACAGTCATCCCACAGTGTACGTCATCATATATCACCAAATCCTAGGCAGCGCATGTATCGCTGTTATCCAGTGGCGGGACTCAAACAGTGTCGCCTGTCGCTGGGTTTGCAGAAGACAAACCTCAGCAGATGAACATGTCCTCCTGGAGCTGAGGTGACTTAAGCCAAAAAAAAACAACCACAAATTATTCGGGAGGTTGTTTTTTTTTTTTACCTGACAGCAGATCCCCTGCTGCAACCACAACGCTCTGTGGAAGAAGAAAGAAAAAATATTCCCATGTGACCTTCAGCCGCGACCTGTCAGCAGCTCCCTCTGCACTGCCTTGAGACACAGTCGCACGCCGAATCTCTCTCTCTCTCTTTCACACATGCACAAACACACACACCTGCAGTGCATCTCTTTCCCTCCCTCATCCCCACTCTTTTCATCCCTGTTCATTATCACCCTGTCCTCTCCTCATCCTCGCTCTCAGCAGCTGACTCACTGTGTAGCGCCTCTTTGTCCCGCATGTTTGTCCTTTTCTCATCTGCATCTTGTTTTCCTGCTCTTTATCACAAACTCTTGAATCTTGAGAGACACGGAGGGACTTTACTTCAGTGTTCTTGTTTTTTGGGCTCTGTCACGTTGTTGTCATGTTTAAAAAAAACTCCGAGCGAGGCTCTGAATCGTCTGTGGGGTGTGACCTCTGAACTGATAGGTGGAGTGTCAAAAACTGCCTGTTGTCTTCTAAAGCAGCCATCTGAGTTAGCATTCAGTGTTTATTCATAATTACAGGGTGCACCATAGAAAGACTCAGAGCAAGCATTTTCCCACCAGAGATGTTTTAGGTTATTATGAGGGATTTACCAGTTGATCCTGGAGACATGTATCATCTGTTGTCTGTTCGATTTCTTTGCATATTACCCAGAGATCATGATGGTCAGAAATAAAAATGAATCACCGGTCGCTGAGCAAAAATGCGTATGCAGCAGAGGTTGTGAGATGTATGCAGAGCTGCAGTCTAGCAGCCAAAGGAAAACGTAGTTTGTATTTATTCAGTTTAGCCCTCAGAGGCTTCATGATGATTACGCATCACGTTGCTTTGAATCGGTAAAACTCAGAGATGCTCACAAGTCATTTTCAGCAAGCAAATTCAAAGCATTTACTCCTTCATCATGACTCCCTTAGCATCATCAGGCAGAATGGCACATCACAGAACCCCTATATGCACCCTAGCTGCACATCACAGTAGAACATTTAGCATTCTTCATAAAGATTTGAAGGCTGGGGGGGGGATAAAACCGACTGCTGTGAGAAAATGGAGACAAAGAGTTCATCCTGTAACACAGCTCTCCGTGCACTGACGGGAAAGAAGAAGAAGAGGGAACAACAGAATCATCCGATATCATTCCCTCTGTCCAAACATTCCACATAGAGGAATGAGAGGTCCAGTACCTATAGGGAATGAAAGAGCAGGAAGAAGATCAGGAAGCCAGAACTATGTGTTGCAACAAAACACTCATCTCTTTAAAATATTCAGCAAACACCAAGCTAATGCCGTTAACCTCATCGGCTACAAAGCAAGCTAACGTTAAATAATTGATGTTGAGCTAAACATGCGTGCTAACATGTCCACTGGCTCTAAGTTTTCTTTCTCACTATTCAGTGACTCGCCTTTCTGGTCTGTTTGGACCTCGTGTGAAATAATTATAGCCAAGTGTGAAATGAGACGGCGTGTGTGGGTGTATGTGAGCTCACTCACCATCGAGCTGCTGCTGCAGCCTCATCAACGGGACGAAAAATTGCACCATGCCTGTAATGATAGCAGGGGAGGGAATGACATTGTGACTGCATTTGTCAGACATTTGCTTAACATTAAAGGGCCAAAAAAAAAAAATCAAGATCCCTCACAGTCCTTAATCTCCAGTCTAAGTCGAGTCTCAGTATGCTGTATTTGAGGTGACTTGAGTTCCCATCTTTAGATAACACACACTGATCTTAACGGCTATGAAAGCGCACAAGCATGCATGATGCAACAGATGTGCAAAGGACAAATCTGTCTCCTGAGATTATCCCTTTTCAAAAAGGAACACAAATGCAACTGTTGAGGCTATCCCTTACAGCCAAGTCGTGTAAACACATTAGGCAGACTATAAACATCACACCACTGTGGTAGAACAGCACAATACCCAACAAGCATCAGTAGTATCGATGCAGGTGTAGAACCCAAAGGAAACCAGAAGACATCACTGGTTTTCCCTCAATATTTAATGGCAGTATTAGGCCTGAATCATTAAAAAAAGAATACACATCTATGACAGAAAACCCTAACAGTGAGAGGACAAAACGTGTTTTCGTTAAGGCCGTCATCTACTAAACTAAATGGATCACCTCAGATTAATAACCTCCCTGTGGAAACTCTGACTTCTTGCGGTGTTTCTTTCTCTACAGGGGAATCAATCAACTGAACTCACTGCAGCTACACTTCTCGTCCCAAAACTAGTCGTGAGGTGGTGTGAGGTGCATATTGTGAAAGTGTGTCTGAAGGGGCTCGTCGTGGCAGCGGCCTTTGAAACCCGGCGTCTGCTCAGGCTGTTTTTTTTAGCACACGGGACAATCTGAACCTGCATCACACGGCGGAGCGGTTCTGCGCTTTCATCCCTCGGGAGAGAAGCTGGTTTTAATCCACGCTGGAGTCCCCCTCTAATCCGCTCACGTTGTTACTGCTCAGAGGTTCTTTGGCTGTTTTTAAACCCACCACCACCACCACACACACACACAGACTGGCGGTCTGTGACTGTTTAAAATGAGATGACCGGCACCTCCCTGCCCCCACACCAAGCCAAATCTAGGTCCATTTTCCGATAATGCCACGCAAGCTGACCTCACGCCACCCCAAGCAAATGATATCATGTAGCTATAAGGTTCAGTGTTGACGATGTTAGCCGAACAGCCGCGGGCTGTGAACACATAATCGTATTATCACAGCTTTGTGATTATCAGTGATTTAATTTATAGTAAATACCGGGGGGGATCATACTGGTGCTGGCCTTGTGTTATAAGGTGATTCGCATGATTGTTTTGTTTTTTAAAGCTCTTTGGGAGTCTTTATCCCATCTCATGCTATCAGAATGGATTCCATCACATGCTTGGACTCGTTTTATCACCTTTTCTATGCTCTGAGATTTTTAATATGAACCATTTGGCAGGGACCAGCGAACATGAAGAAATGCTAGAGCCACATTGTTTTAGCTGAATGAGCAATACAGAGTTGTGTGGACTTGTTCTTTTTCAACCATCACAATACACACATGAGAGATTAGTTATGTAGTTTTAGCTTGGGTTGAGATTTACAAACAATCAGGCTCATCTTTTTCTTTTTTCTTTTTTTACAGTTCTTGCCTCGCTTCCGATCAGATTTACACGGACGGACCAAATATGAGCTTGTTCTCACATTTTCACGATGGCAGGGTATGATTTCATCACTGAAGTGTCCTTGGGAAAACAACAACGTGAATCTCTGCCACATTTTAGATATTAAGGAGAAATCGATTTGTTGATTTTGTTTTCAAGAATCAATACAAAACATCACATCGCAACACTCAAGTGTATCAATATTTTCTAGCACCACTACGATATATGCTTGAGTCGTTGTCACAATGCAAAGGTTGCAATGTAAGAAATCACGTTAGACCCACTGTAGTTCTCTATAGAAAGCATTTCTATCTCAAACAGGGAAAGTTACTTTTTATTTTATGGCTCATTGTAAAGAAACATCTCAGATTTAATGCATCTGTTTGCTGGTAAACTCCCTTTTGTTATTGCTTCAAAATATTCTATGAAGAAATGAAAGGATTATATTTTTTCAAAACGTGTGTCTGAATCCTGGACAAAAGGAATGAAATGCCATCACGAGTCTTTTTCAAACTTTACGTTTTAGTGTAAGACGAGCCTGGATTAATCATGGGTGGGTTTTTATTTTTCAATCAACTGGAAAAATGTAAGGACTGTCATCGTTTCTCTTAAATCTGCCTTTATGAGTGATAAATTATCTCCACATAAAACTACAAACATGACATTTGTAAGTAATATTTGAATATATATGCCACAGAAAACGAACCATTTTGCCACGTCATGTTCTTTTTCAGTAGCGGAACGCAGCAGGTGTGTGTGTGTGTGTGTGTGTGTGTGTGTGTGTGTGTGTGTGTGTGTGTGTGTGTGTGTGTGTGTGTGTGTGTGTGTGTGTGTGTGTGTGTGTGTGTGTGTGTGTGTGTGTGTGTGTGTGTGTGTGTGTCTATCTATTAGGTATTGAACAGGTCTTTTGTTTGGCCAGTGTTGATACTGTAGCCTGTGGGATGTGCTTTCTTACCCCTACTGGGAGAGTCGCACCTTATTTTCCTGTGCAAACGTTCCGTAAACCATTAACTCACCGACTTGTGTCTCTGTCCTCCCAACAACAGACAGAGGATGTGATCTTGTGTTGCTGCTGCTGCTGCTGCTGCTGCTGCTGCTGCTGCTGCTGCTGCTGCTGCGCTGCTGCTGCTAAAGGGTCTGTCGTAAACGAGTGACGACTAATTCTGTGTGTGAGTGTGTGTGAGAGACACGGAGACAGAAACTGGGCAGTGTTGTCGTGCCCACGCTGTCAAGACAAGTCACGTTGACGAGTCATCCTCCGCTGCAGCTCCTTCGATGCATTCACAGCCCTTCCAAACTCTGTGATTTTCAGCACGGACACGCATTGTGCTGTATCCATACAGGTTGCATCTTGGTCTTCATATCCCATCCCTCCACCCCGTCTGTCTCTTTCCAAGTACCTCCACCCTACATTTCTAATAGGAGGTAATTTTGCTCTGTTTCTCCTCACATATTTGTCTTCCTGCCAGTATTTCTCTCGTCCAATCCCTCCCTCACCCATCCGCCTCTCCGTCATGCAGACTGCTTTACAGTCTGTATCCGTCCACTTGGGTGTATGCAGGTTTTTTTTTCTTCTTTACTTGCAGTCATTTCGTGTCTCACATTGGATGTGGTTGGACCTGAAGAGATGAGTGTCGGAGAGTTTTTCATTCAGGGTGATTGATGAGATCTAATGTTAATCGACATCTCTCTCTCTCTCTCTCTCTCTCTCTCTCTCTCTCTCTCTCTCTCTCTCTCTCTCTCTCTATATATATATATATATATATATATATATATATATATATATATATATATATATATATATATATATATGATGTAATGCCTCCAGGATGATGATGATATAGATGATGAATATTTGAACAGAAGGCCACTGGCGTATCAAAATTGGCATAACATCCAAAAAATATATATTTTTAGGTTTTGTTTTTCAAACAAAATATTAAACTCGACTTGTCAGTCATTTTAAAATCTGGGCTTTGCGTTTGAGTGGCTTGTGTTCATGCAGCCTAGAATAAGTGGGAGACATCCAGTTATGCTAAACTAGCTACTTTCATTAAGTCGTTTAGCAAACGTCATCGGCGTAAAGTTTTCTAACTTATCCTGTGTTGTTCATTTTTGTGAAATGCGTCACAAAACATTCCCAGCATGCATCGCTGTTCAACAGCCTTTTGTGACGCTTGAGGTCAGATGTCTTGTTTTTTTAGTTGTCGTCGATAAAATGTTGGAGATAACTTGTGTCTGAAATTCCATACCAACGTGCTATTTAGTACGCTAAAACAGCATGGGACATTTTCAGCTTGTGGAATGAAACCAATCATAAGTGAACTACATACTGTTTTAGGGGGAAGTATTACAGTATGCAAGCAGAGTACTAGACTACAACATTACAGACAGGCAGGCCAAACCTGTGTAGACATTGCAAGGACATATTGCTGCTCTGTGCTGTTTGTTATTAATGCTCCTTTTGACGGCTACTTCGTTTTTATTATATATTCCAACACTGTGCAGGTTTCAGTTTCTTCATTTTTGTCCAGTCATTCATGTTGAGTAAAAGTGCACAAAGTAACTTCTCCCAGCTCTTGGGATACACTAAGTCTTTGTTACACCACATTTGGTAAAAATTTTTTTATATATAACCTCATTGGTGCAGCTGATAAAGTATGCTGAGGCTCTGCTGCCTCCACCTCCCACCTGCCGTTTGATGCACAGGTCGACCTTCAGACTCCTCGAGGAGAGCAAAGAGGCCTTAAAGCCTTTACCTCCATAATAGAAGGAGGAAGAACTCCTCCATCAACCTGGAGCTCTCAGATCGAGGATAGGAGTTCAAATCATCCCAGTGCTGAAAACGACCTGAAAGTCCCTTAAATATTCAAAGCAGCGCTCAGTTCTACTCAGGTTTCCCTGCAGCAGTCAAAGCAGGAGCAGGAATGTCAAACACAATGACAGCACTTTTTGTTTTTAACACTGGAGAGATGTTTTGTCTGGATAATAGAAAGTCAAAGCAGTTGCAGAGAGGGTGAGCGGTGAAGTGTGTGTGTGTGTGTGTGTGTGTGTGAATAAGTGAGGACCAACTCCTAAAAAAGTGATAACAAGCCTCTTTATAAGATGCTGCCTGAGGCTAAGGTCGTTCTGCAAACAGCCATGAATAGAATCAGACGTGTGAATAAAGTAGATTCTTTTTTTGTATTCAGCTGAACATCTTCTTTACATTCTTCGGCATACAGTACGCAGTGTCCCCCACATAACCAGCCCTTAAATATTAATGCCACTATAGCCTCATGTTGGTAGCAGGTTAAAGCTGCACAGGGCCAGAGCTGGTTAGACGTGTGAAGAACTGCATTAAGCTGACATCTTGTCGCTTTAATCACTTAACCATTACTTATTAAAAGAGCGGTTCTATTTTTATTCCCCACCACCACCACCACCACCACCAAAGGGGCCATATAGGCTAACCCTGGTCTGTCTTCTGTATGTATCAGGGTATGATTTATCCACATCTCTACAAAATCCACTGGATATTTCAACTTGGACAATTTTCATGTCAGTTTTCTGACATCCACCTACATTATGATAACCTACATTCAACCTTGTGTTACTGACATAATCAACCCCTTTCACACAATTCCCCCTTCTTCTCCCCTCTATGTATCCCTCTGTTTTGGCTCTCCTAAAGGCCCGTATGTTTTTGCATGGGTTTTCCCATCAGTGGCTCTTCTGTGAATTCAACTCTTAAAGCGGAGCTCTGCTCTAAGCGATTATCACGAGGAAGAACAGGGGGAGGATGTTGTGTATGGGGGGGGGGGGCTTGTAGTCATGACATAACAGCCAGGGATGCTTGGCAAAGAAGTAGCCCTGGAGGTGGGTAAGAAGCAGGCTGCCTACACATGTGTGATCGCAAAGTCACCAGCAACTACTCCGCAATGGCAGTAGGTGGTAACTTCTATGTCCAGCTGCAAAACTCTGCTGCGGTGTCAGGGAGGTCTCAAAAGGAAAGAGCTATGTTTGAAACGGGAAGCAACATGGAATACCTGGACAACACAGAAACCTTCAAAATCAAGGCTGGAAACCTCTACCTTGAGTTACATGAGCTTTGCACACAGAGATATTTGAAATTTTTCTATAAATTTGTACACGTGCATATGTGTTCTTCCCAAGAAAGATAAGCCATCACACCATTCTAACATCAACAGAACCTTCACCCGATGGGTGGCTTTTATTTTGGAGACCCCTGCCATGCAATCCTGCTTGCGTTGGTTCTGCTTTTTAGCAGCCAGTGCTGCACACACAAGATGAAAATAGCAAACCAGGATGTTATTCTGCAGCTGGTGAGCTTTTGGGCCTAAAAATACTCATTATATCACAGAAGAGCTCCAATGACTGTGGAAGGACAATAAAAGTATATTTGATGCATACCTGATTGCAAAAACTCTTCACAGCTCATGAGTATAAAGGAAAGGGGGGGAAAAAAGCTTCCTACAGTGATGTAAACAGACCCTGTTTATGATGTGACAGCGATATAATGGACCCTGTTTTCTGTCTCGTCTCTCTGATTCTGCCTCTGTAACAGGATGAGACGGGAGCCTATGTGATCGACAGAGACCCGACCTACTTCGGTCCCATCCTCAACTACCTGAGACACGGAAAGCTGGTCTACAACAAGGAGCTGGCGGAAGAAGGTCTTTAGTATGCTTCGACTTTACTCAGACGGATGCATGAGATCGTTTGTCTGGCAGGTGGAGATGAGGAAATACAGTACCTACTAAAAATACTATGTGCCTCCATACTGCCTCTAATGTGAGATTATAAAATATATATATACAGATTAGTATCTATAGGTGTACTTATGTTGTTGCCAAGGATCACTGGGACATATTGAGTAGTATTCAAAGTCATTTCTAATCAAAGTAATTTTAAGCAGGGATACGCCAATACTGAGTACCAATCTGATACCAGTGTTTAATTACTACAGCTTCAATGGTTAGTTGATTGATTAACAAATATTTTTATAATCGATTAATCATTTCAGTCATTTTTTCAAAGCAAAAATGTCAAATTTAGCTTATTTAGCTTTTTCAAATGTAGGATTTATTGCTTCCATTTGTCGTTTCTGATAGTAAATGAAGAGTCTGAGGGTTATGGACTGTTGCTTTTCACAATAATTGCAAATCCTCAAGTGGTGAATGAATCAATAATGCAATTAAAACAGCCCTACTTCAAGTCTCAGTGCAGTTTGTGGGATCTCGAGTTCGTCTGGTAGCGCTGTGGGGACACAAACAGTTGGAGACCACTCTACTACAGCATGCACAGAGGAGCTGAGTCATGCGTTTCTTTTGTCTCAAGGTGTCCTGGAGGAGGCTGAGTTTTACAACATCACCCCACTGATCAAACTGATCAAGGAGAGGATCGTGGAGAGGGACTCCAAAGCCACGCAGGTATACACAGAAAATGAAGAAGAGTCAAACAGCACATCTTTAAATGACACTGCTGTCATTTGTTTTTGTTTTTTTTATGAGTTTTTTTGTTGTTTTTTTTAGTGTTTTTGTGCACAAACTGATAATGCTATAGCAGCTGTGACAGTGTCATATTAAAGTGGTATAATAAGAGGATTAAAAAACAACAACAAATACAATAAAAAAAATACATGAATAAATAAATTAAACAAAGCAAACCAAGAAAAACAAAAAAAAAGCATAATAAAAATACTGCTGTCATTTCTAATACCAAAGGCAACTACCAAAGGCAGAATATTTTATATTAATGTGTTAATATTCTTAAAGCACTTTGCATTAGCAGTCACAATATATTCTGTGTGGCGGTAAGTGTAATGGCCTTCAGTCGTTTTCTCTTTGTTGGTGATTTCACCCCTCTGTGCTCCTCTAAAGAGAGAACAGCTGTACATCATTTCTTTTCTCAGGATGGTTCCTCTCACTCTTATGTAATCCACTGTGCTTCCACACAGACGCCCACTGTCCTGCGTTCTGCCGTACTTTACTGAACTCACTGTTTATGTTTGCCTGGGGTTGAATACGGTGTAAACTTATGAAAAGAGATGTGCTGGTTAGTTAGTTGGTCAAGTTCGATAAATATGTTTGCGATACACTCAGTAAGCGTTTTTTTTAACACTTTGCGTCAGTCCGCCTCAGATGGGGCCGCAGAGAAGACGGCAACGTTTCTGTATGTTCTTGATATATGGCTGGATCGTCACATGGTAGAGACTCAACTTGTATTTGTAGATACAGCAACAAACTGTTTTACTGGCAATGGTTTTCCAAATAGCTCCATTAAGTGCAGAGGTTTCTCCAGATTCTCTGAATCTTTTGATGATATTATGGACTGTAGATGGTAAAAAAAAAAAATCCTCAAACTGCTTGTGAATGACAGCCGTGTTTCTCTTTTAGTCGTTCCTTTAAAGACAACCTTGTACCTTTTCTTTTTATCCACGTCTTCTCGCCTCTCTTTCCCCAGCAGGTGCCCCCCAAGCACGTCTACCGAGTGTTGCAGTGCCAGGAGGAGGAGCTGACCCAGATGGTCTCCACAATGTCGGACGGCTGGAAGTTTGAGCAGGTCAGCGTGCGCACCTGCAGAAAGCCCCGCACCGGACTGCTCTGGACTGTGGGTTGGACTCACGCTGCTGCTGACCCTTTAATCTTGACCCTTGGCCCTGACCCCTTGGCCCTGACCTGAGCCTTGCTGTCTGCACTCCCAAAATGAGCTTAGGACTCACAGATTTCAGCAGTTCCTCAATTTGTTGACCTTAATTCGTGCTAATGTAGTGACTTTCACAGATAAGTCTAATTTAAAGATTCTTAATTGTACATCAAAACTACTTGAAGATGCAGCAGCTCCTAATCTTCAGCCTTACAAAGGGAACAGAACCCAGGCCCATACCCTGTGATGGTACCGGAGGGGGACCAGGTTCATAGGATAAAGACGTTCGTCTATGGTTTTTATATTTTTAAAAATACTTCGAAGAACCATTCTGCTGATCTAAGTTATTGACAATCGAATGTCCGCTGTGTGTTTATGTAGTTTACTATAGATTACAGGACGTACACACCTTAAATAAAGCCACAGAATTGAATTCATCAATCTAATGAGGCATTTTTAGATTTTAGATTGATCTCAAATTTGAAAATTTTCCATATGGTCATTTTTAAATGAAGAAACAAGCCATTAAAAAATGTTCTGGTCAATTAGTCTTCCAGTGTTAACAGATGAAGGCCTGCGTTGAGTGGCTTTAGATCATTGAGCCTGATGGAGTCTCGATAGGTCGGCCCTATTCAGCCTGGAAGTCACATTTAGACCCCCGCTCCCACTGCTTTGGCACTAAACTCCACTGCATGCTGCACAGCTGTCATTTGCACTGTTTCCTCCAGAAGCTAACCCATGTTTGCTTTGCTTTTCACACAAGTAAAAGAGGCTTCTTGTCGAGTCCACTGCTGCCTCCAAACCCCTCACCCAGCATGCATGAGAAATATGGGACCTCGGCTTTCTGTTACTGTATCTCATCTCTCCTGCTTTTTTTGTTTTCTCTGCAGAAATCTCTAATCCCTCCACACACTCACACCGTCTCTGTCCCTCTCTCCTCTGCGTATCTTTTTGTTCCTGCGTCTCCGTCTTTTTCTAGATGGTGAACATCGGCTCGTCATACAGCTACGGAACAGAGGACCAGGCCGAGTTCCTGTGTGTCGTATCCAAGGAGCTTCACACTCCTGGATCTGGACTGGGCACGGAGCAGAGCCACAAAACCAAGGTGAATCTCTCGTTTGTCTCATTTTAACATGTAGTTAAAGGATCAAGCCCGGAGGCTATGTGTCCATGTGAGGCCCGTTCTTGTTTCTGTGTCTGTATTTCTGTTTTGCTGTGGTTTGTGTGGAAGGGAGGTGGGTTTCCTCCGGTCATTGAAGCAGACACGAGAGGCCTTTGATCCTCTGAGAAGCTCCAAATGTCACTCGCTTCAAAATATCATTCACAAAATCATTCACTCCATCATTTACTCAGCTCTCCCTCTTCTGCTTTACCAATCTCTCACTTCTTCATTTTCTCACTCTTTCATATGGATATACAGACATATATCAGCATGTCTTTACCTCTCACCGTCCGCTCACTGACACTCATCAGTACGTTCATTTTTTTTGTCATTTTCTGTCTTTTTTTTTTTCTTCTTTTTTTTTTTGTGTGTATGTTTTTCTCTCCACCCTTCATGCTGAATGCAGCCGGCGGAGATGCAGGATGAGGAAGCCGCGAAGGATGAGGAAGAGGTGGAGGAAGAGGAGGCAGGGAGAGATACTACAGCAAATGAGTGGCTTAGTGAATGAGGGAGTCATGTTTCTTTGTTCCCAAAAGAGGCTGGAAGGGGTGAGGAACTGTGCGATTGATGTGTGAGTAGGTAGACCTGGTAGATCTTAGTGTGTGTGATGTCTACAGAGATCTGAGGTGTTTCATGGCTCTGCATTGAGTATGACCTCTAAGATACCCCCAGGCGTTTACTTAAAACTTAAGTGTATATTTCAAATGGCTAAAACACAGCAGTGAAAATATTAAGGGCGCTTTCACACCGACCTCGTTTGGTCTGGACTCTTTGAGCCGGACCAAGGTCCAGATCAAACAGCAGGACTTTGGTCCGACAAAAAGAAGTGGTCTCTGTCAGGATCAAACTGAACCATGGTTTGCTTCGTTTACAATGTGAAAGCACTCTTTTTGAATTGTTCAGACTTTCGAACCAGTTGCAGAAATTAGTAGCAGGCATCTGTCGCCAATAAACGGAAGAAGAAGAAAAACAAACAGAAGAAGGAAGAAGTTTAAAAATGAGCCGCGGTCGCACGTGGTGAGAGGAAGAGACGAGGTATTTAATAGTGATATGGTCTGGGGAAGAAATGAAAGGTCAACTGGAAAAGACACATAAACACACACATCATCTGCGAAGACGAGAGACAGAAGGTATGAGGAAGACGCAGCCCAAGCAGATGATGATGACGATGCGATATGAAACTAACTGGATCAAACTTAATCAATGTTTCAAGCAAGGACAGCACCCTAAAACTGTACAATGAAAGTTTCTGGAGCTCAAATAAGTCACTGACATTGCTCAAATTTAGGACATTTTACTTTGTCTGAGATATGCAATCAACAGGGACAACTTATATATGTTCTTACTGATTGTCTTTGCAGGGGATCCTGCATATTTTTCATGCTTGTTTTTCCATTGAGACCCCTAGAGTGTGATTAAGGTAAACACATGAGCACTAGTAATGTTGAATTATGACCAAGAACTACTGATGAAATTAAGTAAGTAATTCTCATCAATATCTCAGAAACAGCAGTCTAACACTGATGCTGCTGATGACTTCTGGTAATGAACCTTACTTAAAAATAAAGAACTATCTATAAAGAACGAGCTGCAGTGACATCTTATTTTTGATGGGGGTAAAACATTTTCAGACTCTCACAACATTTCCATAACAACTGTTAAGATGCAAAATGCTTCAAATTTATTAAAAAGAACTAAAAAAAAAAAAAAAAAAAGTCTTGCTGAAAATGAGTCCCCTGTTGATAACGTTTGCTTGTTGGCTGTTGGATGAAAATGTCTCTTTCTTGTACTGTTTGTCATAATGATCTGCACCAGCTGATACACGCGTCTAGTGACCCGACAGAGCGTTACAGATATTGATCGAACACTGTGGATCTCATTACCAATGCTGTGACATGAAACATCTCTGACCTTTGAGTGCAGCAGTAGTGTTAGTTGTCCTTCCCAGTCTGTATGTACTATATATGCAGCCACCACACAATGGACACATATAAAGACAAACAAACAACGTGAAGTAAATGTTAAAGGGGACACGCATTATAATAGATTTAATGTGGCTGTGTATGTTTTGGTTGATATTTCCAGCCATTCTGCATGTCGGTTAAGTCATTCTGTTATCATTATCATCATCATTACCATCATCACAGGCAAACCTTAGCATAGATTGTTTAAAAACTTGATATTATGATGGATCTATAAACGTCCTAATGTCTGTTTTCTTTTATTTCACAGCTTTTCCAGATCCACGGCACCCGCATGTAGAAATCACAAGAATTTAAGTTATTTTTCTAGGCTTGGAATGACATCCTGTACATGGTGTATCTGTGTGTTGCGTCAATGGACAGTCAATAAAACAGATTTGTAGCATTCCTACCAGTTCATTGACAAAAATGCTCGTCATAAAGACGACCAGATGACCAAAAAGAAGGAAACAAATCACTAAATCTGCAAGTTAGTCATAGCAATATCTTCAAAAGTCATTCAGTCAAACTGATTTTTATTTCTAGAATTAATCACGTGTTGGTAGGTGCAAATGTTTTATTGCCAGGGGAAGAAGTGGAGCTTTGTAAATTATAACCAAAGATCCAGATAAAAGCTGGCTGATCCAAGGTGCTCAACCAAAATGTGACAGAATCTAAAAGAAGATCATCGACTTTGTCTCCATCACCCAGTTAGGAGTTGTTGCTGCGTCACTATGATGTGAGAAATTACGAACGGTGTGCAAGGATCAGAATTAATCTGTGTTGAGCAAACGTACGATCATCCCAGTGCTGGATGCAGCTGTTCCCCAAACCTTCTACCTGGAACCATTGGGCCAAATGGGTTAACGCTGCTTTGGTCTCATTGAACATGGACTCACCAGTCCTTGTCGTCATGGCAGGGGCAGATCTCAGCAGTGTGTACTGCAAACAAAGCATCCAAGTTAAAGCTTGTTAAACCAGCTCTTTTAGCCTTATTTAGAGATGTCGTCCTACTCCAGTCAGTACGCCTTGAGCTCTGATGGCACTGATGCTTGCAGTTTTAGGTATTTGCTCTCGGTGTGTTCACGGATCACTTGTTTGATCCCATAGTGTTAGATGTTAGTGTACCCATTTAATGGTTCGGTTGGCCTTAAATTGTCCAAAATATTTACAGCTCACATTACAAAAAAGTTTCATCCGGCTACGCAGCGCCCAAATCGACAACCAGCTCTCGCACACTGCACTGACACAATGCGCGCAGCACCCAGTCATGTGTTGATACACGCCTGCATCACCTCGTGCTGGTGCATGCTCAGCAGCAGCAGCAGCAGCGCCGTCTCAGTCTGTCGCTCTGGCTGGCATCCAGAGCCAGCTTTGGCCCCAGCTGACAGCGCTGTTGGTGTGAGTTAGGACAGGCTGTAACAGGGAGTCACAGAGGGTAAGAGGGAGGGAGGGAGGGAGATCAAAATGAGAAGGAGCGGGTGAGACAGGAGTGTGAGGCGTTTCTCTCAGCGTGTAATAGTGATAGTCACACGGTGTCCTCCGTCATTGTCTTCGTTTGTTAAAATAAGGAACGGTTTATCTGTCGCCGTGGGCAGACCTGCCGCAGTGCAGGTGTATGATGGAGAAGGCGTTTAAGTTAACGCATGACTTTTAACAGCCTCTGTTGGTAACTTACGGGAACTGCACCACAGATCAAATTCTGCACAGGTCCGTAGCACAATCCCTGACAGTAGTGTGTGTAATGGTGTGTGTTGACATTTTTCATTCAGCAAATACACCTGCCCCAAGGTTTTTGACAAGTCCTTTACTGATGGCCTCTGGAGGTGTCGTCGTTGAATGCTGGATAACTTGTAATGTAATGTGTGCATATGCATTCATCATGGAATATGTCCACAATCATGTCGTGAAATATTGATCCAATACATTGGCTAATGCATTGTAGAACAGGTGCTAATAGAAATGGGGCAGGTCTATTTTTCAGCATTTCTATAGAGGCATAAATAACTAGAACAGACACAATAGTGGGAGCCAAACAATCATAGCAGTAAAACATCAGAACAAAAAGTTTTTTAACTTAAAAAACTCAGTTTGCATTCCAAGTCTAAGTTAGCCATACTCGCCTAATTAGCGGTAATAGCACATCTGTGTAGATATGAAGGTTAGAAGCAATCCGACACCTTGTATGACACGATAAATGTGCATGTTTGGATTCATTCAGCAACATGCATAAAAAAAACATCACTGGATTTTAAGTTTGTCACTGAACATACACTGATCCTGAAAGACTGCAGAGATGATTTCCTCCTCTAAGATGTCTGCAGACATATTGGGGGTTGGGTGTCAGCAGCTTAAATCTGATCTCCCCTCCCCTGCTGTTTAGCTCCTGTGTAACACAAACTGACCGTCGACATGTACAGAAGGGTAACACAAATGCACTCTTGGCTGTTTTATACAGGCAATAAGCTGTTAGAGTTACAACATGAGACAATCGAGAATTTACATCATGCTTGGTTACTTATTTTCATAACATTTTGATAATTAATTCTGGGGAAAATAGGCTTGCAAATACAATTTTGTGTGTGTGTGTGTGTGTGCATGGATTTGATAAAGTATGTCGTCCATTTCAAGGGTAAAATAATAACTTAGACCTTTTAAGGTGCACAATACAATAAATAGAATAGTGATGACACATTTACTCGTGCTTCTGATAATCATGTGATATCAGCAGGAGGGAGAAGACTGAAAGAGACACAATTATTTTAATTATTGACTTGTTACTTCCGTTTTTGTTTTCTTTCTTGTGGCTCTTTCTAACTCGGATCATTCGGTGCCTTGAGTTAAATGACGCGTCAGAAGACCGACGTGTCACAATGATCATAGATGTTAATACATGCATTTCTTAAATAGCTGTATGATTATTTTAGTCGATCAATGGAAACTCTACACTTAAAGAGTCCAGGTTTAGTATTTGTGTAATTTTCTTATGGTGCATATTTGCTCTGAGAATTTTATTTTTCATAAGATGTTCAAGTAGAGGTAAACAAAGCACATGTGCACAGCATGAAGCTGCATGTGTGACTTGAAGAAACCCTTGTTAGGTTTTGTATGAAATGTCATTCCTTTTTCTTTTTTTTGTACAGTTGTTTGTCTAATTTATTCTTGAAGTTTCTTTTTGTTATACAATAAAAAGAATTAGTTTCTTTCAGGGGGGTTAATGTCATCTTTTGGTTGACTTTTGCTTTTTTTTTTTTTTATTTACTTTGATTAGCTTTATTTTTGACTGAATTGATGATCTTCAGCAGTATAAAGAAATATATAATCAGGTTTACTAAATTTGTGAGGTTTTAGTCTTAGTTAAAGTAAATACCATTGAACATTTCCCAAAAATTAGTTTAGTTTTCCTCTCAAAGGAAAATGTGTTAATTTTAGGTCCGTTTTTTAATTCTCCATTTTTAATTTGTCCAGTGTTTGGTTCGCTGGATCCACTCTTGATTTTTATTTGTTTGTACACAATTTGTTTGTTAAATGGTTTCTGTTAAACAGTAGATTGTGTTTTTACATTTTAATAAGTGTGTAAAAGTCTATATAACTGTGCTTTCATAATTCTCTCTAAAAATAAAATAAAAAAACCCATCTGCCAGGCAGCTTTGGGTAGAAAACTGTTTAATCTGATGCTGGACTTTCTTTTCTCTGCAGCTCATAGCGCCTCAGTGTCTCTACATTATACAGAACTATGTGACATATGCATTGTAACGCCTCAGATGAACCTATACAGACTCAAGAAACACTGTTTTGTTTGATGTCACTGAACTGTATCCATCAGGACCTGGACAGCAAACAGAATTTTCAACAATATGACGGAAGGCAAATTGTTTTTGTATTTAATGTGAATGAATGTCACCCTTCTCAAGAAAAATAAATCTTTTTCCTTTGGTTTAAAACCCACATTTGAAAATCTCATTTTTCAATTTCAATTATATGATCATGATGAACCCACATGTCACTACACTGGTGAGTAGTTTAGTGCTCCCTCTGAAATAACATCAGTCAATAGTGCAACCATCTATTCTCACTATAATCTCCGTGGTTGCGATGTACTGCCAGAGCTCCATTAGAGATCCAGCTCAGGTCAGAATCACCAGATACTTCAAACATGTCAAGACTACAAATAAAAAAAGTAACCAGTGCATGAATAAACATACATATAAAAGTGTAATTTTGTACGTGAGAGAAAGACAAAACTTAGACCAACATTTAATAGGTTATCATCTAGTCAATGCTCCACCTCTCCAAAAACATTCATGGGAATCGGTTCAGTTGTTTTTTGCATAATTAGACAAAATGTTGAAAAAAATTGCAATTTTAAAGGAAGTGGGGGCAAAAAAAATCTTTGATCTGTGTCTTTATCTGCATCGAGTCCCAAATATAATAATTCTTCTCTGACCCATGCTCCATCCTTCCATTAAGTTTCACTGAAATCCTTTCAGTAGTTGTTGCCTAATCCTGCAGACAAACCAACCAAAGGATTCAGGTGAAAACATTTTGGTGAGAGTAATTAACTTTTAAATAGTCAGAATCACATCTTTTTGCAAATTTACATCACAGGGCATCCTTGTATTTGATTGGCTATTTCATCTCAAACTATGTGATTAACCATATAATAAAAGTGCTCTTAAAAGTTACTTGATAAATGTGTATAATTTATTCTTGTCCCGCTAACAGACATACTCACCATCTCCCTCCATAACAGTGAGACATTAAGCATGAAGACTGATAGAAAAGTCATATCTCTTATGTTTCCCAGAATCCTCTTAGCTCCACATGACCCAGTTTTAGACCGAGCAGTAACTAAAATACTAAGAGAGATGACACACAGCAGAGGCATGCCTCCACCAAGGCCCAACAGTCTCCTTTAATTCATCAAAATCATTGAAACCCATCTGAATCCTTGTTATCTCAGCTACACTTTGGTGATAGTTACAGGTTTCTAGCCTTATTTGTTATAATGCAACAGCTGGGGGGAAAAACTTCCCCCATAAAAACATTAAATCTGGTGGATACAGATTTTTATTTGGATCTGCACCAGATTGCACACAGACTCATAGATACTAACCCCCTAAATATTTTTTCATTAAGATCCAAACATTATTCTCTGGGAAATTAAAGGAAACGTTGAAAAACGCTCTGGCTATGTTAAAAAAAAATTTTTTTTAAATGTTGGATCTGCCCCTTCATCCGGATCCACACCAAAATTTAATGGGAGCTATTCTGGCTCAAGACTCATCCTCACTCCAAGTTTCATGGAAATCTGTCCAGAAGTTTTTACATAATCCTGCTGACATACAAACAGACACGAGTGAAAACAGAACCTCTTTGGTGGAGCTAATAAATAATCTCTGAATCTGATCAATTTAATGAAAACTGGTCATGTCCCTGCTTGACTTCCTGCTATCTTGACATCTTTGCTTGCTGTTGCACTTCTAATCACGGATTCAATACGAAGCACAAGGGAAAATGAGGAATGAGTTGCATATCAGAAGAATCTAAAAATCTAGACAGGCTCCTTTCACATCCTTGTTCCAGAGAGAGGAACATAATGACAAATATATGAAGCGGTGTATCCTTACTGAGACTTTTAGCTCATAATTTGACGTATTCAATGCTACAGTCCTTCCAGCCTTTTCCTCTACGTCCTGGTTTCTTCATATAGTCTCATGAGACAGAGTGTGGAAGTGATGCAGTCCCCGGTAGGCTCATACTACAGGAAGGTACTGAGGGTGTTATCCACAGTGGCCATGTACAGGTACTCAGGAGGGCCGCCGTCAGACTCCACCTCTGATTCCTGGTCCTTGTCCTCCTCCTTGCTCTGACTCAAGAGCGGCTTCTTTCTCCGGACAGAGCCTCTGGAGCGCTTCTCCAGACAATCCAGGATCATGTGGGCGAGGTCCTGCTGGAGCCGCTGGAAGTTCTCCCTGGAAAAGCAAGAGTTGAGTTTCAGTCTTGAGCATCCTGTGAAGCTTAACGTCAAAGTCGGAACAAATAAGACAAGCACAGTTTAATAAGTAAATAAGTACAAACAATTTAACATGGTAATTAGAGAGATTTTGGGATGTTGGTTGTATTTTGTGACCTGTTTTCATGCTAAGCTAACTGCTTAATGGCTGTAGCTTCAGATTTATTGTACATGAGGGTGGTGTCAATCTTCAAATCTAACTCACAAGATAAAAATATACATTTTCCATATTTTACTAACTGCATTTTTTTTTTTAATCTTCCTGATGCAGATTTAAAGAAAAGCCTCTTGTGACCTGCTCACGATGATGATGCAACATTTACACTGAGCCTCAAACGCACAGTGAATTTAAACCCCATCATCAGTTTCACAAAGGCAGCCCAGTAAGCTGTATAAACTAAGGTTAGCAGTAAAACCAGTAAAGACAGACACTTGAGAGGAGCAGGTGGAGGGTTCGCTTACGCTGTGGGTGGAGTTGGGAGGTCGTAGTCTTCACCTGTCTCACCTGTCAACCAGTAGGTTGTCTCTGTGCCTTTGCCCTTGGGAAACACACACACTCACAACATTTTGCATCCATGTGCGGCAGTGAAATCCAGTGCTTTGAGAAATTTAACGAAGAGGCCCATCTTTACCTTCAGATACGTCTCTCCTCTGATCTCATACTCAAACTTGCAGTCTGTCCTCTGCAGGATCTCTATAGTAGGTTGACTGACATGGATCCTCAGGGCTGGTGGATGTTAAAAGGTAAAGCAGCAGGCAAATTTAATTAACATTTAATAAGGTTTATTGGTAGCATCTTTAGTTGCCAGTGCAACGTAACTGAATAATATTAGTTGGCAGCCTGAATGTCATTGTAAAGTAGTTTGCTGATTAAATGTCTCTCTACTCACGGTGTCCTGTAGACTCCATACGAGATGCAGTGTTGACCGTGTCTCCAAATAAACAATATCTGGGCATCTTTATCCCCACAACACCTGCAGCACAGGAACCTGGACACAAGACAAACATGAATAATATATAATACCAAGTTTCATCCAAATACATCAGGCAGTTTATGTGTTATAGATGAGAATCGTCAGAATGTTAAAGAAAGTAAAAAAAAAAATAATCTCACTCAACCCCTTTATCTGGATCTCATCCTCCAAAATTGAAGGTTTTTCCCTGCCTCCCACAAAGTTTTATGAAGATCCAAAGAACATTTTTTTTAACAAATTAATCACTGAACCTAATCGTTGCAAGAGAAAACGTGTATTTTTTTATTGTAAGACTGATAAATAATAAGTATGTCTGATGATTTTGTGCCGTCTACCTGAGTGCACGCCGATGCGTATCCACACAGGGATACCAGGCAGGTGCCGGAGCTGGAAGGTCCCAATGAAGGACAGGATGTCCAGCGCCATGCGGCAGATATCCACTGCATGCCTGTTCCCATTTCGCTGCGGCAGCCCAGAGGCCACCATATAGGCATCACCGATCGTCTCCACCTGAGGGCAGATGGATGATGTGATGATGTTTGTGCTCTGTCTCGTCTACCTGTTGAATTTCAACCACTGGTAATACCTTGTAAACATCGTGGTGGTCGACGATGCTGTCAAAGCCGTTGTAGATGTCGTTGAGCATGTCCACAACTTCCATGGGTGTGCTGTACTGACACAGAGTGGTGAACCCGACGATGTCACTGAAATACACTGTCACCTCCTCGTACAGCTCCGGCTCCACCTCGCCGGTCTCCTTCAGGCTTTTCACCACCGGGCTACACAGAGAGAAACATGTAGAGAGAGGATGAAATCAACCCTCTGTCAGGCTAGGCTTCATTTATGATTACTGCATGGTGTGGTGCCCTCCTTTAAGCGTAAACAGACCGAGGCAGTAGCATGAAGTTAAGGCAGTCCGCCCTGTCCCTCTCAGCCTTGTAGAGGGCCGTCCTCTCCTCCACCAGGTGCTCCAGGTTTCTGGAGTACATCTGCAGCCGTCTGATCATGTTATCCATGTAGCTCTCATTGTCCTGGTTATGAATGTCACTAAAGGAAAAAGGAAGGAGAGGCAGAGAAAAAGAAAAGTAAAAATGACCTGAAAATCAATTTCTCAGAGCTTCATCAGGCTGAAAATGTCTACCTGTGTTTATTCAGATCAGATCAGATTCAACTTTATTGTCATTGATCATAGTACAAGTTCAGCACAGTGACAACGAAATGCAGTTGGCATCAATCCAGAAGTGCAATAGAAGCAATAAAGTGCAGAGAAAGTGCTTAATGTACAGTGTTGATATGTACAAATAATTACAGGGCTGATATGGGTATAATATAATATTGAGACATGGATATGACTAAACTATTAGAGATAAATAAGTGGATATGGATACAATATAGATAGCATTGTAATATTGATCCCATCTTTGATGGCAACAAGAGCTCATAACAGTAAAGACAGACATTACCTGATGATTTTCCCCAGACAGGTTTCTACCTTCTTAAAGTCAGGTCTTTTCTCTGGATCCTCATCCCAGCAGCTTTTTATCAGCATGTACACCTATGGGACACAGAGGACACAAAGATTTAAAGACATATTTGACGATACAAACACAATCGCAGATGAAGTGGCCCAAAAAAATGTGTTGACTCACCTCTGATTCTTTCTCTGAAGCCGTGCCAAAGTTCAGATCTGGCCTGAAGTAGGACGTTTTGATCTTGGACAGTTTTTCTGTTCGGAAACTCACAGACATTAATTCCCAGCAAGGTCAAAATATCATTATATTATTAGTGAGGGCGTTTATCAAAGCAAAACATTGGCATTTATCATTCCTGAGACTATCAGCGTGGTGTTCAGCAAACAACCTGACACTGAACACCACAACAACCGAGGAAATCATCCTGGATTTCAGGAAGAACAGTGCAGACCCCTCCCGCCTTTACATCGATGGCGTTTGTATAGAGAGAGTCCATACTTTCAGATTCCCAGGCACCCTCATCTCTGCTGACATCTCATGGACTGCAAACACCTCAGCGCTTATCATGAAGGCACAGCAGTGACTACATCTGCTCAGGAAAAACAACCTGGACAGAAAGCTGCTGGGGACCTTCTACCACTCTTCTGTGGAGAGCCTGATGACGTCCTGCATCACAGTGTGGTACGCCAGCTGCACTGAGGCAGACAGGAAGGGGCTCCAGAGAATCATTAACGCAGCGCATAAAAAAACCGTCGGCTGCCCTCTGCCCTCCTTGAAAGACATTTACAACTCCTGCTGCCTCAGCGGAGCAGCTCTCACCCTGGTTCCCCCTTGTTTGACATGCTGCCCTCCGGCAGACGCTACAGGTGCATGAAAACAAGGACAAACAGACTCAAGAACAGCTTCTTCCCGTAACCATCCTGAACTCTAACACTCACTGACAACGCCCCTGGCACACACACACACACACAACACACACACAGACATACACACCACCCCTCTCCTCTCCCCACCCTCCATCCTATAGTGCAATAATACTGTGCAATAATTCACCTGGTGCAATATATTTAAATACAGAACCATATGTCCATTTATAGTGCAATATTCATATATATATATATATATATATATATATATATATATATATATATATATATATATATATATATATATATATATATATATATATATTATGTTAAATCGTTCCTGTACATAGTCTTGATATTTCTGATATTTTTGATATATCTTGTGCACCTTAAGGAGTCTGCCCTTTAGTTTCACTGTACACTGTATAATGACAATAAAGGCTTTCTATTTCTATTCTATTATTGGCACTAATTCAGACATAACGGAAGCATCTTTCAAACTGATTCATCATCTCTCTGTGAGGGAATATTCTCATGACATGCCGAGGAGGAGCAGAACAAGAGTTTGAATGTTTTAATTTCAAAATGTATAATAATAATAATAAAATAATTTAAAAATAAAAATAAAATGCAGATGAGAAATAAAATCAAGGGAAAAAAAGGCACACAACCTTCCCTTCAGCAAAAGAGAAAAAAAATAAACAAAACCCAAACAACTGAAGAATAATGATTGTGTTCATTCTGTGAGTGTGGGTTGCTGAATTTTGGACTGAAGTGTGTTCTACCTGCTCTGTCGGAGCAGGACGCGCTGTAGAAGGTGCTCTTTCTCAGAACAATCTCGTGAGCGATGATGGCAAAGCTGTAGACGTCTCCTTTCTGAGAGGTGCCCTTTTCCCTCAGATGCTCCGGAGCGGTCCACAGGTCTGAGAGGAGGGAGGGAAAGGAGAGAGACTGATCAAAGTAAAGGAATGAAGACAGACACGCTGAGGAGGGAGGACTGCGGTTTCACCTCTGCCGGGGCTGAGGAAGCTGTTGCAGCCAAAGTCTGTGATCTTCACCACCATGCGATTGTCCACCACGCAGTTGGTGGACTTGAGGCGACCGTGCACCTGGATGTCACTGGCATGGAGGTAGGACATGCCCTGCACAGAGGATTTACACACCAGCAGATAAGGAGATGAGAAGGTTTGAATTCTAACATCTACTGGCTGCAGGGAGCTGCAACAACAGTGAAACAATGATAACAACCTCTATCTGTTATCTGTTCCTACTGTTTTATTGCAGTCTTTTAGTGCACTCAGTCTGTGATATGGCTATTACTGGGGTTAATGCATCAGGAACATTATTATAACATTATTATAACATTATTATAACATTAGAGTTAATGAAGAAGTGACAATGTGGCTTTTTGACATACTGTATACAATTTAAGGGGTGCTACGACATGATGATTCTTTAAGAGCGGAATTAGTCGTAAAACAAATTAATAAATTAGTTCTAGTGTTGGAGAAGGTTTCCTATAATGTGACTAGTTCAGTGTTTATTTTAACAAGTTCAACGTTTTTCAAAATGACGTGGAAAACCTTTATGTTATCCACCATGCATGTAGAAAGTGTAATGTTGAGTTTCATAATGGCTCTGTAAATATTAAGTTATACATACACATATTTTCCTTTTTACTGTGTAAACTCAACAACATTTCTGCTGAATGTTTGCTTTTATTTTGAAGAGTTTAAGTCCAGTTTTCTAAATATGTCAATTTTCATGCCGGATACGTATTAGATAAATACAAAAGCAAAGAAAATTCAAGTTTAGGAAGCAACAACTGATAACATTACACCTGGTTTTTAATCTGATAAATAATAATAAGTATCATATAATCCCTGACACGTTTACTGTTATTGAGTATGGCCTGAGCATGTGGTCATAGATGTCCACGTGACATCATGCGTCAGCAGCTAATGCAGCGCTTCAGAGTGACATAACCTGATGTTCACCAGCGGAGAGTTTCTGTCTCACCTTGGCGATGTCGTACATGACAGAGATCTTGAACTCCCAGTCCATGAAGGTCTCCTCTGGGAACGAAACCTTGTCATTCAGCACGTACTGGAAGAAGAAAGGGACAAAAGGCATTTGTGTATGTGTGTGTGTGTGTGTGAGATTTAATGTATGATGGAGACATCTAGAAAAGCAGGACAACTCTTTCCACAACTTTCACATGAAATCTGGTTGTATTCTGAGCTCATATTCGATCATCTCTGTCCTGCTGATATTCAAAGTTGACTTGAACTGAATGGGTGAATGGTTTACGCACCCTGAGAGACCCCCTCTGTCCGTACTCAAACACTCCGAACACACCCTCATTCAACTTCACTGTGCCGTAAAACTTAGTGAGGTTGTAATAGTCGATTTGCTGGAGCTGCAGAGAAAGGAGGAGCAGGAGGAGCATCGAGACGTCACATCAGTAAAAACGGCTATCATACAAACCACCTGCTCTGTTTGTGTGTTTGTATCTCACTGCATTAAGTTCTATCTTCTGGGTCTCGTCGAAGATCCCATCTGAGTGCTTCAGCTCCTTCAGGATCACAATCTGAAAATATCGCAGTATTCATCTCACATGTTCGCCACTGTGCAAAGGCATGATTGACTGATTGATTTGGAAATTACTGCAGGATGTTCAGCCACCTTCTTATCGTAGAATGCACGGCGGATCTTGAAATCTGTCTTTTTCCTTTCCTCTTCAATCTGATGGGGGCAGACGAAGGAAATTGTAACAACTTTAACAGGGTTTTTTCTTTCTTGTTTTAGTGCATTTATGTCCAAGAAAAAAGTCAACTCCAGCTCTTTATAGGGAATTAATGGTTAGCAAAGCGGCGAGAGCTGTAGAAAATTAGTGTAAATTGAAGTTGATGGATTTTGCAGCAACAGCTTCACTGTTCTGGATGGGTCAGTAAAAGAGAGAGTTTAAAAAGACACCATCCTGACTGACTCCACACCTCATTTACCTTGAGAGAGACGACGTTGACTTCATTGTTCTCCAACAGTGTGATGAGATCAGAGACGATGTGAGACCAGCGCTTCCTGTGTCGACGGTCTCTCCTGCTCTGTCTGCACAGGAAAGAAATCCCATGAAGAAGTAAGAGATTAATCAACGAGCCACAAAGATCTAAATGTAGTGAAGGGATCGACATCTATGGGCTTTTATTTTCTACTCAACTTTATCTAGTTTAACAATTGTTAAAAAAAATCATTCGACTTGAGGTTGTCCAGAAAAAATCTCTTTCAAAAGATCCATAAAAGTGGCCTTAAATTTCTATTATGATTTTACTGTACTTTGTAAATTATCTATTAGAGAACACTATAGTCCTGCAACTTAAAAGTGCTTTTATATATAAAAATCATCAAAAACTATTTTCTAAAAATATTGCAATTTATGTTCTATGATATAAAAAAAGGATCCAGAATTATTTTGAGGCTGAATTTTACCTGTTCTTGATATTATTAAAAGGGATTTTATGTGCAGATCAAGAGCTGTTGTTGTTTTCTTTCTTCGTTTACCTTGTACATAATCAACATGCCTCCCATGTGAACCTCTGTGTAGGTCTGCTTTTTAACATTTGCATTAACAACAGTTCCCATAGGTTTATACACGGTTGCACATCATATCACATCCGTTCAGCTCACTCCACCAGTGTGTGTTGATGTCCTTGTTAAGAGGCTTCATGCCTCTAAACTTGTTTAATCACTGAGCTGTGGTTAATGGCTCACCTGTAGAAGATGAAGGCCATGGTGGCCACAATAACCACCGTGACAGCCAACCCGATGACGATGATGTCATGAAATGCAGGGGCTGAGGGTGTGAGCACAAAAATACTGT